>JAQPPZ010000505.1:665811-1331622 GCA_028583015.1 Wollemia nobilis
TAATATCCTAAAAAAATAAATTTCCTGTGTGTTTTTTGTTAGTTTTATCCTCTATCATTTTTCTTATTCTAATGGCTCCTTTCCTTAAAATTCAGTGAAAGCGTTTGAAATCTTATTATGTTCCTTTGGAAGATGATCAGATTGATAGAGATGATCCTAATATGGATTTAGAAGAATAAGACAATGTTAACATTGAAACAAATTTGATCCCTTTGAAGGGCCCTATGGTGGATTCCTTTTTACATTATTTGAGCATATTTGGGGTTTTATGAAAATTAATAGAGATAAAATACTAGAGGAGATGGAATGGGAGGCTCAAAGAGGTGAGAATCCTCCTCCTCTAGTAGATTCTCGTAAACATGTTCAAAATAATTCCTTTTCTGAATCTTTGCATCAAGGTAATTTGAGATACCAATCAACTTGTGCCACTACTATAACCAACAACATTGAAAGAAATCCACAAGTCCTTATGACTAGTAGTGTCACTCAAAATTACATTCAATTTCCTCCCCAATATACTAATATCAACACTCTTGCTTCTATTACACAAAATGTTAGTTGTCCTCTCTTGCAGAGTATCACATATAATAATAATATCCATGCTTATAACACAAGCCAAGAACTTGTTCATCGACCTCCTTTGGAAAATTTAGGAATATTACATAATAGTAATCCATATATCCAAAACTTAACAAATATGGTTAAATAGTTAGTTTTAAAAGTGGATATGATTTAGCCTTCCAGTTTTACTTATAGTTATAAATAAATATGCAGTCAACCATTAGATCCCATTGTTGCTACTAGACCTTATCCTAAGCACTTTCCTATGACGGTTTTACCTATATATAAGGGAATAGAAGATTTGATAGATAAATTAAGAAGATTTAGAAAAACATGTAATGATATCATATATGATGACATATTGTTACTAAAAAAATTCCCTCAAAATCTTGGTGGTATGAGTGGTACTATTGGTTACCTAATTATTCCTTGAGAAATTTTGAAGAAATAATAGAACTATTTGTTCAACAGTTTGGTGCCTATGTTGAAAAGTATATGACTATGAAAGATATTTATTATTTAATACAAGGTAAAGAAGAGAGTTTTCATAATTTCTATCTCATTGGAGGAGTTTAGTTGGACGCTTAAGATATACTTTACCTCCTCAAGACATGCTTGAGATATTCATTGAAAATTTGCAAGAACATTTATCTTATGCATTAGAGATGACAACTATTACATATTTCAAGAAAGCAATAGAATTAGCAAGAAAAGTGGAACAAACTCTCATTAGAAGAGGTCAACTCAAAATCAAAGAAGAAAAAACTACTAAGTCACAACACAAGAATAAGTATACAGGAGGTGATGATGCAACAGACAATAATCCTGTCAATAATGTTATTAACAACCTACAAAATATGATACTTCAAAGACCTCCACAAAGGAATTTTACAAAGCTTAACATGTCTATGGAAGTAGTTTTGAAACAAATTTTGGAAGCTAATATGATTGAGTTACCTCCCATAAGGTAACTAGATACTACAACTAATTGGTATAAGGTAGGGTAACATTGTGCATATCATAAAGTGAAAGGACATTGGATCAATTCTTTAAATAAGTTGAAACATGTGGTTTAGTATTTGATTGATGTAGGACATATTAATGTAGAAAATTCTTAGTCATCGAATAATCAAGCTTCTACTCAGCAAACATA
Source organism: Wollemia nobilis (assembly GCA_028583015.1). NCBI lineage: Eukaryota > Viridiplantae > Streptophyta > Pinopsida > Araucariales > Araucariaceae > Wollemia > Wollemia nobilis. The sequence continues at coordinate 667,526 of JAQPPZ010000505.1, forward strand.
GATAACAAATCAAGATATGGGAATATTTATGGATCCATTACCAAAGCATGGTTAGCAGATAGCTAATTAGGTATCCTATCAAAATGAGCCTCCTCCCCATAGTAATATGGTTGGTATGGTTAGGGTAACTACAAGAAGACAATCCCAAGTTTATCTGACTCAACATTATCAACAATAAAATAGTTGTACATCATAGCCTACTTTGGTTTTAAGGAATAATAAGAGAAAGAGTACAGAAATAGGAACCCCACATTTGATATTGAGACCCCAACCTAAAGTTTCTTTTGATTTCCAACAATAGCTAGCTGGTAATCCAACTAAAATATCTATATTATAACTTTTACAAACTTCTCCCACCCATCAATAAGCTTTATTGGAAGTTCTAAAGCAGTAGTATATTCCTCTAGATAATTTCCCTAGTGCTATAGTTTATACCATAGGATATCTTGAAATAGATTATATATCATTCTCAGATGATGACAAGCTTTCCTTAGACTTACAATAATATTCTTCTCTTTATGTGGTGCATTGCCCTTCATCTTCTAATATTCTTCTTGGATGTCCTTGGATACATGCAATGAAGGTCATCCCTTCTACTCTTCATTAGTGCTTGAAGTTAAAATTTTAGAAATAAGTTATCACCATTCTCAATGACCCTTAAATGTTTGAATATTGTTCAATGGTTGAGTGAGCTCAATCTAACTTTGATATTTGTCCTTTCATCTCATCAATTGTTTCTCCATATTCCTCATCTCAAATACCAAAATAATTTGGAAATTTAAGAATGATTGAGGAACCTCGAATAAATACTTCATCAAGGGATCAAGATAATCAATTTCTTTAAGAACCTTTTTTGAATCTTGCCAAACTACCACCTTCACCAAGGACTATGGGTTCCCCCTATAAGAAAGGTAATATTGTACATATTGGCATGTGTACCTTTATCTTCATGGGAACTAATTTCGTATAAAAGTTATGTGGTAGCAACCCATCTCTCGTTGAGCATTCTTTTGCTCATTGTTACCTTTTCAATGACTACCTACTTCCTAAACATATCCTATCTAGTATAGGATATGTAGGTAAAGGTCTAGGGCCACAAAAGAGAGGTATTCAAGAGCCCTTGGATGTCGAGATATAGCCTAGGAGATGTTTCATAGGTTTCATACCTAACAAAAACCAACCTTTACCATTTGTTGATGATGATCATGTCATGAATTATGGTGAATATTTGGATCATCAAAAATTAGAAATGGGTGATGAGGATGATGGTACCCCTTATTATTTTGAGATATTGTTTTGTAATATTATTCATTCTATCTATTCAAGAGGTAAGCTTTCTATTTCTAGGGAGGAACCTACTTCATTATCCCATAAGGATGTTGTAAAATTATGGATTTCTCTCCTTATGTTAATAATAATGGTTTTGTTTGAGAATGCATTGATTATCATGTTATGGCTATCAAAGCAAAAGCTATGAATAAGCCTCTCTATAATTATATTCATCAATATGTATTACCTTCTAGATGTTTCTTTGATGAAATAGTTAATTGTACACCTATTCTATTTGTTAATATAGGAGGTACATTTAGAACATGTATTGACTATTGCTATATTTGCCTAAATTAACCGACTAAAATTAATCATCAATTAGACATGCATTTTCATTCCATTGCATCCATTTGCTTGTTCATAATTGCACTATTGCCTATCATATTTTGTATGGTTTTCTTGACATTAAATTCAACTTGTAGGCTTGATTGATATCTTTTGCATGGTTTCTTTTTCATGACTGTTTGCTCATATAAATTTTGAAGAATTTCATGACAATGGCATGTGATGATACCTAGTTAGGTCATAGCTGCATTGCACTTTAACTAGAGTTCCAGTGCCTAGAGAAATCCCCACCCTAGGAATTCTTCTTCTTCTTCATTCCTCTTATTTTCCTTATTCTTATTTGTTGTTTTCTTATCCTCCATGGCCTTAAAAGTATTATTCATGCTCATCATTTTCCTCGGGTCAAGGATGACAACTTCTTGTGGATATATCCTTGTCACATTTTTATGATATTTTATTTTATCTTTTGCCTAGACAAGGATATATGTATTCTTGATTTATTATGGTTGTTCTTTGCTTCTTCTAAGAACTTGCACACACTCTCAAATGGTATTTTTTGGCTATTTTTCTCTCACATATTGCACACATCACACCCCAATCAGGGATAGATATTATTCACTATTTCATCTATACATATTACAGGCCACACATGATAGTATACATCCTAGCAGGTATTTTTCATCCATTGGACATGTTCCCCTATAAGCTCCAACAATGGGCTCAACACTCCATTATAGGATAAGCTCCATGGTCATTTCAATAGGTCATAACATACATCCTAGAAAGTAATCACCCCATAGTAGTCACTAGTAAGAAAACACCCATAGCGGGTCATGCTCCAGAATTTAATCATCTCAAGTGAGCACTACACCCATAGCAGGTTCAACTCCAACCCTATGGTCGATTCATGGTTTTTGGTCACATTGATTTGCTACGATCTACTCTGATTCAAGCACTATGCTTCAATCACTACTTTTCTTCTTGATTGTTGAACTTTATTCTTCTTTCTTTTTCTCTTATCTTCTTCTTCTATCTTGCATCCACCTCATTTTCAATCATATAGTTCATGCATTTCATAGTTAGTTTCATGCATAAAACATCACAAGATCATAAAAGACTTAAAAAATACAAGCACACAAAAATACACATAAATCAATGAATCATAATAAAAGCAGCTTAGTATTACTCAAAAAAAGAGATACATAGATGTCTGGTCAGTGTACCATAATCTAGCCCTAGTACACTCGACCAATCTCTAGGTATGCATGCCATAGTAAAAAATTGGTAAGTCATTCTGATCCCTAACTCTAGCTCTAGGAACATGTCTCCTCAACTTTTCCCATCAAAGGTGGCCCCAATAGGGGTATACCCACAAATATAAAGACTATCCATTATTGGGATTGTGTCCTTCTTGTTGATTGTAGGGATGGATAAAGTGTCACTCATTGTCCCTCTGGTACTTCTTGGTAGAGCATGATCTCATAAAAGGTAGCCCTCTACACGACCAACTTCAAACTCTCTCCTATCCTCTACATATCTACCTATAGTAGGTAGATCATATTGCTATATTGGTTGCTCCCAATGATATCCATACCATCTACTCAATCTCTCTAACACTCTATGTCCATATGGCTCACCTTCCCTCAAATATGATCAACCTCCACTCAGGATGCATCCTTGTCTATCTTTGCAGTGCCTAAGGCACTCTGTAGCCCATCGATCCTCTTAGACCTATCCTCTCAAATTAGGTCCATCTTCCTAGAGTTGCTACTTGTGCTTGTAGTGCCTCTATCTCCCTCCTCAAGTCCTTTGGACCTAAGGCCCCACCCAGGCTGACTATTACTGATGTAGAGACCTCTCCCACTCCTCTACTTGATGGTACTCCAACCATAATGGGGGTAACTCTAGCTAAACCTACATCCCTAGTACCTATAGTAGTGGTGGCCTCTATCACTACCTCAACTCGTATGCATGCTTGTATTTACCTCAAGGTTTCTTAGCCCTTCCATGGTGAGTAGAAATCATGTCTCAAAAAACAATCATTTCTCTTCCATAAATTATCAATCTGGTAAGTTCGTAAACTTACGAGTGTCACACACAGTATATGCCTATAGTTTTGGGGAATGAATCTATATATACCTTATTTAGTTTGGTGGGGGATGTTTGTGCATTTTGATTTCACCCAAACTAAATAAAACTAAGTGCAAAAAATTAAATAAATAAATTACAATGCTGAAAATAAAGTGCAGAAAAATAAATGTACAAGAAAAATAAACACACACAACTGAAATTAAATAAAGTAGTAAATAAAGAAATAAACTAATCTACAAAAAACAAATACAAAAATAAAACAAGGGAGGACTACTATAGGGAGTGGACCCAAGCTCCCACAAATAGTCTGCCTAGATAGCTACGTAGAGCTTACTCGAATAAGAGGAGTTGCACTCTTAAAAATTTAGACAAAGGATAAAATGAGAAATAATTTGTGTAAGATTAATCATTGATCCCTCCTTCAAGGAAGACCTGTGCATTTATACAATGCACAAAATTCCTCTATTACAATTGTAGGTAAGCCTATTTCGTACTTGTTGTTACAATATATATGCAATGAATATTACAGCCATTCAATTCTAATAGTTATACATTTAATTAAAATAGTCACACACTAATTATACCCCCTATAGGATAAATCAGGCGTGTTCTATTTTATCCAAACAGAATTATAATCAGGTTGGAAAAATTTATTTGCATGGTTGTCCTTCTTAGTCGCTAATGAGGAATGCATTAATTTCCTGGTTCATCGCTCTGTGCTAGAAACTCACTATTCTGATTTGTCATTTTTCGTGAGCGTGAGAAGATAATGCTCATGTTACAAAGGTATCCAGCCAATCAAATAATATGAGTGTTTATTCTATTTTAATAATAGTGCATAAAATAAAATATCTTCTTTTTTGTCCTCACGTGCAACCTCCTCCTTAACCCACTGGTCAATCGATCAAAACTAGCTTGGTCAGAGTAAGGCGCCTCAGTAAGGCACCTACTTCAGTAAGGTGCCTATCTCAGTAAGTTTTCACACCACCAGAGTAAGGCATCGCGCCACCAGGGTAAGGTGCCATGCCACCAGAGTAAGGTGCCACTAGAGTAAGATGCCACACCACCAGAGTAAAGCGCCATGCCACCAGAGTAAGGCACCACCAAAGTAAGGCTCCTTCTTGTACACTACCAAGTCCAAGTGGGGTGTTGACTGGAAAATACCAGATTAGTAGTAAACCCTGCACTTATATATAGTTTCCACTAAAAACACCAGTAAAGCATAATACTAGATTTTCTATCAATTATATGCACAAGTTAAATAAAAATACATCTCAAATTCTAATTAAACCAATAATGATGCCCCTTAACAATGTATATAAAATGAGTATTTCTGGTGCTCATCATCCCCCCATTCCTAAATATTGTCACGTCCTCGTGACAAAAACCCTTGAATATATATATATATATATATATATATATATATATATTCAAATGGCCTTTAGCATATCTATTTTTCTTCATGGGCATTGTTATTGAGCACTATTTTTTTCATTGAGCACTGCTATTTTTTTCATTCAGCACTCCTATGTTTTTTATTGAGTGCTACTATATTTTTTTCATTGAGCACTACTATTTTTCTTCCCTTGAGCACTATTGCACCAGCAGAAATAAAAAATACATCATGACCAACCATCACACTATGGAAAAATAGTGAAATCATGATCACACTATCCAAACACCAAGACCAGATTACTATGGTACTGATTTGGATACCTACTGCCATGTAATTATTAACCAGTGGATTGCACATTTGCTGAAGTCCAAGCATTAAAGTTAGCCTCTGAATTTTATATTATTTTTATTTTTAGGTGTACCGTTTTCCTTAGCACTCCCAATTATGGATTTCTCACGATATGATAACAAAACAAGGCCAAATCTATTCACGTGAATGCCATAGTTTTTTTTCAATTGTTCCTGGGTAATGAATTTTTATTTTTGAGGTATGTCATATGCTTGAACTTTGATGGGAGAGTTTGACAAAGAGAATTTTAAAAGGCATATACTGAGTTTAGCATAAAAATTAATTTTAAAATAACCATACACATAATTAATAGAAAACATAGTACATACCTGGGTGATTTTTTGTAGATTTTGATCTGTAGCATGCTGGTGGTGTAAAACTATCTTCATGTTGCTTTTAATCCCGGTGTACTAGAAAATGCTTTTTGTGATGTTGGTGCATCTAGCTAATATGTACCATGCTCTCGTGGCACCTAAAATCGGTAATTATCTTCTCTACATAGGCTACTTCTCCCTATTTCCTTTTCTTACCAATGGCCTTGGCCTTCCCTTCATATTAAGGCTTATGTTTCTACTAAGGGGCCCTGGTCTATTGCAAGATATCCTTGAGTTGTACCTTGGTCTCTATGGCTCTATGAGAAACCTCTCAAAAATATCACTGCATATCCAAGCTCATCACTTGGTGCCTCTATATTGGTACTAGAGGGGAGACCCTCTACGACATGACTCCTTTATGCCACTTTTAGTATCCAAAGGTCACTCTTGCATCTTCGACCCTAGGATCTATATAAGGTAGATCATCTAGGTCCTCCTCTACCCACTTAGCTATATCTAGGTCTACTCTAAATCTTACTGGATCTTGGTACACCCTCATGTACTAGTAGTCTCCTACATCAAAGATTTTTTGTAAGATCTTGAACTACCATTGGACTTTATTAAAATGGTAGAGCTTTGACTCTCCTCTCTCCGTAGTTAGCCACCTAATCCTCCTCATCCTGGCCAACTCCTCTCCATACTCAACTCATCTTGGGTGTAGAAAATAGGGTCACAAAATAATATTGGCCTCCATTAACTCATCTATTACCCACATCACTAGTGGTAGGTTCTCGATGTAGGTCATCTAGGCTCACTTGAGTGATTTGGACCACCTATATGCAACTAGCCACTTTGGGTTAGGCAATGGTCTTGGCAATGCATCTGGTCTCCACGCTGCTATGTGCTCCCATCTCCACACCTAGAGTAATGTCATATAAACCATCCCTGTATACCACTTGTACACGATGTTATACATCTTATACAAGCAAGCCAACACATATGGACCCCATGCAAACCACACTCTCTGGTCTTGCATGTTTGCTACTACACCTACCATTTTACATGGTATATGTCACATACTAGTATGGTAAATCAACAAGTTTACCACCATACTGTAGAGCATGATCGTCACATGGTCAACTCCATATTGCCCCACCAGGTCATCTACTATCATCGTGCTCTCTCACACTTGGTGGGTCCATCCCCATAATAGTTTTTGTAATGTAGCTGGCCATCCTAAAGCTCTATAAATAGCCCTTCCCCTAATGGAAATGCATAATATGTACCACACATCCTCCAATGTGATGGTTATCTCTCCTATCAATAATTGGAAGGTCGACAACTTTAGATACCACCTCTCTACTAGCATTGTCAATAGCACTTTGTCCACCTCCACTCGAGGAATCCTTGCTATGTGGTCTAGCCCCACCAAATTTAGAGTGTCTCTCTATACCTAATCAAGTTTGTGAAGCTCCACCTCCAAGTATCCCAGTCATCACTCACAACTCTTGAGTACATGAAGTTGCATCTATAAAAACAACATAAAATTTCATTAGTATAACTGCATAAAAAAAAATAGTGTTTGCCTGCTTGTCTTCCTCTCTCTCTCCCTCTCTTTCCTCTCTTCTATTTCCCTTTTTATCTCTTTAATTTTTCTCTTGTTTTTTCTTTTTTAGTGAAATCATACCTAGTTTTTTGTGGCCACAATTTCTCCTTTTGCAAAATCATGCCCCATCTCCACGAGATGCGATTTCACAAAATAACACCTAGTTTTTCTCAAGAAATATTTTACCTACCACTGTGAACCAGGGTGAAATCATGCTTGGGATATAAAATTGTGCTTGGTTCATACATGGGAAACCCATTAGATTTGGCAAAGAAAACCTAAAAATTTGATAAAAATTTGAAAAATCTATTCAAACAAGATAGATTTTTCGATTTTACCCTACTCGTTCCACTGCCATGATGACCTCACCCTTTGTGATCACTGAATGATGCACTAGTAACACCATATTCATATTTCTATAAAGCTCCTTTTATCCTATTGCAATAAAAATAAATTAGGGTTTTACTCCTTTTTTCTTTTTATGTATATTTGTTTTTCCTCTTTCACCTGTTTGTTTTATTTTTATTTTATTTTTTCTTCTTCTGAGTTGATCATTTTGAGTTTCCTTAAGAACTTGAAATTCCTCATGAAAATCAAGGGGGAATAATGGCATAAGAGGTATTAATATCCCTAATTATTTTATTTATGTGTAAAACATGAAAGTGTTTGGATTGACACTATTTTTACACCATCCTTTTCTTCTAAGCCATCCACTCTATTTTTGCTTGTTATTTTTCACTTGCAAGTGTCTACACTTTTCTTTAACACATTTATAAGGCCATAAATGCATCAAAGAGGGGAAAAAAATGTAGACACAAAAAATTGACCTGCTTGAATGATTCATTTTCCGTAGAACCTTAGGGAGACCCTCTAATATTTCCCAAACAAGTTTAGGTATCCCTACCCATTTTATTTTTGTTTTTTTCTCTTTTGGTGAAATTGTGGTCACCTTCGATGGGGCATGATTTTGCCTAATTAAGTTTTTTTTTGTTTTTTTTCCTCCTTTGATGAAATCATGATTAGTATCGATGGGGAATGATTTTATCTAGTTAGGGATTTTTCCAAAGAACCCTAATTTTTTAGGTTGGCATCTTATTGGTGTCAGCCCTCCTCATTTTTTTGACCCGTTTTGATTTCAAATCCGCTATAAAAGAAGGGTTTGAAGTCTTATTTTATAAGAAGTGACTAGTCAATCACAACCAAGAAATATAATCCAAATTCTATTTTATTGAGGTCTTATCTTCTACAAGCAAGCTAACTCACAAGTTAATAAGTGTTCATTGTGCAAGTATGAAATTAGTTTGTTGAAGCTCTATTCTCTATAGCATTGGATTATGTGTTGTAGATCTTGGTGGACAAGTGTTGAAGCCCTAAGGAGAGATCAACTATTTAGAGATATTAACCCTTCTACCTATGTTTTTACTATATGCAAAGTATTTTTTCTTATCTGCATCTGCATGTTAAATATGTTTTTATTATGCATCTGTTAATTCATGTTTTTTGGAGTTTTTCTTGCTTCTATGAAATCACACTTGATCATTTCAGGATATGATTTTTCTAGTATGAGAAATCACAGTTTCTCCATGAAGGGTATGATTTCACACAGACCATATTTGGGAGAAATATGCTACCAAAAAACCCTATATCTATGTTATATGTTGCATTTAGGCCATACTAGTGTATTATGTGCTCTATTTTATCAATCTATTCTATTACATTTCAATGTGCATGTTCATCTTCCAAAGGTCAACTTTTGCTTTTGTTTTCAAATGTCATCTAAAAGGACCTAGGGGGCTTGATTGATATACCTCCAAGCATTGCTATACAATGGCCTAAGCAATACCTCTAATGCTAATCACATTTTTCAAGTGTTTTCCAAGTTATTATGTAGGAATAGATATCATTGGATAAAATATCAAAGCTTGGATCAACCACCAAATAATATAAGTACCCTAATTAATCTTTAGCCTAATTATTAAGTGTTTTTTATTTCTATTAAAAATCTAGATCTTATATAAAAGAAATATATTAATCAATTTCCAGGTATTTGAAAAATAAACAACATATAGTGTGCACTTAGGATTTAAAATTATTTGTGCATCTTCTCTTGAACCCTTGCTCAAAAAGATTTCATTTTGCAACCTTAGGGTTAGAAATCATTCAAACAAAGAATTATTCTAAGGTTAGCTCTTGTTTTCTTGCATTCTTTATTTTTGTATTGTCCTTTTTATTTTATAGCTTAGATTTAGAAATACCAAACATAGGTGATTATCTCTAACTAAACACATCAAACATTCTTAAACCCCCATACTTGGAGCGAGTTTGAAAACCATTCCTAGTGAACCCTTCCCCTTTTTACATCGATATGTAAAGAACAACATACCCCCATGGTCACCTTGGCTTCATTGGGGATCCATCCAAGAATCATATGTGGTAGGGTATTTTTATCCCTCTACACTCTAATATACAGTAGTAGGTATTTCTTGGGTAAATTTACTAAATGCAAGAGTCTATACCTAAACAGTGGCTGAATTTTAAATTTGAATTATAGAAGAATTCATGTCACAAATAGTTATTGTTGGATGTCCTTTCTAGGGGTTTTTTCTTGACTATGTTTTTCGATAGGTATAGTCTCCTATGTGAGACATGTATTTTTTGGGGTTCTAGATATTGATAGTAAAAGTCTAGTGTGTTTATGGTTTTAGTTTGGGTTTGTCTTGCTCGGCTATTATGTAGCTTTGTTGTTTATCTATTTTGTGGATCCTTTTTTGTTTGCTATGTTGATATCTATATTCCTTGTATCTATCTGGTTGGTTGATCCACCTTTGTAAAAGGTTTGGGGCACCTTTAAAAACCCCTTCATCCATATTATCAAAAAATAAAAGGAGTCAACATTGGTACCAACCAACCCACATCAAATAAATCAAACACCCCTAGTACCAGTTTACTAGCATCAAGGGGGCTACTCAAGTCCTAGTTCATTGAGGGTAACAATATTTTACCCCCAAAATTAGAAGAAGACAAAGAGGCTAATGGCTCTATTATCCACCCAAGGGGTTATTGACTCCATACCCAATGGATAGATGCCACCCATACCCCTTGGACATATGTACTGTAGTTTTAATTTTGTTATAGGAAGATACCAACATTTATAGGAAATCCTAATTTTTTAAAGATGGTGGATTGATGGTTGAACCTTCCACATTTTCTTCCCATCCACTTCCATAACCTAAGTTTTGGCTTTATTCCCAATGGATAAGGTTGTGGTTTCCCTCATTTTCTTATCTTCATTGAGTTGAAGATCCCCTATGAGCCATTATAACTATAGTGAATTCTCACTACACTTGGGAGGAGTATGCACCTTAGCCAATTTTTTTGGAATAATTATCTAATAGGAAGTAAGATAACTAGAATCTAGAAGGAATCCAGGATAAGTGCACAAGACCAATAACTAGACCTTTCCATTTAGAGCTGATAGAAAAGAAGATATAACCAAAGTATCAGTGATAGCTCAAAGTCATAATGTGCACAACTAAAAGAAAAGGATGGCTTGGACACATCCACCCAAATTAAACATCTAGTAATCATGCTTTTAACCTTAGTAACCAAAAATTTAGATGGAGAAAATGAAAATTTAGCAACAAGATGCACCAACCAGGCCAATTACAAAAACCTATGTTTTCAAGAAAAGGGTAAAAGGAGAGTAGTCATTTGGATTATAGTCAAACTTCCACCACCAAGGCTCTAAAAATTTAGGATTCCAAATTTTGATCTTGGTTATTCTATATTTGAATTTCCACATGAAGAAATATTGGCTCCTATACCCCCAACTGAGACCATATCCCCAAATCCTATACATTGTGTTGAGACATCTAGTCTTAAGGAATGTGTGATTACATCTCTATAGGAAAAATACAACATTAAAAATGCCATCATGAAATTATGTAAGGAGTACCTATGAACCTTACCAATAATTAATGGTAAGGAGATATTGACATCTAATCATAATAGATCCTCTACATGGGCAATGAGATATCACCTAAGATGACTCTAGATCCAAGGATCTTGAGATTAAGCACCATTAATATAAAAGTACCCTGGGTAGGATTTTTTGAAGTGAGAATTTTTTAATTTTGAAGAGGGAAGCCCCCTAATTTTGTTTATAAACATTAGTATTTTATTCATTGTAAAGGATATTGAATTGTTGTCATGTCTAGTATTCTCCTCCTCTTCCAATTTTGTATTCCAGTCTAGACTTGATCCTTGAGATTTTGTATGTATAGGTCATCAAGCCTCTTTCAATTATATATTTATGCAATGATATTTAGCTTAAATACAAGGATTTGTGACTACACCAAAACTTTTGTTATGTACTATTTTTATAGAAGACTGTGACTATCATAGTATTTTTTTCTTGGATTAGATGGGGAGTCTTTTGATTTGCAATGATATATGATTGGGATTGTGTTCACTTTATGATGTCATGCTAGTTTCATATGTACACTAATCCCACTAAAATATAGAATTGGAACCACAATCGTTGGTTCATCGCCACTCATTACTTAGGCTAGTTAGGCTAGTCAAGTTTAATTTTTTGCTATTTAATTTCTATTTATTTATTGATTTCCTCTTTTTCCATTTTTCCTAGAAAGACATTTAGTATATTAGGCAATTTTATGAGGAAGTGCATCAAATATTACACCTAGAAAAGGAGCTATACTTAGTTAAAAATCCCAAAGGTCATTCAAAAAGCCACATGCCACACACCCCAAAATTTCTAGGACTAGCTACCCAAGTGAGGTGTAAAGCATCAAATGCATTGTATTTAAGAGGGAAACAATACACATGGGCAATCATAGGTTACCTATATGTGGGGTTAATTTTTGGCTCCCAACATACCCCAACAAATTTTTCTCATCTTGAGATTATCTAGACTTCTTTGTCTCATAGGCAAATCCTACTCAAATTTTTGAGTGAACATGTTGTTTATCAAGATCTCAACTTGAGTGGCCTTACTTCTATGGTAGGATCCATTGGGGTTAATAATTTGACTATATCATTCTATTATAATGATATCTCTCCACCCTCTATGGTCAAAGAGATCCCACTACATATCATAGGCCATATATGTTGGCAATTTTGGGTACTTTGGGTACATTGCCTTTGCTCAAGTATATAAGTTGTCATTGATGTCAAGAAGCTTTTGAAGGAATTTGATTTGATGTCAAATAATTTGTTTTGATGAAGGTTACGGCATGACAGTTTCAAAGGTCTTTTGCAAACCCCAAGTTGACAGGTTCGAGAGAAAGAGCTCGCAGAGAAAAAGTGTCGCGATATAGCGACAGTTGGGTTTTCATGACCTAAAGAAAATAAAAGCGCTAAGGAGAAAAAGTGTCATGATATCGCGACATGTCGGGTTTTCGTGACCCGAAGAAAAGAAAAGCGCTAAGGAGAAAAAGTGTCACGATATCACGACATGTCGGGTTTTCACGACCCGAAGAACAGAAAAGAGCTAAGGAGGAAAAGTGTCGCGATATCGCGACATGTCGCATTTTCATGACTTAAGCAGGAGAGAGAAAGCAAGTTAGAAAAGTGTCACGATATCGTGACATGTCACAATTTCGTGACTCAAAGAGCAAAGAAAACGTACGAAAGCTGAAAGCGTCGCGATTTCGTGATAGGTTGCAAAGAAAATGTACGAAAAGTTGATAGCGTCACGATTTCACGATGGGTTACAAGGAAAGCGTACGGAAGCTGAAAGCGTCGTGATTTCATGACGGGTTGCAAAGAATGCGTACGGATGCAGAAAGTGTCACGATTTCATGACAGGTAGAAAAGAAAGTAGATGGAAGCAGAAGTGTCACGATTTCGTGATAGAAACTGAAAGCAGGTCTTCTATAGGAGAAGTGTCATGATTTCACGACAAAAGCAGAGAGGAAGGCTATGAAGACAGAAGTGTCACGATATCGCGATAGAAGTGAAGACGAAGTCTAGAGGCAGAAGTGTCACGATTTCGTGACAAAAGCAGAAAGGAGGTCGACGAAAGGGAGAAGTGTCGCGATATCGTGACAAAAGCAAAGTTGATCTCGACAAAGATAGAAGTGTCACGATATCGTGACAAGAGCTTAGTTGAAGTCGACAAAGGCTGAAGTGTCGCGATATCACGACAAAAGCCAAAAGAAAGTGTACGGTTGCAAAGGTGTCGCGATATCGCGACATGTTGTAGTTTCACGGCAAAAGCTACAAGAAGAGTTACGAGGGCAGTTGAAGCCGACAAAGTTAAATGTGAGCCGACGAAGATTAGGGTTTGTAGCCGATGAAGTTTAGGGTTGTGCAGTCGACTAAAGATCAGGGTTACAGCCGACTAAGATTAAGGTTTTGATCTTGAAAGTGTTATTATAAAAGGTAGGCTATTTTGAAGAGTTGGGTGTGTTGTTAGTTGCGACGTTCGTAGATAGAGTGCGGAGTGAGAAGTTCGATCGTCGAGAGCAGAGTGCGAAATTCGATCGAAGTGCGCAGAGTGTGCGAAGACAGTGCAGAGTGTGTGCAGAGAGACGACTGAGAGAAGATGAAGTGTGGTTGTAAGAGCACAGAAGATGTGTATGTTTCTTGAGCAGATTTGGACAGGTCCTAGCAGAGGACTTGTGAGCTGAGTTTGATAGTTCTATCAGAGAACTTGAGGACAGAGGTGCATTGGTTCTTTGAGAAGAACCTGAGGACAGATTTGGCAAGTCTTTGAGAAGGCTTGTGTGAGGGGATTGATTTGTTCAAGTGTTGGACAGATCGAAAGGAAGACTTGTACTAGATCCACTATGTTTGGTATAGGTTGTTGAGCTACTATGGACGTGATCATAGAAGGGAGAGGTCTCTTAGGCTAAGCATTGAGGACAGGAGGTCTTCGGTGGAAAGGAGTTCCACGTGTTGGCAAGAGGTAGAGGCAGTTGATCTTATGAGGGATCATTTCCAGAGCAGAGGGGAAGGTATCTCCTTTGGGCCGAGGCTCATAAACATTGTAATTGGGAAGGATTCCCAAAGAACTTTGAGATAACTTTTAGAGAAAAATTTTTGTGGATGTAGCCCAACCATTTTGGGTGAACCACGTTAAAAATGGGTCTTCAATGTGTGATGCTTTATGTCTTGATTAATGTTGTGTTGATGCCACTGCTATCTAAAGTTAAAATTATTAATTGGTTAAGTCTTATACTGTTCACCCCCCTCTCGAGTATAAGCTTGTGTTCTTCAATTGGTATCAGAGCGGGTCTCTCCAGAAAGAGCCTAACAGCTTGGAGAAGGATCTATCAAAGGAACATACAGATTCAAAAAGAGATGAAGAGGTTGAGTTCGATCTCAAAGGTGAATTCTTCTTGGCTTTAAGAAAGCTTGAGAAATTCAGGGAAGAGAATTCTGTTCTCAAGCATCAATGTCAGGGAAGAAGAGATAGCAAGATCAGAATTGTCTCAAAGTGTTATAGACTTCAAAATTCTAGCTGAAGAAGGGAAGAAGGTTGAACAAGTTTTGACAGAGGCTCTAAAAGGAAAGGAAGCTGATTGCGAGAAACTAGAAGAAGAGGTTATGTCTCTTAGAGTGAAGTTGGAACAGTTGGCTCTCAGACAGAATACTCCGTGTGAAAAGCAAAAGAAGGATGGTATCACCATTCATGAAATAGGGTCTTCGAGCAAGATCAATCTTCATCCTGAAGAGCGGTGGATTCCAGTTGGTCACAAGAAGAACAATCATCCAAGGCATCAAAACAGGTTACATAATACTTTCCATGGCTATTGTTTTTCCTGCAAGAAATTTGGTCACAAAGCTATGCATTGCAATAAGTCTTTGAATAGCCATAGTAAGGAAAATGTTAACTCTTTTGCACCTCTTATGAATAAAAATGTCATGTGTTACAAGTGCAAGAATTTTGGGCATATAGCAAGGATGTGCGGTTTGGATAGATCTAGCCTTGAGTTCACTAAAAAGAGAAATGAGATCAAATCTAAGTCAATGATAGTTCAAACTGCTTTTCATGCTCAAGACAAAGTAGAAAAATGGTATCTTGATAGTGGTTGTTCAAAACATATGACTGGTGAAAAGGAAAAGTTTTTGGTCTTAAAAGAAACAAACAGAGGAACAGTCGGTTTTGGAGATAACGAAGTCAGCTAAAATCTATGGTAAAGGGACTCTTAGTTTGGATGGGAAATCCAAAACAGAAAATGTGCTTTATGTAGAAGGCCTAAGACATAATCTTCTAAGTGTGAGTCAACTTTGTGATCAAGGGCACATAGTATCTTTCTTTTCAGATAGATGTGAGATAAGTAAAGAAAAAAATGGAAAACTCATTGCGAGTGCTACAAGGACTCCAAACAATCTTTACATGCTAAGTGAGATAAAAAGGGAAAAGTGTTTTCTAACTCAAGAAGATGAGAGTTGGCTATGGCATAAAATATTGGGGCATTTGAGCTTTGATAATCTTGTCAATATTAGTAACAAGGAAGCAGAGTGAGACTTGCCCAAAATAAAAATGCCCCATAACATCATTTGCAGTCCTTGTCAACATGGAAAACAGACCAGAACCAGTTTCAAATCAAAAGGGTATACTTCTTCAAAACCATTGGATCTTATTCATACTCGATTTATGTGGCCCTACCGGAACTCGGAGCATTCGGGGAGAAAGCTACTTCATGCTGTTTATAGATGATTATTCTAGAATGACTTGGGTTACTTTTCTCAAAGAAAAATCTGAAGCTTTTGAAAAATTTAAAGCTTTCAAAGAAATGATTGAAAATGAGACTGACAAGAGAATCAAATGCTTAAGATCAGATAGAGGAGGAGAGTTCACTTCAAATGAATTTGTGGAATACTGTGAGCAACAAGGAATCAAAAGAGAATATTCGGCAGCAAGAACTCCTCAACAAAATGGAGTAGTTGAAAGGAAAAATAGAACTATTGAAAATATGGCTAGAGCTATGTTAAATGAGTCAAAACTTTTAGATGGTTTTTGGAAAGAGGCAGTCAGTACAACAGTCTACATTATCACCAGGGCCCAACTTAGAGTCAATCATCATAAAACTCCTTATGAGTTGTGGAAAGGAAGACCAACTACGGTAAAATACTTCAAAGTGTTTGGGAGTAAGTGCTTCATCAGAAGGGAAGATCAGAATTTGGGTAAGTTTGATCCTAGGTGTGATGAGGGAATCTTTCTTGGATATTCCAGCAGAAGCAAGGCCTACGAGATGCTTCAACAAAAGAACTCATACGGTTGTAGAGAGCATAAATGTAACGAGTTGATGAAAAGACGGGGATAAGAGAACCAGTCAAGGAACTCGGTGATGAAATTTGTCAAGAAGAATTCAGAGAGGTTTCAGATGAAGAAGAGGAAAGACAACAACTGCTTCCCAAAACTCCTTCACGATATGTTCAGAAACATCATCCCAAATATTTGATCATTGGTGATCCAAATAGCAAGCAAACAAGAAGAAGAGTCATTCCTTCACATGATTCTACAAATGTTTCATTATTATCTCAGATTGAGCCAAAATATTTCAGTGAAGCATGTGCAGATAAGTTTTGGGTAAAAGCAATGGATGAAGAGCTAAATCAAATAGAGAAAAGTGAAACTTGGGAATTGGTTCCAAGACCTAAGGACAAGAATGTCATTGGCACAAAATGGATATTCAGAAATAAACTCAATGAGGATGGAAATATTGTCAGAAACAAAGCTAGGTTAGTCTGCAAAGGTTATGCTCAAGTAGAAGGTGTTGATTTCGAAGAGACGTTTGCTCCTGTTGCTCGTCTTGAAGCAATCAGAATGTTTTTGGCCCTTTCAAGCTTCAAATATTTCAAGGTATATCAAATGGATGTAAAGTCAGCTTTTCTAAATGGGGTGTTGGTAGAAGAAGTCTACATAGAACAGCCGGAAGGAGTGTCTCTCTCGAACAGTCGGACTATGTGTGTAAACTGAAAAAGGCCTTGTATGGGTTAAAGCAAGCACCTAGGGCTTGGTACTCAAGACTTGACAGGTATCTTCATGAGCAAGGTTTCAGGAAAGGTGTGGCTAGATAGCAATTTGTATATTAAGGATGAAGGTGATGATATGTTGATTATGGTTGTCTATGTTGATGATATTATTTTTGGGGGAAATAATACTCAGATGTGCAAAGATTTTGCTAACACCATGCAGAAGGAATTTGAGATGTCTATGATTGGAGAGCTGTCATTCTTTTTAGGTCTTCAGATTGCTCAATCAAAAGATGGTGTATTTCTCTCTCAAGGGAAGTATATCAAAGAAATGTTGAAGAAATTTGGGATGATGGACAGCAAACCAGTATGTACTCCAATGATTACAGGGTGCAAGATGAGTAAAGATGATGAATCTCCAGTGGCAGATCAAAAGTTGTATAGATCAATGATTGGCAGTTTATTATATGTTACAGCTACCAGACCAGATATCATGTAGGCAGTTGGGTTAGTAGCAAGATTTCAGGCAGCTCCAAAATATTCTCATGTTATAGCAGTTAAGAGGATATTCAGATATCTGAAGGGCACTATGGACTTTGGGCTTTGGTATCCCAAAGGTAATGATTTCACCCTCACAGCTTATATAGATGCAGATTGGGCAAGCAGTATTGATGATAGGAAAAGCACTAGTGGTGGAGCATTCTTTCTGGGAAAGAGTTTGGTTTCTTGGCTAAGTAAGAAACAACCTTCGGTTTCCTTATCTACAACAGAGGCTGAATACATAGCAACAGTGGCTGGGTGTACACAGGTTTTATGGATGAAAACCACCTTGGAGGATTTCAAAGTCAAGCATGAACAACCCATCTCCATACTTTGTGATAATACAAGTGCCATAAGTATTTCCAAAAATCCGGTAATGCACTCAAGGACAAAGCATATTTCCATCAAGTATCACTTTCTAAGGGAGAAAGTGCAAGACAAGCAGGTCAAGCTAGAGTATGTGTCTACTAAAGAGCAGATTGCAGATATCTTCACCAAACCTCTTCCAAGAGATACGTTTGAGTATCTAAGGGAGAAATTGGGAGTTGTACTCCCACCCCAGAATTAATCACCTCATCGGGAGGTGGGGGAGGGACCAAGCTAAGAGGCTCATTCTTAGTCCCGAGCCCCAAAGGTGACCCTTTGCCATTGATGACAAAGGGGGAGAGATATGAGTAAGGGGGAGAGCTTCAAAGTGAAGAGGAAAGCTTCAAGTTAGGGGGAGCAAAACTTCAAAGGAAGTTGGTCAGTTGTTAGCATAGTTGGTTTTAGTTTTGGCTCTTGAGAAGTGTTTTCAGTAAAGGTTTGCCATCAATGACAAAGGGGAGATTGTTGGCAATTTTGGGTACTTTGGGTACATTGCCTTTGCTCAAGTATATAAGTTGTCATTGATGTCAAGAAGCTTTTGAAGGAATTTGATTTGATGTCAAATAATTTGTTTTGATGAAGGTTACGACATGACGGTTTCAAAGGTCTTTTGCAAACCCCAAGGCGACAGGTTCGAGAGAAAGAGCTCGCAGAGAAAAAGTGTCACGATATCGCGACATGTCGGGTTTCGCGGCCCAAGAAAAGAAAAGCTCTAAGGAGAAAAAGGGCGTGATATCGTGACAGTGAAAAAAAGAAGAGAAAAGGAAAAAGAAAAAGAGCTAAGGAGGAAGTGTCGCGATATCGTGACATGTCGCATTTTCACGACTTAAGAGGAGAGAGAAAGCAAGTTAGAAAAGTGTCGCGATATCGTGACATGTTCGCAATTTCATGACTCAAAGAGCAAAGAAAATGTCAGAAAAAGTTGATAGCATCACGATTTCTGACGGGTTACAAAAAGCGTACGAAGAAAGCGTCAGATTTCACGATGGGTTGCAAAGAATGCGTACGGATGCGAAAAGTGTCACGATTTCAGACGAAGAAAAAAAAGAAAAAAGTGTCACGATTTGCGGAGAGAGAAAGAGGTCTTCTATAGGAGAAGTGTCATGATTTCACAAAAAAGCAGAGAGGAAGGCTATGAAGACAAAGTGTCACGATATCATGACGAAGTGAAGAGAAGGCAAGAGAAGTGTCATGATTTCATGACAAAAGAAAAAAGGAGGTCGACGAAGGGAGAAGTGTCATGATATCGCGACAAAAGCAAAGTTGATGTTGACAAAGATAGAAGTGTCGCGATATCGCGACAAGAGCTTAGTTGAAGTCGACAAAGGCTGAAGTGTCACGATATCATGACAAAAGCCAAAAGAAAGTGTACGGTTGCAAAGGTGTCGCGATATCATGACATGTTGTAGTTTCACGGCAAAAGCTACAGAAGAGTTATAGAGGTAGTTGAAGCCGACAAAGTTAAATGTGAGCCGACGAAGATTAGGGTTTGCAGCCAATGAAGTTTAGGGTTGTGCAGTCGACTAAAGATCAGGGTTACAGTCGACTAAGATTAAGGTTTTGATCTTGAAAGTGTTATTATAAAAGGTAGGCTATTTTGAAGAGTTGTGTGTGTTGTTAGTTGCGACGTTCACAGATAGAGTGCGGAGTGAGAAGTTTGATCGTCGAGAGCAGAGTGCAAAATTCGATCGAAGTGCATAGAGTGTGCGAAGACGGTGCAGAGTGTGTGCAGAGAGACGACTGAGAGAAGACGAAGTGTGGTTGTAAGAGCGTAGAAGATGTGTATGTTTCTTGAGCAGATTTGGACAGGTCCTAGCAGAGGACTTGTGAGCTGAGTTTGATAGTTCTATCAGAGAACTTGAGGACAGAGGTGCATTGGTTCTTTGAGAAGAACCTGAGGACAGATTTGGCAAGTCTTTGAGAAGGCTTGTGTGGAGAGGATTGATTTGTTCAAGTGTTGGACAGATCGACAGATAGAGGAAGACTTGTACTAGATCGACTAGCTGTGTTTGGTATAGGTTTTTGAGCTACTGTGGACGTGATCATAGAAGGAAGAGGTCTCTTAGGCTAAGCATTGAGGACGGGAGGTCTTCGGTGGAAAGGAGTTCCACGTGCTGGCAAGAGGTAGAGGCGGTTGATCTTCGAGGGATCATTTCCAGAGTAGAAGGGAAGGTATCTCCTTTGGGCCGAGGCTCATAAACATTGTAATTGGGAAGGATTCCCAAAGAACTTTGAGATAACTTTTAGAGAAAAGTTTTTGTGGACGTAGCCCAACCATTTTGGGTGAACCACGTTAAAAATGGGTCTTCAATGTGTGATGCTTTCTGTCTTGATTAATGTTGTGTTGATGCCACTGCTATCTAAAGTTAAAATTATTAATTGGTTAAGTCTTATACTATTCACCCCCCCTCTCAGTATAAGCTTGTGTTCTTCAATATAGGTGGTACATCAAATGAAATTTAGTTGATAATTACTTTTATCTCAAAGTTTTTAGACTAAAATTCATCAATCATTTTGGGCTATTCAAATAGTATTGGAAGACATGTTATCTTGTTATTAGGAAATTTTATAATGGGGAATATGATTCTAGTGGCACTATAGTATTACCCCTCATAGTTGGACCCCATGTGCTCAACACTCTCTTCTATGTCATGCCTTGTGACCTAAACTATAACATAATTCTTGGAAGGACATGGATCCACATGATGTGGACTATTCCTTCAACCCTTCATCAATGCCTAAAGTATAAATATTAGGGTAAGAATTATCACATCCTAGCTAACCTTGAGAGCTCTTCACCTATTTCCAAGTGATCAAGATCAAAAACCCTAAGGCTTGTATTTTCCATTTTCTTAATTTATATCTTGGGTCATATTCATATTCTTCTTAGCAATATCGAATAACTAATGCATTAAATTCTCTCATCTTAAATAATAAACCTAAAACTAAATATTAAGCTCAAACCTATAGTTTAACAAACTTTAACATCAATAATCAAGATAATAATCAATCATTTTTTAAAATAAACAAGATCCCTTTGCCTCCTTGAATATTAGGTTTACCTTATGGTAGGAAGGATAAAATGGTGTGAAGTGGAAGTTAGGGTTTTATATTTTTAATGTATTCACAAATATAAAATGTTGCATTTTGTTTGCATCTGAATTGAGAATTTGCATAACATAGTATTGCATTTTAGGGTTAGAAGCACCTTCTTTTGTTTATCTAAGTAGGAACATCATTAGGGTGCCAAGAGTATCCCTACCAGTTGGGTGATTCCAGGCAGAGGGGTGGATGAACCCTCTGGTTGTTATTTAGACAGGGGGTCTTAAGCGGTGTACTTCACACCCTTTGGAGAAATTGGCATTCTCTTGTTGGCTTCTAATTTAGATCTATGAAATTAGTTGTTTCTAACATTGTTTGTACACATTAATAAATAGAAACTTTAAAAGGAATAATTCACACACAACACGTTTCACTCAAAATAGTAGTGGTTGGATTTCATCACCAACCATTGCTTGAGATTTGGTGATGGTGGCATTCATCTCCATCCACCAATCTCTACCCATAGAAACCATAGGATACCCCCAAGCAAACTTGTTGGATTTCATCACCAACAAGAATCTCATTGCCCTATCTTCACCATAGTTTTTACCTTTGTTTCATTAAGAAATATTAGAACATCAAAACACACAAGACTGACACATAAAATGAATACACATTAAAAAGGAGATAATCAATGAACAAGGTAAGCCACATTGGTTGAAACTTAGCATTGGTTGTTTGTTTCCTTTTTCTCCTTAAAGATTTTAGTTTTGTGTTACATTTGATATTTTAATCTGTATCTTGATTTATTTTCTTATGGTATTAACTAGAAACCAAAAGAAAGCTATAATTCAAGATAACTTAATGGAACCTTCATCCACCTTCCCCACCACTTCTATGGTAGATTCCCTGAATGTGACATAGGTAGATTTATCTATAGGTCCCTCACATTCCTTACCATCCACAACCTACCATATGGCCATGCCCCAAGAGGAGTCAACCTCCCCTACCATAGACAACCACATTACCCATATAGACATGGCAAGAGTAGAAGCTTTCATGAAGTCTTCTAATTATGTCTTAGAGTCCATTCCCAATTCACCTAGATAGGATTCTACTTTACAACAAGAGCCTATTTATTCCCAACCCCATCCACCTTTACCCAGGTGTATACTAACCCTCTTTTTGAGGCATCAGTTGCACCTTCATCCCATGTATCCATTCCCCAACCTTCATGTGCTCCTAGCACCTCATATACCTCCACTTACACCAACCCCTTGTATGAAGCACATGTCAATGTTGCTTCACAAGTTCCAACCTCACAAGTTGCCATACCTAGTGTAACTTGTACCCAAGCCACATCTTCCATACCATCTACCTCCATACCCTTAGCCTCTGATAGAGATATTAGTGAGGCATGGGAACACCTAAACAAATTTCTTAGACAACATCAAAATGCTCAACAACAAGTACAGGTAAACCCTAAGCCTTTACATAACTCTACTCAGACTATCCTTGTCAACCAGGGTCCATCATGGGCACCATAATCTTCTATGGTTTCTATCCCTATTCCCCCACCAAGCCATACCATTACCCATCCTATTCCCATTGGCCAACCTAGCCATAACCTTCATCCATCAACATCATTCCATAATTCCCCATATTTTCATCAACAATCTCCCATTCATCATATTCCATCAAATTCACCTAGTCATCAATACCAATCTCCTCATCATTTAATCACTCCACAACATTTCTCCACTCCACCACAAACTCATCAGGTAATTCAGGGCTTCCACATTCCTAAGGAAGACCCTCGAATTAAGGCCATGCAGAAACAAATAGATCAATTGATGCAATTTACTCCTAGTTTTTCAAACCAGAAACCAACCTTACACCAATTGATCAATCAACCAATTCATCCTTCAATACCATCACCACCATATCCGAAAGATTTTATGATACCCAAGTTTGAAAAATTTAAGGGAACTGAGGATCCCAAAGAACATGTGAGCACCTTTGTTCATGCATGCTTTAGAATTCAAGATGATAATGCTCTCATGCTTCAAAATTTTCCTCAAACATTAGGAGGGGATGCCATAGAATGGTACAATCAATTGCCAAGCCATAGTATCTATACTTTTGAGCAATTGATTGATCAATTCTTTGATCATTTCATCCTAAATGTTAAAAATAAGATCTCATTATCTGATGTCTATGCTTTAAGGCAACATGATGATGAATCTATCTATGATTTTAGAAACCGTTGGAGGGTTATCATCACTAAATTGCCATTCACCCTACCAATGGATGAGCTAATTAAGTTATTCACCAAGATTTGCTTAAAACCTATCTCTTGGATGCTCCAACTACGAACTTATCAATCATTTGAAGAAGCTTTAGCTCAGGCTAGTGTCATTGAGGATATCAAAATCCAAGAAGGCATATTAAAGCCTAAGAAGAAAGAATGGCAAAATAAGGGCCAATACAAAAGCAACTATTTAGGCCAACAAAAATCAACACAGGCTACCCCAGCCACCCAATCCAATCAAGTCAATCAAGTGGTCATGAGCTAGCTAGTAATGGCTCAACAACAACATATGCAACAAACACCACAACAAATTTCATATCATGCGGTCCCCTCAACAACACAAGCTCCAATAGTTCAAAACATAGTGCCAACTATGGAAAACCATCCCGATGATAGTCTATCCAAAAAAATCACCAATATACCCCATTAGTCCGAGTCATATGCCTCCATTTTTAGAAGGTTGTATGAGACAAATAAACTTGCTTTACCCGAAATTAGACCGGATGATCCCACCAGACATGGTAAAAATTATCAAGAACATCTATTTTATCCTTATCATAGGCAAAATGGGCATGACATCAACAATTGCCATGTGTTTAAAAATATAGTCCAAGACCTTATTGACTTGGGGGCGATCAAGCTTGATAATCCCCTCACTCAACAAAACCAAAACCTTGGTATATTTCAAACACCACTTCCTCATCATGAGGAGGTGCAACCAAATGTAGGGGGAGCTAACACTAAAACTCCTCCTAACCAAGTCAATCACATTCAACAATACCAAGGGTTTGTAGGGGCCATTCATGTGGTCACTAGAGGTCAAAGGAATAACCAACAAAGGCAACCACCTCAAGAAAGTGTGTCACAACCTTCTACATCGCCACCCATCCAAGTTTCCCCTAATCCTTCATCACCTATCCATATCCCTAGCCAATCGAATCCATCAAATCCACCCATCAATCATCCACCTCGACCAGTCATCTCATTGAGTAGCCGGTTAACTACAAGTCTGAAAATAGCTTCCACCAAATTATCAATTTATGAGCTAATCCAACAATCTCCTCCACATCATGAGGCATTAATGGATATTTTGAAATCCATCAAATTACAATCGCAAGATCCTAATGCCTTCAACAACTTTGTGGGGAGCATCCAAACATGCATGGAGCCTTCCATAACATTCTATGACTTTGAGATTAAGCCAATCTCATCAGAATCAGTAGACCCTCCATTGCATATCATGGCTCTAATTGACAAGAAGCCTTTTAAAAGAGTCCTAATTGATACCGGTTCCTCTATCAACATCATCACCACATCCACTCTTCATCATTTGAACCTTCCTCCATCTCACATCACCAAGTCATCCTTCACCCTCAAAGCATTCAATGATGCTTTGTGTTCCATAATTGGCACTATTGTTTTGCCCATCGAAGTAGGGGTTAAAATATTGCACACAATGTTCCACATCTTGGAAGGATCCATGGCATACAATGTACTCCTTGGAAGACCTTGGATGAGGGAAATGAGATGTGTCCCTTCAATACTACATCAATGTTTGAAATATGTTCATGAGGGACAAGTACATTGCATACCGATGGACATCGAGCCATTTAAGTATTGCAATTTCATCTCAAATCCTTATGAGTCCATGCTCCCTTCCACTCACCTTTTTCTTTCACCATCATCCAATCCATCCACCACTTCACCAATCTCTTCATCAAAGGATCCCATTCCTGAAGAGCTCCCTATCACCAAACCTCATCAAGCTTCCACATCCCCATCATCTTCATCAATGACTACATGCACATGTGGTCACAATCAATCCACATCATCAACATCATTGCCATCCTCATCATCATCATCCATTCAACAACCTTCCCAATCCAATCCATTGCCATCACCTAATGTTTCACAAGTCGAATTGATAGATTGTGAGATACCTCCATCTTCACCATTTCTCGAGCCATCACCTGACCATAATCCTTCCATGTCATCCCAAGTCAAGGTCCACCTCACCAATCCTGGTATTGGTGAATACGTGGTCGAAGACATCACCATTACACCCCTCACCATCCCTAGTGCTAAGGATTTTGGTCACCCACATGACCCACCTTTAGCAATAGGAGTAGTCTATAACATGGGTTCAACTCCAAATAACATAAATTTTGTATATGGGGGAATTGATTCTTCATCAAGTCCAGCTCCCATAGAGGAACCCAAAGAACCAAAACTTGCCAATATTCCAAACATGATGAGATTTCCATATTGATATTTCCACATAATCAATTGGCAAGGCCATGGCCTAGGATTGCATGAACAAGGAGTGCATCAACCTATCGATATTCCATATCAAGAGGTGCATGACCATTCAGGTCTAGGCTACCACCCACTTCCTACCACCTCTTCTCTTGAACAAGCCTTCCAAAGGCTTAACCTCAATTCAGGAGAAGAAGCCCTCCATCCCGATAATTTTGATGAGGAAATCTATGAAGAATTCAAACTTATATCAATAATTTTAGATGAATCTAAAGAAGAATCAGAGCCCATCATTCCCCATTCCAAACAAGATGAGTTTTATCTCAACATGTTCCCCATCCATGAGCCCATATTTCGCTTGCTTCTTCCACAAGAGTGAGCCACCCCTACCGATGAACCACCACCTCCATTCCATTAAGCCATTCCATAAGCCAAACTTGTAACATATGTACATAAAACAAAAATAGTGGTTTTCACCACTACCAAAAAAAAAAATCAATCAAAAATCAACAAAAACATGTTTTATTTCTTAGCATTGCATATATATATCATTTAGTAAAATGCATTTTGTGTTGCTTGTTGCTATTCAGGTTAACCAAGCTCCTAGCACCGATTCCTAGGTTCCATCCATTCCATCCAACCTTGTCCACCTTGCCCATAAGTCAACATGAATCCTATTGATTTATTCACCCCACTCCATAATCCATATGATCCAGCTAAGCCAATTCCAATTGACATAAGCCTTATTGATATGGACCAGATTTCCTCACCTCCATCCTTTGCCAAATTTGTCTTATTCAAGGAATTGTTAAGGGCTTCCACCAACTACATTCCTCCATCCCCTCCACCTTCACCTTCACCTTCACCTTTGAATCCCAAGGTTTTCCAGGAAGAAATAGATGAGGATAAGCCAGAAGAGTTTGATGACATCTTAGATGATATTCATCTGATCCCTACACCCCATCAACTTGAGGAAGGTTCCCACATGTCTATTGAAGATACTATCGATGTGGACCTTAGTTTAGACAAAGACAATCCCCAAATTGTCAAGCTTGGAAAAATTTTATCACCCGATGAACAAGAGCAATTTATTGCTCTCCTCAAGAGGAAAAAGGGTATATTTGCATGGTCCTATAAGGACATGCCTAGTCTTGACCCTAGTTTGGTTGTCCATAATCTCACCTTACAACCTGATGCTAAGTCGATCAAACAAAAACTTAGGAGAATGCATCCTACCATGGCCCTCTTGGTAAAAATAGAGCTTCAAAAACTCTTAGACGTGAACTTCATAGTTCCTATCGACTATCCTGAGTGGCTCTCAAACATGGTACCCATTCGTAAGCCTAACGAGGTGATACACGTATGCACTAAATTTCGAGATCTTAACAAAGCATGTCCTAAGGATGACTTCCCTCTCCCAAACATTGATACTCTTGTCGATACCTATGTTGGCCATGAAATGCTTTCACTCATGGATGGTTTTTCAGGATACAACCAAATTCGAATAAATCCTGATGACCAACACAAAACAACATTCACTACACCTTGGGGAACTTTTTGTTACAAGGTGATGCCCTTTGGCCTCAAAAATGTAGGTGCCACTTATCAACATGCCATGACATACATTTTCCATGACTACATGCATAATATTATCGAAGACTATGTGGATGATCTCTTGGCTAAATCCAAAACTCGACAAGAACATATTGGTGTATTGGAGAAAGTTTTTGATCGACTCCTAGAGCATAATGTAAGGTTGAATCCCAAGAAATGTGTCTTTGGTGTTACCTCAGGCAAACTTCTAGGATTCATTATCTCCAAAAGAGGCATTGAGGTGGACCCTAACAAGGTCAAGGCCATCATGGAGATGCCTCCCCCAACTAACTTAAAGGAATTGCATAGTTTACAAGGAAATATTCAATCAATCCATCATTTTATTGTGCAACTTTCTGACAAATGTAGGTCATTCAATCACCTACTACAAAAGGGGGTGCCATTCTCTTGGATAGATGAATGTCAAAAAGCCTTCGATGACATTAAGCAATACCTAGCTTCTCCACTAGTCTTAGCTCCTCCTCATCTAGGGGTCCCATTTTATCTTTATATCTCAGCAATGGACTTTGCATTAGGGACAATGCTTGCACAAAAGAATGAACAAAATTGAGAGCAAGTTGTCTACTACATTAGTCGAACATTGGTAAGCTATGAAACTAAATACGCTTATGTAGAAAAATTGTGCTTAGCAGTGGTTTTTACCACTAAGAAACTTTGACATTACATGCTTAGCCACACAACTTATGTCATAGCTAGAGAAAATCCTCTACGTTACATGATGTCCCGCACTTACAATAATACCCACACCGCTAAATGGATAATGCTCCTCACTGAATTTGACTTGGAATTCATTAGCCAAAAATCCATTAAAGGTCAGGTAATAGTCGATCAACTTGTAGAAGCTCCACTACCTAGTGATCATCCTTTGATTATTGAGCTCCCAGATGATTCGGTATTTGCTATCACTGAGCAAGAAGAAGATGTCATTCCGGAGGAAGATGTCGATATCACATTATTATTTGATGGCTCTAAGTGCATGAAAGGTCAAGGTGCTGGAGTTGTATTTCACACACCACAGGGGGTACCTATCCCCTTGTCATTCAAACTAGACTTCCAATGCACAAACAACACTACAGAGTATGAAGCCTTAATCTTAGGTCTTCAATCAGCTATAGCTATGAGCATTAAGCGTATTAGGATATTTGGTGATTCTCAACTTGTCGTCAAGCAAATCAATGGAGAATACCAATGCAAAGAACCTACCATTAAGCTTTATCATGAAGTAGCAATGAAATTGCTCTCTAAGTTTGATTGGTATGAAATCAATAGCTTGCCATGTTTGACTAATAGATTTGTAGATGTGATGGCCTCCCTTGGATCATTGATTCCAAAAGACTCCTTTGGAGAGGTACAACCCCTTATCATTTCAATGGTCTCTAAATCTGCAATTTCTCATGTTGAGTCAAAAGATGAAAAGGATGTTTGCTTTATCCAATCAGATTCATATGAGCCTTGGTCGAGCCAAATAGTAGCCTTTCTCAAGTTTGGAACACTCCCATATGATATGTCTCGAACTGCCAAATACACTTTCAAGCAAAAGGTAGCTCATTTCATTCTTTTGGGGGACATGTTGTATAAACATGGTTATGATGGAGTCCTCCTTCATTATCTCGAGGCTAGTGAGGCTCAAAGAGCCATAGTTGAAGCCCATGATGGTACTTGTGGTGGTCATTTTAGTGGAATGGCCATTGCAAAGCGTATTCTATGCATGGGTTATTATTGGCCCATAATGGAACGTGATTGTTGCACATATGTTAAACATTGCAAAAAGTGTCAAGAACATGCTAATTTAACTCATGTACCATCACAAGCCTTACAACCTATTCAAAGCCTTTGGCCCTTTTCACAATGGGGCCTAGATCTAATTGGTAAAATTTCACCTCCTTCCTCGAGACAACATACATTCATCATCACAACCATTGAATACTTCACAAAGTGGGTTGAGGCAATTCCTCTAACCAGATGACGATAGGACCTAGAATTGTGGAGTTTATACTCCATCATATCATTTGTCATTTTGGTATCCCCTCAAAAATCATTTTAGACAATGGCAAGTCTTTCAAGAACAAGGATGTTCGAGCACTTTGCGAGAAATATAACATTCAACATAGTTTCTCGACTCCTTATTACCCATAAGAAAATGGACAAGTTGAAGCTTCCAACAAG
This sequence comes from Wollemia nobilis, assembly GCA_028583015.1. Lineage (NCBI taxonomy): Eukaryota > Viridiplantae > Streptophyta > Pinopsida > Araucariales > Araucariaceae > Wollemia > Wollemia nobilis. The sequence continues at coordinate 697,138 of JAQPPZ010000505.1, forward strand.
ACCTTAATTGCTATTCTCAAGAAACTTGTCAAAGAAAATCATAGAGATTGGCATACACAAATTCCCTTGGCATTATGGGCTTATCGAACAAGCATCCACATGCCTACAGGGGCAACACCATTTTCATTGGTCTATGGAGCCGAAGCAATCATACCTCTTGAGCTCGAGATCCCTTCCTTGCAAATTTCTTTGTAGGAATTCATAGATGATGACACTGCTAGACAAGCACATCTTGACCAACTCACACTTCTTGATGAGAGGTGAGTCAATGCTTTAGAGCATTTACGAGTTTATCAAGACCACCTCAAACATGCTTACAATGCCAAAGTTCATCTACATGAATTCCAAGTAGGAGATCTTGTCCTTAAAGAGAATCAACAAAACACCAATGCATTACCGCATCTTCATGATAAATTCATGGCTAATTGGTTAGGTCCATACATTGTTACACAAAGAGTGGGTAATGGTACTTATAGACTTGCCAGTCTAGAGGGAGAGGAAGAATCCGAACCACTTAATGTTATACACTTGAGAGCATTCTATGCATGATTTGATTACTATATATGTATATATACATGGCTAATACACAAAAATATTTGCATACATTTCATTCATAACATTGCATTTCACTTACACATTCAAAAACAATGCATTCACCCACATTTCATATTGCATTTCACATTTCACAAAATTGCATTTCATACATTGCATTCACATCCACATTTCACATTTCATATTAGGGATCATTTATTAAGTTCAAGGTCTTAATTGGTCCAACAAAAGTCATGTTGCCTTAATCAGGGGCACCTTCACAATGTCATCCACACAATTCCACTAAGTCAAATTGCCATTAGCACAAACCACCACATTCAAAATTCCTAGGTGTTTTGGTCACTCAACCACTCCTAGTGTTTTAAGAAACCTCAAAAATACATGTCGAGTTCTTTTTAGGACCATTGCACATATACACTAAGAAAATATTGAGTTTTGGGAATTGACTCCAAAACATTCTTGAACCAAACACAATTTCACATCTTAAAAACATCTTGTGTCAAAGAGGGATAACACCATACTTGGTATGAACCTTGAAGTGAAAAGGGTCATCCTTGCTAGTCCCATCATGCAACATAGTCCATAAAAATAGTGGTTCTCACCACTATCACAATTCCAAAAATAAAAGAAAGAGTAGGGAAAAATCCCTAACAAAAACTCTAAATATTTTACATCACACACCACCTGATCAATTGGGTTGTAAGGATCGTACTACATTTCTAGTCAGAAGGTTAGGTAGTCATCCCCAAAACTTAAGAGATCAAAAAAAAAAGTCATGGACTATGGAGTTAGCCTCCACCGGAGCTATAGATGCTTGACTGGTAGTGGAGTATGCTCATGCATGGTGACATGTCTCTTTTAAAAGAGACCTCTGACCACTCATACGGACAAGCTAGCTTCTTGGTTTCATCCATAACAGGTTTACCCAATTTACTCAAGATGAGTTAATGAACTCACTTGCACACACATTGGTTCTTGATTGTCTAAGGTCATTACCATGCTCTTGATTCGGTAAATGAATTCACTTGACACACATTTGGTCCTAGAAGGATTAGGTAGTTTTAGTGAGTTTGTTTGATGCCACTAGGATGTTTGAGTCTCTACAAAATAGGTAGTCTTCCATATCAACATCCATATCTTCTTCCATATCAACATCCATATCTTCTTCCATGTCAACATCCATGTCAGTTCATAAGTCATTCATCCCATATGCCACCAAGTCTGGTGCCCCTGATTAAACAACAATGCTAGAAAATGGCCAAGAAAATATCTAAACTATAAATGATCATTAGCACATGCCATATTGCATTAATCATCCATACATTCCACCTTGCATTAATCATCCATAACATATCATATGCATTAATCATAAACATAAACATACATTACACAAAGCATTCCACAAAAAGCATTCACACAAAATATAACACAAAAGGTAAAAGCCATGTATATATATATATATATATAAATGAATGCCAAAAGGCTACATACAATGGAGCACCAAGGCTCATATACAAAAGTGCATCTAAGCACTAGCTATACCCTCCAAGAGGACCCCTATGACCTAGAAGGAGCCCTAGACCTAGAGCTATGCCTAGACTCACTACGCCTCGTACCCTTAGACATAGATGAGGTTGGAGGATCAGGAAGTGGAATATGATGTTCCATCAACCTATCCTCCAATGCCTTGATATATCTATGTTAAGATCGAAGGTGTGCTATATCGACATTATATCGATGCTCTCTCTTTGCTAGCTCTACCTAGAGCCTCATAATCCTCGCATCTCACTCTACCACCTATTACTCTAACTATGCCCAATCCTCCTCACTCTAACCTAGAGGTACATCTAGAACCTCCTTTACATCCTCCCCATCTCCTCCATCTCCCCCAATCTCAGGAGCCTATTACATTGCACCCTTAACCCTCCACCTTTGACTATCAGATCAAAGGTACCACTACTACTTGGGGGCCTCTTGGGTCCCCTCATCCCTAGACCTCTGAGTACCCTCATCCCTAGCCTCTCCACCTCCATCCCCATATACTCCTCAAGGTGGTACCCATGGTGGCTGAGCCATGAACCATGCATCATACTCCATGATCATCCTCACATCCTCCACATCTAAGAGATCTATCTCCTCATCATCCTCCAAGACCACCCTCCATGGCTCCATGCAAGGTAGCCTGGTCTCCTCCTGATGTCTCCTATACCACACTAGCTCATCAGGGACATCCTACCTCAACCCAAACTAATGGAGCACTCATGAGAACTAGAAGTACTCCACCTCACTCCTATGCCTCCCAACCACCCACCTACCCTACCACACCCATCATAGGTGCTCTCCATTCCCTGATCCACTGAGCACCCAACCATGGCCTCCACACCACTTGGGAGATGTCAATCCAACCCATAACTCCCTGTACCACTAGCTCATCCTCACTAGATGACTCAACTGCACCTCCTCAACCAATGCCCATCACCTAGCATAGGGCTACTCCCTACCAAATCCTACCATAAGCAAGCCCTCTAGAGCAACACTAAAATGCTCCCATCCCCAACATTATAGCAATAAGTTGCACCCCAATCCCTTCCTCCCTCATCACATCATATAACTCCTAGTATACCTACACCAATAAGGTAGGAGCCCATGCATACACCTATCTCTTAGTGAGCATATCACTCACTACTCCTATCAGGTTCCAAGGGAACCTACACCCAATACTATTCAAGGCCACAATGTTGGCCAACATGAACATCACCAAAGCATGAAGGGGGTCCAAATCCTTGTCCACATACATGGAAAAATAAGGTATACCCCACACTCCACCTTCACCCCCTACCATGCATCCCCAAACATCCACATCATATCCATATTTCAATTGAGCCCAACCTCAACTTAGATCCCCTCCACCAATACCTTGAGGATGTGATATACATCCTCCAAGGTAACTATCACCTCACCCATGGGGAGCTAAAATGTCCCCCTATCTACATCCCACCTCTTCTCCAAGGTAGAGAGGTACCCCTCATCAACCCTCACCACATCCAATCAAGCTACCTCGCTAGCCCCACCTCCTCCAACAACTCCCACTCCTCATTCATAATCACCTTCCTCATCCTAAGGATGTAAGGAAAACCAATGTCGAGCCTCCAAAATCCTAAGCTACAACACAACACAAAATATTTGTTAATAATTTTAAAAAAAACACAAAAAATACAATGTTACCTCAACAACTCATGCCCCATCCTAGCCTCGACTCCACACCACTCCCTTCACCATAGCTTCCATGCTCCAAACTCCTCATACCTCACTTCACTCCTCTACTCCTCAACATAGCTTCTCAAACTCCCAAATACACAAATGAGCTTCAAGCTCACCCAAAAAGCTATTTATAGCTACTTTAGGTACCTTGAGATGCCCATGGGTATTTCTTAGTGCATAAAGCACCACATTTACACCTTTGGTTAACAAAAGATAAAATTAGCACAAAATAGTAGCTATCGCCAACCAAATCAATCCAAATTTCATCCATGCATACATTTCATCATTTTATCAAGTTTTGTGAAGATTCCAACTGATTTGGATGCATAATCTTTATTTGCGACCACATTATTGCAAATTCACCAAGTTACAAAAGCACCTCAAAATGGTACAAATATTCACAAAATGATGATCATCATCATTTTCATCATTCATACATCATCTCATAATCATTTCACATCATCATTTACATATTTTCCAAGTTTAAACAATATTCAAGTGAACCATGTAGCTAGTGGGTTATTCTATATACTTGGCGGCATTTTGCATCCATGCAATTTGGTAAGATGAATAGCCTACCATAAGGACACTTGTCCATGATCATCATCACTTATCTCCTTGCTCAAGATCACAATCATATTTGATACTTCACATTTTGAGTGAAACCTTGCCAAGAACAATTTGCACAAACGTTGTCATTGATGGCCTAGTTCGTGGGGCTTAAAACATGGACAAAATCAACTTTCATCATTACACATTTCCTTGAAAGTCATCATAGAGATAGGCACTAGCTAGGATGATTGGTTCCAATCATGGGAATTATTCAACAGTCACTAGCAGGCCCTCCAAGGTTGACTCTTTATTTTTTTGCATCTTCATCTTTGCATATCAATGATGCCAGAAGGCAAAATGTTTCAACAGCATCGAATCACCCCAAATTTGGGGCAACCACATTTGGTTTTGAATTTCCCACAATGGGATACATCTTACATGATCATGGCATCTACACTTGGCAAAAATCCCTTCATCTGTTGGGGCAAAAATAGACACATTTTCCATCACATTTTCACAAAACCCTTCATCTATTGGGGCAAAAATAGACACATCATATCACATTTTTCAACAATCCCCTTCCCACCATTGGGGCAAAAATGGTATCACATTTTACATCATTCATATCGTCCACATTACATTTGCACAGATTTTTCAATTGGCTCATGAGATTCATCCACAACCTCATTCACCAATTGAGGGGGTAAGCTACACAAAACTCAAATTCTTTTATTCTTTTATCTTCAAGCTCATGTTCCACATCCCAAGAGAAGTTGCTTCTACACCTAGCCAAAATAGGTGTCTCATATTTTTGCACTACATTGTGTTTCACACAATATAGTACAAAAAGGGGCATCTATAGACACCAAAATCTAGCCACTTGTCCTCCATCCATGCTTTCCCACCATTTCCACCACCAAAACATAGTCATTTTCCCTCCATCCTAGCTTTCCCACCATTTTTACCTATTATTTATATATATTTATTATATATTTATATATATTTAAATAATATATATTTTATATATATTTATATAAATAAATCAATCCCAACCATCCGATTTCATTTAATCTTATCCATCCATCCACATCAATCCATGCCACACCCTAAATTTAATATCTACCCTTAGATATGCTTTAATCTCAACCACACGATTAGTGTCATTGAAACCCTAGCATGCCCTAGGTTAGATTATAAATAGGAGCCATTTTGATGGCTCAACCCTTGAGTTTTCTAAGTTTCCTAAGTTCCCGAGTTTCTTGGAGTCTGTTGCGTGAGATCCCTTGAGATTCATCTTCCCTTAGAATATGTGGGTACTTCTACCTTCATCCTCACTTGCCATAACCCCCACAACTGTCACCATCTGGTTCCCCTTTGCCAGATCTTCTTTTGTAGAATCTTCCCTCATCTCTTGAATGCCTTCAAGTACTTTCTATCACCACCAAGTACCTCTAGGTACCTCCCTACCAGTCCTAAGCACCCACGGGTATTTCCTATAGCCGTAGAGCACCCGTGGGCATTTTACGTAAGCCTTTCTAACAACCCCTAGCCTTCGAGTGATGCTAGGGCACACCTTCCCCATCGACCTATAACCAAATTTCATATCAAAAGACAACAAGTAGAGCAAGGTAAATCTATTTCATTGATTTTATCTTATCACTTTTATTTTATTCACTTAATGTTACATGATAGTTAGGGTTTTAATTTCTTATAGAGGGTCTCACATAGTGGAGCCCTCATAGTTATTACTAACTATTTTTGTTTGTCATTGTGTGCAGATCTGGAGATTCATCAAGCATTGGATAATTGTTTAAGCTGGAGTGGCCCGACATCGGATATCAAGAAGCCCACTCAACTCTGTTGGGAGCGAAACACAACTGAAGACACCACCATTTGTTGTAGCTAGGGTTTCGGAGAACCCTAGCAAGATTTGTAATAATTGTATCACAAGGGATTCTTACATCCACTATTGTAACAATGGAGTTTTTAGGCTCCCCCCATTTAATATAAATCTCATTTGTTGTGCAATATCTGGTTTATTTGAATTCTATTTTTAGCATTGTTATTTTTAGCATTGTTTGGTGTCATGTTTTTAGCTCTACACTACTAGAAATGACCAAATCTAGGGTAGTAAAACTTTACATTTCTCCTTTATTTACATTGGTACTACTATTTATGATCACAACTATGGTGGAAACAATTTCCCAACTAAATAACAATATGATTCATGCTTCCTGTTAAATTTGTATCCCATTCTAAAACAAATTATTTCTAATATGAGATATCAAGGTAAAGGCCTATGACTATATAAGTAGAAAATCAAAGATCCTTTACAAAACAAATCCTAAATAGAACATTATGGGATAGGTTATATTTCCAACCATAGTTAGCGTCTTCCTCCTTCCTCTTCATATAATAACAAAGATGAAGTGTGCCTTTCTTACAAGAAGTCCCATGATGGCACCATTTTATTAAATGGATTGGATTGGGATGAGGATGATTATAATAGTTCATCACTCCTTATCGATCCTATTTTTTCTTTATTTACATGTTGTTCTAGTGTAAATCTCCTAATCCTAGCCTATCCCCAATTAATTTTCAATGAATATTACTATGAATAAATGACATGCTACTTAATACTCCTCCAGATGGTCCCTCAGGTTATAAAAGCCAAAATGACTTCTATTTTTTGTATCTTTCCTTAAATTATTGATGTCTCTATATAATAAATAATCGATGGAACTCAACCATCCTTAGATATTGTTGATCATGAGAGACTAGGAGTGTTGCTTGCTCCCCATTAATTGGAAGATAAGTCTTGTATTATGATTGAGAAAACTATGGAAAATATTTAGGTGTTGAGGTAAATTACATTATTTAGTACATGCTAATGTACCTTCATGGTACATTTGTAAATAGTAGATAAGGGTTGAGTCTATAGTTTAGAATATGATTTATATTTCTCCTTTTATGTAAGTGTAATGTGCAGGAAATGCACAAGTGTCATGTAAGTTAGAGTGCAAATGTAGGTTGATTAAATGTACACAAGTGTATTGTGTGTGCAAATATGTAAATATATGCTTAAGGGTTTTATATTAGGAGTGTAAGTAGAGGTATACGAGTTATGTAATGATATGAAAATGTTATAGAGTCAAGTACTCATCAAGTAGGCAAGTGGCAAGATGATAAACCAAGAGTCATGAGACTTGGCATATGGAGAGTAATAGTCAAGTATATGAATAGTCACATTACTATGGCCATATTATGGATATAATGCTCCATATAATGCATTGAATAGTATTGAGGAATAGAATCAACTATTAATATAATAAGTTATAATAGAAAGTGGAGCAATAAAGCTTGTATACATTTTAAACAATTAACATTATAAGTTGTTCTTAATGCATAGTACATGAATTATTCAGGCTATTTATAGACATATTTTAGTATATAAATAAATTTTATTTTATTTATTATATAAGCCTTGATATACATATTAATTTGCTCATATTACTCTACTCTTATTATCTTTACATTGATATTTATTATTGTGGCTATTTTATATTGGATCTTGTGTGATATTGTGAGATAACCTATGATATTTTGTGGTAGTATAAGGCTTCCAAAAGCCAACATGAGGCTCCTAAAAATCATAATAAATTTAAGCTAAGAAAATTCTTGACCTTACCTAAGAATTAACCCCTTAGCAATAGCTCATTCTTTGCACTTTAATCTTAAGTTTTCCTATACCAACAACGTTTTTAAGTTTGAAGATCTTATCTTAGGACTTCACATTTTTAGCATGATAGGTTAGAACCTTGTTTTTTTTTGGATATTTATAACTTATAATCAAATTATTCAATGGTTTTTATTGAATAAAATATTAAAAAAACTAAATCCATACAAATACATCGTCACTAATATCATATCTACTTTTGATAAAATCACCATTGTAGTCATCCTTAGGTCTAGCAATCACCATGCCAATGCTATGGCCATAGCTACATCCCCTATCCCCTTATATTTGGATGATAACAAGCCTCAATCGTCATTAGATAAATTAGGGATCCCTCAACCTTAGATTCTAGCTATCTTCCTCTAGGATTATTTTCTATAGAAATAACTCTTGATCCTAATCCTTCATACAAGGAAATCATTGTCTTCCTTAGGTATGGCATGTTGCCTAACTATTTGAACTATAATAAGTACAACAATCTTAATAAATATGATTGTCAACATGTGATCCCTAGCAATATCTTATATTATTGTTCATTTGATTGAATTCTCCATAGATGTATTACTTTAACTAAAGCCTAACTAGTCATCAAAAATATCCATGATGGATCATGTAGTGATAATTTTGGTGGTGTTTTCATTATTAAAAATACTCCTATAGATGGGTTATTATTGACCCTCCATGGAAAATAACTCTTATGACTATGTTAGGAGATGTGATTAGTGTCAAAAGCATAAAAATATTATTCATACTCTATCCTAAGCTCTTCAACCTTGAATTATTATTGACATTTTTACATTTGGGGCTTATACATCATTGGGATGATTAATATAGTATTGTTTGATGGATATAAGTTCATCATCACAACTACTGAGTACTTCACTAAGTGGGTCAAAGCCATGTCTTTAGCCTCTATCACTAAATTCTAAGTCTCTAAGTTTATCCTTAACTAAATATTATCTCTATAGTGTCCCTTCCATGCTATTATCTAGTAATATAACACCCTTCAAGAACAATAATATCTATAAAATTTATGATAAATACAAGATTTATTACAAATGGCCAATGCCTTACTATCATCAAGGCAAAGGCCAAGCTAAAGCTTCTAATAAAACTTTTGTTAACATCCTCAAGAAGCTTATGTAAAACTAGTCAATATTGATATCTTCAATTTTATCATGCCCTATGAGCCTTCAACATGAGTGTTTAAACTCCCACAAGTGCAATGCCCTATGATTTGATTTATGGAACTAAATTTATCTTCCATTTTTACCTTAAGATACCTTCTTTATGCATTTTATTATAGTACTATATCATAGACAAATATCATCTCTTTTATCTTAGCAAGTCAAAATTGCTTGGAAAAAGTGGATCTATGCCCTAGACCACCCATGTGTCTACCAAAAAAGTCTTATGAATGCCTATAGAAAAAATGTATGATCCCACTTATTCAATGTTTATGATATAAATCTTAAAGAGAATCAAAATAATAGCAATGCCAAAATTATTATCAAAGCTAAGTTTGAGCCTAACTGGTTATGTCCATTCATTATAACTACCAAGTTTTTTTTAGGATCTTACTTGCTTGTCACTTGATAAAAAAGAACCAATGAAAATAATGCATCATAAAAGGCATTAAATTTTAGTTTGCATTGGCTTCCTATTTATTTTAGCTTCCTACTTGAATTTTTCTTGATCTTATATCTCCTTGCATGCACATGCTTGTCCATGTTTGGATTTCTTGATGCATATCAAGTTAGGGATCTAAAATGATATATAATTTATTATTCTAGTTAGAACAAATTATTTTCTTTACACTAGGTGATTGATGTGATTAGATGATCCTAGTCCCACCTTTGTGAATCAAATAAGGTCTATGCAACAATCAACTTGAACTATCAATTTCTACCTTTCTCTTATATTCTTTAAATTAATGTGATTTATCTCATATCATATATATTAAGCCTTTTGAGCTACAACTCCTTACCACATGATAAATACAACAAGGTTCATAGGTGTTGATGGTAAAATTAAATCAATTTTTCCATCTCATAAATGGCTACATGATGAATACTATGATGCTTTGTAGTTGCTAATAACCTTATCAATCTCGTCATATATTGTTTTACCATATAACACCTCTCATGGATGCAACTAGTCCACTACAAAATTGTCTTCCAAACTGGGGGTATCACTCATTGCTACAAAAATTAATCATAATTCCTCTTTGATACTTATCTACAAGAAAATCAATCTAATCAAAAGTCCTTTAAGTATTTGTCTAAAGGTTAGGAAAATAGGCATTTGCTTAAATGTAAGTCTTAAATCAATCTAATCAAAAGTATTTTAAGCATTTGTCTAAAGGTTAGGTAAGTAGAATATGCATAAAGGTGAGTCTCAAACTATTCTAATTTAAAGTCCTTTAAGCATTTTTCTAAAGACCAAGCAAATAGGCATCTGCATAAATTCAAGACTCAATACATCTAATTAAAATACTTTTAAGCATTTGTTTAAAGGAGAATATTAATTTGCTTAAAGTTAAATTTCAAATCAAAATACTCTAGGTCTAATTGGAAAAGCTAAATTAAAATTCTCTAAGGCTGATGGGTAAATCAAATTAGAACATCCTAAGGCTAACAAATAAGTCTATATCAAAATATGTTAAAAATTTATCTAAAGGCCTAGAAAATAGGCAGTTGCTTAAAGGTAAATTTCAAATCAAAATAGTCTAGGTCTAATTAGAAAAGCTAAACTAAAATTCTCTAATTCTAATGGGAAAATCAAATTAGAACATCCTAAGGCTAACAAACAAGACTATATAAAAAGTATGTTAAAATATGTCTAAAGCCCAAATAAACATACATCTACTTAAAGGTAAATCTAAAATCAAAATGTCCTAATGCTAATTAACAAGCCTATATCAAAAGTCCTTTAAGCTTGATGTTTTTATTAAAGGCAAATGTTAAATCAAAAGTCCTTTAAGCATGAGGCTTTGCTTAAAGAAAAATCTTATATAAAAATTCCCTTAGGCATGAGGCTTTATCTAAAGGTAAATATTTTGTACATATATGTGTATATCTATACATATTTTGTATAATAAGCTAACTAAAGTCCTCCTAGGCAAGCCAAAAGCTAACAAAATCCCTCTAGGAAAGTCCAAAGGTAACCAAAAGTCCCCTTGGGAAAATATTTTTGTATATAGTTATATATATTGTGTATATATAAAAAAGTACATTCATAACCCATATCACCTTAGTAGAGTCTCTCATCATCTCTTTCTCCCATTTCATCTCTCATATCGCATCATTTAATATTTCATATTTAACACCCTTTAATCAATCATTATTAATCAAGCCTTAGAAAACACATCTACTTTTAATCAATGCAACTCTAATATAAATCAACCATCATAATATAATCTATAAATCTACTTTACACATTTAATCAATACATTCTCATATCTAATCCTCTAATTGTCTAGTCATAAATCTAATCATGTAATATTAATCATTAATCATTAACATCATCCATCCAAATCAAACATCTATCCCAATATTTCATCATTGCACTAGTGTGGATCATAATCAAGTCAAGTTTTTTTAGTTCATCTTAATTTTTTTTCCAAAACTTGAGGGCGTACACTAGGGAATGACAACATTTAATATTGCTTGAAACTCAATTTCTAACATCATGTCTAAGAAAACAATATTTGCATTACTCATCTCACATCATTGACCATTAGCAACAAAAAATATTTGTGTTTCAAGATTGGAGTATCTATGTCATATTTTGATACATTTATTATGCAATAAATGCATAAAAAAGGAAAAATATACATAAATAATTTTGAATGCATGGTTAACCTTTAATATTGTCAATCCCTTCATAAAAAATCCTTCTAATCACCCAAATCGAATTGAGATTTCTTGTGTCTAAATTTGGACCATTTATGGCTCTACGAGTGATAGCATCAAGGTATGAGTAGTATCACTAGTGGCACTATCATGGTTAGGTAGTGATTTTAATAAACATTCAAGCTTGACCTTTTTGCACCTATTTTTGACCTTTAATGGTAAAGATGTGATAGCGCTAGTGCAATAGAATTAACAACACTATTGCCTCTCGACACTTTTAAAAATCATGTACCAAATATCATTGGCGTGACTTCATACCTCTTTCAAACTGCCTACCATTAATGAACTTAATAATACCTTCTAATCTCATATACCCTATAATAAAACCCCAAGAACAAGACTTATAATTCTCATGATCTTGCATAAATCACCTTTTGATCCCTCTAAAATTCTTACCTTATTCCATCATGTCATATTCAATGCATATCCTCCTCTAAGAATCCATGGTTACCTATAAAACCAGTACTTGGGGTGATCATTTCATCAATTTTTTTAAGAACCAAAACTTTATCAAAGTATCTCTAGAATCATAGTCATTTATCATTTTTTATGGATCATCCTTGCAATAATATAAGTAAGTCTCCAAGCATACCTCCTATCAAATCTACAAGAAATCATCAAGCTCAAACATTCAAATGCCTCAACAAAAAAGCTTTCAACAAGCTTCTAACAAGGGGAAAAAAATTGATGATCTTAGGTTCTAATATTTATCCTTATTCTTGTTTATTGGCTTGCATATTTAAGCTTTATCATTTTACATTAGCTAATATTGCACTTGCATTTATCTAGTCCTTCATTTTTTGTCACTTAGTCTTAGTTTCAAGCAAACAAATCTTCATTTTCCTACTATTTAATAGAGCCTCTATACTCTCAAGTCAAGGATATTTATCAAAATAATCATTATCATAGCTTATATTCATGTTGTTATTCTCATAGAAGTAGTTACATAACCCAATTATAGGTTATTGGTTTTAGTGCTCTCTATTTTACATAGAGCAAAAACATGCACAATGATAGCATTGTGTTATTATCTAGTGGTGCTTCTTCCATTCTAGAATTTATTTTAGACTTTCTATAATTTTACCATTTTTTTATAATATGAATAAGGGTCTAATAATTGTGTCAAGGAAGCTAATTATCTTCCACAAAATTAGACAAACCACAATGTAATAATTGTCATATATTTCTTTCTATTTTGTAGCTTGTGATTATAACACCAATAGTTGACAATAGTGCTAGCAATGCTTCTATGAGCAAGTGGCACTTCTATCACTATGGTAGAAATAAGTTGTTTTTCCCTTAATATTTTTATTTTTACACTTAAATATTAGAATTTATTTGTTGTGTGCTTAGATTAGTTTTTGTTTTCTATCTATTATTGAGTTAAACAAACAAAAATAAGGAACTAATTTATCTTAAGCATATAAGTATAATATAATATTTTCATCTTGGGAATTAAATAAAAATTGCATATAGACTACATATTAGTCTAGACTTTATCCATTGTATATCTCTTGTACCATTGCTCCTCAAAAGAAAAGAAAAATTGTTATTTACTTTGTCATCAAATTGAAAAGGTGTTTTAATTATAGGTCTTGTATGTTGTATTCTTGTATGTGGATCTAGACTAGATTAAAGTTAGGCTTAGCAAAATAGGTATCTTAAGAGAATCATAGTGTCTTATGAAATATAGGTTTTTTTCCATCAACCCAACTGTAGACACCCAAAAGTCGCACATTGTCCATTTCCTCATTTCTGCGATCAATCAATTTACAAAACCCTCAAAAATTGCATAATTGGATAAAAACACTATTAATTAATCAAAATCACTATTCATCATCCTTAGCCCCTTTGGGCTAGTTAAGACCCTTCCTATGATTAATCCTAGGTCCTCATGCGACCTCATACCCAACTCAACCAAGGTTGAATTCCACACCATGGTCAAAAAGCACTTTATGCTCAAAAGTCAACAATTTTGGTCAAAGTACGCTTTATGGCTAATTACATGCTTAATTAGATCTAATATTGATTTCCTCCTTGCTTCTTTCAACACTTCTGGGATATTGTGGGACCTACTATGTGTTTGACTATCAAATAATTCCAATCACTAAGAAGGATTCCTTAGGGGTACAATTCTACTTTCATAGTTCTCATTCCTAAGCTTCCTTCAGCCAAGACCTTAGCTGATTACAGGCCCATTAGCCTCTGCAACATTGTCTATAAAATCCTCACTAAAATTATGGCTTCTAGAATGAAAACTATATTGCCCACCATCATTGACCCTTATCAGGGTAGCTCTATTCTGGGCAGGTCTATCCTTGACGGTGTTATCTCCATCCACGAAGCCCTTCATTCAGAGTCAGCTGGAATTTTCTCCTAGCCATCTTGGGCAAGTTTGGATTCCATGTCGATTGGATAGATCTGATCAGATCTTGCATTTATTCATCTTGGTTTTTTGTCCTTATCAATGGGTCTGCGGTAGGTTTTTTCCAAAGCATGAGAGGTCTCAGGCAAGGAGATCCTATTTCTCCAATGTTGTTCATTATTTTAGCAGAAGCTCTAGGAAGGACTATTCAAGCTGCTTGTAGATCTGGGTTGCTTTCAGGGATTAAATCTTCCTCTCAAACCACTCTAGTTTCACATCAACAATTTTTAGATGATACCATTCTATCAACTAGGGCCTCTATTCCTGAGGCAAAAGTTATCAAATTCATCCTCCAAATATATGAAGCAGTGGCTAGTCAGAAAGTGAACTTCAATAAAATCAAATTGTATTTCTTGAATACACCTATGTAGAGACAAATCAGTATCACCAAAATTCTATAGTGTTCCATAACTGACCTTCCTACCACCTACCTCAGCCTCCCTCTGTTCTATGGCCAACCTACAGGTTCCATGTGGCACAATGTCCTCGAGCACATCCAAAGGAAAATTACAGGCTGGAAAGGACATCTTCTGTCTCAGGATGCCAAATGCACTCTTATTACAATGGTCCTTCAAAGCATTCCATTTTATTACCTATCCATATTCAAGGCCCCCTCTCCTATTTTAGCTAAAATAGAGCAAATACAAAAAAAAATTATGGACAAGAATAGACAACAAACAAATATTCCATTTGGTGGCTTGGGATAAGGTTTGCAGACCAAGGATGCAGGGAGGACTCGTACTTAGGAGGATCTAGCCCCTTAACTCTACACTAATTTCTAAACAGGATTGGAGGCTCATATCAGGCGATGACAATGCATGGATCATTATTGTAAAAAGGAAATATCTTCAAAATGGTAATTTCAATGAAGGCATTCCCAACATAGGGTCAACGTTCTGGAATTCCATTAGAAGCTCTAAGTCTCTTATTATGAAAGGCCTAAGATGTATGTTGGAATATGGACAAAATATAAATTTTTGGAAAGAAAATTGGACATCTCGAGGACCTCTCCTCAATGACACAATTTTGTCCAAACACAAAAGCTTCACTGATGACAGAATAGGATAGAAAGTCTCTGAATTTTTTACTCCAAGATGACCTTCTACTAGGATTCCCATAGTGCACCCAGATTTTCCTGCTGAATATAATATCTTAAATTCCATTCTATCTTCCACCATCATCCCTTCTTCTAGACCACCCGATCACATCATCTGGGAACACACTGATAGCATATATTACACTGTCAAATCAACTTATCTCCTCCTTCTTCTTCCTGAAGAAAGTCTACCTCCTGTGGATAAATTCTGGGTCAAACACCTCATCCCTAAGTTTTCCTTCTTCTCTTGGCTAGCCATCCAAGATAAAATCCTTACCATTGATAACCTCATTAAAAAAGGAATGTCCATTACTAACAGGTGTTTTCTGTGTCTCAATGATTGGGAATCCACTAGCCACATATTTCTCCACTGCCCCTTCTCTTCATCCATCCTCAGATCCATCTTCCACCACTTCCACATCCAATGGGCCCCACCTCCTTCCATCAGTGATATTTTTCAACAATGGCCTAACCCTTTTCGTGACCCCCGCCTCTAGTTTCTCTAGAAAATTTTCCTCCACCACTTCCTTTGGAAATTCTGGCTTGAAAGAAACAATAGGGTCTTTTCCCTTAAGGCCAAAGCCCCTAAGCTTATTTTATCTAAAATTTTGGCCTTTGCCTTAGAAAATACCTCCCTCATTCCCCCCTCCTCCAAACCTGCCTCCAAGGCTGAGAAGGATCTAGGCAAAGATTTAGGTCTATCTTTGGAGGATGTTTGGCCTTCTGCCTTATGACCTCAAACCATGTGGACACATCCCCAGTTGGTTGGATAAAAATTAATGTTGATGGAGCTACCAAGGGCAACCCTGGGAAAGCAAGAGCTAAAGGTATTCTCAGGGATCATCAAGGAAACTTTCTACTTGCCTTTGCTGAAGGCTTAGGTGATCAGACCAATCATGTGGTAGAAGCCAAAAGTATGTGGAGAGGGCTCAGTATTGCAAAGGATTTCCCCAATAAGTTAATAGTGGAAGGATATTCCCTTAATATCATCAAATACCTCAAAAATATCAATTCCAAACCTTCATGGAGAGTCAAATATTATATTGAGGAAGACAAGTATATCATCTTCAATAGACAATAAGTCATTTTCTAGTATACTTTCAAATAATCTAATAAGGTGGTGGATAACTTAGCAAATATTGGAGTCAATTTAGACAATTTTTAAATATGGAACACAAATTTACCAAGGGAAGTCCAGGCTCTCGTGAATAATGAAAAATAGTTGGCAAGTCATCCTCAGCAGGAAATTATTACCTCGATCATCATTTCCTAATCCTTATGATTAAATTCAACATCGAGTGTTGTCATTTTCCTCTGTGTCTCATGATGAGTATTTGTTCTATCCTACCCATCACCTTCATGGGTTTCTATCCTTGCCACCATCTCACTCAGCAAATCCATGTCACCCCTCTCCACCTCTTTTTTTCTAGCCTTTATTCCACCCATCACACCTTCCCCTCTGTCGCTACCCCCAAACCCCTCTCCATTCACATTCACCTAGCTATCCCCACTTTTTACTCCCCAGATCTGTATCATTGGGTAAATCTCTTTGGCTCACTTTATAATGATCACAAAAATTATTATTGCTATTTGTTTTACTCATGCAGGTCATCGTGTGTTGATTACAATGTTGACAACATGACTTCTTAGCATATTTTCCCTTGCACAACTTCTAGGAAGCTTCGGAGGGCTCTCTTTCTGGTTACCAAAGGTGATCTTTCCAATGTTCTGGCTTGGCTCAAGGCCCCTATCAAAATCATCATCCACATCAACAAGATTCACTCGTGGCAAATGTCTAGTGTGTGCACTGTTGTCAATACCTATTGACACCTGGAAATTTGGCTAAATAATTTATGGAAAGCTCGGGACCACTTTGGGATGCCCGACCTTAAGTGCACTATTTTTCTCTCATGCCTCATGAGGCCAAATTTTTCTTCGCATCTCGGTCATCAGCCCCCCTTGGTTAAAGTGCCTCTCCATGTGTGGGAGCCTTTCCTCTTCCACTTAATCCCCCTCCACCACATTCACCACACCCACCACCTCTTCCTTCCTCACTTATTTAACCCCCACACTTTGTTTCTCTTCCAGTTTCCCTTCCACCCTCTGTTTTCACCATTGCCCTGTTTAAATTTACTTTCCATCTCCCGGTCGCCCTATCCTTGTCCAAACACCATCATTACCCTTCTATCTATCCTCACCATGTCAAGCGAATACATTGAACCCATTGCATATGAGTGTGACCAGCTTGCTGACCCTATCCTTAAGGATAGGCATATTTTTCCATTCCTCCACCTTTTCTCTGGCGATGATATTGAGATTACTATGGCATTCCTTGAGACATGGGACAATGGCGTTGTTATTATCAGGGGAAGAAATTTTGTTGTTGATGCCCACCTCCTTGGCGCTATCATTGGCCAGGATACTAAAGGGGAGCAATCCATCCACTGCCATAAGCATAATTGGGAGGTGGAACTAGAAAATATCAAATTAAATGATAAAATTATCAAGAAGGTCAAGGGGCCTGGCCTTTTTAGAACTGACCTATCCATTCCCTGGAATGTTGTTATGAAACCTATCATGCAATTCATCTATGTTGATGACCCTGAAAAACCTATGAAAACCTATCATCTAGCCTTCGTCAATCAATTCAAATAACTTAACCCCTTAAGCATTCCTCTTTTCTTCCTTAATTTCGTGAATCACTCCATATCTTCTTGCAGAGACAAGGTCAACCATGACCTCCCTCGGCACCAAGGCATGTTCAAAGTTATATACACCTATATCCTTGCCAATAGCCCTAAGGTCAACCCTGACCCAAGAAGCCCTGCCAAATTGACTCCCCCTGTTGAGCATCTATCCAAAGCTAAAAAAAAAAAAAGGCCAATGAAGCCCTATCCAAATTGAAGGCCAAGAAAACCATTTCCTTTGATACCAGTGACGAACCGGTGAGGAAATCAGCTCGAATTCAGAACCTGACAGCCAAGTCCAAAGTGATTGAAATCAAAGATGATAATGAGGAGAACAAGCACCTGAAGGACTACATAATTGCCTCCACTATGACAATGATGAACTGTATGATGAACTACACCATGGACATTAGGGAGGGGCTACATAAGCTCTTCTACAATGAACAAATTAGTCAAGCAGACATGTCTACAAATGAGAAGGCGATGGAGACCGTCAAGACCGAACCTAAGGAGGATGAACCAAAGCCCACTAAGGCTAAGGAGGACAATAAGGAGGAAGAATTTATTGAGGGCGAGGATTGACTTCCTCGGCTCCACCCTGCTCCTTTTTGGTCTTTTCTATTGTGTAAGGTTTTTTGTGTGTTTATGTAATTTCCAGTCTGCAGGTTTATTTTTATGTTATGTTTTGAACTTGTGGGCTCCCCTTTTGTTCTAAGGCTATGTTCTTGTTTCTTCTATGTTAAGGATTTAGTTCCTTCATGGCCAAGTTTGTGTCCTCTTTAATGGTCTTCTTCTTTTTTTAGTCCTTTCTGGGTTTTTCAGATCTATCTCAAACTTGGTTCTGTTTCTTTGCCGCTTATGTAAAAGGTTCAAGGATCCTTAAAACCCTTTTTTTGCAATATAATACATTTAATTAGCAAAAAAAAATCTAATCTTCATTTAAGCTAAGCTTGCAACATCATCTAGTCTACTTTGACTAGCCTAGCCTTCCATCTCACCTATTCTAGCCTATCCTAGCCTTACCACCTCTCATCTAGATATTTCTCTACCTCACACTCCCATTGGTAATAAATGAAAGATGGAGACTTTTGCACAAAAGAAGCAATAATAACTAAAAGTTATTTCCAAAAGATTTTCATTAATACCTAATGGATATTTTTAGCAAAGTTATCATTATTTGTATATGGGTGAGGGATTCTCTCACCCAACCTCATTTCTAAACCAGGACATCTTAGGGGACACCTCTCAGGTGGACACCTCACCATTGATACCTCACAATTGACACCTCACAAGGTACACCTCATCCCCTCCCTCTCACCTTGGCCAAGTCTATAAATAAAGTGTCCTTTTCACCATTTTATAACAACAAAATTTTTATTACCAAAACTCTATCGAAATCACTATAGCCTTTGCATCCATCATACATCCATTACACAACCATCGTACACCCATCACAATTGATTTATCACTTTCATGATGTTTCCTTGTGATTGAGACAGGTCAATAACCCCATAAAAAGTGCACTTTTTGAAGGTGACCTATGCAAAAATCAAGAAGCATTTGCTCTATGATAACCAGGAAATTCATCTTACAAATTCGGTCTAGAAAAGATAGGTTTGCATGACCCTGTGCAAACCACCCAGTTCACAAAAATTTTGCACGACCCTATGCGAACCTATGCTACAGGCACAAAAATCATTCGACAAGGTAAGTGTGGGTTAATTTAGTGTTTTTATGCTATTTTTAGTAGTTATTTTCATATTCTAATATTATTTTAGAGTCTTTTTATCTTCATAGCCATGGTGTTTTACTGAGTTAGACCCATCAATACACTAACAAGATTTTGTAGGTTCAACAGGTATAGAGAAAACATTCAACCAGTGGTGGCACACGAGCAAGAAGCCCACCTGCAATGAGGAACACAAAGAAGATAGATCTTACTACCTTTGCACCATATTCAAAAGGGCTTCCTTAGGGAAGACCCTATTGTAGTCTTCAGGGCAAAATTTATAAAAGGATATCAATTTGTAACCCCTTTTTATGATTTCAATAACAAATATAGTGGATCCTATGATTTTGAATGAGAATTATAGTGTCATTTTTGTTGCTTTCATTCTGGCACTCACGACGGAACCCCCACCAAGCATTAGCTTAATCACCTTCTAACAAAATTTATGGCTAGTTTTTGTATGGTAGGTATTTGTCATCTTTGAAGAAATCCCAAACCAAAAATACCCTAAAATCCATCCGAGGCCAAACTACAAAAGGTTTTCTAGTGCACTGGTGAGCCTCCAACTTAGACCACCAATCATCTCTCACCATGGTGTATGCAAGGTTAAATCATCCTTGTATTTTTTTGTGGCAATAGTTATCTTATTTTCCTGCAATTTACTTTTTTCCAGGTATATACGAAATCCTTTTAGGTTTATGTTGTCTTGCCAAGTTAAAATTTTACTTTTGGGACTTTTTATGTAGGTACCTGTGCTAGAATACTCCAGGAGCTTCAAAATCATCATCGATCCCAAAATCAGTCAGCCCAATCTTTGGACCCCAGTTTGCATGACCCCATGCAAACCACTTGCTAGAGAACAGGTTCGTACCCCAAGGTGCGAACCTTCAGAATCAACATAGCTTTGGAGAAAGAGGTGAATCAAAAGGTTTTACACACAAATGGAAACAAGTATTGTGTAACTTTTTTTTTTCTTCATTTTGAGGCTAACCTTTCCTATTGGTCTTCCATTCCATGAAATTGCATCTGCTTATTTTTTTAGTTATATTTGCACCTTCTTTCTACCCTAGCTTCATTTCCAAACCTTTACTTTCATGTCATTTCCCCTTCCAAAAGCATTTAACTAGATTTATTTCTTGTTATTTCCCTTCTAAAGCACTTAATTAGATTTCTTTCCAGTATTTTCCTTTCCTCGTCATTTCCCTTTGAAAAGCACCTAGATAAAATTTCCTTTCCAAAAGCATTTAATTAGCTTCCTTTCCAAAAGCATTTAATTAGATTCCTTTCCAAAGCATTTAATTAGATTTCCATTCCAAAATCCAGTAGCCTAAATTTATTTTCGTGAGGATGCAAATAATTAGATTTGTTTTGAAAAGGCATCCTAGCATAGCTTTTCTTTGAAAATGCATTTAGAGTATATTTGCTTCTAAAACAATATCGTATAACAAACACCACACACTCACATCCCATTTTTAATGGTGTAAGGAATTGGCTTTCATATCTAGTTTGAATTGAATTTCATCACCAATTCAACACTAGAGTTCAGTGAGATCTAGGTTGTACTCTCCACTAGCTCACCTATAGTTTTATTCACCATAGTATCCCCCCAGGTGGATCATTCCAACATTAATACCTAGCTGGTCCTTCCCACTTTAAGTGTTGGTTATCTAGATTTAATCACTAGAAGGTACCTTTGGAGTGGGTAGTTTTAGAAAGCCCCTTTACCATAGGTTTTTTTAAAATAATTAGTGGGCATAGCTGATCATTACTGTGGATTCCTTAAATGTGAGTATTAAGCGAAAGCATGGGTATGCCGATAGCACCACATTGATAGCGCGACCTCTCTTCATGAGAGTATATTGACTCATTAGAGCATTTTGAGTCTCCCCCATTTGGATACCATTTTACTGTACCAAAATCCATCTAGGTTTCCACTCACCCATTGGAAACATAGTTCTATTATGTGCGCTCTTGGGAATTGCATGCAGTTATATGCTATGAAATACCTAATTCAAATTAGAATTCACTCATTCATGTGATTGGTTCTTAGGAAGGATACATACTTTCATCAAAACACACAAAAATAAAAAAGAAAAAACATTTGCTTATTGTTGAGTCTCATGAAAGTGGTTACAATAGCATATAAAACTTGCTATAACTCACTCCTTAGTTGTTCCATAATTTCACTTCCATGCCAAATACTACATAGTATGTTTTTAGGTAATTTGCACCCCTAGTGTGACCTTCCTACACTCATATATATTCATACAATCTTGTGTGAAACCTAGATTCCAAGCTATAAAAATGCACAAAATAGGTCTACACAGCACACAGGTTATCCATAGCAAAAATCCATCCTCTGTCACTATTTTTGGTGTTTTGCATGACCCCATGCGAACCTCTAGTTACAGAAGTGGTTTGCATGATCCCATGAGAACCTTTTTGTTAGGTCACAAATTTCACACACAGTACACATACACTTTCCACAACACATATTTATCATCTATTTTTTATTTTGGTGGTTCACACGACCCCATGCAAATGTGTATTTTTGAGAACACATAGTGTCCCAGTCAACCATAAATATTCCTAGAGTTCAAATCATACATATTTTGGTTGTCACTATACTTTTGCACACATCATCATGTTGGTTGTGAGTAGTCAGATACATGATGCCCTACATTATGCCACTCAGGCTGCTCAGTATACTATCATGATCATAGGTACCTCTACTTCTCAGACCACTGATCCACCTTTCGAGTTTGAGTAGGTTACTTCTGTAGTTCCAATAGATCTATTGACTAGGCCCTTCGCCCCTAACACTAGTCCTATGTCCCATATGGAATATTCTACTCCATCCCATCTCCTAGACAAGCCCTTCGAGGAGACCCCTCCTTTGGATGATCTCTCCTCTCCTAATCCTCCATCCACCTATTGCCAACATGTCATATATACCCCTCCTGGTCACCCCATTTCCATCATGGTTGCTGATGAGTTCACTCCACCCCCTTCACCATCTGCCACCCATCCCTTTCTAGAGCATTCTTCCCATTTAATTTTGGGATATGACTCTGATACTATTATTTCCCAAATCATGTCTGATGTTGTTACTACTGTACAAACAATTGATATAATTTTGGCACCTCCTTCTATGCAACCTACTTCCACATCCTCCTCCCAAATCCCACCATTGTAGCAAGCCTCATCTAGCTCTTAGCCTCCATCCCAACCACCATCCTCACTACCACTGTAGTACTTTTCACATCCATCATAGTACTACCAACTCTCCTTAGCACACTTATCACATCCCTCATTGCAAGTTCATCCACAACAAGAATTTGTATCTCCACAACCACCTCCATTTACGCCCTAGTTTGCCACCCATACACCCACTAGCTATCCTCCATTTTCTTCATATGTACCTCCCTCGATACCCTCCTCATCATTTTTCTTACCACCCCACCTTAATTTTGACCTCCACCATCGAATCCTACCTATCAAGCTAATCCCCATCACTATTTGGTTCAACCTAAATTCTTGCTTGCCATTCCATACATGCCACCCCAATCCTCATCGGTTGCACCCCCATATTCAAACCAATTCTCTTTCACCACTTCTTCATCTATCCCTCTTCCATATTCTACACCACCCACATTTTTTACCTCATCATCCACATGGTCCTCTACCACCATGGATTAGGCACAACCAAATTTTCAATATGCATAGTAGCAGTATGCACCCATGCCTAGCCAACATATTCCCATGTATTATTATCAGCAACAACCACCACTAGCTGGACAATTTTCATACATCTCTTCTCATCCATCTTAGGTTCCTGTCCCATAATACCAATCCATTTCAGTACCTAATCCACAATAGGTCGCTTACTATCACCCATGGGAGGAAAAACAATTGCAATATACAACACATCTGGATTATTCACAGACATCATCAAGGCCATTGCCCACATCTACCTCATCACCCCCATTTCTTGCCCCACCAAATACCACCACTATGCTCTCTAGTGAATTTCAAGCCATGCAAGAGCATATTTGTACATTGGATTTGCACATGACTGATTATGGGCCTCAAAAACCATATATGACAAATTGTGCAATGAACCAGTTCACCCATATGTTACCATACATCCATATCATTACCGATTTGAGATCCCAAAATTCAACAAATTTAGAAGGAAGATACCAAAGATCACCTTAACAATTACCATTTTACTTGTTACCAACTTCAGGGTAGTGATCCCCTTATGCTCTGCAATTTCATACTCTCTTTGGGGACAAGAATTAGATTGGTACAACCATTTGCCTCACCACAATATATTCACATTTGAAAAATTGGCCAATATTTTTCTTGAGCACTTCTCTATCAATATCAAATCCAAGCTTACCTTATCGGATGTCTATGATTTACACTAGTTTGATGACGATCCCATCACTGATTTTGTCACTCATTGGAGAGTGGTAATTCATGATCTTGCCTTTCCTCTCCCACCTTCTAGGCTTGTCAAACTATTTACCAAGAGTTGTCATAAAAAAATATCTCAAAAATTGTAGATCCATCAGTGTCGAACATTTGAGGAAGCCATTTCCTAATCCAAAGTCATCGAGGACATCAAGGTCCACACGGGTAAAATCAAGCTTCAAAAAAAACAACCGTACCTAACCAATTATAGCTACAATCACCTCCCATACATACCTCCCACTTCAAAGCTACCTTAGACTAATCAAGTGCTCCTAGCCTCTTCACCCCCACCACCTCAACTCACCCCATCTCAACCTCCATAATCCGCCCCACCGTGACCACCCCAAAATGCATACCAATTCAACCCTACACAAACTTCCAATGCCTATCAATTCAATCCTCTTGCACCACCTAATCCATATCAAGGTCACAATTCTTGCCCTCCTCATCCACGATGCAATTGGATGCCTTTTTCTGAGCCCATGCCTACTTTATTCTATAGATTATATGATGGATGTCTCATCACTTTGCCTAATGCCCAACCCATTTATCCAAATAATACACTCCCATGGAACCACAATTCATAGGTATTCTATGATTTCCATCACCAAAATGGCCATATGCTTGATTCATGCTATATTTTTTAACATACCATGCAATATCTTATCAATCGAGGCACCATTCAAGTTTCTAACCCCCTTGCACTACAAAATCAAAACCTGGGGATATATCAAAATCCATTACCTGAGCATGGGGGTAATCCATCGTAATTTGATCCATGCCAAGTCAATCATGTCAATCGAGATCCTTCACAATAGGTATTTGTGGGTATGATCAATATTGCCACCCGTAATCAACGCTATCCATCCCTTGCTAAAGCCCAACATCCATAAACCTCTCAACCTCCTACTTCCAATCCATCAAACCCTCCATTGATTCCTCAACATATACCACAAAATATCATCACCATCCATGGTTATATTTCCCACCAGCTCCATACCGCCCCTACGAGGTTATCCATGTATGAACTCCTACAACAATCCCTTAATCTTGAGACTCATGATACAAATATGATTTCCAACTTCATTGGAAATATTAAGAGATGCCTACAACCTTTTATCAACTTCTATGACCATGAAATTATAGAAGTTGTAGGTGATGGAGTGGATCCCCTATTGCATATTCAAGCCTCCATCAACATTGTCACCTATAAGCATATTCTCATTGATACAAGCTCATCCATTAGTATCATTTATACCATTGCACTTGACCACATTTGCCTTCCTACTTCTCATCTTAACACTCCATCACTCCATCCATGGACCTTCAAGCCTTTGATGGCTCTATGCATCCCACCGTCGGTACCATTATCCTTCCCATCAAGGCTGGTGCCAAAACCATTTCCACTCTTTTCCATGTTATCGAAGGTAAGATACAGTATAACATACTTTTGGGATACCCTTGGATTTGAGACATGTAATGCATCCCTTCCATGCTAAATCATTGTATCAAATATGTCCATAATGGCTTGGTCCATTACATCCCCATCGACAATGATCTATTTTATTTTTGCAGCATTATTACTCTTCCACAAGGTCCACCCTTATCATCCACTCAGTTTACACCCACCCCATACCATTCTTTATATACTACTTATCTGTCATCTTCACAATCCCATTCCACACCTGATCTGAGCAACATTGCATAAAACTCCTTAAATCCACCTCAATCACCCAGTACCCCAGCTATTCCCATATTTTCACATCACCCTTCTTCATCCTTCACACCACTCCCTCCATTTATGTTTTTTGCTATACCCTCATTAGCATCCTCATCCAAAAAACCTCTCATTATTCATAAATTACCTCGATCTACCCACCTCTTTGTACCCTTATTTGCATGGACACGGGCAATCCCCATATCACCAACCATAGTCTCTATCCCCACTTCTCAATTCGCCCATGTTAATCATCCTGTTACTGGAACATCTGCTAAGTACTATGAGTGGACACAGTGTACCACTTGAATTGATGACCAATTAGCTCAATTATATCCTCCCAATTCATCCCCTTCACCCTATAATACACCTAAACCTATACCACCAACCTCTCCACCACCCAGGGGGTCCTTGTTGGACATTTTGAGTCCCTAAGCTAAAAAGTTGTCATTGATGTCAAAAGGACCTATGCAAGTAAGCACTATGATTTTCTACACAAAGAGATTCATGAGAATCAAAGGTTTTGATCAAAAGGATGCATGAAATTTGGTTCCAAAAATGAGCTTCAAGGTAAGCCTAGCAAAGGGTTTTATTTAAAACCATGGATGGCAGATTTGAAATGGGTTTTTCTTAAAACCCAAGTTGGTTTTTCATTTCATCGAAAAAGGTGCCCCCGTGATGAAGATATTTAATTTTAAAGGTTTTATTTAAAACCATGGATGGTAGATTTGAAATGGGTTTTTCTTAAAACCCAAGTTGGCTTTTCGTTTCATCGAAAAAGGTGCCCCGGTGATGGAGATATTTAATTTTAAATATTTAGTTTAAATTTTAAATTATTTTAAAATTTAAATTTAAATTTAAATTTTAAAAGTGGAAATTCCCACCGACGTCGTCGAATATGAGGGAGAAGACTATAAAAGGATGACTAAGGTTTATTATTCCTCATCCTTGCTCTTGTGGTTAATGTGATTATTGAAAAGCGAAAAGAGCTCGTGTGAAAAATGTTTAAAGGTAGAGGCAACGAATAAATTGAGGTGTGGCTAGATTCCAAGACATCATGGGCAGTGTGGCCTATTGGCAAACTCGAGCAACGCAAAGGTATTGGGAGGCAAGTGGTTGAGTGTTCGAATCATGTGCACTTCATTTTGTTTGAGAAAGGAGGAATATGTTTTGCGTTGGTTGTTGCATGGAGGATAAAGGAGAGTGAGGCACCTTTGGTCTTGTGTGGAGCGCTAGCTCACGTGGTGTGCAAGCGTCCGTTAGGATGCAGGAGCCGCAAGACTCAGGTTCGAATCCTGCGAACTCCCTTTTGTTGTGTAAAAGGGAAATAGTGTGTTGGTTGTGGTTTTTCATGTGCATGCTGCCAAGGTTTATATGTTGTGTTTGATATTCCGAAATTCGTGCCAAGGTATGCATTAAAGTTGTAAAAGAAAATTAAAACAAATTTTTTGTTTTATTGGGTGCTAAAAGTTAGTTTAAAATCTGTGCATAAATTTTATAGTAAAAGTGGTTTTTGGAGAGATAAGTAGGTAGGCATAGATTTTAATTTCTTTAGGGTATAAGTGGTTTGAGGAGTAATAAGGATTATTACTTATTTGGCACATTGTTGAGATGTTATTTGGAGAGTGCTTTTAATTATTGAAACATTCTTGAGAAAAATATTTTGCTTGAGGGTTATTGAATATATCTTTGGTGGATGTGATTATTGAGTTGGAGTAAAAAGGTGTAAATTGAGTTATGCTTTATTTTGTGATTATTATTTGAAGTCCACTAACCCTCATTGAGATTGGAAAGGAAAGTTGTGTTGAGTGTGGCAGATTTTATGGACAACTTCTTGGCATCAATAAGGTATGGGCAATATTCTCTATTGATTGTTTATGGTGGTTGATTTCTGAAATATCATTGGAGAGAAAAGGATTGATTGTGGTTTCCTTTTCGAAAGTGTTGGTTTAATGCTTCAAGGTTTTCTAGTTTGAGAGTTGTGATTAAACCTTGTTTTATAAGCATTGTTGTTGAAGCCCATTGGTTGTGCAAAGAACTTGAACTTGAGTTAGAAAAGAACATGAGTATCATTGTTATGTGAGATTTGTGGTTGAGCATTGTTGGAAACATTTTGAGTTGATTGATTCATGCTTGGACTAGGGTTTGTGAGAAAGAGTTGTTCCTTGTGGTGATTGGTTGAGTAGAGTTGTTTGAGCCTAGTCAAGTGAATGTGTGAAGTGGTTGTTCAAGTTCCATAAAACAAACTATTCTATATTCTGATTTGAGTTGAGATTGAGTTGAGAAAGAAATTGAGTTTGTGAATAGAACATATTGAGTCTCTAACAATTCTCTTTATGCTTCTATAATATTGAGCTGAGTTGAGTTGAGTTGAGATTGATTTGAGTTGAGTTGAGATTGATTTGAGTTGAGATTGGGATTTGAGTATAGAACATATTGAGTCTCTAACAATTCTCTTTATGCTTCTATGAGATTGAATTGAGATATTGATTGAGCATTGAGTTTAGAACATATTGAGTCTCTAACAATTCTCTTTATGATTCTATGAGATTGGACAAGTTCTGTGTGAGCTTGTTAAGCTGATTTGAGGTAAGTCTTTGAGAAGGCTTGTGGACTGATTTTGAGTAAGCTTTTGTGAAAGCTTGCTATGCATATTTGAGCAAGTCCTAGAGAGGACTTATTGAGCAGATTTGAGCAAGTTCTGAGTGAGCCTATTGAGCAGATTTGAGTAGGTTTTGAGTGAGCCTATTGAGCAGATTTGAGCAGGTTCTGAGTGAGCCTATTGAGAAGATTTGAGTAGGTTCTGAGTGAGCCTATTGAGCAGATTTGAGCAGGTTCTGAGTGAACCTATTGAGCATATTTGAGGAGGTTCTGAGTGAACCTATTGATAGAGCTTTGGAGGTGATAGAGTACAGAGGATAGAGTCTCAGTGGATAGAGATCCAACAACCAGGACAATTGAAGATAGATCTGAGTGAGGAGTCTTCAAGTGGAGAGAGATCCACAAGTCAGAGCAGTAGAGAGACAGAGTCTTCTAGAAGATCACTAGCCAGAGCAGAAGGGGAAAGAGTTCTCCTATGGAAGAGATCCATGAACTTGAGATTTAGGGGATCAACATCTCCTTTGGATAGAGGTCCATAAACATTGTAATTGGGAAGGATTCCCAAAGAGATTATTTGAGAAATATTTAGAAGAAATATTTTCTGTGGAGGTAGCCCACATTGGGTGAACCACGTTAAAAATGATGTCTCTCATGTGTGTGATGCTTTGTGTGATGTTTACTACTTTATTAATGTTGATGTTACTATTTGGGGAAAAGTTTTATATTATACTGTTCACCCCCCTCTCAGTATAAGCACATGTTCTTCAATTGGTATCAGAGCGGGTCTCTCCATGAAGAGTCTAACAACTTGGAAGAGGATCCTTCAATAGCACACATGACTTCAGAGAGTGAAGAAAGTATAGACTTTGAGGAAGCACTTTTCAACTGTCTCCAAGATCTTGAAAGGATTCAAGAAGAGAGGGCACAATTAAAAGAACAAATCCAAAATGATGAATTGACAAGAATTGAGCTTCTACAAAGGCTAATAGAACTCGAAATAGAAGTAAAAGAAAGAAGAGAGATTGAACATCAGTTGAGAGATATGTTGGAAACCAAAGAAGCAGGACTTGAGAGAGTGGCAACAGAGATTGTGAAGTTAAAATGCAGAACTGAAATAAACAAGAGATTACAAGAAATAGCATCAAGTAAGCAAGAGAAAGAGGCATGCCAACAAGAGGTAGGAACATCAAGAAAAAAGGAGGTATCTTATCATATCTCAAAGAAAGAAGACCACAAAAGAAAGAATATCATATTAATTCCACAACAAGATAGGTTACAAAATTCCTTCCATGGACATTGTTTTTCTTGCAATAAATATGGTCATAGAGCTATGCAATGTACTAACAGAGACAATGATAGTAGTAGTATATATTCTCTTGCATCACATATGGATAATGATGTTAAGTGTTACAAATGCAATAGTTTTGGGCATACAACTAGAAGATGCAAGCTAGAAATATTTAAGTCTAGTACTAAGAAAGAAGAAAAAGGGAAAGGAAAATTAAAATCCTTGTTAGTTCAAATAGCATTACATGCACAAGATAGAGAAGAAAAATGGTTTCTGGATAGCGGATGCTCTAGACACATGACAGGAGAAAAATACAAGTTTATAGCTTTGAAAGAAGGAAATAGAGGGTCAGTAAATTTTGGGGACAATGGTTCAACAAAGATTTGTGGAAAAGGAACTCTAAGTATAGGCAATGGGAAAGCAAAAGCTGAAAATATTCTATATGTGGAAGGTTTGAAACATAATCTCTTGAGCATTAGTCAACTCTGTGATCAAGGCCATATTGTGACTTTTCATCAAGATAGATGTGAAGTAAGAAAATCTGAATCAGGAAAACTAGTAGCTAGCGCTATAAGAGAAAGAAATATTTATGTACTCAATGAGATC
Source organism: Wollemia nobilis (assembly GCA_028583015.1). NCBI lineage: Eukaryota > Viridiplantae > Streptophyta > Pinopsida > Araucariales > Araucariaceae > Wollemia > Wollemia nobilis. The sequence continues at coordinate 727,781 of JAQPPZ010000505.1, forward strand.
AAGAAGGAGAAATGTCTCTTATCCAAAGAAAATGAGATCCATGTTCAACATATAATATTGGGACCAAATGAGAATCTTCTAATGGCTTTGGAAGGTAAAGAAGATGATCCTATAGAAGATAAGCCAAAAGGAAGTAATGATAAGGACAAAGGCAAACAAATAGAGGATTATTCAATAGAGAATGGCTATGATCTCAAGGGAGAACTTATCCATGCCCTTGACACAGTAAAGAAGGTAAGAAAGCAACACTCTAAGCTTGAAAGTCAGTTTCAAGAATGTGATGAAGAAATATTATTGCTCATAGAGGACTTAGAGAAGTCAAAGGCCAAGGCAAGTAAGTTCAAAGAAAAGTTAGAAGCAAAGATTTTGGAATGTGAGAAGTTAGCACAAGAAGTGGCTACTCTAAAGGAATATTTAAAGGACTCCAAGATCAAGATGAAGAGTTTCACAAATAGCTCTAAGAACTTGGATAAGTTCATATACAATGTGGACAACAAAGAACATAGTCATGTTCAAAGGCTTTGGAAAGAAACAAGAAAAAGAATCTACTTCAAGTCTTGATGAAGAAGAAACTTCAGAAGAAGATACTTCAAAAGATGATAGTGTAAGTGGGAATGAGACATCAGAGGATGAGTTGGACAACAGAGAGTTCAACAAATATAGGAACAATGCACAAAGAAGATACAGATGGAACAACAATCAGAACAGGAGACCAATGAGGTCTAGGCAAGGAAGCTTCAATGGGAGATGCTTCTCATGTCACAGGTTTGGGCACATGGCTTCACAATGCAGGTCATATGAAAGACAGGAATATGGAAAAGGATAACTTTTCCATGGGTATTGCTACTCATGCAATGGGTTTGGTCACAAGGCAATGAATTGCAGGGTTCATGGTAGAAGAGGATTTGGCTTCACTAGGAGGTATCCTAAGACATTTGCACCTCCAAGGAATAATAACATTAAGTGTTATAAGTGCAATAATGATGGTCACACAGCAAGATGGTGTAGAGCAAATATTCCAAAAGCAAGTATGAACAGGAACAGGAACATGGATGAGAACAAGAACAGAGAAATAGGAACATGGATGAGAACATGAACAAGAATAGGAACATGAACAAGAATAGAGACTTAGATAAGAACAAAAATAGGAACAAGAACATGGATGAGAACAAGAACAAGAATAGAAATGATGACAAGAATAGGGATGATGACTTGGAAAGAAACAGTGAGAGGATTCAAAAAACTCACAAAGGAAGAGAGAAAGATAAAGGTAAAGAGCAAGTGCTTTTGGGGAGTAGAAATACTCCCACCCCAGAATTAACCACCTCATGTGGAGGTGGGGGAGGGGCTAAGCTAAGAGGCTCATTCTTAGCCCCGAGCCCCAAAGGTGACCCTTTTCCATTGATGTCAAAGGGGGAGAGATTTGTGTATATTAAGGAGAGTTTTTGATATGGGGAGAGATTTGATATTTGAGAGAGCATTGAGCCAGGGGGAGCAAAGTCCCAGGGGAGCAGAAAAGAAGGTCAGATTTTAGTAAATGAATATGGGTTGCCATCAATGACAAAGGGGGAGATTGTTGGACATTTTGAGTCCCTAAGCTAAAATGTTGTCATTGATGTCAAAAGGTATTATTTGATGTCAAAAGGATCTATGATGACATGCACAATGTTTTGTGAAAAGGATGCAAGGAAAGTTTGGTTATGAAAACCAAGGCAGGCAAAATAAAAGGTTTTATTTAAAACCATGGATGGCAGATTTGAAATGGGTTTTTCTTAAAACCCAAGTTGGATTTTCGTTTCATCAAAAAAGGTGCCCCGGTGATGGAGATATTTAATTTTAAATTTATTTAGTTTAAATTTTAAATTATTTAAAATTTAAAATTTAAATTTAAATTTAAAATAAAAGTAATCCCATCGACGTCGTCGAATATGAGGGAGAAGACTATAAAAGGATGACTAAGGTTTATTATTCCTCATCCTTGCTCTTGTGGTTAATGCGATTATTGAAAAGTGAAAAGAGCTCATGTGAAAAACGTTTAAAGGCAAAGGCAACGAATAAATTGAGGTGTGGTCAGATTCCAAGACATCGTGGGTAGTGTGGCCTATTGGCAACTCGAGCAACGCAAAGGCATTGGGAGGCAAGTGGTTGAGTGTTCGAATCGCGTGCACTTCATTTTGTTTGAGAAAGGAGAAATATATTTTGCGTTGGCTGTTGCATGGAGGATAAAGGAGAGTGAGGCACCTTTGGTCTTGTGTGGAGCGCTAGCTCACGTGGTGTGCAAGCACCGTTAGGACGCAGGAGCCACAGGACTCAGGTTCGAATCCTATGAACTCCCTTTTGCTGTGTAAAAGGGAAATAGTGCACTGGTTGTGGTTTTTCGTGCGCATGCTACCAAGGTTTATATGTTGTGTTTGATATTCTGAAATTCGTGCCAAGGTATGCATTAAAGTTGTAAAAGAAAATTAAAACAAATTTTTTGTTTTATTGGGTGCTAAAAGTTAGTTTAAAATCTGTGCATAAATTTTATAGTAAAAGTGGTTTTTGGAGAGATAAGTAGGTAGGCATAGATTTTAATTTCTTTAGGGTATAAGTGGTTTGAGGAGTAATAAGGATTATTACTTATTTGGCACATTGTTGAGATGTTATTTGGAGAGTGCTTTTAATTATTGAAACATTCTTGAGAAAAATATTTTGCTTGAGGGTTATTGAATATATCTTTGGTGGATGTGATTATTGAGTTGGAGTAAAAAGGTGTAAATTGGGTTATGCTTTATTTTGTGATTATTATTTGAAGTCCACTAACCCTCATTGAGATTGGAAAGGAAAGTTGTGTTGAGTGTGGCAGATTTTGTGGACAACTTCTTGGCATCAATAAGGTATGGGCAATATTCTCTATTGATTGTTTATGGTGGTTGATTTCTGAAATATCATTGGAGAGAAAAGGATTGATTGTGGTTTCCTTTTCGAAAGTGTTGGTTTAAATGCTTCAAGGTTTTCTGGTTTGAGTGTTGTGATTAAACCTTGTTTTATAAGCATTGTTGTTGAAGCCCATTGGTTGAGCAAAGAACTTGAACTTGAGTTAGAAAAGAACATGAGTATCATTGTTATGTGTGAAGAACATGAACTTATACTGAGAGGGGGGGTGAATAGTATAAGACTTAACCATTTAATAATTTTAATTTCAGATAGCAGTGGCATCAACACAACATTAAACATGATAGAAAACATCACACATTGAAGACCCATTTTTAACGTGGTTCACCTAGAAGAGCTGGGCTATGTCCACAAAATTTTTTTTCTAAAATTTTATCTTAAATTCTTTGGGAAACCTTCCCAATTAAAAATTTTATGAGCCTCGGCTCAAAGGAGATACCTTCCCCTAACACTGCTCTGACTGGTGATCCTCTAGAAGACCTCTGCCTCAGCTGCCCTTAGCAAATGGAACTCGATCCACAGAAGACGCCTGTCTTCCTTGCTTTGGCTAGAGACCTCTGTCCTCAACTCTATCACCTTAAAGCTGGTCCTCGAATTTGCACTAAACATAGTCCTTCAGTCTAGCAAAAATGTCCTCGATTTCTCTTTCTATGATCTGCACCAAACACAGTCCTTCGGTCTGGCACAAATGTCTTTGTCCTCTTTTTTTGGTCTACACAAAAACACAGTCCTTCGCTCTTTTTGCACAATCACAGCTACACTTGATCAAACTTCGACCTTTACACCTCTATGCAATTACAGTCGCATAGTCTTCACGCACTCTAATTCCTTGCGATCTCTCTCACTTGGAAGATTCTACAGAAAGCACTCTGCTCTCGACGATCGAACTTCTCTTTTGCACAATCTGTGAACGTCGCTCTTCGAACGCACACTTCGATCGATATATTTTTTTGTCCAAGTAGCCCTACTTTTATACTAATACTTTCAAGATCAAAACCTTGATCTTAGTCGGCTGCTACCCTTAACTTCGTCGGCTACAAAACCCTAAACTATGTTAGCTCAAATTGAACTCTGTCGGCTTCAACCGCCTCTGTGGTTCTGTAGCTTTTCTCATGAAACTACATGTCGTGATATCGTGACACCTTTGCAATCGAACACTATCTTATGGCTTTTGTCGTGATATCGTGACACTTTCTGCTTCTACTGATGTCATCTTCTCTTTTTTCATGAAATCGTGACCCTTCTGTCTTCATGGCCTTCTTCTCTGCTTTTGTCATGAAATCGTGACACTTTTGCCTTTGTTGACGTCATATTCAATTTTGTCATGAAATCATGACCCTTCTATCTTCATGGCCTTCCTATTTGCTTTTATCATGAAAATGCGACACTTCTGCTGCCTTGAGCTTCTTTCTGCATTACACCCACGAAACTGGAACATGTTGCGAAATCACGATGCTTTCTGCATCCATACACTTTTCTTTCATCCTATTGTGAAATCATGATGCTTTCAGCTTTTGAAAGCTTTCTTTACAACCTGTCACGAAATCATGATGCTTCTCATTTCAGACTCTTCCCTTTGCTGCATGTCGCAAAATCATGACAGTTCTCACTTTGAGCTTTTCAGCATGTCGCAAAATCGTGACAGTCCTCACTTTGTATTTTGCAGCATGTCACGAAATCGTGACTGTTCTCACTTCGAACTCTACAGCATATCACGAAATCATGACACTTTTTGAGATACTTTATCTCTCTTCGAACTTGTCACGAAATCGTGACAGTTCACACTGCGGACTCTCCCTTTCGCATCATGTCGTGAAATCACGACACTTTTTTGTCCATACAACCTTCCTTGCATTATGTCACGAAATCGTGACACTTTCCCTTCTTTGCCTTCCTACAGTTTTCAAGTCGCAAAAATGCGACATGTCGCGAAATTGCGACACTTTCCACCTTGCTCTCCTTCTCTGCCAACATGTCACGAAATCACGACAGTTTTCCCTGCTTCTTCTCTCTCTTCCAACATGTCACAAAATCATGACAGTTTTGCCAGCTCTTTCTCTCTCCTTTAACATGTCACAAAATTGTGATAGTTTTTCCAGCACTCTCTCTCTCCTCTAACATGTCGCGAAATTGCGATAGTTTTTCCAGCCTGCTGCATACTTTTTCTAACTTGTCTTTTTTGATATTTTGCAAATGGGCTACTATGATCTTCTTGGAAACCCATTGTCCATGCTCTGAATAATCTGAAATTAAATCAAAATTCCTTCAAGAGCTTCTTGACATCAATGACAACTTCTACACTTGAACAAAGGCAATGTACCCAAGGTACCCAAAATTGCCAAAAATCTCCCCCTTTGTCATTGATGGCAAACCTTTATTGAAAACACATCTCAAGAGCCAAAACTGAAACCAACTGTGCTAGCAACTAAGAATCTACCATTGAAGTTTTGCTCCCCCTGACTTGAAGCTTTTCTATTCACTTGATGCTCTCCCCCTTACTCATATCTGTCCCCCTTTGTCATCAATGGCAAAGGGCCACCTTTGGGGCTCGAGACTAAGAATGAGCCTCTTAGCTTAGTCCCTCCTGTTAGGAAATGAATCAGTTTGCTTATTGAAAAATATGTAGTTTAAATAAGACTGCAATTTTCGGAGGTTGCCAAACCAACCAGCTACAATAGCAAATTGTTACAACAAAATAACAAATGCAAGAATAGGAAAAATAATGAAATAACTACGCTAACATCCCCCCTTATTACATTATTTGGGTAATAGGATGACTACTAGCTATACTAACATCCCCCCTGATTACATCATTTTGCAATACAAAGAGAGCTGCGAAACAACTCAAATTTGACACGTCCAAGTGCCTTAGTGAAAATGTCTGCAACTTGAGCATCAGTGCGAATGTGCTGAAGCTAAATTCGATGCTTTGGAACTTCATCTCGAATGAAATGACATTGTGTGTCAATGTGCTTTGTTATTTCATGATGGACTGGATTCTTGACGAGGTTCAGAACACCCTGATTTTCGCAAAACAAGTGTATTGGAGATTTTGATGGATGGCCCATAATTTTCAGAATGCGACGCAACCATATCACTTCGCACACAGCTTCACGTGCGACACGATACTCTGCCTCTGTTGATGAAATAGCAACCACCTATTGCTTCTTGCTGTGCCAAGAGACAGGACCAGATCCCAGATGAAAAATGTATCCGAGAGTTGACTTGCGATCATCAAATGATCCAGCATAGTTAGAGTCCGTGTATCATTGCAAGAAGAATTTGTCGTTCTTCTTGTATTCTAGGCCATATTCCATAGTACCACGGACATAGTGAAGAACACATTTTGCTGCTTTCCAATGAGTGGTCTTAGGCTCCTGCATGAACCTTGAAAGATAGTTGACAGCAAATACGAGATCTGGCCTAGTATTGGTCAGATATATGAGACTCCCAATCAACTCGTCGATAGAGAGTACCATCTACCTGAGGTGAATCATCATATCGCGATAACTGAAGTCCATTCTCCATCGGAGTTGCCATTGGATTGCAATCAGTCATGCGATATTTTTCCAGGAATGTCTTGGCATATTTTTTTTGAGACACTTTGATGGAGTGCTCCTTCTGGCTGAATTCCAGACCAAGAAAATAATGGAGAAGTCCGAGATCTGTCATCTCAAAATATTTACACAAGTTTCTTTTGACAGTAGAGATCATAGTTTTTGAACTCCCTGTAATGAGCAGATCATCAACATAGAGTACAAGCAACACTATCTCAGAACCCTGTTTCTTGAAATAGAGGTTTGCATCTGACAAAAATCTCTTAAATCCATACTGCATAAGGTGATTGTCCATTTTTATATACCAAGCTCGAGGAGCTTGTTTCAGACCATATAAGGATTTGACCAATTTGCAAACCTTCTGCTCTTGGCCTTCCACTTCAAATCCTTCTGGCTGAGTCATGTAGACTTCTTCTTGGAGATCACCATTTAGAAAGGCACTTTTGACATCCATTTGGTGAAATTTCCACCCATATTGTGCTGCCATAGCACACATAACTCGAATTGTGGTCATCCAAGCAATAGGTGCAAAAGTTTCCTCGTAGTCAATGCCTTCCTTTTGAGCATAGCCCTTTGCAACAAGACGAGCCTTATGCTTATCAATTTTTCCATCTACCTTGTACTTGAATTTATATACCCATTTGCAGCCAATGGGTTTCTTTCCATGCGGCAGATCAACAAGCTTCCAAGTTTTATTTTTCATCAAAGACTCATACTCTGTATCCATAGCGGCCTTCCACTGAGGCTCACTAAGAGCATCTTGCACTGATGTAGGTTCAAGATCATCTATGGTATACATGAACACCCTGTCATCATCAATATCCATATCCTCTACTTCGTACATGGAGTTACAGAAAGTTCCTCAAAAGATTGACAAAGATCATCAACCTCACCAGTTTCTTTGGCTTCTTTTTCCTTTTGAGCCATACTGCGTATACGAGGTCTATCCAAGTTCAAATTGGGAGGAGTGGATAAATTTGCGTCTCTGATTGTATTTGTACACCATTTTGGGTTCTTCTTCGGTGGTGTTGAAAAAGATGTAGAAGGACCTCCTGTCTGTGTTGACGAAGGAATCTTCTCTTCCTTAGATTCCTTAAGATCTAGGTGTACTTTAGATGTGCTCTGTGATGTGAAAGCTTCATCAAAGACAACATCTCTACTGACATGAATTTTCTTTGTCAAAGGATCTATCAAACGATATCCTTTAGAGTGCTCATCATAACCAAGAAAAATACATCTCAGTGTTTTCTCATCTAGCTTCTTCCTTTTCTCTTTTGGTATGTGCATGAAAGCGTGACATCCGAAAATACGTAGATGAGATATGGAGGGTTTTCGACCACTCCATGCTTCCCTGTGGAGTCATTCCTTTTAGGGGCTTTATGGGTGCCCTATTCAACAGATATACTGTAGTGGTGACAGACTTCTCGCCCAATATTGTTGCCCAAGAGTAGCTACTGTGAGCATACAAAGAACCATTTCCATGATAGAACGGTTCCTTCTCTCAAGCAACTCCATTTTGCTGAGGAGTATAGGCAGTTGTTAACTGTCTCTTGATTCCATGCTTATCTAAGAATGCAAAAAATTCATTAGAGGTAAACTCCCCCCCTAGATCTGAGCGGAGGGTTTTAATAGAAGCTCCTGACTCCTTCTCAAAGGATTTCTTGAACTGTTGGAAGAATGCGAAAGCTTCGGATTTCAGTTGGAGAAAGAAAACCCACATCTTTCGTGAGTAGTCATCTACGAATAACCGAAAGTACCTCTTCCCTCCACAACTGTTGGGTGTGAAAGAACCGCACAGATCGGTGTGAATTAACTCCGAAGGTTTTCGTGCTCTTGTTGAGCTCTTCTCAAATGGTACTTTATGTCGCTTTCCCGCTAGCGCTCGAGCACACCTGGCAATGTGGCGTAAAGGTAAGGAAGACCCTTTACCATCTCATACTTACTGAGCTCAAGTAAGTAGCTAGAACTAAGATGCCCATATCTCTTGTGCCATAGGGAAGTTGCCTCCTTGGTAGAGACAGCCGTGGCAACATGTGGAGTAGAGATAGCATCTAGGGAAAATAAGCCATGCTTATATGAAGCTGTTGTAATCTGCTTACCCTTTCTGGTAATGGTACAAAACTTCTTGCCATTCTCAACACGAAAGTTGACAACCATATTTCTATCCAGGATTTGTGTGACTGACAACAAATTGTTAGCCAATCCCAAAACATAGAGGAATTTGTCAATCTGACACTTGCCATCAGGAAGAGTGACTGAAACCGTACCCTCTCCCCGAACCCCGTAGGTTTTATCATCAGCAATGGTGACAGGGTTTGCCCTCTTTGGCCACGAATGATTCAAACCACGATCTGTCGCCAGTCATATGTTTGCTAGCTCCAAAATCGACATACCAAATAGGATCCCTCTGTGTGGAATCTGTGGTATTCATGAGCACCTTGTGTGCCCATTCAAAATATGAGTCAGATTCTTCAACAACAACATTCACCTAGGGTTGCTTGTTTTTATTTTGTGGTTTGTTTTGGCCTTTTTGCTTGTTCTTATGCCAACACCTGTTGGTGTCATGGTTGTATTTCTCACAGATCTTACACCACCTCTTCTTCTGTTGAGGTTGTTTTCCTTTTCCTTTCATGTCCTGTTGAGAATTTCCTCCTTTATAAAAGTTGCCTCCTTTTTGCCCATTACCTTTCTTCCTAGAACCCTGCCTATTGGTGTATAGGGCTATATTGGAAGAATCATCCTTGTGAAGTTGGCGTGCCTCCTGTTGTTGAAGCAGATTGACCAACTCGATGTAGGTAATTTGTCGTTGAGACACCTGGATGGAGGTGATCAACATATCAAATGAAGAAGGTAAAGCTCTCATCACAATTGAAATGAGAAGCTTTTCGTCCACATAATCTCCCAAAGAATTCAATCTCTCTTTCAATTCAGACACTCTGCACAAAAAGAGTTCAACTGTTTCACCTGTCTCAAACTCAGGTTATGAAGTTGTTGTTGAAGATGAAGAATGGTGGAATCATTCTTTCCCTCATAGATGGTTTTAAAGTCATACCATGCCTCTTTACCACTTGCTTTGTCAGCTATATGAGGTTGCACTTCATCTGAAATAGCAAACAAAATGAGCACCTTTGCTCGACTGTCTTTCTTGTCAAAAGCTATCTGATCTACGAAAGGACCTGTGGATCTTGATGCTGGTGAAGGCCTAGGTGTTACTCCAGTAACAATATCCCATAAATCTTCCATTTGGAGAATTGCATTCATCTTATGTTTCCATAGTGTATAATTTGGACCTTTCAATAACTGATGAGGATCAGTCATCAATTTTGCAACAGTGGCCATAGTGAAGGTTCCTTATATCACCAATTGGTCCCCCTTTTGATATACCTTTTGCTAGGCCGTTATACCATACAAAATACTCACCCTTACGTGAGGGAAACTACAGGTATTTAGAAAATATCAACAAAAATCACCCGCCCTTACGTGAGGGAGACTATAGGTGAGTTTTAGAGATCATACGATACATGGAACATAAGCGATACTGAAATGGAATCGCCTTGTTGATGGCACCTACCATAGAAGATTCTTCTCATGCGTGGGGCGTAAATTCCCCTAAACACTATGAAGAATACTTCGTCAGGATTTACGCCTACACACAAGAGCGATTAAGGGTAGTGGATGGAGTAAAAAAATGCAAAAAATTGGCAAACTTATCTCTCCCCGACGATTTATAGAGAACAAGCTCAGACGTCGTTGTAGCAGCTATATTAGGCGGCGGATACAGTAGCCCAATCACGAAAGCTTTACTTGTAAGTGCTGGCCAGAGGTATCACAAATACCGAACGCTGCAGTGCAATAAATTACACGGATTGGTTTTAATTATTCCGGGGACTTAGGGAGTGTATTTGATTTTTTTTAACTTTTAATGAAGTAGTGCAAAAATGAAATATGCAACATACAACATAAAAAGTGCCCACAAGAATTAACCCACTAGGTGTCGGGCACAGCCGAAAATGCACCTTTTACAATTCGCCAAATTGCTTTTTCAGAAAATTACTCACATTCCCCCTTTGATTTTTTGAAAAAATATCCCCCCCAAAAAAAATCTCTTTAACAAAGCATTTTAATAATTATTATGTATTTAAAGTTAAAATAAATAATTTTAATTTATATAGTTTTAAAAACTTATGAAAAAATAAATTAAAATTAAATTTTAATTTATAAAGTTTTAAAACTATAAAAAAATAAATTAAAATTAAAAATTTTAACTAAAAAAATAATAATTAGAAAACCTTTGAAAAAAAAATTTATACCTTTGAACCCTCGACCTCCAGACTCCCAAAGCCTTACCGCACGGCTCACGACCACGTGAGCCAGCGGGCTGATTCGAAAGGATCAAGGGGCCCCCTCGTATTTGAGGAGGGTCCTCGCCTGTCGCCCAAGCACTACAGACTCCTCTGCAAATCACGGCCTCCCGTCGCGCGCTGCTGCTTGGTCGCGTTTTTTTTTTTTTCTTTTAAAAAAAAAAAAAAAATCTCGCGCTCAGTCGGGGGTAGGGGGGGGGGCGCGGCCTCCAAAAATCCCCACGCGTAGTCTGCATGTCAACGGGGGGGCAGGGCCCGCGCACCGGGGGGGTTGCGCGGCCTGCGTCCGCAGTCCTCTCCGCTCAATGGGGGGGGTCCTGCGCATCCACCGGACGTCTCCGCTCAACTGGGGGGTGGGACGCGTCCAAGGGTAGCGGACGTCCTGTGTCCGTGGGGGGCATGCACGTGGCGTCCAGCTACGTCCGCAGTGCTTCCAGCGGATGTCCTGCGCGTCCACGGACAGGGAGGTGGGGGGCGCGTGCGGCGTCCTACAGGGATGCCTGCGCTGCGTCCTGCAAATACTTTTTTTTTCTTTTTTTTTCTCCCGCAGCTGCTATCACGTGACGGAATCAAGGAAAATCACGTCGCGGAAAAAAAAAAAATTTAAAAAAAATTCGCACTGCTCGAAAAATTGCGTTCAGAAAAAAACGCACAACAATTTTTTTTTAGCAAACAGCGACGTCCGCCTCCAGCCTCTCCCTTCACGCCACTGGCTCTGATGCCATGTTAGGAAATGAATCAGTTTGCTTATTGAAAAATATGCAGTTTAAATAAGACTGCAATTGCCGGAGGTTGCCAAACCAACCAGCTACAATAGCATATTGTTACAACGAAATAACAAATGCAAGAATAGGACAAATAATGAAATAACTACGCTAAAACCTCCCCCACCTCTTGATGAGGTGATTAATTTTGGGGTGGGATTACAACTCCCAATTTCTCCCTTAGATACTCAAACATATCTCTTGGAAGCGGTTTGGTGAAGATATCTGCAATTTTCTCTTTAGTAGGCACATACTCTAGCTTGACCTACTTGTCTTGCACTTTCTCCCTTAGAAAGTGATACTTGATGGAAATATGCTTTGTCCTTGAGTGCATTACAGGATTTTTGGAAATATTTATGGCACTCGTATTATCGTAAAATATGGAGATGGGTTGTTCATGCTTGACTTTGAAATCCTCCAAGGTGGTTTTCATCCATAAAACCTATGTACACCTAGCCACTGTTGCTATGTATTCAGCTTCTGCTATAGATAAGGAAACTAAAGGTTGTTTCTTACTTAGCCAAGAAACCAAACTCTTTCCCAGAAAGAATGCTCCACCACTAGTGCTCTTCCTGTCATCAGTATTGACTGCCCAATCTGCATCTGAATAGGTCATGAGGGTGAAATCATTACATTTGGGATACCAAAGCCCAAAATCCATAGTGCCCTTCAAATATCTAAATATTCTCTTAACTGCTGTAACATGAGAATCTTTTGGAGCTACCTGAAATCTTGCTACTAACCCAACTGCTCGCATGATATCTCGGTCCGGTAGCCGTAACATATAATAAACCGCCAATCATTGACCTATACAACCTTTGATCTGCCACTGGAGATTCATCGTATTTACTCATCTTGCACCCTGTAATCATTGGAGTACATACTGGTTTGCTGTCCATCATCCCAAATTTCTTCAACACATCTTTGATATACTTTCCTTGAGAGATAAATACATCGTATTTTGATTGAGCAATCTGAAGACCTAAAAAGAATGACAGCTCTCCAATCATAGACATCTCAAATTCCTTCTGCATGGTGTTAGCAAAAACTTTGCACATCTGAGTATTATTCTCCCCGAAAATAATATCATCAACATAGACAACCATAATCAACATATCATCACCTTCATTCTTAATATATAGATTGCTATCTGCCATGTCTTTCCTGAAACCTTGCTCATGAAGATAATTGTCAAGTCTTGAGTACCACGCCCTTGGTGCTTTCTTTAACCCATATAAAGCCTTTTTCAATTTACACACATAGTCTGACTGTTCTGTGAGAGACACTCCTTCTGGCTGTTCTATGTAAACGTCTTCTACCAACACCCCATTTAGAAAAGCTGACTTTACATCCATTTGATATACCTTGAATGATTTGAAGATTAAAAGGGCCAAAAAGATTCTGATAGCTTCAAGATGAGCAACAGGCGCAAACGTCTCTTCGAAATCAACACCTTCTACTTGAGCATAACCTTTACAGACTAACCTAGATTTGTTTCTAAAAATATTTCCATCCTCATTGAGTTTATTTTTGAATATCCATTTTGTGCTAATGACATTCTTGTCCTTAGGTCTTGGAACCAAATCCCAGGTTTCACTTTTCTCTATTTGATTTAGCTCTTCATCCATTGCTTTTACCCAAAACTTATCTGTACATGCTTCACTAAAATATTTTGGCTCAATCTGAGATAACAATGAAACATTCACAGAATCGTGTGAAGGTATGACTCTTCTTCTTGTTTGCCTACTGTTTGGATCACCAATGATCAAATATTTGGGATGATGTTTCTGAACATATCGTGAAGGAGTTTTGGGAAGCAGTTGTTGTTTTTCCTCTTCTTCATCTAAAACCTCTCTGAATTCTTCTTGACAGATTTCATCACTGAGTTCCTTGACTGGTTCTCTTATCCATGTCTTTTCATCTACTATTACATTTATGCTTTCTACAACTGTATGAGTTCTTTTGTTGAAGCATCTGTAGGCCTTGATTTTGTTGGAATATCCAAGAAAAATTCCCTCATCACACCTAGGATCAAACTTACCCAAATTCTGATCTTCCCTTCTGATGAAGCACTTACTCCTAAACACTTTGAAGTATTTTACTATAGCTGGTCTTCCTTTCCACAACTCATAGGGAGTTTTATGGTGATTGACTCTGATTTGAGCCTTGGTGATGATGTAGACTACTGTACTGACTGCTTCTCTCCAAAATCCATCTAAAAGTTTTGACTCATTTAACATTGCTCTAGCCATATTTTCAACAGTTCTGTTTTTCCTTTCAACTACTCCATTTTGTTGAGGAGTTCTTGCTGCTGAATATTCTCTTTTGATTCCGTGTTGCTCACAGTATTCCACAAATTCATTTGAAGTGAACTCTCCTCCTCTATTTGATCTTAAGCATTTGATTCTCTTGTCAGTCTCATTTTCAATCATTTCTTTAAAAGATTTAAATTTTTCAAAAGCTTCAGATTTTTCTTTGAGAAAAGTAACCCAAGTCATTCTAGAATAATCATCTATAAATAGCATGAAGTAGCTTTCTCCCTGAATGCTCTGAGTTCTGGTAGGGCCACACAAATCAGTATGAATAAGATCCAATGGTTTTGAAGATGTATACCCTTTTGATTTAAAACTGGTTCTGGTCTATTTTCCATGTTGACAAGGACCGCAAATGATGTTATGGGGCCTTTTTATTTTGGGCAAGTCTCTAACTGCTTCCTTGTTACTAATATTGACAAGATTATCAAAGCTCAAATGCCCCAATATTTTATGCCATAACCAACTCTCATCTTCTTGAGTTAGAAAAACTTTTCCCTTTTTATCTCACTTAGCATGTAAAGATTGTTTGGAGTCCTTGTAGCACTAGCAATGAGTTTTCCATTTTTTTCTTTACTTATCTCACATCTATCTGAAAAGAAAGATACTATGTGTCCTTGATCACAAAGTTGACTCACACGTGGAAGATTATGTCTTAGGCCTTCTACATAGAGCACATTTTTTGTTTTGGATTTCCCATCCAAACTAAGAGTCCCTTTACCACGATTTTAGCTGACCTATTATCTCCAAAACTGACTGTTCCTCAGTTTGTTTGTTTGAAGACCAACAATTTTTCCTTTTCACCAGTCATATGTTTTGAACAACCACTATCAAGATACCATTTTTCTACTTTGTCTTGAGCATGAAAAGCAGTTTGAACTATCATTGACTTAGATTTGATCTCATTTTTCTTTTTAGTGAACTCAAGGCTAGATCTATCCAAACTGCACATCCTTGTTGTATGCCCAAAATTCTTGCACTTGACACACATGAAATTTTTATTCATAAGAGGTGCAAAAGAGTTAACATTTTCCTTACTGTGGTTATTCAAGGATTTATTGCAATGCATAGCTTTGTGACCAAAATTCTTGCAGGAAAAACAATAGCCATGGAAAGTATTATGTAACCTGTTTTGATGCCTTGGATGATTGTCCTTCTTGTGACCAACTGGAATCCACCGCTCTTCAGGATGAAGATTGGTCTTGCTTGAAGACCCTATTTCATGAATAGTGATACCATCCTTCTTTTGCTTTTCATACGAAGTATTCTGTCTGAGAGCCAATTTTTCCAACTTCATTCTAAGAGACATAACCTCTTCTTCTAGTTTCTTGCAATCAATTTCCTTTCCTTTTAAAGCCTCTGTCAGAACCTGTTCAACCTTCTTCCCTTCTTCAGCTAGAATTTTTAAGTCTATAACTCTCTAAGATAATCTTGATATTGCAATCTCATCTTCCTGAATTTGATGCTTAAGAACATAATTTTCTTCCCTGAATTTCTCAAGCCTTTTTAAAACCAAGAAGAATTCACCTTTGAGATCGAACCCAACCTCTTCATTTCTTTCTGAATCTGTATGTTCCTCTGATAGATCCTTCTCCAAGCTATTAGGATTTTTATGGAGAAACCCACTCTGATACCAATTGAAGAACATGAACTTATACTGAGAGGGGGGGTGAACAGTATAAGACTTAACCATTTAATAATTTTAATTTCAGATAGCAGTGGCATCAACATAGCATTAAACATGACAGAAAACATCACACATTGAAGACCCATTTTTAACATGGTTCACCTAGAAGAGCTGGGCTATGTCCACAAAAATGTTTCTCTAAAATTTTATCTCAAATTCTTTGGGAAACCTTCCCAATTACAAATTTTATAAGCCTCGGCTCAAAGGAGATACCTTCCCCTAACTCTGCTCTGACTGGTGATCCTCTAGAAGACCTCTGCCTTAGCTGCCCTTAGCAAATGGAACTTGATCCACAGAAGACACCTGTCTTCCCTGCTCTGGCTATAGACCTCTGTCCTCAACTCTATCACCTTAAAGCTGGTCCTCGAATTTGCACTAAACATAGTCCTTCGATCTAGCACAAATGTCCTTGATTTCTCTTTCTCTGATCTGCACCAAACATAGTCCTTCGATCTGGCACAAATGTCTTTGTCCTCTTTTTTTGGTCTACACAAAAACATAGTCCTTCGCTCTTTTTGTGCAATCATAGCTACACTTGATCAAACTTTGACCTTTGCACCTCTACGCAATTACAACCGCATAGTCTTCACGCACTCTGCTTCCTTGTGATCTCTCTCACTTGGAAGATTCGACAGAAATCACTCTGCTCTCGGTGATCGAACTTCTTCTCTTTCGCACAGTCTACGAATGCCACTCTTCAAACGCACACTTCGATCGATATATATATTTTTTCCAAGTAGCCCTGCTTTTATACTAATAGTTTCAAGATCAAAACCTTGATCTTAGTCGGTTGCTACCCTTAACTTCGTTGGCTACAAAACCCTAAACTGCGTCAGCTCAAATTCAACTCTGTCGGCTTCAACTGCCTCTGTGGTTCTGTAGCTTTTCTCGTGAAACTACATGTCACGATATCGCAACACCTTTGCAACCGAACACTATCTTATGGCTTTTGTCACGATATCGCGACACTTTCTACTTTTGCTGACGTCATCTTCTCTTCTGTCGTGAAATTGTGACCCTTCTGTCTTCATGGCCTTCTTCTCTACTTTTGTCATGAAATCATGACACTTTTGCCTCTACTGATGTCATATTCAATTCTATCATGAAATCATGACCCTTTTGTCTTCATGGCCTTTCTCTCTGCTTTTGTCATGAAAACGTGACACTTCCACTGCCTTGAGCTTCTTTTTGCCTTAACACCTACAAAACTGGAACATGTCACAAAATCATGATGCTTTCTGCATCCGTATGCTTTTCTTTCATCCTGTCACGAAATCGTGATGCTTTCAGCTTCCGAAAGATTTCTTTGCAACCTATTGCAAAATCGTGACGCTTCTCATTTCAGACTCTTCCCTTTGCTGCATGTCGCGAAATCACGACAGTTCTCACTTCGAGCTTTTCAGCATGTCACAAAATCGTGACAATCCTCACTTTGTCTTTTGTAGCATGTCACAAAATCATGACTGTTCTCACTTCGAACTCTGCAACATGTCACGAAATTGTGACACTTTTTGAGATACTTTATCTCTCTTCGAACTTGTCACAAAATCGCGACAGTTCACACTGTGGACTCTCCCTTCTGCATCATGTCACGAAATCACGACACTTTTTCGTTCATACAACCTTCCTTGCATTATGTCGTGAAATCGTGACACTTTCCCTTCTTTGCCTTCCTACACTTTTCGAGTCACGAAAATGTGACATGTCGCAAAATCGCGACACTTTCCACCTTGCTCTCCTTCTCTGCCAACATGTCACAAAATCGTGACATTTTTCTCTGCTTCTTCTCTCTCTTCCAACATGTCACAAAATCATGATAGTTTTGCTAGCTCTTTCTCTCTCCTCTAACATGTCATGAAATCACGACAGTTTTTCCAGCACTTTCTCTCTCCTCTAACATGTCATGAAATCGCGATAGTTTTTCCAGCCTGCTGCATACTTTTTCTAACTTGTCTTTTTTGATCTTTTGCAAATGGGCTACTATGATCTTCTTGGAAACCCATTGTCCATGCTCTGAATAATCTGACATTAAATCAAAATTCCTTCAAGAGCTTCTTGACATCAATGACAACTTCTACACTTGAGCAAAGGCAATGTACCCAAGGTACCCAAAATTTCCAACAATGTGATATTTGTGGTTGAGCATTTTTGGAAATATTTTGAGTTGAGTGATATATGCTTTGAATAGGGTTTGTGAGAAAGAGTTGTTCCTTGTGGTTATTGGTTGAGTAGAGTTGTTTGAGCCTAGTCAAGTGAATGTGTGAAGTGGTTGTTCAAGTTCCATAAAAAAAAACTATTCTATATTCTGATTTGAGTTGATATTGAGTTGAGAAAGAAATTGAGTTTGTGAATAGAACATATTGAGTCTCTAATAATTCTCTTTATGCTTCTATAAGATTGAGCTGAGTTGATTTGAGTTGAGATTGATTTGAGTTGAGTTGATATTGATTTGAGTTAAGATTGGGATTTGAGTATAGAATATATTGAGTCTCTAACAATTCTCTTTATGCTTCTATGAGGTTGAATTGATATATTGATTGAGCATTGAGTTTAGAACATATTGAGTCTCTAAAAATTCTCTTTATGATTCTATGTGATTGAACAAGTTCTGTGTGAGCTTGTTAAGCTGATTTTAGGCAAGTCTTTGAGAAGGTTTGTGGACTAATTTTGTGAAAGATGGCTATGTAGATTTGAGCAAGTCCTAGAGAGGACTTATGAGCAGATTTGAGTAGGTTCTAAGTGAACCTATTGAGCATTTTTGAGCAGGTTTTGAGTGAACCTATTGAGTAGATTTGAGCAGGTTCTAAGTGAACTTATTGAGCATATTTGAGCAAGTTCTGAGTGAGCATATTGAGAAGATTTGAGCAGGTTCTGAGTGAAACTATTGAGAAGATTTTAGGAGGTTCTAAGTGATCCTATTGATATATCTTTGGACATGATAGAGTACAGGGGATAGAGTCTCAGTCGATAGAGATCTAGTAACTAGGATAATTGAAGACAGATCTGAGTGAGAAGTCTTCAAGTGGAGAGAGATCCACAAGTTAGAGTAGCATAGAGATAAAGTCTTCTAGAATATCACTAGCCACAGTAGAATGGGAAAGAGTTATCCTGTGGAAGAGATCCATGAACTTGAGATTTAGGGGATCAACATATCCTTTGGACATAGGTCCATAAACATTGTAATTGGGAAGGATTCCTACGAGATTATTTGAGAAATATTTAGAAGAAATATTTTCTGTGGAGGTAGCCCACATTGGATGAACCACATTAAAAATGATGTCTCTCATGTGTGTGATGCTTTCTGTGATGTTTACTGCTTTATTAATGCTAATGTTACTATTTGGAGAAAAGTTTTATATTATAATGTTCACCCCCCCTCTCAGTATAAGCACATGTTCTTCAGTCCTACCCTCAACCTGATCATATGGACCCTCCTCATGTTTCTATACTCATGACTACACCAGGTCCTATTGAGTATAACATAAGCAATGCTTGGGTTATTCCCTCAAACATCCAGTCCACCCACAAATTTGGTCATATTCATGATGTGCCCTTGAATATTGGGGTAGTGGTTCCTATTGGTCCACAAAAAAATTGCACAAATTTCATATATGGGGGACTTGACTCATCCATAGAACCTCCAGTGCCTCCACCATCATAAACTAGATTTTGCAAAAACCTTGATCACATGCCTAATCCTAATTTTTCCTAGCATTATATTCACATGTATAACTGGAATGGTTATGGTTTAGGGAGATATGAACAGGGGTGTCACACCCATATCAATTATCCCTCATGCAAACCTACTAACTGATCTAGAATTGGCTACCATCCTCCAACCATTAGTACCCTCAAGAATGATTTGCATAATCTTGATATTAATTCCCTCGAGCTTCTTTTCGATGAGGAATTTGAGCTTAATATTATTATAGATAATTCTTCCCATCATTCCACAATCGATATTCCATTCACATTATTTCCTCCATCCCCACCCCATGAGACCTTATCCTCTTCAAAATTTGAAGCACTTGCCAATCAATTCATCGACCTATCACTCGACCTTCCTCACCCCATCCAGATGTCCCATTTTTCTCCATTTACAAGATAGCACCACCTCATGGTACATGTTCTCATTCTCCCTCCCCACATATGGTGTTAAACCCAGGTCATCACCAACCCTTTTTGGATTCATTGCTATCCTCCTTTGATTCATCACCACCTTCATAACCCACCTCCACCATATCTAGCACCTCTATCAACATGATATCTATTGACTCATACACCTCACTATGATATCCAAACCATCCCAATTATACTCCACCTCCTATAACTGACTTTATCTATTTTTATGATATCTCTTTGACACCCCCAACCACTAAATTCCTTCTAAAACCCTAATTGTTATGATCTGCTAATGCACCTTTGCCATCTGTTCCACCTCATCTCCCATGGATTAATAATATAGATGTTTATATATATGATGAATTCCAATTCCTCAAGTCCATTGATGACCTTCACCTCATCCATATGCTTGCCCAACTCCATTATGGTTCCCACATGCTTGTTGAGTACACTATTGAAGTTGACATTGGCAATGATCCAGAGCACCCTCACATCATCTACCTCACTGCTAGCCTATCTTAAGAAGATCATTTCCTCTTTAAAAATTTCCTCAGGCACTACATTAAGGTGTTTACATGGTCCTATACAAATATGTCCAGTCTTGATCCATTATTAGTTGTGCACAACCTTGTCCTAGATGATAATGCCAAACCTCTTAGACAAAAGTTGTTTCGCATGCACCCCACCATTGCTCTTATGGTCAAATAGGAGTTATATAAACTCCTCGATGTGGATTTCATATAGCCTATTGATTATCCTGAGTGGTTTTCAAACATGGTTCCTATCAGAAAACTAAAGGGGGGTATCCGTATTTGCACTGATTTTAGGGATCTTAATAAAGCTTGTCCCAAGGACAATTTTCCACTCCCTAATATCGATATATTGGTTGATGCTACAATAAGGCATGAAATATTATCACTCATGGATGGTTTTTTAGGTTACAATCAGATTCATGTCAATCCAGATGATCAACACAATACCTCTTTCACAACTGCCTGGGGGACTTTTTGTTACAAGGTCATACCTTTCGATCTCAAGAATATTGGGGCAACTTACCAATGTGCCATGACCTACATTTTCCATGATATTATGCACAAAACTATCAAGGACTACATTGATGATCTTATCACCACATCCAAAACCCGTGGTCAACATCTTGGGGACCTGCATCAAATATTTGATCGCCTATTGGAACATAATATTTGATTAAATCTAAAGAAATGTGTTTTTGGTGTCACCACTGAAAAAATATTAGGTTTTATCATTTCACAAAGAGGCATCTAAGTAGATCCCAAAAAATTCCAAGCTATCATTGGCATACCTCCTCCTACAAATATTAAGCAGTTACGTAGCTTCCAAGGAAGGATCCAATCCATACGATGATTTATCGCCCAACTTTCAAACAAGTGCCAGTCATTCAATCACTTACTCTTAAAGGGGGTCTCATTCATATGGGATGATAAATTTTAAGATGCCTTTGATACCATCAGATCATACCTGACATCATCGCTCCTTCTTGCACCACCTCATCCAGATCGACCCTTCTATCTATATATTTCCACCACTAACATGGCGTTGGACACATTCCTTCCTCAAAAGAATGAAATAGACCAAAAACAAATTGTATACTACATTAGTCGCACATTGATTGATTACAAACACGGTATGGCTACATGGAGAAACTCTACATTGCCATTGTCTTTACCACCCAAAAATTGCAATATTACATGATCAACCATACTACCTATGTAGTTGCCCGTGATAACCCACTTCACTACATGATGGGTAAGAGCTACCACAATAGTCGAATGGCCAAATGGATCATGCTACTCATAGAATTTGATATCAAATTCATTAGTCAAAAATATATTAAGGGATAAGTCATAGCTAATTAGTTGATGCCCCTTTACCAAGTGATGCCCTATTACTCATCCAACTTCTCGATGATTCTGTATTTCATACTACTAAAGTTGAAGAATTTGTGGAATTAGAATCAGTCACTGACTTAACCCTCTTTTTTTAGTGCTCTCATTGCGAGCATGCAAGGGGTGCAGGTATAGTATTTTTCATGCCGCAAGGGGAGTCACTCCCCTTTTCCTTAAAATTAGGCTTTCCCTGTACCAATAACAATGCCGAGTATGAAGCTCTTATTTTGGGCCTAAAGCAAGCAATTTCAATGTACATCTAATGTTTGGACATATATGGTGACTCCCTCCTCATTGTAAATCAAATTAAGGGAGAATGGTAATGTCATTGCCCAATCCTTCAATAATACAAACTGGTAGCCAAAAACTTGTTGGCCTAGTTCGAGTGGTAACATCACTGCTACTCCTCAATCTATGAACCATTTTGTAGATACTATGGCTTCTCTAGGTTCACTCATTTTGCAAAAACCCCTCTCTAAAATAACTCATGTGTCCATTCACACCAACTTCCATTTTGGAAAATCCACCAATCCTCCTCCTTGCGAGGATGGCATCAATATCGTCATAGCTAAACTGCATGACCCATGGTTTTTCAAAGTCAAGGATTACATTAAGCTCGGTATTTTACCACATAATCTAAATCACACTCATAAATGAGATTTCAAAATGTGAGCCATACACTATACATTACTTGGCTATATCATCCACAAACACAGTTACGATGGTATTT
The DNA here is from genome assembly GCA_028583015.1 of Wollemia nobilis. Taxonomy (NCBI): domain Eukaryota; kingdom Viridiplantae; phylum Streptophyta; class Pinopsida; order Araucariales; family Araucariaceae; genus Wollemia; species Wollemia nobilis. The sequence goes on from JAQPPZ010000505.1 coordinate 750,173, forward strand.
TATTGTGCTGTCTTGAGTCCTTTGAAGCCCAACGCATCACCCAAGAAGCTCATTATGGTACCTATGGCAGCCACTTCAGTGGTATCACCATTACCAAATGTATATTAAAAATGGGATATTACTAACCCACAATAGAGCATGACTATTGTGCTTATGTCAAGAAGTGTATTAAATGCCATCATGCTAATCTTACACATTTTCCTTCTCAAGACTTGCAACCTATTCAATCAATGTGGCCCTTTTCACAATGGGGTTTGGATATTATCTGTAAAATTACTTCTACCTCATCTAGCAATCACAAGTTCATCATTACTACAACCAAATACTTTACAAAATGGGTTGAGGCCATTCCTTTAATTCAAATGACTGGTCCAAAAATTGTTGATTTCATTACACAACACATCATTTATCGTTTTGGCATCCCATCAAAGATCATATTGAATAATGGCACACCATTCAAGAATAAGAATGTTTGTGCATTATGTGAGAAATTCAACATCCAGCATATATTTTCTACTCCATACTACCCACAGGTTAATGGCCAAGCAGAAGCTACTAACAAAACCATTTGCACCATTCTTTGCAAAACTATTACAGAATCACACCATGATTGGCACAATCAAATGCCACTGGCCTTATGGGCCTATCACACTAGTATTCGTACTCCAACTGGGGCAACCCAATTTTCCCTTTTATATGGCATTGAGGCCATCATGCCCTTGGAGCTCAAAATCCCATCTTTATGAGTTTCTATATGAGAATTCATTGATGATGATACAACCCTTCAAGCTAGGTTAGATCAATTAACCTTATTGGATGAACATCACATTCATGTTATTGAACACACACACATTTATCAAGATCATCTCTGTCATGCCTATAATTCTAAGGTACACCAACATGAATTTCAATTCAGAGACTTACTCCTCAAAGAAAACCAACAAATTACTAGCCAATCGCATCATCTCTGTGATAAATTTACATCCAATTGGCTAGGCCCTTACATGTTTACTCAAAAGTTTGGATCTGGGGCATATCACCTTACTACATTGGAAGGTATTGCTAAAATTGAGCTCATTAAAATTATTCATCTATGAGCATTTTACGCCTAAGCATAGATATTACAACTCACCACTACTTGTACACATGTTTATAATAAAAAAAAATCAACAACAAAAACAACAACAACAACATTTTTGGCATTCTGTGGCATTAATTCCAATTGCATTTCCAATAAAATTTGTTTCATCTACATCTTATATATTTATTCCTTCTTCATTATATTTCCCTTCTTCTGACATGAATGTTGTATGGTCACATTTCGAGCGGCTACATACCTTTCATCCCCTCCCATTTTCTTTACCTTCTTCTTTTTCTTCTTCTTTTCTTCTCTTATGTTTCTTTATCAATGTTGTATGGTCACGCTTTGAGTAGCTACATACCTTTGATAGGTTTATTTTCTTCTCTTCTTCTTCTTCTTCCTCTTCTTTTCCTCTCCTTCTATTATTCCTTTTTTATGTTTCCTTCCCACCATTTCCTCCTTCATACCACTGCCCCATTCCATTGTCTATAATACTGGGGTAACCTTACACATAAATTTTTGCTTTCATTCACTACCATATTACATCATTCATTTCATACTTTGATTTACATCCATACATTTCATAAATGCATCTATACATAATCATTGTGAATACCGTGCTTGGGGAAGTAAACATTCATATGCTAGCATACCAGTTTGATGCCCAAACCCATTTTCAGGAGACAAGATTATTGAAATGTTTTGAGTGCTTCACCCATAAATAGTTATATAATCAACCACCATCCAAAGTTAGCACATTTCAAAAACATTTACAAACTTTCCTTGGTTACCTTGCTCTCATTCCTGGATTTACTTGCACGTCCTACACACTAATAATATTTAGAAATAGGACTGGCTACATTGTATGCATACTTATGCCTAGAAAAAATCACCATGCTCATCATATCATTCACATGATTTATCTCAAACCTGAGGATTGAAAAAAGGACAAGCTATAAAAGAAAGAGAAATAGGGCAGAAAACAAAAGCCAACACCCATAAAAAAAAGAAAGAAATACCAAAACAAAACACTTACAACATAGGTCCGAGGTGTAGACCAATTGGTTCATCCAAATCCTATAAGGGGGCGGAGGTCCAAGGTTCAAATCGTGGGCCTCACCGAACTGAATGATTTTCCCTTTATTGGTGCTTTTAATGGTGTAAAAGGTTTAAAATGATTGTGGCATGGTGGTTATAGGGGTGAACAACATGAATATTTGTGTGGCAACTTTCGGGGTGGACAATGCATAATACTATGGTAGCCATAAAATCTAGATAGCCTTCCTGGATTCGTGGCGAATACCGATTCCACCATGTAAATTAAAAAAAAAACACTTACAACATAGGGGCAGAAAATAAAATAAAAATCCTCGAGAGTGTTACCCAAATTCTTGAATCCCTGCATTCCTCAAGTACTTACCGATGAGCTAGCTTACAGGCTAAGTTACCATGCAGTTACAAACCATTCTTTTTCAAAATGGTCAAACGAAAAACACCTTAAACACACAAATATAGGATTGAGGTCTTGTTTACTAAGATAGCCTAGAACCTATTTATAAAGTGTTGCTCAAAATTCAATGGGTTTGATTATTTCCAAACTGTTATGTTCGAATCTACTCACTACAACATTTACATCCAACTTCCTTAGAAAAACGGAATGGATTACATCATATAATTCTCGCAATGATACAAATGTTATTCCCAAGCAATGCTCTTACACCTTTGCATTATCATCCTATGCATACTCATTCTACATCATTTTATAATATCATATCCTATTTACCTATGCATTCAACCATTCCATTTATATATGTAGTTACTTGTTGTCATATCTATATCATTTATACATCATCATAATCCATCATGGTCCCTATGTTATCCACATAAGGAACAACCAATGGCTCATTTAGTTTCAAGTTTAATGGTGGCACCACGAGCTGTGGTCCTATATCACCCTCCACTCATATCACTATAGGAAGTTCTAGTTGCCCCTGCCATAATATAAACTAACACTGCACTCGAGAGAATGGGAAGTACTCTATCTATGACAGATACTTCCCCACCACCCATCACCCTCACCTGATGCATACCAGCTACTCCACATATTCCATATAATTAGATGCTCCTCGCCATGGCCTCCACCTCACCTGGTCCATGACCAATCTCCCTAACTCCTCTTAGTGATACATCAGATCACCCTCATGTACCCTATTCCACATACTCTCCATATCCACCCTCCACCTCATAGCATAGGGTACATTCATGCCATCGAGCGTATGCGCCTCATGCGGTAAATCAACTGGACGTAAAATCAAAATGTGCTTCCAAGCCCATATTTGTAGAAATGGACTCACACTAATGCCTGTCCTCTCCATCCTCACCATCGCATGCAACTCTTGGTACACTTGTGCTAGCAAAGCAGGATCCCATGCATACAGTATGTTTTTCTCCACCATATCACACACAATCCCATCATGTTTCAGGGGAATATCACCCCTAAAGTATCTAGAAGTGCATGGCTTGCTATCAGTAACATCACAATCACATGGTTATTTGATAGAAACTTCTTCTGCCAATACTTCACATAATCAACTTCCCTATTGGCACCCATCCACTGCCATCGATGCCCAAATACCCTCTCTAGGATACCATCCCATAAATTCTTCTCCACTGTGATCATAGTAATACCCTCTATCAACAACCGATAGATGCAGTATATGTTCTCTAGGGTCACTGTCATCTCCCCTATAGGCAAATGAAAGGTGTTCCTATCAAGATCGCACATCTCAAACAGAGTAAAAATATACATGTGATTCACATGAACCTCGTGCATCTCCCACATCCCATACAATCCCACCGTCCTCAACCAATCCCCATCCTCCACTTGCCACACATCCTATAAAGCCTTCCTACATTTACGCAGTTGATACCGCATGAATATCTTATTTACCTTTCACAAAATACATGTCATAAATCAGAAACCTTGTATATCACATCAATCCATTTTTACTTTTACATGTACATATGCAAAAAAAAAGAAACAAAACAAAAACAACTGGTTTGCATGACCCCATGCGAACCGACGACCCTGTACGAACATCCTAATTGCAACAATTTTTACACATGCTGGTTTAAAATAAAATTCCCATTCCATCCATACCATGCATACATACGAAAAAGATAAAAACGTGCCCAAAATGCAAAAAACGTTAAAACCCTCCCACACATGCATGCAAAATGAGGTGGTCAAAATAAGGTCAAATCAATCAAACAAAAGCAGATCTGAACACCCATTTGGCTTCTTAGGAACCTCCAATTTTCAGTTTTTACATGCATACAAGTCTCATACCCCATCCCACACATCACATCACACACGCTTTTCCAAAAGCACAATCATCGCATGCAAATATAGAAAGCACTTTGGGATACCCATTTTCATATTTATACACAAATTGCACGTATTTTGCCCATCCCATCCATAAACATCTCATCTACGACATTTAAAGTAAAATTACACATTCTTTTTATCCTAAGCAAGCACATGCTAATTGAGAAAAAATAAATCGCTTACCTATGGCGTTCCCACCCCTGTGCTCGTACTTGTCAATGCACTCGCCATACCATTTCACCTGATCCATAATCTGACAACACTCTATTTTGTATTCTCCTCTCCAACCACTCCTCTATTTTTCATGTGAAAATGATGTTCAAACATATTTTTCCAGCTTAAAAACCCTATTTGTGCAGGTTCACACCCCACATGTGCAAACCGAAGGTTCTCATGACCCCATGCAAAACACCCTGGTTCACACGACCCCGTGTGAACCTATCCTCCATGCTCAAAATCACTTCACCTGCATTCCAATTCCTAAGAATTTCTTCCAATTCTTTAGTTTTGTTGTTTTTCATGCCAAAATTTCCATCTTTCTTCTTAATCATCATCAATCGTTTCATTGCCAATTTTCATTTCCTCCATCACTAATTCATCGCTTGAGGGGTAGTCATCATCCAAAAATATCAAAAATCTACTTTTCACATGATCAAACAACCAAAAATCCAATCATAGATTCAACATATTCCTAAGAAAAGTTTTGCTAATGATTATCTCAAGACCAAAATTCTAATCCAAAAAAAAATTAATGTTTGATAAATCTCAAAACACCTCTACCTGTAGATACCTCATGGATTCTAATATTCATAGTGGAAGTCGTAAGACCACTTGTGAATGAATCTCTTGAAAGCTCTACCCTATGGCTCCAACGATTTGTCAAATATTGTCAAACGAGCTCATCAATCAATCAAAAAGCAAAAATTAGCAAAGGCATTTATTTCGTCAAAATTGAAACATCTCAAGTTGATCATAATGCAAGGCAATCTAAAGCCTTCTGCCAAAAGCAATCCATCATAAACCACTTTTTATCTATGCATCTTTATCGCAACCATCCATAAATCACCAATTGCAAATTATTTGCCTTCCAAATCATTCCATCAATGCACATTATTAGTTTTGTACTAAACCGTGTTTCACACAATCCAGTACAAAAAAGGGTAAAATGTAGACACCAAAAAGTTACACATTGTCCCTTTCCCCATTTCTATGGTCAATCAATTTACAAAACCCTCAAAATTTTTATAAATTGGCTAAACACACTATTAATTAATCAAAATCACTATTCATCATCTTTATCCCCTATGGGCTAGCTAAGCTCCTTCCTACACTTAATCTTGGGTCCTCATGTGACCTCATTCCCAACTCAACCAAGGTTGAATTCCTCACCATGGTCAAAAAGCACTTTATGCTCAAAAGTCAACAATTTTGGTCAAAGTATGCTTTATGGCTAATCACATGCTTAATTAGATCTAATATTGATTTAAGCTAAGCCTTCCACCTCACCTAGTCTACTTTGACTAGCCTAGCCTTCCACCTCACCTATTCTAGCCTATCCTAGTCTTGCCACCTCTCATCCAGATATTTCTCCACCTCACACTCCCTTGGGTCATAAATGAAAGATGGAGACTTTTGCACAAAAGAAGCAATTTTTAATTAAAAGATATTTCCAAAAGGTGTTCATTAATGCCTAATGGATATTTTTAGCAAAGTCATCATTATTTGTGGATGGGTGAGGGATTATCTCATCCAACCTCATTTATGAACTAGGATACCTCAGAGGACACCTCTCAGGTGGACACCTCACCATTGACACATCACAGGGGACACCTCATCCCCTCCTTCTCACCTTGGCCAAGTCTATAAATAGAAGGTCATTTTAACCATTTTAGAACAACCAAATTTTACTTACCGAAACTCTGATGAAATCACTACAGCCATTTCATCCATCATACATCCATCACATAACCATCGTACACCCATCGCAATTGATTTGTCACTTTCATGATGTTTCCTTATGATTGAGACAGGTCAATAACCCCAGAAAAAGTTCACTTTCTGAAGGTGACTCATGTAAAAATTAAAGAAGCAGCTGCTCTAGGACAACCAGGAAAGTCATCTTGCAGATTCGATCCAAAAAATACAGGTTTGCACGACCTTGTGTGAACCACCCAATTCACAATAGGTTCACATGACCCCATGTGAACCTATGCTACAGGCACCAAAATTATCAAACAAGGTAAGTGTGGGTTAATTTAGTGTTTTTATACTATTTTCAGAAGTTATTTTCATATTCTAAGCTTATTTAAGAGTCTTTTTGTCTTCATAACCATGGGGTTTGACTGAGGTAGACCCCTCAACGCACTAACAAGATTTTACAAGTTCAATAGGTACAAAGAACACATCCAACCAGTGGTGGCACACGAGCAAGAAGCCCACCTGCATTGAGGAACATAAAGAAGACAAATCCTACTTCCTTTACACCATATCCGAAAGGTCTTCCTTAGGGAAGACCCTATTGTAGCCTTCAGGGCAAAATCTATAAAAGGATATCAATTTGTAACCCCTTTTATGATTTTAATAACAAATGTAGTGGATCCAATGATTTGAATGAGAATTATAGTGTCATTTTTATTTCTTTCACCAACAAACCAAACTTTAGCTCACAACATCCCCTAGTCTCTAGGTGAGAAGAGAATTAGATAGAAACATGGTGGATCCCTAAGAGACCCTTTACAATTTTATCCCCCTTATCACAAGTACACAAATATATAGAATTATGACAACGCTAATAATAACTTATCCAAGTTATTATTTTCCATTTATGAAATTTTTATTTTTACTTTTGCATGTGATTTTCTATTTTTCAATTGCCTTTCTATCTTTATAATTAATTTTCTTATTTTATCCAACTCTATGGATGGACTTTTCTACATTAAGCATTAATTTTTCCAACACATCCTCAAAATCCATTTTCCTTCTTGATTCATTTCTAGATCCTCATTCTATTTGCTCGTATCAAGAATTTCCTTAATGTTTTCCTTATGGGTGTAATCACCCACTGTTAGGAATTATTTTTTATAGTTTGGGTTCTTTGCAATTTGGGTCTTTAGAACATACTCTTCCTCCTTAGAATCTATTTCTATTGTTATATTCCATGTATAGGGTTTTCCCCTTATCATTGATTTGGTTTTGTTTGACCACTTGATTGAAAATATATATCTTCATCATCCTTCTTTAAAACTTTCTTTTAAATTTTATTGAGAGCCTTTAGGTAACATTTGATTAGATGACCATACTTATACATAATTAATATTTAAATAGAATGTTTTCATAGTTCATTTATTCTTCCTAAATCAATCCACCTACCTTTAAAGTAATTGATCTTGGGAGAGGTTTATCTAGATCCAAATTAATACAAACATGAAAATTTCCACATTGCTTATGTATGTATAATTTTATCCATGTTAATATACAATAAATTTTTTTAAATAGTTTTAAATACATAGTTGGTACATAATTCCTATGGTGTTTTATACATATGAATCCGAATTATATTTCTATATGGGATCTCTCTATAGACTTTGTGTTAAAATTTAATAAATAGACCTATACTTCAAAAGAACCAATCTACCCCAAAATGTTGTCTTTGTCTTCCTCATTTATCAATATAATAATGAAATAATCTCTTGGGAGGATGGCTATTTTATATGGCCCTTTAGTTTATCATCTCCTCATTACCCAGTAATATAAATTATTAATTAAAATTTAAGGAGCAAAGAAGAGATAGATAATGCTTGTTCTATCCAATATATCTATATTCCCTATAAGTTTTTAAACCAAACTACCTTCAAGTGTTGGTATGCATGATGAATTACTGAAAAGTAAACTTGAGGATATCTATGACTATTTAAGCTTTATATTTTTGACTGGATAGATTGTGAATTTTTCCTATTTAATTTATAACAAGGCATATCTAAATTAAAGATTTGAAGGGGCCCCATCAAATCATTGCATATCAATCAAAATTATTAAAAAGATAAATATATTAAAATATAAATGGGTTTTATTTTATCAAATAAAATGACTCACTCAACCTATCATTTATTGAGTTTGATTGTCAAACCATAGAAGATACTTCTCCATTGCTCCTCCTATCAATTATAAGAAATATCATAGACCAATCAATATTTCTCATGAAAAATGTAAGAAAATCATGTCAAAGGATTTTTTAACTCTTGCCATAAAGAAAATTGTCAAATCACCATGATTGTATCATCAAATAATCACAAAGCAAATATTGAAAACTTGGTAAAATTTGGATTGTGAAAGAAAAATGGGAAAATGGTTTAAAAGGAAAAACTTTGGAATTTTCACATTTTTGCTTCTCTTACTCAAGCAATATTTTCTTTAGAGTTCAACCACATACTATAGATTGTATTGAGAGGTCAATTTTATGAATTTGATACTAGTTGGAGATTTCATTCATTCGCACATGATTTTAGAGGATTTTTAAAGGTAAAATCTAAGTTTCTTTAAGGGTTTTTTCTATAAAGCATATAATGCATTGTATAGTTACTTAGTGCTTATACTTTCCCTTATTCCTTTGATAAATAGATGACTTATTTAGGTAAGAAGTTCTAAGGAACTATTAGAGGTAATAATGAGTTGAGTCCCTCAACCCCAAATTTAAGACCATGGAGAGACCCAATGTGGAAGAATGACATTAAAGGGAACTTACCAAATTATGTGTTCTATAAATACTATGGCAAGGATATGTAACAAGGCATCCATCTCCTCAAATTTTATTCGATTTGAAAAAAGCACATGATGTGGACCACTGCCCTTTAGTATATGAGACAATAAGAAATGAGCTAAAGTATTGGATGTGTGATAAGAAGTTAAAGAAAATAGTGGTAAATAAAGTAGGTTCTTTAGCATATTTTATCAAGACAAATCTATGTTGGAGGATATTCCTACTACTTTTGAAGAGTCCATTATTAGCCTTCACATTTATTGATATTTTAGAAAATATTTTGGTATTGGAGGAGGATCAAATACAAGGTAAAATACCATTCAACCTATGACATGGAAGAAGGAGAATCTAAAGGAAGCATGAAAAATAACAATACAATTTTGGTACTGTAGCAGTGTGAACACATGGTTTAGGTTTAGTTGTCGGCAAGTTTATAATGTCGGCATGTTTGTTTTAATTAATTTTTCTCTTCTTCCCCTTATCCCTCCATTTCCTCCTTTATTCCCTCTTCCTCCTTATCCCTCCAACTCCCTTTCCCCTTATTCCTCCAACTTCCCTTCCTTTCCTCTCCGTCGACTTCCTCCCTATCCTCTCCATATATATTTGTTATGATTTTCTATGTTCGATGGTCGATGTAATAGCTCTGCAAGTTTATTAATTAATATTAAATTATTTAGTTAATTTAACGTTTTATACCTCCTGGTCCAAATTCGATATTTGGTATCAGAGCCGAGATCGCACGGGCACGATTCTCGAGATCGCACGGGCACGATTCTCGAGATCGCATGGGCATGATTCTCGAGGATGCACGGTGACTGGCTGGCGAGCGTGCTGGGCATGCATCCCGAGGGCGCACTGTGTTCGAGGAGCTGGCGATCGGATCGAGGAGGTGGTAGAGCTGGGCATGGATTTTGATGCTGCATGATTTTTGAGGTGACACATGGCAGGCGAAGCGACAGCTGACGTGGACACGTGGCTCGAGGAGCTGAGGTGGACGCTGAGGTGGCAACAGTTGACACGTGGTGAGCGCTGACAGAGCGCTGACTGGGCAAACCACGAGCTGATGTGGCGAGACATGACGCGCTGAGGTGGTGAGGTAGTCGAGCGTGTGCGGTGGCAAAAATTGGTTGAAACACGTGGCGAGAGGAGATTCGTCCGAAGCAGACACGTGGCGATCGCGGATTGGCCGAGGAGCAAGCATCGTGGTGAGGAGCGATTGCCCGAAGGCAATCGAAAGTTTATTCGCCTTCGCGCATATTTGAAGGCTTCTCTGCCTTCTTCCCACTGCATGTGGGATAAATCCACTTGTTTTTTTTTTTAAATCCCCGCCCGACGACGGTATAAGGAACAGGTGGTTCCGTTCCTTACCCACCGATCCCTGTAGCGTAGTCGGTTGTGTTGTGTGCTGGCGGAGGAGAGGTCCCGGGGTCGAATCCCGTCGGGAGTTAAAACAAAATTTTTTGTTGTTTTTTTTACATCTCTGGACGTCGACGAATATAAAATGGCGGACGTCCCCTTTGGTCTCACCGGCGCCGCGTGGTGTAGCGGCTAGTTGCTGCGGGCAGGACGCGGAGGTCCTGAGGTCGAATCCCGTCGGGGATTTCGCGACGACAAAAAAAACAAAAAGGTTTTTTTTTATTTTAAGTTTTTCATTATTAGTTTTAATTAAAGTTTTTAAAATATTTAATAATTTTTATTTATATTTTTTATTAAGTTTTTTTAAATAAACTTTTATTTAAAAAACTAATTTAAAATATCTATAGAAAATTGTTAAAATTTTTAAAGGCTTTATTAAAATAAATTTTGGAAAATTGATTTAAAAAAATAAAAAGGGTGAAAAGTTTTTTTTAGCATCATTATTGTAACCCAGTGCATGCGGTGAAATTTTTGGGTAGATGATTCGGTCATCTGGATGCTATTATGCATTGCTCTCTCTGTTGAGAAGAGAGACTCCTGATTCCTTTGACAGGAAAGTCCAACAGAGTGGACTTCATACTGTGTTTTGTCAGTTGGAAAACCAAGTGATTGCACATCAAGAAAACCAGATTCTGGATACGAGGCAGATTCAGAAGATAATATCTTCGGGCAAAGAGTAGTTGAATCCGAGACGGTTGAAACAGTACCTGAAGGACAATCAAGTGACAGCTATACTCCTCGAGTGCCTGAAGTTGAAACGAGTGAGAGCTATACACCTCGCTCTCCTGATTCAGAACCAGCAGAAGCAGAAGCAGAGGAAAAAGAACCAGTGGAGGTGAAACCTGCAATTGAAGAACGAGTTGTTCTCAAAAGGCGTCTTGAGCCAGCAGCAGCAGCAAAAGAAGTCATTATCATCAGTGACGACGAAGCAGACAACTTCACCTTTCCAGTTTTGGGAAATCCTCAAGAAGAAGAACGCCAAATCAGTGAGAATTTTAAGAAAGCTAGATTTGATTTAAATCAGTAAATCAGTAATCTATTTTGTACTTCTTGTACAACTTGTTTGAAGTTGAAATAAAAGTTGCTTTCTAAAATGGCTTCCAATACTAGTTTACCAATCCCTGAATTCAATGGTAGTGATTACGAGTATTGGTCAATTAAAATGCAAACTCTGTTGATTGGCAAAGGTCTTTGGGATGTAATTGAAGAGGGATATACTGAACCTTCAGCTGCTGAGTGGGCAGTTTTGAGTGGTGCTGATAAAAGGGCTAGAAAAGAAGCACAGAAGAATAATTCTTTTGCCCTTTATCACATTCACGCCGCCCTTGATAAAAGTATTTTCCCTAGAATAGCTTCTTTTAAAACTGCTGAATCTGCTTGGAAAGCTTTACAAGAAAGTTATAGGGGTAGTGACCAAATCAAACAAGTTAAACTCCAAACCTTGAAAAGAGAGTTTGAAACTCTTAAAATGCAAGAAAATGAAAAGGTTGGTGATTACTGCGTGCGTGTGAAAGCCGTAGTAGATAAGATGGTCACTTTAGGAGAAGATGTAAAGCTTGAAGTTATAGTGAAGAAAGTGTTGAGAACACTTCTTCCTAAGTGGAATTCAAGTAGCCATCATTATAGAGGAATCTAAAGACCTAACTTCTCTGTCTTTTGAAACCCTCATTGGCTCACTTCTCTCACATGAGGAGAGATTACAGCCATCTCCTTCCACAAGTTACGGAGGAGATGATAAAGCCTTTGCTTCTCAAGAAGGCAGAGGTAGAGGTCATGGCAGAGGAAAGTCTAGAGGAAGAGGCAGAAATAATCAGAGAGGTGGAACTCCTAACAGAGGAGGAAATCAGAACAGAGGAGGATTCTCAAACAACAGTGAACAACAACAGAATAGAGGAGGACAACAAAATAGAGGGAAACAATCAGGCAGAGGTAAAGGAGGAGATAAGTCAAAACAATCTTGCTACAATTGTGGCAAACTTGGCCATTATGCTCGTGATTGTTGGACTAAGACTTCACAGGGAGCTAGTAGCAGCCAGAGCAATCAGTTTGGAAACTTTGGAGAAGAGGAAGAGGCCACAAATCTCTTTCTCTCATATGGTCAAGCAGATCAAAACATGAATGATACATGGATCTTGGACACTGGGTGTTCAAACCATATGAGTGGCAAAGAAGAGCTCTTTGCTACTCTAAACTCCTCCTACAAATCCAGCATCAAATTGGGAGATGATAAATCATTGGCAGTCGAAGGCATTGGAGCTATGGCAGTTCCAACTAAAGAAGGAGTCAAACAAGTAAGTGATATCTATTATACACCCCATCTCCAACATAATATTTTAAGTGTTGGACAAATGTTAGAAAAGAACTACAAGTTGCTTTTTGATGAGGGTAAATGCACTATTTTTGATAAAAATAACAATAATAGAATCATTACTCAAGTGCCAATGTCAAAGAATAGATTGTTTCCTTTAAAGTTTGGCCAACCAGGGGGAGATAAGTTAGCAAGTGTTGCTATTTCCAATCCAAGTGTTCTATGGCACTTGAGATATGGCCATTTGAATTCTGCTAGTTTGAAAATGCTAACTTCCCAAGCCATGGTCACTGGACTTCCTAAAGTTCAGGATGGTAAAGAAGTCCGTGAAGGGTGTGCTCTTGGAAAGCATGCCAGATCAAAGTTTCCTCATGGACAAGCATGGCGGGCCAGCTATCCACTCCAGCTAGTGCATACCGACATCTGTGGTCCGATGCGTACATAGAGTCTGGGTAACAACTCTTACTTTCTACTCTTTATTGATGATTATACTAGAATGTGTCTGGATATATTTTTTGAAACATAAGGATGAAGCATATGAATGTTTTCTCGATTTCAAAACAAGAGTTGAAAGTGAAAGTGGACATTTTGTAAAATGTCTTCGATCAGATAGGGGAGGAGAATATTCCTCTAATGAGTTTGTGAATTTTTGTAAGCAACATGGCATTAAGAGGCAGTTCACTGCTGCCTACACTCCACAACAGAATGGTGTCGCAGAGAGGAAGAATCGCACCATTGTGGAGATGGCAAGGTCTATGCTTCAGACGAAGCATTTGACTAATTCATATTGGGCAGATGCAGCCAGGACCAGCGTATATATCTTGAACAGAAGTCCTACTTCAAGTTTGGAAGGACAGACACCTTACCAAGCATGGTATGGTAAAAAGCCAAATGTTAAGCATTTCAGAGTGTTTGGCTCGCTGGCCTATTCTCACATTCCTGATGAGCTTAGGAAGAAGCTCGATCCAAAGAGTCAGGCATGTATCTTTGTCGGATACTGTGAGAATACAAAAGCTTATAGACTTTATAATCCCCGGACTAGAAAGCTTGTGATTTCCAGGGATGTGATTTTTGATGAAGGGGGAGAATGGGGTAAGCCCCAAATATTCAATGATGTTGAATCCACTGATGTAATTTCTCAGCAGGTGCAACCACAGACACCACAGAAAGGAAAGCAGTCTCCTCCAGATCCAGATCCAGGTTCATCTTCTGATTCTTCTTCTTCACCAAGTCCTTCTCCACAACGATCTGTACGTTCCTCACCAATGGACATTGATTCTCCATCCAAAGGTAAGAGAACTCTACAGTATCATCCATCATCTCAGATGTTGGATAAAATTTTTTCAAGAAGATACACTAGGAGTCAAGCTAGTGAAATGGATTCTGTTTTACACAGATTAGAAAGTATGCACTTGTATGGTGATGATGTCTCCCAACAAGAACCTAGGGGAGATCAAGTTAACTATGCTTTGTTAACTAGTGCACAACTTGAACCTTCTAGTTATGAGAAGGCATGTACTCAAAAAATTTGGCAAGATGCCATGAAAGAGGAGATAACCTCTATAAAAAACAACGACACTTGGGAGCTGGTAAAGCTTCCTAAAGGCAAGAAATGTGTTGGATGTAAGTGGGTCTACAAGACCAAGTTTAATGCTGATGGTAGCATTGAAAGGCACAAGGCGAGACTAGTTGCAAAGGGATTCACTCAGAAATATGGAATTGATTATGAAGAGACTTTTGCTCCTGTAGCTAGACAAGAGACTATTAGAACTGTTCTTGCCTTAGCTGCAAATAAGGGATGGAAAGTTCAACACATGGATGTGAAAAGTGCATTTCTAAATGGTTACTTGACAGAAGAAGTGTATGTTGAGCAACCACAAGGATTTGAGGAAAAAGACAAGGAACATCTTGTTTACAAACTGAAGAAGGCACTTTATGGCCTCAAGCAAGCACCACGAGCTTGGTACTCACGCATTGATGGGTACTTCAAAGAATTTGGGTTCACCAGAAGTAGAAATGAACCCACCCTTTACTACCTACAGCAAGGAAATGACATCCTCATAGTTTGCTTGTATGTGGATGATCTCATATTCATGGGTAGTAATGAAAAATTGAATATGAAGTTCAAACACTCCATGATGGAGCAGTTTGAGATGAAGGATCTTGGCTTAATGCACTACTTCCTTGGAATGGAGGTTCATCAGTCAGATACAGGGATCTTCATCTGTCAACATAAGTATGTTCGGGACATGCTTAAGAAGTTTGCTATGGAGCATTGCAAACCAGTTTGCAACTCCAGCTTGGACATGGGATCCAATTAAGCAAAGATGATGGAGCATCAAAAGTTGACGTGACCACTTTCGAAAGCATGGTTGGGAGTTTGATGTTTCTCGCCAACACCAGACCTGATATTCAGTATGTTGTTTCTCTTGTCTCTCGATTTATGTCTAACCCTTCTGAGTTGCATTTGCAAGCAGCTAAGAGAATTCTTAGATATGTAAAGGGTACATGGGATTTTGGAATCCATTACCATAAATGTAACACTATCAAGCTTGTAGGCTTCAGTGATAGTGATTGGGGTAGCAACATTGATGACAAAAAATCAACCTCAGGGAACTGTTTTAGTCTGGGATTGGGACTAATAACTTGGAGTTCCAAGAAGCAGATAGTAGTAGCACTATCTTCAACAGAAGCTGAGTATATAGCGGTCACTCATGCTAGTACTCAAGCTCTATGGCTACGAAAGGTATTAGAAGAACTTGGAGAGCAGCAAAGTGGTCCAACAAGGTTATTCTGTGACAACATTAGTGCCATTCAGTTGGCATACAATCCTGTCCACCATAGTAGATCAAAGCATTTTGATATGAAGTACCACTTCATCAGAGATATGGTGGAAACTGAAACTGTTGAGCTTCAGTATTGCCCCACTTTGGAGAATGTTGCGGACATCTTCACCAAGGCACCGACTAAAGCTCAATTTGTAAAGCTGAGAGACTGTATTGTCAGACCTCTCAACTTTAAGGGGGAGAATGTAGCAGTGTGAACACATGGTTTAGGTTTAGTTGTCGGCAAGTTTATAATGTCGGCATGTTTGTTTTTAATTAATTTTTCTCTTCTTCCCCTTATCCCTCCATTTCCTCCATTATTCCCTCTTCCTCCTTATCCCTCCAACTCCCTTTCCCCTTATTCCTCCAACTTCCCTTCATTTCCTCTCCGTCGACTTCCTCCCTATCCCCTCCATATATATTTGTTATGATTTTCAATGTTCGATGGTCGATGTAATAGCTCTGCAAGTTTATTAATTAATATTAAATTATTTAGTTAATTTAACGTTTTACCTCCTGGTCCAAATTTGATAGGTACTATTGCAACATTTTATTTATTTGAATGAGTAGTCCTTATTGGGAAGCCTGAGTAAGGTAATGGGCAAGGTTATAAATGGATGAAAATACCTTCAATAAACAATTAAGGAAGCCATTATTGAAGGAGTATGTCACAAATACATGTGCTTTTATAAAAGAGAAAAATGGAGCAAAAATTATTGTAATATTTTTTGTAATGGATGGATGGATGCAATGTAGGTCCAAGGTAAGTCCAAAATATGATTAATTGAACATTAGCTTAGGCAATAGTTTTCCCAAAATATATATAACAAAATAATCAACTAATCTAGTCTATCTCGCTAACCAACATGGTAGGAGAGACGTGTAGCTAACTACTAACCTAGGTAGAGAGTTCTAACCATAACACTAACCTAAATATCTAACATAGGATATTTAGGTACTTACCTAGTTTAACCATGAAGAAAATATCTCATGGTAATTACATAATTACATAGAAAAGTAAATGTAATAACCCCATGTAGTGTAATGCAATACACTACCTTATTTTACCCTAACATCCCCCCTTTATTACATTACTTTGATATACAAAGTTTGCTCCGAAACAGTTGAAATTTGACACGTCCAAGTGCCTTTGTAAAAATGTCTGCAACCTGTTCGTCGGTGGGAATGTGTTGGAGCTTGATTCTCGTGCTTAGGAACTTCATCACGAATGAAATGACAATCTGTATCAATATGCTTAGTTCGTTCATGATGCATTGGATTCTTGACCAAGTTCAAAACACCCGAGTTGTCGCAAAACATGTGAATGGGAAGTTTCTTTGGTAGGCCCATGGTAGCCAAGATGCGACTTAGCCATATCGCTTCACACACAGCTCCACGTGCAAGCGCGATATTCTGCCTCAGTTGAAGATAAAGCAACCACCTGTTGCTTTTTACTATGCCATGAGACAGGACCAGATCCAAGATGAAAAACATAGCCTGAGGTTGATTTTCTGTCATCTATGGATCCAAGCATAATCAGAGTCAGTGTAACTCTGTAAGAAGAATGAGTTATTCTTCTTATACTCTAGACCATAATCGGCACTACCCTGAATGTAGTGTAAGACTCTCTTAGCTGCTTTCCAATGGGAGACCTTTGGTTCTTGCATGAACCGTGAGAGATAGTTTACAACATAAGTAATATCTGGTCTAGTATTAGTCAGATAGATGAGGCTTCCAATCATCTATCTATAAAGTGTTCCATCTACCTGTGGTGAGTCTTCATATCATGATAACTGTAGCCCTGATTCCATCGGTGTTGCTTTGGGTTTACAATCAGTCATACGATATTTTTCTACTAAAGTCTTAGCATACTTTGTCTGAGTCACCCTTAGATGATTCTTTTTCTGTTCTATCTCAAGGCCAAGACAGTAGTGGAGAAGTCCTAGGTCTGTCATATCAAATGACTCTTTCAAGTCATCTTTCACGGCTTTAATCAAGTTCTCTGAATTGCCAGTGATGATCAGATCATCTACATATAACACAAGAATCACTATCTCAGAACCTGTGTTCTTGATATAGAGATTTGCGTCAGATGGACTTCTCTTAAATCCATGTTGCAGTAGGTGACTATCCATTTTTATGTACCATGCTCTTGGGGCTTGTTTTAGCCCGTATAATGATTTGACCAATTTGCAAACATGTTGCTCATGGCCTACCTCTGCAAATCCAGGAGGTTGAGTCATGTATACTTCTTCTTTTAAGTCACCATTAAGAAAGGCACTTTTTACATCCATCTGATGTAATTTCCATCCGAACTGTGCTGCCATAGCACAAAGTACTCGAATGGTGGTCATCCTTGTTGTAGGAGCAAAGGTTTCCTCATAGTCAAGTCCTTCCTTTTGAGCATAGCCCTTTGCCACAAGATGGGCTTTATGCTTATCTATAGTGCCATCTGCCTTATATTTTATTTTGTAAACCCATTTGCAACCTATGGGTTTCTTTCCTTTAGGCAAATCCACTAGCTTCCATGTTTTATTCTTTATGAGGGAGTTATATTCTGCATCCATAGCTGCCTTCCACTGAGGCAGTCTAAGTGCTTCATCAACTGTAGAAGGTTCATTCTCATCACATGCTGATAAGTAAACCCTCTCCTCATCTATTTCCATCTCATCTTCCCTTGGTAACTCTCTATCAATAGAAAGATCTTGAAAATCTGCACAAAGATCATCAACTGAAGTGGATGCTTCATTCTTTTCTTTCTGTGTCATGCTTCTTGTCTTTGGACGATTGAGAGTAAGATCAGGTGGGGAAGTGAGTTTAGAGTCTTTCACTATGCTTGTATACCATTTGGGTGGCTTTTTTTGTTGTGAAGAAGGAAGTTGATGTTCCTCCTCATCATCAAGGTATACTGATGTAGTGTTGGATGTGAAAGCTTCATCAAACACTACATCTCTACTTACATGTATCTTCTTGGTAAATGGGTCTATCAACCGATAGCCTTTTGAAAATTCATCATATCCAAGAAATATACAAGGTAGGGATTTCTCATCTAATTTCTTTCTTTTCTCCTTAGGTATATGCATAAATGCCTTACACCCAAATACCCTTAGATGAGTTATGGAGGGTTTCCTACCACTCCATGATTCCTGAGGAGTCATACCTTCAAGAGCCCTTGTGGGAGCCCTATTCAGAAGATATACTACAGTTTGAACAGCTTCAGCCCAATAAGTTTGCTCAAGGTTGGCCCCCTTAAGCATACATCGAACCATTTCCATTATGGACCGATTTCTTCTCTCAGCAACCCCATTGGATTGAGGAGTGTAGGTTGTTGTTAACTGTCTCTTTATCCCATGTGTCTGTAAAAATGAGGAAAATTCTTTTGATGTGTATTCCCCCCCTCGATCTGAATGGAGGGTCTTAATAAAGCATCCTGATTCCTTCTCAACAAGAGTTTTGAACTGTTGAAAATAGGAAAATGCTTCAGACTTCAATTGCAAGAAGAAGACCCACATCTTTCGTGAGTGATCGTCGACAAACAATTGAAAATACCATTTTCCTCCACAACTTGTAGACATGGGACCACACAAATCTGTGTGAACCAACTCCAAAGGTACCTTAGCTCGAAAAGAGCTAGGTTCAAAAGGTACTCTATGTTGCTTTCCTGACAAGCAATCAGAGCACACTGGCAAGGTAGATGAAAGAGTAGGCAGTCCTTTCACCATTTGATATTTACTCAACTCTAGTAAATATCCTGAACTCAAATGCCCAAATCTCTTATGCCAAAGAGAAGTGGCCTCTTTTGTGGTTACTGCCATTGCAGTATGGGTAGAGGTAATTGCATCTAAGACAAACAAACCATGTTTGTATGAACCTGTTGCTATCTGTTTTCCCTTTTTAGTGATAAAGCAACGTTTCTTTTCTTTGTCCACTATAAAATTGACATTCATGTTATTGTCCAGGATTTGTGGAACTGACAAGAGATTATTTTTCAATCCTGGTACATAAAGAACTTTTTGAATATTACATTCTCCATCTGGAAGGGAGACAGAAACACTTCCTTCTCCCTGAACTCGATAGGTCTGATCATCAGCAATGGTGACCGGTCTACCTTCTCGAGCCTCAAATGTTGCAAACCAAGATTTATCGCCAGTCATATGTTTACTAGCGCCTGAATCTATGTACCACATAGAGTCCTTGTGGGAGGAATCTATATGTGTCATGAGCACTTTGTGTGCTCTCTCAGAATCTGAACTAGAATCTTCAGCTGCAATGTGTCCCTTTTGTTGTTTGTTCTTGTTCTTAGGTTTGCCTTGGCCCTTTTTGTTTCCTTGTTCATTGGGCGATTTGTTCTTAAACCAACATCTTTTGGTTTCATGAGTGTCTTTGTCACAAATCTTACAATACTGCTTCTTCTTCGGAATCTCTTTGGCTTTACCCTTTTCTTGATTAGAAGAAGAACCTTTCTGTTGATTCCACTTTTTCTTACCACCTTGTCTTTTTGAGAAAAGAGCATTGTTGGATGCCTCATCTCTTTGGAGTTGATTAGCTTCTTCTGTTTGAAGCATGTTTACCAACTCGACAAAAGTTACTGTCCTGCCAGAAACTTGTAGTGAAGTGATCAACGTTCGGTAGGAGTCGGGAAGAGCTCTCAAAATGATAGAGTTCAAGACTTGGTCTTCCACTTTCTCTCCTAAGGATTGCAGTTTTGTTTTCAATTCTGCGACTCTGCAGAGGAATAGCTCTACTGTTTCTCCTGATTTCATATGTAGAGTATGAAGTTGTGTTTGAAGGTTAAGAATCGTTGATTGATTCTTTCCCTCAAAGATGGTATTTAAGGCATCCCATGCTGCCTTACCAGTTGTAGCTTCACTGATATGAGGTTGGATATCATCGATAATAGCTAGCAAGATCATTAAGGATAGTTTTTTATCCTTTTTATCAAAGTCTCTTTGATCTTGTCCGGGTGATTGAGGTCTAGTGACACTTCCATCCACTATTGACCACAATTCCTCTACAATTAAGATAGCTTTCATCTTAGTCTTCCAAGCTGAATAATTTGAACCTTTGAGCAGTTGGCTCTCAGTGAGATACTTGTGTATCATGGCCATGGTTTAGGTTTCAAATTTGATAGGACTAAGATGGTGATATCTTGCACTATACCCTCAAAAGAGTATATGGAAGTTGTTTTCAATTTGCCTCTATAAGATATTTAATGGCACCTGCCTTAACACCCTTACCAAGGGATGAAAAGTTGGAGGAATTTTAAGCCAAACAAAATAGAGCAAATGAAACAGGGGTAGGTTTGTAAAACTTTTGATTTTGCCCTCTAGGATATTTAATGGCACCTGCTTTAACACCCTTTAAAGAAGGATGAAAAATTTGAGGTTATTAAGCCAAACAAAGAGAGTGAATCAAGGTGATTTGAAGTTTTGACCTTTTGATGGGGAGTAAAAAATGACTTGTTTTAACCTATGCAAAGTTTAGCATGGTTTTTGAGTGAAGTTTGGGTTTTGTGAAATGCTTCTTTTAATGTTATATTTGAATTTTTAATTGCACACAAAAACATGAGTGTTTAGTGCAATAATCAAAACATGAGAGCAACCCAAATTTGTATCACTCTAGGTGTCGGATGCAACCGAAAATGCACCTAGTACAAGCAATTTTTAAGAGAAGGTGTCGAGTAAAATCGAGAATGCACCTTTCTTACTCTGAAATATCCCCCCTTTTTCGTTACAATTTTGCAAACTATAGAATAAAAAAAAATGAATTCTATCCCCCCTTAATGTTTACAAAATGTAGAATTTAGAGCACTCCTTTCAAGACAAGTCGACACACGACCCGCGTTTGAAAGGCTTCCAGAACTAGTCGACACACGACTTAGTTTTTATGGACCCAAGGTTACAAAGTCTTCTCAATTTTGCAAAAAAAAATAGATGTGCAATTTTATGTATTATGTCTCCTTGGAGAAAACAAATGCACTCTTTGTACTTTTGATCTTTACAAAAAATTTCAGGCTCCTTGTTGTCTAATTTGCAAAAAAAATCAAGTGTGATCCTTTCTTGTATGCTAAATGAACAAGGTTTGAGAAGAGTTGTCTAATTTGCAACAAAAAAAATGTGCTCTTGCTATGTCTTATATCTCCATTTTGTGAGAAAACACTAGCACCTTTAAATATCAAAGTTGCAAAAATATTTATTTTTAATTTTTAATTTTGCAATAGTTAAGAAAAGTTTAATAAATCATTTTAATTAATAATAAAAAACTAAAAAATATATCTTTTAAATAAATCAATTTAAATATTTAAACAAAAATTGATTTTCAAAAAAAATATTTTGAAGTTTAAAATATTAAAAAAAATAATTTAATAAAAAACTTTAATTAAAAAAAGCAATAAAATAAAAAATTAAAAAAAAAATACCTTGGAAGCGGCGAAGGCCAAAAAAAAATGGCCTTTTGTTCCCGGTGGGAGTCGAACCCTGGACTCCCCGTCATGGGCCTTAGCTCGACCCGATCAACCGGTCGGGCTACAACGCCCGATGGGAACGAAGGCACACATCGTGCCTTTTAAACCCTGTTGACGACAATTTTTTTTTAAAAAACTATAGGGTTTTATCCCACATGCATCCCATAGTGGGATGCTATGGGGTTGATAAGGGGAAGTCTCCCCTTATCCATCGATTGCCTTCGGGCAATCGACTACCGTCGCCTGCCCTTTTGGTCACCGCCACGTGGCGCCAGGGGTAGGCAAGTCTTCGTCGAGTCAGTCCTGTGGCGATGTGCCACGTGTCGAGTCGCGTCCAGTGGTTGTCCGCCACTTGTCCGATCTCTGTCCAGTGGTTGTCCACCACGTGTTCGATTATGGCCCATATCTAGTCAACACCTCGAGGTGCATGCCAAGGTCCAATCTACATCGATCCAATCCACGTGTCCCTCGAGATGCATGCCAGGGCCAGTCTATGTCGATGTCCACGTGTCGATCAGGGATTGGAGGGCCGCCTGCCCTCTTAGATCCCGAAGTCTAGGTCAGTCCGCGGGGAGGGGAGGGCGCTCCTGCCCTCTCGGCTCTCCCGTGATTGGGCCACGTGGCCTACGTGGCTCTACGGGCCCGGGGGCCGGCATGGGAGCCGAGGTTGAATGGCCTCGGCTTGTTGACCATGTCCGGTCTAGGGAAGCGCGTGCCCTCGGCTCAGCCTACGTGCTAGGTCGATGAGCGAATCCATGGGCCCTCTGGCTGCATCGTCTACGATGGCCAGGTCTACGGGCCAGCTGGCGACGTCGACTACGATGGCCAGATCTACGGGCCTACTAGCTGCGTCGATTACGATGGCTAGAGCTACGGGCCTGCTGGCTACGATGGCCAGGTCTGCGGGCCTTCCCCATGAGGAAGAGACCACGTTGAGCGCCTCAGCTGCTCCGTGGGAGTCCGCAGTGATGGGGAACGAGCGAGAGCTCGTAGGCGAATGATACCAATGTAGGTCCAAGGTAAGTCCAAAATGATAAAATTGAACATTAGCTTAGGCAATAGGTGTTGCCCAAAATATATATAACAATAATAATCAACTAATCTAGTCTATCTCGCTAACCAACATGGTAGGAGAGACGTGTAGCTAACTACTAACCTAGGTAGAGAGTTCTAACCATAACACTAACCTAAATATCTAACATAGGATATTTAGGTACTTACCTAGTTTAACCATGAAGAAAATATCTCATGGTAATTACATAATTACATAGAAAAGTAAATGTAATAACCCCATGTAGTGTAATGCAATACACTACCTTATTTTACCCTAACATGTAAGGAACCACATGGTTTTCAACTTCAAACTAGATTTAGGTGGATCCATGGTCTTTCTAAAGTTGATTAATTTCTTTCAAGGGGTGAAGAATTCATAGATGTTGTTTAATTTATTGTATTTCATGCTTTAGTAGTAGTGGAGAATATTATTTGGGTTATGAAACATGCAACAATATATGTATCTATGGGTAGATTTCTCAAGGTGAAGTACCTCTCTAATTTATAAACTAATAACAACACCCATTGCATTGATGTCATGCTTGAGCATATTTGAAAACTAACATAGATGAAAATAATGGTAGAAAAGGTGAAGAACATTACAAGGTTCATATACCCAAGCACAGGTGCGCATCCTAATGAGGGGGGAGATATTATTTACCTATGTATAACCTTATTCATCATAAATTCCATCACCTTGAAGAGCCTTCTAGCTACATCATCTACTTTGAAGAATATTTTTGTAAGCAAGGAATGGTATGTATCACCATTTAATTTAAAATATGGTAGAGATGATATAGAGGTAACTCTTTGATAATTTGTTTTGGATGAGCATGTAGAAACCTCAAGGTAATTAGTTATTTAAATTTAAAATCTTGGTTGTATTTTTAGTGTTTTTTCTATTTTTATTTATTTATTGAAGTAAGGGGTTTTGAAAGGCTCTCCAAACCTTTTACACCAATGAGAAAAAAATAAGAAGATCACCCAAAGGAAACAAGAGAGACAATCTCCATAAGAAAAAAAGAGAGGACCTCACTAAGAGGTCACAAATAAGACTATCTCCAGAGGGTAGGACTAGGGCAGTGGACAAAACTAGAGATAGAAAGGAGGGGGATTTTTTTTTAATTTAATTAAAAGTAAAAAGTTCTAATTTATAATTTTTGTTTAAATGTACTTAGTAAATTACAATGATTATTTTTTACTATTCAATTGTAGGTGAAAAAATCCTTTGCAAGAGTTCTTTACCTTATAGATAGAAAAAATGACAGTGGGATATTCATATGAGGAGATGGATAGAGAAAAAGAGGTCATCCAACACTATTATGGGGGCAATTGGTACAAGTATAAACCCATTTAGTGAATCATTGATATGAGATGGATGAGGTAAATCCCTTGACTTATACCTTATAGATAGAAAAAATGACAGTGGGATATTCATATGAGGAGATGGATAGAGAAAAAGAGGTCATCCAACACTATTATGGGGGCAATTGGTACAAGTATAAACCCATTTAGTGAATCATTGATATGAGATGGATGAGGTAAATCCCTTGACTTATTCATGCCATGAGGTACTTCTTGAAACTCAAATTCATTTCTAATAGCAACCTTAATGATGATGAATAGGTCTTGAGGGTTCTACATTTGCAATGATAGAATGATATATGACTTCACCAAATATTACTTCATCCCTACCTAGTTGTAATCCTAAGGCTCAGGGAAGCCTATTTATATCCCCTTCTATATTGAATCACATTCAAATTTGAACCAGGTAAAAAAGTCAAAATTTTAATGTTTTCGTTTAGATTATAGTAGCATAATTACAAATGTAAGTTTATAATTCAAAATATCTATTTTACAAATTTATGGTAAAATAGTTATTTTTTATAACACCTAATTTTGAGAAGATCACAATCTATATTTTGAGTTAACTTTGTAATAGTTCTTGATGCAAGCACAATTGGTGTATATTTGAAGTCATACACACCAAGAAGCATAATAGGTTAACCTAGGAGAGCCTTAATGACTTTGTCTTTGTATGGTACAACCTTCATATTGACACCAAAAAAGTGGAGGTGAATGATTCCTATGAGGTAATTGACCTAGATGAGATAGATCCATTATCAAATTGGATTATTCAAGTTTTGTTTGATATTGAGTCAACCAAAAAGGACATCACGGCATTAGAGGTAAAAATAGAACATATGAGAGGATTGGAGGAAATATACCATGATTATCCTATACCTAAGGAGCCTCCAATTCAACCACCTATCCAAGGCCAACCATCTAGTTCAAGAGGGAGAAAGGGAAAATAAAGGGATATTTAAAATTGCTTTATATTTTGAATTTGTATGATGTATTTTATTGGTTTCAATGATCAAGAATTATAATTGTATGTATTTTTATGAATATCTCATAGAAAATCAACTTTATGCTCTCCAAATATTATTTCAAATATTTTTTGAATTAAAATTCCCTTTGAGTTTTTTCCCAAGTTTCCTCAAGTTGTCAAGAAAATCTTCAAACTTAGAGTGTCAAGTTTTTGTTGAGTTGCAAGTTTTCTAACTATGATTCTAATATTCAATAAAAAAATACAGTACTACACTTAAAACTAGACTTAATAGAGTATAAGAGAATCTATCATTTTTCTTTTGTGAAATGTCTTATTATCAAGATGATTTGATAATTCATTGTAGGTAATTATAAGTACTTATATTGCACATCCCAAGTAGTTGTCTTTGTTTAAATTATAATTTCCATCCATTTGAGAAATTGAGATGTATAATTTTATTACTACATGATGCTCTCATTCAAATTGTATGTTTCTAAATTTATGTAAAAGTTTTGCAAAAATGAATTTTGATTTTAGCCTTCATGAAGATTTTGAACTTGTTTGTATTAATTGTGAACTATTTGAAACTTCTACATATTTATTTATTTATTTATTTATGTTTTTTTGCATTACATAGAAAAATATCTCAATTCTAAAGAAGTTAAGTTTCATAAACATCAACTCTCTCATATATTTTAGTATGAAATAAATTTGGTTTGGAAGCATGTAAAACCTACTTCCTTTCATTAAAATATTTGAAATGAAAAGATTTTAATTATATCTTTGAAACCAAAACAATCTATGAGACCAAAAGCTTTAATACAAGATAGGTATGATGTACAACCTACTCTCTTTTGAATTTAAACCTTAAACCTGTTAACTTTTGATGAAGTATACTATAAAAATAGCAATGACAAGATACAAAAAGATAATATAATTCAAGAAAAGCACTCAAATATGTTAAATTAATAAAACTCAAAAAAATAAAAAATTAAATAGAAATCGACTTTACCAATGCACGCAATAAGTAATGCACACTATCACACTAATCACTCACTCTCACGACAACTTGCACGTCGACATTCTTTTGGCATCCAGTGGCGTCGACCTTGGTGTTACCTAAAGGAGGAGATATTCACGCATACACGAGGCATCACCAGCAAAAGAATCATCCACGTGTTTAAACACTACTAAAGATGGTAGAGGTCAAGCTTAGGAGAGGAATTTGTAGTTAAAATACTGCACAGTAAAGTGAAATTGGGTCGTCATAGCTGCTGGAACTAGTACACCAATCAAAGATTTGCTAAAATAATGTCAACACCACTGGATGCCATGCAATATTCAAGCATTATTTGATCGTGCACGTCAAGGAGGAGCGAAAAAAAAAAAAAAATCTAACATCACTTATTCTAAGGTCAAACTATTGGAGGGCATCTTCTTTCAAACCCAACCAGCATGCACCGCAGTTCGAGAAAACACCAACGAGCAAACTAAGATTCAAAATTGCATTAATTTTTTGAGCAGCTGAAAAAGGATTTCATGGGCTTATTTCAGCATAGCCGATACACAAATTATGTCTCAACAGTTCCCAAGGAACCAATACGAGGAAGTAGTCGTTAGTTGATTAAAGCATGCACAACGAAAACACAGAAAAAACATAGTGTCAGGCCTGGAATTAAAAAAAAAAATTAACTGTGAACATGAATTTTAAATTTTTGTGATTGGTTAAATTTTTTTTATTGATTTTAAATTATCGTTTAAAATTTTAGTTGTCTTTCAATTTTTTTTAAGATGGTTTACACATTGGTGAAAATTATCAATTTTTTAAAGATGGTTTAGACACTAGTTCAACAAAATTTACATATATGTGTCTATTTTTTAAAAAAGGCTACACCTCAACCAATCTTTAAGAAAATGCTACACCTCAACCAACCTGAGTTGCTACACATCAGATCATGAATTTGTCCAGTTTTATGTGTGCATGTTTTGCATCGGAAAAGTGAAGGGAGAACGATGTGAAAGTGAAAAAATTACCTTTGAAGCTGTGTGAAAACTGAAACCCAGTATCGCAGCAAAGCTAAAGTGAAAACTGAAACCCAGTACCACAACAGAGCTAAAGTGAAAACTGAAGCCGAATACCACAACAAAGCTAATATAACTAATGTGAAAACTGAAACCTAACACCAAAATAAAATTAATCTTCAATTTTGTTTAATGGACCGTACAAAAGTGGAGGGATGTGGGACGTTGGACACCGAGCAACAACAAGGGTGAGGCACTAACGGCCACAGAAAGCGTCCGGCAGATCTTTTGGAGGTGCTAAACTCTCGTGCGGCATGGTCACTCCTCTCTCTGCATGCCCAGGATTGATATCCCATTCTAAATTTCCCAACCACATCGTAACTGCATAATATAATAAATATTCAACTGTTTTTTGCTTTTTGTTAAAAAAATTGTACCACGTTGCTTTTTGCTTTTTGTTAAAAAAATTGTACCACGTTGCTACTTTATAGCAATGTACTGGCTTAGGTCTTCCTTGTTTTGTATCATAACGTTTAGCTTAGACATTGTTTATTTGTGGTGATTAGAATTTTAATTGTAATTCTACTCCATTATCAACAAAATGTTGCATAAACTAATGTTTTAGAGTGCTAAATATTTGAGCTATCATTTCTTACTCTTATGATAATTTAATTCACCACTTGCCTATAACAACTTAATTTACCACTCACCCTCGCCCAATGACAACTTAATTTATCACTTGCCCTTAATGAGCCAACTTATTTTATGAACGGGAAGACCCAAAATCTATTATTATTATTTTTAAATGTTGGTTAATCTTTCATTAAAGCTCATTATTACATCAAGCAGGTGGATAAACACACCACTAGTAGGGTCCCTAGTAAACTATTACATAGCATATCTGCAAACATATGAGATGAAGAGATTTGAACCTGGGGCCTCTCCAACACGAGAGTTTCAACTACCCACTCCTCTCCAACTCCCCACATGGCAGATAAAATCTATTATTTTTAAATACATTTATCTGGTTTCTTAGAAAATTAGCAAGTAAAAATCTATCGTCGCTATAAAATTAAAACCATAACATATGCCTGTCAAATTCCAGGCCTGCATAGTGTAACTGTTGAGGGTCCACCTGTCATAACAAACTTGGAGGAAGTTTTTGCTGGGCAGTCATCACTGTGTTCCCGCATGCCAAGGCAGACTCGCCATTGGGATCCATTGAATGTTCACTAAAGATAGCGTGCAGTGAAATAAAGAGGCAGTAGTACACAACGTCATAGTCGTGGTCAAACAGAATGTAGAGTGACATATGTTGGCGCTATTTGAAAGGTGAAAAATTGGAGCATTGAATGCTCAGTCCAGTGCAGTCCAAGGGAGCAAAACCGCCAGTATTACTATCATCATTCGAAGCAATGTCCGGAAGGTAAAGGTAATTTATTAGATATTTGCTTTAGGTAATTTATTAGATATTTGCTTTCAATTAAATTGGAGTCATACAGTGTTAAATATGAGGTTGTCTACCTTACTAAACCATAAATATTAATTTGCAAATAATATTATTGTTATTATGTTCTAATATTTCAAGAATAGGAAGTTATAAGGCTTTCTATACCAAACCTAAAGATATGTGGAATTTAGAAAATCAAATTACTTAGGGTAGAAGAAAGAAGTTTATTAAGTGTCATTGAAAGTTGGAATTAAGTGATAATAATTGTCTCATTTATACAAGAAGAAGACAAAAGAAATTTAATTATTAGAACATATTATATTATATTAAAAAAGATAAAGTGAAATTGAAGGTTGATTATTATTCTTAAAATATTATAAAATCAATTCAAAAGGTGAACTAAATATTGCTAAGCCTTCTATTGAAGTTTATACTAGTAAGGAGATATATGGAAGCCTACAAAACCTAAATCCAAGAAAGGTGTTGTCAAATTAATTCACATACTCGAATCATAAGGAATCATAAGGAAGTCAAATTCAAAGGATTAGAACCTTCAAAGCTAAAGCAATTATAGATACAGATATAAGTAAACATATAACAGAAAATCCACATTAATTTGATCACTTTAAAGTCTGAAATGTTTATAATTTGAAAGAACTAATCACAAGCTACATCTCAGTAACCAAACTAACTGAAAGACCAACTGAAAGAAAAAAAATAATAGAATCCAAAAATATAAGATAGAAGCAACAAGACCAATTAATAAATAACTGAAAGACCAACTGAAAGAAAAGAAATAATAGAATCTAAAAATATAAGATAGAAGTTACAAGACCAATTAATAAATATGCTCTAGATCGCAACAGCATCTTGTGTGAATCCAAATATGCTCTAGGCCTATAAATAAATATGCAAGAGGAGAATTCAATGTTTTTGGTTTGATTCTAATTTTCTAATTACAGAAGTCTCAGTCAAATCTTCATTATAAGACTGAGAATCAAATTTGCAAGAGCAAATTTGAAAGTTTCTGAAATAGATAGATTCAAGGCATTGCACAAGTATGTGATATGTGAGCATATCAAAGCATAGGTAGTATAGTAGTGCGATTAAAAAAACAATATATTTCAAACACCGTTCCAGTCTAAGAGGGGAAATTCCGATTGTGAATTCTTGGTCTATTCAAATAGACAAGATAAATTCTGTGAGATTTTGGTCCATGTTGACACCTAAACATGTTGATACCTAAACTGTGAATTTGGTGGGGGTGCTGTGGGATCATTTTTATGATTTTTTGCCTAAAAGACCTTGATAAATTTAAAACTCTGATATTCCTTAAGCATTTGATTTACCCCCATTTTCATAAGTTATGGATTCAATTAACATTCATGTACTGGTAGTCTTAACTCATGAAACATGAATGCTTGGCCTGTCCCCTCGTATTTAGATGAGGCCTATCATTTTTTTGGACAGCTGGACACCTATGAATATATAAAAGGAATGTTTTAATTAAATACTTATTAGTTTGTTAAAACCCTTTAAAAATAATCGGAATTGACATATGTTTTAAGCGTGCATAAGACTACAGTGGTAAGCTGCCTGCATGATATATGAGAGTTCTGTTGGGCTATTTAAATATATGATGGTTGTTTCACATGGCCAGTCATTTTTGAAGGAACATGATTATTGAATAAGCTCAACCTATTCTTTCTTTAGGTTCAGAAGCAGATGTATTATAAATAGTAACTATATTATGTAAACTCCAAAGAGTACTTTCATGTAACAGTAGATAAGTTAGTTTAGTCACCATTATGCAACAATTGAAGACCGGGAAAAGGATTTCTACTAAAGTTTCCCATAACGAACATATGACTCTGAATCACAGGCAACAAGAAAAATGATTCTCACAATGGAAGGCGGGTTTTTAGTGGTCAGAGGAATACCCACCTTGAAACGAACGTTCCTTCAAGAAAAACATCCTATGGACCTGCAACAAAGGACTATTGTGAAACTATGTTTGACCTGTCCTTACATGTTAGTATCCTTGAGGCATTATGATTAAGGCCGGACTGCTTCTAAGAAGTGAGAGAGACTATGAATCGAGAGAGGTGAATTCATGGAAGAGTGAGTGCAAGAAGAAATAACAGCTGATGGGGTACAGTATATCTTGAGCTTTCCTGCCCACTATTTATCTCAAATCAATTTGTACAGATAGTGATAGTCACTGTTATTTCTGGCCATTTCTGGCCATTCAGAAACGATTGAAGAGGCCTATTTATCACTTTCAGTTGTTGAATAATAGAGTTATATGAACACTAATTTCAATCACCTGCAACTTATCTGTACCAATGAAAGCCATGATGTCAGAAAGTGGAAATTTTCAACATCTTGCATAAGAAGGCAAGTCCCTTCTCCTAACATAGATATGAAAACATGTTAAAGTCAAATCCTTGCTTGAAGTCGTGACATTAAATTGATAACCTGCGTTTGCCCCAAAGAATGTCGGTTGTTTATGAGAAGGCAAGTCCCTATGGTTGATTTGATTCTTTGAACCGTACCGATTTTATTAATACTAAAGTTTATAAAGTATATATAAAAAAATATTAAAATAATTTAAATTTAAATCAAGGATTGTGAGCAGTTCCACCAACAAGTCAAAATTTAACCATTGTGTCCATTATGGATAGGAATATTGTGAAAAACAGTTTAGTAATCTTTTTTATATTAAAGAAAGATAAAATCAATTAAATACAAGCCAGCTTTCAAAATAAAAAATATAAAAAAACATAAAAAAAATTATTCAACTTTTTAAAGAAACCAATAATCCTACTCTATTTTTAAATAAGACTAAAAAACAATAACTACACCAAAATACAGGGTAAAACCAAAACACCAAACATATTCTTACCCTATCCCTAACCCCTATCACTAACCCGTCCAATCCTGACTAACTACCCCGACCCCGACCCTGTCCAACTAACGATCTAATCCTGTTCGCTATGAAACCCGCAAAGTATTTAATGATAATGTTTGTTTCTTTACATGAAAAGATGTACTTTACATAATTTTCTGAACAAAGGACGTTGAAATATTTTGCCATACTATCCTAATGTTTTCTTCTTTACATATCTTTTTCAAAAATCTTGCACAGGGGAAAGGACCTAGCTCCTCGGGCGGGCATCAATACCCGTGAAGTGGTCGAAGCAGTTAATACTGATTTATAAATCTTTTTTAAGCTGAACATAAAACCTTCACTAGCTTAAGCATCATTGACTTAATTTGTATAAGCTAGTTCTTGTAGGACAGGTTCTAGGTTTTTTTCTAGATTTAGGTTTATATTACAGTCCTGTGCGTATATGTGTCAATGAGTTTATTTAAAAAAAAAACTACAAGTTAACATATAATATTTAAATATTTTTTTGTCTTTGTTTATGATAGGGTTAGTCAAGATAAATTTTTTCAAGTTACGTGGAGTATTGGGCCCTCATATATTATATCGCAGATTTGACTTGAAAGAAATTGAAGAATTTTTCAAAGTAGAAAGTTAACTATTTATCATAGGATTATTGATATGATCCAAGAAACTGTTTCTTCTAAATGTCAGATCAGTCTTCCTTTGGAGCAGTCCAATATTTTGATGATGGAGAACCTAGGTTTAGTGGACAATGGCCCTCAGTCCTCCTTTATCGGTCGGGAGGAGAGGTTTCAATCAAAAAGTGCAGAGAGATCGGGTGTGTTTAAGATTAATACTGATGGCTCTTCTAAAGGAAATCCTGGGTATGCAGGTATTTGTGGTGTTGGGAGAGATAGTAGTGGTGCAACTCTTTTCATTTTCTCCTATTATAAGAGGAAGCAAATTAATAATTATATGGAGGCCCTTGCAATTCGTTTTGCTTTGAAAAAAGGTTATGCTCTCGGATGGCGGAAGATAATGTGTGAGTCAAACTCTCATATTATTACGGAAGATAATGTGTGAGTCAAACTCTCATATTATTATTAATTTGTTGAAGACTCATAATATTTCTAAAGTTCATTGGCAGCTGACGTTAGTGGCTCGACAGAACATTCAAATTTATCGGCATCTGGAGTTTATTTCCTTTATTCATATTCCCAGGGAATGGAATGGTGTGGCTAATTGCTTGGCAAAATGGGCTTCTGAGTTTTTGGAAGACTAGAATGTTAGAGAATGAGATCAACTCCCATTGATTGTTCTTGCCATATTGCTAATTTACTTGCTGCAAATATGTTTGTTTGAGGTTGTTGTTTGTTGGGTTTCTTTTGATCGGATGCTCAGTGGTTTTGGGGGTCTCTTTCTTCTAGCCCTTGTAAGGGTTATTGTTTTGGGATTCTCTGTTTCTTGTATGGTTTTATTGATTCAATAATTTTTTACCAACATTTAAAAAACAAAATATTATTATAGGAATACATCATGGCCTATTTAAATATAATATCACAATAGAAAAGGTTAATTACTCCTCACACACATACTACAACTAGATGTTAATAGAAGTGAGGAATTTTGCTTATTCTACATCAAGGAAATAACTTGTAAAAAAGAGGACATCACAATAACCCATTACAAATCAATAAGAATAACTACCCTCACACTCATTATGTGACTTAATGTTAATAGATAGGGTTGAAGAACCTCATATAAGCCTAAATACCAAGCATATATACCTCTAAGCCTACTACTCCATTGTAAAATTTGCTACTAGAATAAACACCTCCTAAATACATCAAAATCAATAGTTACAAATCAAGAGGATCAACTAACCCTACACACTTGTCGCGACTATGAAAAGAAGAATAAAAAATCATTATATTTTATATATACACATACAATTTGAAGTGGCAAGACCTTGTTTTTAATTAAAAAAATAGTAAATATCTAAGAGAAATAAAAAAATTAATATAAAAATGTATCTAAATATGTACAATTATAATATAACAAATATGTTTTTTTTTTTTTAGTTTTCATCATCTGCCATGGTATTGTTGGGTTCTAGTATTTTCAAATACACATTTAACAATCCTTATGTGAAAACTAAAACAAAATTAATACACCCACAATACTGAAAAACAGAAATGCAAACCACAAGATGAGAGACCAGCATGTAACGAGGTTCACTCAACCATGTGTTGAGCTACATCCTCGAAGAAACCTTCCTTCATTCCTTCTTTATTCCTCCTCCTTGTAGTCAAGTACATCAACAATGTTACCCACTGCAATGCACTCTAATACAATGCAACCTCACTTACAAACAGTCTCTCACTCTTCACAATGCCACAAAATTGCAAACTTACAAATTTCACATACACACTATGAAAATCCTGTGCATATCATCCCCGATCCAGGCCTATGGATTTATAGTAGTTTTACACCCTCAAGATAGTCATAGGACTGATCAACATACTTTTGAAGACGTTCTCCAGCATTGCAAAACTCCAAAAACTCCCATTAAGCATGAACTAGAAATGGTTATTTACTGTCAAGGTTGTTGCAACTACTCCCGGTTGTTCCAAAATGGTACTCATCAGACCATTTCAGGTTTGAGTCACTACCCACCAACACGAGATTCAACCATCCAAAGTGGATGCTGACTCACAACCGAGATGAGAATTATGTCAAATGGAGTAAAGGAACAAGCTTCACACCCAAAAGGCATCATATGCTCTATAACCCTCTAAGAATAGAGTGCACAAGTACTAAATCACTTCACTATATTCATAAATGATTGTGTTCCATTCTTCATTTATTGAAAATTACTTTCATCTAAGCATGTAACTAAAATATTAACATTTGAGTTTAGCTAGTACTAAAAAAAAATAAATGTGGTTGCTTGCATACATGTTATTAGGTATTATTTGATAGTAATTAATATATTATATGTAATTAAAAATTCCTTTTATAAAATATGAAATGAAACTACATCTATCTTTCCAAATACTGAACAAGAGAGGTGTCGGTTGTTGTTACCGTTAGCAAAGTTACTGAGCTTGTTTCTAGTCAAATTAAGGTGTTTAGGTCTGAGATTATTTAGGACTGTATTAGAATTGATAAAAGTGTTAGATCTAATTTTTTGTTGCTCATTCACAAACTGCTATAATGTTGCTATGATGATGTATTCTTTGATTATTATTTAATATGAAGTATATTTTCAATAAAAAAATATATATGAAATGAAGGTAAATTTTTTATAATGATTTGTAATGGTTTATGAATGGTTTTCCTATGAAAAAGTCATCATATGTTTAAAAATTAAATATTAAGATATCAACTACAAGATATGTGACCAGGTTTCAATCCCTATGGTGGATGTGTATAAGAAGTATTACTCCAAAAAAAAAAAAAAAACTACAAGATAAGTGTTTTTTTCTTTTTCTTTTTTTATTACCAAAGCATGGTGTACAACCTCATCCCTATAGGATTTGAGACTTGAACCTCTATTTAGACTTTTAAAGTCTCCACCATTAAGCCACTCAAGTTGTACAAATCAAGGGGTCCAAATACCATCATAGGCTATTGTACTATGTAATGAACAATAAAAATATTGGTTTATCTTAAATAAATAAAGGAAAAATAGATGTAAATTTACAAGGTCACAACAAGTAATTTTTATTTAAGAGGTAATTATTGGTTCATGCAAATAATTTTTTTGATAAAAATAAGAAATTATTCAATTAAACAAATTGAACTAATATAATGAATAATTCATAATTCTTCATGTTTATTTTAACAAAATAAAGTAATTAGTAATTTAGATTTCAGTGTAGTACAACATATAATAGCTAAAAATAATTGTATGTAGTGAACAAACTATCATAGAAAAAAGCATTTGTTTGAGTTATAAAATGAGATGATAAGACTTAATAATCATGACAAATATACAATAGTATGTATAAAAAATAAAATAAAATGTTGTAAATGTGTATAATAAATATTTTTCGCCAAGTAGAATTATACATGTATAGTTTAGGATTAAAATCTATGTTAAAAGAGGTTTAACTCAAAATTTAAAAGTGTATATAAAATTTAAGAAAACATAAATTTTATATATTAATATTCTAAAGATCTTATATCAAACTATTGGTGTTTCCTTTATATTATATTAGGATTCCATTTCTAATAATCATACTAAGAACCTTTTTGTAAAAAAAAAAAACAAATTGAGAAAAATAGATTCTTCTAGTTGTATATTTATGATGGTAATTTCATGGTCTTCATTTCAAATGACAATGCAAATACTTATGATGATATTAATACTCATTAATTATTATAATATCTAATTGCACAAGCCTTATTATAGAATTTTAGAAAATAATTAGACATAAAAAATGTATAAGCATTTAAACCTAAGGAATAAAATGTCTAAGAAAAAGGTTTTCATTTAATAGAATAAATTTAAAATATCTAGTAACACTAGATACTCCCTCTAATACAATAAACTTAAGTTAAATCTCACTTATCCTTTTGGTATTATCCCAAACATAAACCTTAAAATAAGTTTTTATATAAAAATTATTTTAATTGTGTAACAAAATTATTATCAATCAATAATATTAAATTAACAAACTTCAAATTAAATATCCTTAAAATCTAAACTATAAATCATTATAAATAATTTATAAAGAAATATTATATAGAGTTAGTAAGCACCATTTTTATTGTTTGAAACATGATCCTTATGCATGGTTTTAAAGAAACCATATATTTATTTTGGATAGTACTCTATAGAAGAGGACCAAAAGAGAACAAATATTTTCATAATGTTAGATTTCATTAAACATATGTATTTATCACAATACTATAAGTTGATGAGGTCATACTAGTTAACAATGATATTATATTGAAAGATAAAATAAAGTTGTTTGAATATAAACAAAATTAAAATATCACTTCCTCTAAATCTAAACTATAAAAGAATAATGTGTTGAAAGTATTATATAAAATATAATATATTATAATAAAATATTTATTCCTTCCAATTAAGATCATAAAAATGTTATAATTAACATGTAATGTATTCTAAAATTAGGTTAACTAGACTAATAAAAATACATAATAATTTAAGATTTATTACTATTTAAACTTTTTTAATACTATAGTAACAATAAGTAATATAAGGTTAAATATATATTAATTTAAAAATAATTAAAAAGAAGATAGTATTCAATATTAGATTTACATTTATATAAAACTTTAAAAGATATGCACATTGGATTTAAATAATATTATTTAAAATGAGAAAAGTTATTCAAGTAAAAAAAAACTAACTTTGTATTTAAGTATAATATAGAAGCTAACAATTAAATTTAAATAAGTAGTTGTGATAATAATGATGAAATAAAACTTAATCTCAACATTCTTTTTAGATTAAAAAAAAATAACTAACAAATTATACAAAAGTAAATGATAAAGATTTAATAATTGTATAAGAATGAATTACACTTTTTATGATCAATAAAGTAATTTCAATTTCTGTATATTTTATCCAATTATTTAAAAAATATATTTTTTAAGTTTCTTTAGGTTCCCTTCACTTGAAAGTAAATATTTAAAAAGGTAAAATAAAAATTATTCTTTTAGTTTATATATTAAATATGATTTTAAAAACTTAATTTAAAAAAAACATATATTATAATAAAATAACAACAAAATTATATAATTTTAATGTATATTAAATTATAATTTTCAAATATTTATTTTTGTATGTCTATATTTTTAATTAATTTTATTAGTAGTAAATTATAATTTTATAAAATTAAAGTAAATTGCTTTTATATTCATATAAGATGTGAATTTCGTCGTCTCAAGACTCAGTTGATATTATAAATGAGATTCTTGGATGAATGCTTTTAACTTATAATTTCTATGTAATTCTAATACTTTATATTAATCTAAGATTAATATAAAAATTTAACAAAATAAAATTACATTTAAAAAGTATTAAAGTGGAATTCCAAGATGGCAACAATCTCCAATATTGCTTTGCTGGCTAGTTATAGGGGAAAAAATGGTCCAACCTTAATTTTGTTTTTTTAATGTATATAAAAGAGCATCAGATCCAATAACAGATCAAGATTTAATGTATCAAGATTATTTAGCAAGATTTGTTATATGTAGCTGCAAGTCATGCTAAATAATCGGATGAATGTCATGCACGATTGTTCTACTGTCTATTTCAAAGTTGAGGGGAAAAAATGGTCTAGCCTTATTTGTAACGTATATTTAAAACCATCCACTTCTAAAAACATTTCATGCATAACTGGTTTATAATAAACAGAATGCTACAAGCAGAATAACATATATTCTTCAGAGTGTTACAAGCAGAATAGCATATATTCTAAATGTTAGAAAGAGCTTGTAGCTTTTAACTGTTTTCTGTGCTTTCCAACCTCACCTATGTGATGAAACTCACTAGACATCTTTAACCGAAAATCTGTGGCAATATACCAAATGCTTATTATGCTGAGGTTTTAAATATCAATGTATAAATTTCACTGGCTCAGAAACATATTCATATTAGTTCATGCAATCCTGATACAAATGCTTCTCCTAACCGAACAATGAATCTAGTCACGTGCTTTACGAAGCAACCCATGCTCTTGCAGTTGCTGTGTCTTCTTCACATTTGCAGTCAAGATTGTAAGTCTATATCAGACTTATGCAAAGAAAATTCTACAGCTTTCGCCCTTAAACACACCTATGGAAGGAAAACTCAATATTGAGAAACACATTGAACTTGTCTGGCTAAAATTTTCTAAACACATATGGAAGGAAAAATCAATATTAAGAAACATTGAACTCGTCTGGTTAAAATTTCCAATCCATAGCGTTCCTGCTGTTGTCTCAACAGGTCAAACATAACATATATTTTTCTTGAGAAAATAAGGCATAAACTCAACTCACGAGGAGATCTAACAATACATAACAGTTATGTAAGTTGAAGTCATTAGATCATGTCTTAGCTGGTGGATAACGTAGAAAACAACAAACTTAATGCATCAAACGGAAATTTATGGATATATACATACTAAATGTTGCTTTCTGCGATCAAATGACGAAGTTTCTCGTAGAGAATGTAGACATCAATTGTATTAGGATCTGAGACCTGCGAGGTTAAACAATAATCTACGTCAATATTTTTCAAGAGAAACACAGAGTTAGATGACATAATACTTTGTGAGAAATTTACCTCGGTGTGTATAGTGTGAACGACTCTCTCATTAATTGCAGAAGAAGTAGAACTCACAACTTGAAGGCCATCTTCTTCCAACACCTTGAGAATATCGGAGAAGGCTAACCGATTTTGAACTGCATTGATAAAAACCTGAAAAGCTGAACCAAATGAGTTTATTTTCACCGATGGAAAACCCTCGTTTGATTCATGGAACGGCTGAAACTTGGAATTTTTTGGATCATAGAACAGCACAGCGTTGGACCAAACCACTCGAATTTTTCCTGCCTTCAGCCTGCTATTATCTCTTTGCTTGGAAAGAACTTTGATCTGCTGCTGCAGATAACCCACGTAATTAACTGCTTGCGACAGTTGGTCCGCTATCGAACGCTTTCCCTGCAGATCATAGATCCAAACAGTAAATTAAACAAACCCAAACAAAGGAAGCAAACTCCTAGGCTTGTGTTGACTGTAGATATGAAATAGAAGAAAAAACATACCTGAAGATATTCATCTGGAAGTATAGACCTCAGTTTTGCATAGAGGACGTTCATCTCTTTCCGCCGCTTCCTCTCAATCAATTTGTGGACGTCTTGCTCAGTGGAAGTTGCTCCTCCCTCCCTCCACGGATTCATCCTTGAATGAAATGAATTACAAAAGGAATTAGGGTTGCAAGGGCTAACGAGCTCAACGTTATTTAGGGTTTCATGAGTGAACAGGAGAGCGTTTTGATGAGATTTCTTGAATTGGGTAAGTTCTAGGAAGGAACTAGAATCGAGAAAATTGCTCATTAGGGTAAAGCTGAGATGCCGGGGATTGTGAAAGAAAGTTGAGGGCTACCTACTTCTTGATCGTGTGGGTCCGGTTTTCCCTGACACGGATTAGGGCAGATCGCTCCTCGTCACAAAACAAGATCTGTGGAATCAAGATAGATCCACAAGTGATCACAGTGATATGGCGGATTCGATCTATAAAGGAAAATGTCAGAAGTTAGGTTCCTGGAAGCCGAGCAAAAGCCTGGCAAGGAAATGCTCCAGGGATTGCGATTCTGCTGTATGAAAGGCATTTACAAATCATTTTGATTCGACTGATGTTGTTTTTCTTTGTTTTCTAACCGAAAGCAAATAATTCGGTGGCATTTGGCCCAGAAGATTTTAGTCATGAGCTTTAATGTTTTCCCAAAAAGCAGTCAATTTGATAGTGAGTTTTTATTGAAATGATGAGTGGAGGACACTCTCATCGACAGTACACCTGGTAGTTTTAGGTCGCGCGCAGGCATTGTAACATCCGAAACCAAACGCAGTAAAATTATATTCTTTTACTGGAGAATTAACGGTACTTAACAATGTTTATCTAAAGACTATGTGTGGAGATTTTGAGATCGGAAAATATTAAAATAGTTGGCCAGTTAAGATTATGGTGGCCAGTTGGTGGAATATTAAAATAGTTGATCATTAATCAGTGGGGACGAGATTTGCATAGGTTTTACTTAATACCTGTTTGATTGAGAAGTGCAGGATATTGGAATCCTAACTTGAGTGGAACCAGCTCTGCCTTTGTACGGGAAACGCACGTGCCTATTAGAGAGGCCGGAGCTATAGATATCGCTTTTGATAGCTTGTTCTTACACATATATTTAAAATGCAAGCATTGATATTCTTGTTTCTTACTATGGACCTCGCGATCTTGGAGTTTTACCGACATCCATTATGTGGTATAGTTAGAATATATTGTTCTTGTGCTAAGAAAATAGTGTAGCAGTAAGTATACAATTGTCCAAAAGGCAAATAGAAAGGCAGACTAGAAGAGTACATGGAGATGTAGGGTGTAAAAAAGTGTAGTTGGATGTGAAATAGGCTAAGGCAGAGAAAAAAAGCATCAAGCGGGTAATTGTTGGATGACATTTTAAGCCAACGTATAAAATTTGGCATCTTGCAAAGAAGAGTGGAATAGGTTGAAATCAGGTCAAGTATGGAAAGCCTATCGAATATATAAAAGTATGATGTTAGTAAAAGCATGATGGAATTTTGGCATCCAATGGTAGAAGTAAAAGCTAAGGCACAAGACCTAGTATCCATTGTCTTGTCTCCCGTAGTCAAGTAGTGAAGACAAGGCTAGTCGGATGGGTCATAATGTTGATGTCAGTAAGAGGGCACAAAATGTCTGACATGGTATAAAACAATGCTAGGCAAAGAATATCTTAAGGCATTGAGCCCAATATTTGGCATTTGGTACTGTAACCTACCAAGCCTTTAGAAGTACTAGACTTCAAAAGGTGGTGATGTTAGCATGAAGAGCTCAAAATTCTAGCAAAGCCAAACCCACTTTCAGACGCACAATAAGACCAAGTGAGGTGACCCAACAACAAAGCTTTGCAAGAACTAAAGACTCTTGACGTTTGGCATCATACATGAGCGAGCATCACTACTAGATTATTTAGATAATAATCATCAAGAATAAAGGTATAATTTGACACTCGGTAAGAAGGCATACAATTTGGCATGAGGATAAAGAAGAAGATACGCTTAGTTGTGAAAGTTCTCGCAGATAAGCAACACACCTCCATGATGCCAACCTTTGCAAAAGCAATCCAAAATGATCCATAGAAATAAGCATGCACATGTCAATCAACTACCAAAAATAATCATTTTCAAAGGATCTCAATGGT
Source organism: Wollemia nobilis (assembly GCA_028583015.1). NCBI lineage: Eukaryota > Viridiplantae > Streptophyta > Pinopsida > Araucariales > Araucariaceae > Wollemia > Wollemia nobilis. Next base: position 792,113 of record JAQPPZ010000505.1, read on the forward strand.
TGAAGCCTCCTACATTGCACACCTACCTCTACTTAGTTGGCTATGCTTAACAAAAAATAGTGGGCCATCAACATATGGTTACAATCCAATGATATAATGTGCAAGCTAGCCTTAAGATAAAATTTACATCGTCCACATCAACAAAGCATACGTAAAGTGGTTAAGCACAACTGAGCTAAATGTGATAGCCACTCTTTGTGTTTGTCATAAAGCTTACAATATGCTTTGATGGTAAACATTCTTAGATAACTAATTTCATTGTAAAATATCTATATATACTAGAATGCAAGTCATTCTAATGGTTGGCTCTTTGGTGTTTATAATTGGCATGATTGTATTGATTGAGGCTATATGCCTTCTTGAATGAGAACTGGATTATTTTTTGGACTCCTACCAACTTCTTGTGCAAAACATGTATGTATGTCTTACTGTGTTAATGATTTTTTTGTAAATCTATGAATGGATATTTTGCTATAGTAATTTTGCATTCTAGATTTTTACCTGGATTCTTGTTATAGTTGTGAAATGATTTAGCATAGATAAGGGTGCTTAATGATAAATGTTTTGAATGCATAAGGGACATAGGTTGTTTTATTAGGTGTTCAATTTGATTTTGGATTGCGAGACTCTTTGCACCATGTCTCTTGATGTTGTCAAATTTGTACCACTTTTAGGTTGTCTTTCTAACCCTATGCATGTATTTCTTTATTTAGTTTATAACCTCCCATTTAGATATATTAGCTAGGCAAAGAAACCATCCTTCTCTATAGGTTGACTCAGAAATCCCTTCTCTCCAAGTCTTCCAATCTCTTGGTCAAAGTCTTAAGGGTGTACATGGGTTGGTAATTAAATACAATTATAAATCATCCTGCTCAACTACTTTCCACTTCCCTTTATTGCATCTTTTCCTCCAAATATTCCACTTTTCTATTCTTCCTATTTGGTCAATGGCCACTACATTTTCCAATTGGTGGTCTTTATAGGTTTGTAGTGGTAGAAGTTAGAGCCCACATTTTTGGTCTGCAATGGCAGATATCAAAGCCCACATTTTTGGTCTACAACGGCAGAGGTCAAAGCACACATTTTTTATCTACAATGGCAAAGGTCAAAGCACATATTTTTGGTCTACAATGGTAGAGGTTAGAGCCCACAAAGCCCAATTCTAGGTTGTGTTGGAGAAGAAATAATATTTTTATTTCTTTCTCTGTATTTTATCGTTGTTCAGAATAGGATGAAAAATGATATGTTGCTTTTTACTCTATAGTGCTTTGCTATTCTAAAACTGAGGGTAAAAACATTTAGGGGAGGTTCTTTTATTTTTTCATTCTCGTAATGTAGATATAGGGGTTGTTTCTTTGTTGTTAGAAAGGTTGAATACCTAGTTTTGGGCACTATGTTGTAACAACAATGCATTGTAAATAGCCCTACTATTGTAATAGAGCACATAATGAATATAAGGAGCATATAGTTAAAGGAATATAGAGTTGAGTATCTATGTGTGTTTATGTTTTATCATTTTCAATTGTTTGATATCTTTTATTTATTTGTTTCAACTGTTGTTGTTATCCAATAAAAGCTTGGGGTAACATTGGAAGTGTTGCTCTATTGAGGAAACTTTATAAGTGTGAGGAACCTTACCAAGGTATTTTGTGGTAACATGTTGGAGTAGAGAATGGATCACAATAAGTCTATCATTAAAAATTTTAGTGGGCAGAATTTTAACTTGTGGAAGCTGAAAATAGAATATCTCCTTGTAGAAAGAGATATGAATGAGACTACCATCAAGGATGCAAAGCCAACAACAATTAGTCAATATGACTAGGACAAGATGAATGACAAAGCTATTACGTTGATTGGTTTGAACCTGGAATATTCAATCTTAATGAATTTTATTGGAGCCAAGTCAGTAAAAAAACTTTGGGATAATATTTGTAAGATCTATGAATCAAATTCTCTCATGTATTTTAATATTTTTTAGAAATAAATTGTATGCATTAAAAATAGTTGATGGAGGAAATGTGGTTGAATATTTAAACACCTTCAACACTCTTGTAAATCAATTGAAATCAACTGGTGATGAGATCAAAGAAGAGGAACAATGTATTTGTTTGCTTTGTAGCTTACCATACTCATGGAACAATATGATTGTAGCAATCAGTGGGAGAACAAAAGTGGAAAATCTCAAGAAATATAAGAGCATTAGTCAAGTGCTCCAAGAAGAAACCAAAAGGACCTTTGAACCTACTAAGAACTCAGAAGTCTTGGTTGTTAGGGATAGAGGATGAAGTAGAGATAAAAAGGGTGATAAATTATGATAATAACTATAGCTCCAAATCAAGAAGATTTCCAAGCAAAGAAAAGAAGCAAGAGATTATTTGTTGGAAATACAAGCAAAAAAGGCACAAGAAAAGTGAGTGGAAGGCTGATATTTCCAAAGAAAAAGAAGAATCCTTAGAAGCCCCATCAACCAATTAAAGGGGGTTGTATATTACTACATGCTTGGAAATGAATGTCCAAGATGAATCATGGTTAATAGCCTATGGAACATCCTTTCACATGATACTACATAGAGAGTGGTTCAAAGACTATGCAGCAGGTCACTATGGCAAAGTATTCCTTGGTGATAATTATCACTATGAAATTGTTAGTAAATATAGTGTAAGAGTTAAGCTTAGTGATGCAATGATCAAAACTGTACCAGATGTAAGACATATTCCAGGCTTGATATGAAATTTACTCTTAGTAAGTCAACTTGTAGATGTTGGAGTTGAGATTCTCTTTGACAAAGATAGGTATAAGTCAGTTCATGGAGCCATGGTTTTGGCTAGAGGTATAAGACATGGAATCTTGTACATGTTAGATGCAGTACCTATTTATTTTGGTAGTGCAAATACAAGCTCAATAGAGAGTTGTAAATTCCATACAATAACAAAGATGTCAAAAATGATGTTGTGGCATAGAAGGATGGCACACCTTGGAGAGAAGAGCCTACATGATATGTCCAATAATCAAACTATTCGAGGTTTGGAAGGTATGAAATTTGGTTCATTTGATTTTTGTGAAGCATGTATGATGGGAAAACAAAAAAGAGTTTCATTTAATTCAAGTGAGTATAGGAGTAAAGAAATTCTTGAATTAAGACATTTTGATATATGTGGACCAATGGAAGTGGCTTCCATGGGAGGGTCCAAATATTTTATCACATTCATTGATGACTTCTCAAGGAAGTCATGGGTATACTTCATGAAACAAAAAAGTAGTTCTTTGGATATGTTCAAAGTCTTTGTGGCTGAATTTGAAAGATAAATAGGGAAGAAGGTAAAAGCATTAAGGATTGATAATGGAGGTGAGTATTGCTCCAAGAAGTTTGATGCATTGTGTAGGTTGCATGGTATTTCAAGGTAGTAAACTACACCATACTCCCCACAATAAAATTGTGTTGTATAAAGGTTAAATAGAACCTTAGTGGACAAGGCAAGGAGCATGAGAGAGAATGCATACTTAAGAAAAACATATTGAGTTGAAGCTTTACATACAATAAATTTTGTGAACAACTTATCTTCTAAGTGGTAATACACCAGAGGAGGCTTGGAGTCGCAAGAAGCCCGCAATAGCACATCTAAGAGTTTTTGGATGTGAAGTCTACCTGATTGTTCCGAAGGAGAATAGAAGGAAACTTGATAACAAGTCAGTGACATGGATTTTCATTGGATATGGTGAAGGAATAAAAGGATACAAGATATGGATCCCATTAGAACACCACCATACATTCAGTCAAGATGTCATCTTCAAGGAATATTTAGTGGTGAAAAGCAAACAAATATAGATACTCAAGGAAATGAGAAACATCAAAGAGTATATTTTGAAATAAAAAATCAGCAGATTAGAAATTTATAGTAGGTATTACCAAATACAAGTTTCACTCCTATTTCAACTCCATTACATGAGGTGCAACCACTTGTAAGTGGGTCTAATGATGAAATGCAAGTATAGTAGCAAGAAGAAACTTCTATGGAGAGTATTCATGAGAGTAATCAGCCTATTCATGATGGTGTACAACCAGAAAATGAGATAGAACTTAAAGGACCAAAAATTGAACAAAGTGATCAAGTGACAAGGAGTCTTTGACAAAGAAGAACACCTGATAGGTTTGGCTATGAACTAAGTTATTTTAGTTATTTTGCATCGTATTCAATGTGTGAAGAACCAAGAAGTGTGAAAGAGACTCTTAATAGTGATGAAGCTATTCATTGGAAAAGGGCTATGGAAGAAGAAATGAGGTCACTTGAACAAAATCAGACTTGGGATTTGCAACCATTACCTAAGGATAGGAAAGCATTTGGTTGTCAATGGATTTTTAAAAGAAAGTACAAAGTTTATGGTTCAATAAAAATATATAAGGCAAGGTTGGTGGTAAAATGATATACTCAAGTAGAGGGTATAGAATTTAATGAAACCTTCTCTCCAATAGCAAAAATTGCTTCAATTAGATTACTATTTTCAATGTCAGCATCTTATGATTGAAAAATTAAGCAAATAGATGTGAAGACAACCTTTAATCATGGAGAGCTCAATGAGGATATTTATATGCAAAAACTGGAAGGGTTTGAAGCGAGTGGCAGTAGTAATTTGGTGTGCAAGTTGAAGAAAGCATTTTATGGCTTGAAGTAATCCCCAAGATAATGGTACCACAAGTTTGGCAAGCATGTGATTGAGCATGGTTTCACAAGAAGTGATGAATATCATTGTATATACTTCATGCAAAAGGTAAATCACTTCATTATTTTGGTCTTGTATGTTGATGATATTTTTTTGTTTAGTGACTCAAAGGATTTGGTAAAAAGGACAAAGTCTAAATTATCAAGGAAATTTGACATGAAAGACTTGGATCCATTGCATTAATTTTTGGGTATTGAAGTCAAGAGAGATCACATGACAAGAAGGCTTTGGATCAACCAAAGAAAATACATAGTGGATCTCCTTGAACTCTTTAGAATGGATAAGAGCACTCCTATGAACACTCCATCTCAAGTGGGAGTGGCATTGTCAAATAAAATGAGTCCAAAGAACAAGCAAGAAGAGAAGGAAATGACACATGTGCCATATACAAGTGCATTTGGAAAACTCATGTATGAAATGGTGTGTACAAGACCTGATTTAGCCCATGCAGTTGTTGTAAGTAGACTCATGTCAAATCCAAGTAAGAAACATTAGGTTATTGTTTAGAGGATAATGAGGTATCTACAAGAGACAAAAGACTATGCAATATGTTATGGTACAGTAAAAAACAAATAATTATAAGGTTTTGTTGATTCAGATTTTGGAGGATATGTGGATAAGGGTAAGTCCACAAGTGCATATATCTTCATACTATTTGGTGGTGTAGTTAGTTGGAGAAGTAAGAAGCAGGAAGTGGTTGCTCAATCTACAATAGAAGTTGAGTACATTGTTGTTGCAAAGGCATCCAAAGAAGCTATATGGTTGCATTTATTATGTGATAATGTGGAATTTGAGCAAGGACGAATACCTCTTTGGTTTGACAACCAAAGTGTAATTGACCTTGCAATGAATCCCAAGTACTCTAGGACTAAACACATTAGAGTGAGGTTTCACTTTATTAGATAAGTGGTAGAATCTGGAGAGGTGGAGCTACTGAAAGTGAAAACAAAAAGGAATGCAACAGATGCATTGACCAAGCTATTGGATGTATAAAAATTTACTTGGTGTCAACGCAAGGTAGGGTTACAACCTTGGCTAGAGTAGTCGTCAAGTGGGAGATTATTTGGTCAGTGGCCACTACACCGTTCAATTGGTGGCCTCTACAGCTATGCAGTGGCATAGGTTAGAGCCCATATTTTTGGTCTACAATGGCAGAGGTTAGAGCACATATTTCTAGTTTGCAGTGGCGGAGGTCAAAGCCCACAAAGCCCAGTTCCAGGTTGTGTTGGAGAAGATATAATATTTTCTTTCTTTCTCTGTATTTTACTATTGTTCAGAATAGGAGGAAAAACTGTTTGTTGCTTTTTACTCTGTAGTGCTCTGCTGTTCTAAAACCGAGGGCAGAAACATTTAGGGGAGGTTGTTTTGTTTTTTATCATTCTGGTAATGCAGAGATAGGGGCTGCTCCTTTGCTGTTAGAAAGGTTGAATGCCCAGCTTTGGGTACTATGTTGTAACAACAATGCATTGTAAACAACCCTGTTGTTGTAACAAAGCATATAATGAATATAAGGAACATATGGTTAAAGGAAGACAAAACTGAGTATCTCTATGTGTTTATGTTTTGTCATTTTCAACTATTTGATATCTTTTATTTCTTAACCCTGCTGTTGTAACATAGCACATAATGAATATAAGGAACATATAGTTAAAGGAAGACATAACTGAGTATCTCTATGTGTTTATGTTTTATCATTTTCAACTATTTAATATCTTTTATTTCTTAACCCTGGTGTTGTAACAGAGCACATAATGAATATAAAGAGCATATAATTAAAAGAAGACATAACTGAGTATCTCTATGTGTTAATGCCTACGACATTTGATAGTAAGACCTAAAATAATGAGCATCACGTCAGCATGTACCAAGGTACCAAATTAATGAAATCAACCATGTCTTGTATTAATATAGTTCCTTTGTACAAAGATGTGAGGTCCTTCTCAACTACAACAAAACACTAGCTTCGCAACTATTAATAATAGTTCCTTAGTACAAAGATGTGAGGTCCTTCTCAACTACAACGAAACACTTGCTTTGCACAACATTCCAAGATACATGAACCTGCAGACAACAAAGATGTGAGGTCCTTCTCAACTACAACAAAACACTAGCTTCGCAACTATTAATAATAGTTCCTTAGTACAAAGATGTGAGGTCCTTCTCAACTACAACGAAACACTTGCTTCGCACAACATTCCAAGATACAGGAACCTGCAGACAACAAAGATGTGAGGTCCTTCTCAACTACAACATAACACTAGCTTCGCAACTATTAATAATAGTTCCTTAGTACAAAGATGTGAGGTCCTTCTCAACTACAACGAAACGCTTGCTTCGCAACTATTAATAATAGTTCCTTAGTACAAAGATGTGAGGTCCTTCTCAACTACAACGAAACACTTGCTTCGCAACTATTAATAATAGTTCCTTAGTACAAAGATGTGAGGTCCTTCTCAACTACAACGAAACACTTGCTTCGCAACTATTAATAATAGTTCGTTAGTACAAAGATGTGAGGTCCTTCTCAACTACAACGAAACACTTAGCTTCGCACAACATTCCAAGATACAGGAACCTACAGACACAAACGTCACAGTCATGAAAGTTTTTCACTATTAAGTGATATGATTCCTTTGTAAAAGTTCGTCCACATTTCAAGAGATAGATGCCTGCAGACACGCACGTCACACTCACGAAAGTTTTTCACTCTTAAGTTATGCGTTTCCTTTAAAAAAAAAAAAAAAATGGTGCTTTTAGTTCTCTTTTACACTGAATCAGTTTTACTTTGTTCTCGAGAATGGCAATTATGGGTCCAGTGCTTTTATTGAAATGATGAGTGGATCACACTCTCATCGACAGTACACCTGGTAGTTTTAGGTCCCTTGCAGGCGTTGTAACATCTAAAACCAAACCCAGTAAAATTATATATTTTTACTGGAGAATTAAGGGCACTTAACAATGTTTATCAAAAGATTATGTGTGGAGATTTAAGCCAGTCGGTGACCTTGATAGAGGAATATTAAAATAGTTGATCATTAGTCAGTGGGGACGTGATTTGGATAGTTTTACTTAATATCTGTTTGATTGAGAAGTGCAGGAAATTGGAATCCTAACTTGAGTGGAACCAGCTCTGCCTTTGTACGGAAAACACTCGTGCTTTTTACAGCAGCCGGAGCTATAGATATCGCTTTTGATAGGTTGTTCTTACACATATATTTAAATTGCAAGCATTGATCTTCTTTTTTCCTACTGTGGAACTCGCGATCTTGGAGTTTTACCATGCTAGATCGCAGGAAAATAAAATTATCATTCATTGTTATGATGATTGATTTTAATCTACCTCATCGCACTTAGGTGATTATTCCAAGCTGTAGTAATTTCTTTCCTCCAAAGAGTTCTCCATTAACGTGTCATGCAATAACAAGATATTGGTATATGCCTACAACAAATTTCTTTACACGCTCCTACATTTCAAACTCGTCCAGCTATTCCTGTGAGAGATAGATTTGTTACTCTAAATCCAATATTCTCCAAAATTCACAAAGTGTGCAACACAACCTTCTGGTAATATTGCTTCAAACTAGATAGTAACGTTGATGATGATGTTTTTTTTAACTTTTTTTAGACTAAATAGTTTGATAACTTATGATTATTTGAATATAATATTGTTTAAAATTTTATAAGAAAGTTCATGGGTTCAATATAAGGAATGAGAAATAAGTAGTTTCATAATATAGCTGAGGATTTTATTTTTATTGGTAAACCTTAAAATTTATTCACCTAGCTAAGTTAGAATGGTTAATGGTTCATCTATTTAAAATAAAAAATAAAAAATTCATAGGTCCAATATTTTTTGGGTGATGGTATTTTATTTAATATTATTATAGAATATCCATGATAAAAAATGTTTTTATTTTCTATTTCATATAAATTACATATTTACGTAATCTAGTTTTTTTTTATCAATTGAATGTTTAGGAGGAAAGCTTTTTGTTTTTGCCATGTTATTAGAATTAAATCCTATATCAATTGTCTCCATTACTATGGGTAAAATTTTTCACCCAAATTTGCTATGTAGTATAGTTAGACTATATTGTTCTTTTGCTAAGAAATTAGTGTAGCAATAAGCATACAATAGTCCAAAAGGTAAATAGAAAGGCATATCAAAAGAGTACAGGGAGATGCAAAGTGTAGACAAGTGTAGCTAGATGTGAAATAGGCCAAGGCACAGAAATGGGTATCAAACGACTAACTATCAGATGATATTTTGAGCCAAGGAATAAAACCCGATATCCAAAAAAGAAGAGCAGGATGGGTTGAAATCCAACAAAGTATGGAAAACCTATCGAATATATAAAAGTTTGATGTCAGTAAAAGCATGATGGAATTCTGGCATCCAACAAAAAAAGCAGAAGCTAAGGCACAAGACTTGGTATCCATCACCTAATCCTCCATAGTCAAGCAGTGAAGAATATTTGAAGGTATTGATCCTGGTATTTGATGTCTGATATTGCAACCTGCCAAGCCTCCAGAAGTGTCAAACTTTAAAAGGTGGTGATATCAGAACCAAGAGCTCAAAATTCTAGCAAAGCCAAACTCACTTTTGAATACAGAGTAAGACCAAGCGAGGTGACACGATAATAAAGCTTTACAAGGACTAAAGACTCCCAATGTCCAACGTCATATATAAGCAAGCATCACTACTAAATTCTTTAGAAAATGATAATCAACAATAAAGATATCATCCAACACTCAGTAAGAAGGCATTTAATTTGATATGATGAGAAAGAAGAATATATGCTCAGATATGACAATGCTCAAAGATAAGCAATCTACTTGCATGATGCCAACCTTTACAAAAACAATCCAAAATCATCTATAATAGTAGGTGTGCACATGTCAATCAATTGCCAAGAATCATCACTGTCAAAATATCTCAATGGTTGAAGCTCTCCACATCATATAGTCTCTTCTTAGTTGGCTATGCTTAAAAAAAAGTAGTGGACCATATGTAGATGGTTACAATCCATTGATGCAGTGTGTAAGTCAGCCTCAAGATAAAATTTGCATTATCCATATTAGCGTTAGAAATAGATTATATTACATCATTTGGATCATATAAATGTACCTTCTTAGGTACATACTTAGGACAATAGATTACTTTAGGAGGAAGTTATCTAGTTACTTCATGCAAATTAATAAATGCACAAGTGTCAATGTGCAAGTTGTATATGTGCAAGGTGTCCCTTGCACGACTAGGTAGAGTGTTGGCCAAGGAACCTATCTTCCTATATAAAAAGGGCCTCATTGTAACAAGTAGTATATAGAAGCTCAGAGCATATTTTTAGGTAGTAGCATAGTGCTGTGTAGATCACCATTTATTGGTTATGGGTGTAATGTAGTCCAATAGCTTTGTTCATGGAGTGTCCATTTCCTCCATAGCTACATTGTATTCATTTTCATCATTTTTATTTATAGTATATTTTAATCATCTCACAGATTTACTTTCTTTTATATTATTTTACATTTTGTTATTGCTATCTCCCATTGAATATTGCATCAAAAGCTAAAAATGGTATCAGAGCCACGATAGATCTAGCCACAGTAGATCAATAGAAAAACCACCATTATCATTGAGCCTAATTTTTTTGTCAACTTGATGCACTGTTGGACCAGCCACTGTCAAAAATTTTCAAAAGAGACTAAGGGGTAGAATTAGGGAGAGCCAAAAGTGAGGACTAAAAGAAATCTTAGTTCTAGAAATAATAATATTGCATTTGGCTAGAGCCTTTCCATAGAGTTGCAGGAAAAACTTGTGAAGACTAGGACTCAACATTCAATCCACTAGATTGACAAATCAACTAGTGAAGATCATTCATGATATCTAGAATTTGTTAACTATTATCCAAAGTTTTTTTTTGCTAAAAATTAATTCTTGGATGATTGAGACACATCCTCTAACAGAAAGCTAAGAGATTTCAACTTCATTGATTTATTATCGACATGCCTTCATAGTGCAAAGATTAGTTCCTTGTGCAAGAAAAGAATACGACGAAAGAAGACTTCTGAAGGAGTCATGGTGAAGTTAGGATACTGAAGATGTCCATTTCTAGATTGAAATATTAACAAAAAAATAAAATACTACAAAAGCCTTGATCTAGAAGAAAAATCCATAGAAGCCTTGATCTAAAAGAAAAAGCCACAAAAACCTTGTTCCAGAAGAAAAGTCCATAGAAGCCTTGATCTAGAAGAAAGAGCCATAGAAGCCTTAATATTGAATAAAATGCCACAAAAGCCTTGTCCCAGCAACAAAAGCCTTGATACTGAAGAAAAGGCCATAGAAACCTTGATACTAAAAAAATCCATGAAAACCTTGATCCTGAAGAAAACTCTAGAAGAGAGTAACTAATTTAGAAGTAAATTGAAATTATAGTACTACTACTTTGTTGCAAGGAAAGGAGATTCAGTAAGTTGAGAAACTTCCTCCAAGAAAGTTAGGAAGAGTATCTTCTTTAGAATCAATCTAGAACCTGAAGTAAAATTGAAGGTAAAGATATTAGGAGAAGATATAATTGAAGAAATTTCAATATTGGAAGAATAAGGAATAGGAAAGTTCTTCTCAAATATAAAAGTAGCAAAATTAGAGATCTAGAAGAATATCTTACCACTGACACTTACAGGAGCAAAAGGTTTAAGAAAAGATCTCACGGAAGACCAGAAGAAGCTGCAAGATCAAAGACCTTGGGGAGGTATCAAGAAGCATCTAGTAAAAGGCTTGGAGAGCCTTACTGAAGAAATCATTAAAGGAGAACTCATTGGAGAAATTCACTACAAAAGATAGTGAAATATTTGGGATAATTATCATCATTTGACAACAAGCTCAAAAGAAGAAGAAGAATTTGACAAGGAGTGCCAAATCTCATAAGACCTCAAGACATTCAGAATATTGAAAAGAAGATCCTGATCGAAGTTAGAATTTGACAAGAAGACTTGAAGACAAAAGAAGCCTACCAAATCCAAGAGATTTGAATATTACCTCTCAAAGCAAGAAGACACTATGTCAAATACAAATAATTCTCAAAATCTATAGCAAAAGAGAATATTTCTTAAAGGATAAAATCATCAAAACATAGGCTCATAAAATAAAGCTTGAGATCACTTATTGGTGAAATGAAACTAAGCAACAAGATCCTACTCAAAGCAGCAACTTGGTGATCTTAGACACCAAGATCTATATCCTCTACAGAAGCTACAAAAAATCTACAAAAGCTTTAAAAAAGGTAAGCAACTATTGTTGCAAGTGGATTCTTTAATTGGATTACTTATCAGATTTGTTAAAGCACCTTAATTTGGATTAGAGTTGCAAAAGAGGAAAATTGAAATATAGTCTTCAAAAGTGCAAAAGGGAAAGTTCATTTTAGGTTTCATTTGCACCTTAGCTTTGGATTTGATTAGATTACAAAATTACAACTATCTATCAACTACCAAATATCTACTTTGGAAAGAAAAAAATACTAGTTCCTAAATTTTTTTTGTAGTAAAATTGCAGAATAACTCTTGAAGGTTCATTTCAGATTATTCTTGATTAGTTGTAGTAAATTTATTAAGTACACTTATAAAGTATTTTGAGAGTTTATTGGAGTGATAAGGTGTGATTTTTAATGCATTAAAAGTGAAATATTAGTGGGTTCATTTGCGCTACTATATTACTCTCAAAAAGCATAGTGTTTGTGTTCTTGAGAAAGGTACAAAATTAGATTAGCATCAAGTGTCTAAAGACACTATTAGTGCACAAAAATCTGCAACATATAGTGGCCAAAGGAAGCCACCAAAACAGGTTAGAATCCTCCAAAATTTGGATAAGAAGACAACTAACTAAAATCAGAAAAAGAAGCTTCAAAATAGAGACTTGGTGAGTCTCAAATTCAAAGCAATACAAGGGTTAGTTGCAAAGGAAAAGAGCAAAAAATTACAGCAAACAAGGAGCTTCTATCTACATCATTACAAGCTTGGATTTTTTATCAAAGCATCCAAGCAATAAGGGGAAGGTGTCTAATCAAAGATACATCCTCAAAACCCTTACATTGCATTCAAAATTCTACCACAAAACCAAAAAATTAGACCTTCAAAAAGGAGTGCAAGAAAGGGTGCAATGAAGATATCTTATATACAAATATTGTTACATTGGATTGCACTATCCTAATCTAGTTTATACATGAAAGAGGGTGAATTTGAAGGTGCCTCAAAAGCACAATATATGCATGGTAAACTAGCCAATGAAATCCAAATACTAGCACACTCCAAGCATAATAAAACCTCTCAAAAGGGATCACATCATGCACGGGTTGGAAATCCATAATAGGTAACCTGCAAAGCACAATAAAGGTGTCACATTGCTCACTAAAGGAGATAAATACAGTAGTATATAAGAAAGGGAAATAAAATCAATCAAATTGGAATCCTACGTACAATCAAAGAGCATTCGATACCATTGTTGGAACATCAATAAGTATCCATCAAAGGGATGTCATTCAAACTCCATTTAAGAGCCACCAAATCTACTTCAAATCTCTACCAAAGCTCCACCTTAAGAATTGCTTGGATGCAAACATCTTAGCACCAATGAAGTACAACAAAGAAGAAGGTGGAAAATATGTTGAAGTGCTTGCAAGAACGTGTTGATAATACAAGGGCATGCAAAGGAAATAAGGTGCCACTTGTCATTCTCCAAAATAACCCTAAAATGCCCACAAAGGAACATTGAATTTCACACATGTGAAATAAGATATTACAACATTATTTTGGTGTCCATATTCCATGTGGAAGAGGAGTTACTTTCAGCTAGAAGAAATATAGTAAGAGGTCTCACATAGGTTGAAGCAGAGAAGCCACTTGGACAACGCACAAAGAGGGAATAAAAACATTCCAAGCAAAGGTGACACTTGTAACAAGCATTAGAATAGATTTGGTGACTCCACAAAGTGTCTAAAGAATCCTTGGAGTATTGAATAAAATTGTTGTGACACTTGTCATTCATTTAAATATTGACCGTCTATTAAAGGTGCCTTGGATCAAGGAGAACGTAGCATTTGAGAGCATTCAGAAGCAGCAAAGAGAAGTCTAGTAACTCTTAGTCAAACAGGTCAAGAGAAGCATTAAAGAAGGGTGTTGAAGCCAAGGAGCATGTTGAAGAATCTATCATTACTCACATCACCCAAGAAGGACAAATTATAGCCATACACATCTAATTTCATAAAGGTGCAAAACTTTATTAAGGTACAATTTACCTCATCTAATTTGCTTTCATTAAAAAGGGAGTTATAAGTTTACATTCTAAGGTTGAAGTATTAAAGGAAATCAATCTTTATTCGAAAGCAAAACTTAGGGAAATTAAATATCAAAGGAGTCTAATATTTGCAAAACATAACCTAGGATAAATAAGGGATACTACTTGGAATTAATCCATTGATATTTGCAAATATTATTGTGTTCTAAATTCCAAATTTAGGAGTTATAAGGGTTACAACACCAAACTAGGTTATTGAAAATTAGAAACACTAAAATCAAATTCTAAGAAATATTAAAACGAGGTTTATTAAAGCTTTTCTAAAATTGGAATATTAGCAAAATATTTGTCTCAAAATATCTCAAAAGGGACAAAAGAAATCCAACATTGAAACCTCTTCAAAATTGGAAAAGTGCTTAGTTCAATAGGAGTAATAAGGTGTTAGAAAAGTTGATTTTTGATATTTACAAAACTTTACAAAATCAACCAAAAATTGAACTACATTTTACAAGAGCACTATATCATATTCCAAAGTCACTAGGTAGTCATAAGGTATTCTACAAAACTTGGTAATATTAACATTTATCAAAATTTATCAAGTTCTAAATCCATTTGGAAGATATAATATTTCTACAAAATCTAAAATTCTATTAGGTGTATATACTCTCATTACTAGGGAGACATAAGGTAGCCTACTAACGTAAGAATTAATAAAGGTTTTATCGAATCAAGCTTATATATTAGGGATTTATATCATGCTATATCTAAAAGTAGGAAGTTATAAGGATGTCTACTTCTTAAAACATATCAAACATTAATAATTCCTTCAGAAAAGAGAAGGCCAACGCCATAAAACTTGGGATCATGAATCTACTCATGAAATCTAAAGGAATGTTAGACCTAAATTCAAATTTAATTCATAGTGAACCCTTAGAAAATAACTTTGATACTATGGAATGTTATCTTCAAGCCCATCTCAATGAAGCTATTGACAATGGAAAAAGTGATATTTCACTTTCCTTGGACTTTGTGAGCATATTATACATGGCATTGCTCATATACACATTACAAGGATGAAAATGTAGAAAAAAAAGGATTGATATATCTACTCAAAAAGATGTTAGAATTAAAGTGCACTATGCCTTCTTGACACTTGTCAGCTTCACTTGACACTTGTCATGTCTTGATATAGGCCTCCTGCCTATATATTGTAATACTTTTATCTGTAATATTATCTCTTCCATTTCAGTCCCAACATTTGGTATCATAGCTTCAGGCTTTGCTTACCCTGTGATATTGAGGGGGGATTTCCTTCATGGAAATCCTCCCCTCATTTTTCCCCCATTTTTTTTGGATACTGAGGGAGTATGCTCTCCATCCTTAATGGATGGATCAGAAACCAGACATTGAAGAAATTAATGGTTTCCCATAGATTTTTAGAGTGATTGAGATGTATCCGTCCGCAGTAGTTTCTTGGAAAAGAAACAAAAAATGGGATACCATTAATAGTTGTACCTAAAGCTTCAAGCTTGGAGTCATGAAATGTTTTTGCAATAAAAAATATAGGGGTCATTTTTTTTTCTATCCATATTTATGAAATTGGGTTATTATTAAAAATTTTCAAAAAACAAATGGGTAAACCACCGAGACTTCCTGGATGGTCACCCATCCCAGTTATGCTCCATCCCAAGTATGCTTAACGTGGGAGTGTTTACTGGGTTTTTCACAACCAGGAGACCCTCATAAGTCTCCCATTAACATAGGATATGGGAAAGCCCATTTGAAGGGCACACTTTGCACATTCGAAATAATATATATATATATATATATATATATATATATATATATATATATATATATACGTAGCAACGCCACCATGAATACGAGAGCACATGAAAATATGAGCATTTGGTGACGAATTCTACAAGCAATGTAGTCATATATGGATCATTTGCGGATCTGAATAGGTTTTGGCTTCATACGATGCAACACTATTTTCAATGCAACTCGAGCCTAAACATGGGCATAGGCTACCGATATCAGAAGAATGAAATGACAGGTAAATCATTTTTTTAATGTTGGATGTTGTGCGCACGTAGACAAATTGTGGGCCATGAGGACGACCAAAAAGAAGCCATGAGTTGTTGATATGTTGTGTTTTATGATGTATTCAGGAAATGAGAGTAACGTGGATCTTGACAAGAGTCATTTCTGGCAGATGAACTGTGCCATAAACTACCATGCCACCTCATAGACAAGCAAAAATAAATGGGCCTCTACAAGACTGACAGTGCGATACTAGCATCACAGCAAGTGGTAGATATCATTATTTAGATGACCATTAGAGAAATATAAACAAGTGGCCCACTTCTCCATGTTGACGTTGCAGCTTGGCTGCATGGCAGTGGTGCTCAAAGTCAGCCCAAGGACCCCAAGGAGTATTTGATGGTATCTGCACCGTGTTGTTGTGTGGGTCAATTTCGTTCGAGCTTTTCCAGAGGGTGGATGAGACACCAAAAGAGGTGCTAGATATTTGTGCAGGCTATGTCTATTTCTACACCATTGGTGTGAAAAATGTGGGAGATCGACTTCAGATGTGCATAGGAGCAGCTTCAAGTTAAAGAGTTGTGGACTAGTTTAAATATTTAAGAAAAATGGCAAATTTTATGAGCCAGATTTTTCTCGGTGCACAATCAGAAATATTTCATCTAGTGAAATATTTACTCTGCCTCCTATTCATTTGTAAATAAAATTTGCCCTTTGAACCATTTGCAGAGTGGTGGTGTGTGATATTTTGCGGTGTTGAAGGTGGACTGAGTGGCCCAAAACTGTAATCATCGAAGATCGTGCAATTGGATTGCATGTTTATAGTGATGATGAGATAGTGGCCCTTTCAATAGATGCAAAAATTTTTCTAGCCTCATGGGAGCTGCCATTTCTACCCTTTCTATAGTAGTAGATCGACACCGAGATGAAATAGTAGAGCTGAAATGAGAGTTCCAAAATTTAATTTACGGTTTTGTTGAGAATGGGCCCGTTTTGTGAGATGGAGGTAGAGTGGGCATCCACAACAACATCAAAATGAAAAAAATTTACAAGTTTTTTTTTTATTTTATGTTGCCCTTATTGTTTGTTGATATAACTCTAAGAATATTTTTTTATTGGGGACGTGAAATTCATGCATCCCCATGTGCATTTCTACGATTGTGTTTCATGGCATGATATTTCATGGTGAAGGAGTGGAATGTCATGACCCCACTGCGTGAGCTAAGTGAGTGCAAGCTTGAAACACACCCAAGGAAAACTTTGAACCCACCATTTTTTGTTTCATTAATTGTTTCATTGATTTTTGTGTTGCCTGCTACTACGTGTTTGTGTTAACACCCAATGTGCAATATTATGGTGTAAGCTGATGAGATTCATCGGCCCCCTCGATCACTCATAAAACATGCACAGTTTGTTTTTCTATTGCTGTAGAATTCTAGAGCTATAGAGTTCGGCACAGTAGCAGTCGACATCCCATAAAGCCTAGACAAATAGTGCCTTGTTTAATCCTATGAAAGAACATATTTGGTGAGTGGAAGAAGGACCGACTAATTTTATGTCATCACATGCAGCAAACATATGGGAGACGTCTTGAAATTGGTGAGATCCAGTATTGCATTAGTACGACGATGTGCTGCTATTGCTCTCGTAGAGATTTCTATCTGTTGTGACATACTGTTGTGAAAGTTATTGTAGTTTGGTTGTTGAGGAGGGTGAAGAAACAGAAGTGCTAAGGATATGAAACTGTGAACAACCCAATAGTTTGGTCTTGCCAAATCTAATTCAAACTAAAGGAGGTGATATTTTTCTAATATTTTTTTAATGGTGATTGATGGCGTGGGTGTTGAGCATTCAATGGTTTTTCCTTTTATTTTGATATTGTAGTTGAGGAGACAAAGTTTCCTGCTTTGTTGTTCATGGCATGCTTTTTTAAGTTTTTTTGTTTCCTTTGAGATCTTTGCGAATGGCGGGATGAAGCCATTGAACTAGTAGAAGGTGTTGTAATTTTGCCAATGAGGCTACATGTTGTCTATTTTTCATGATGTGCCTATTGTCTGTTGATACCCACTACATTGCTGCTACTATTTAGCAGAATTTCCTAAAACTTTTCATAGCTGACTTCATCTCTGCCCTAGTCTCTAAGATATTGGTGCACTTGAAATGCTATTTACACCCACTGTGTAGACAAGGAGGATGCACCGTTGGTTTTTTAATGTAAATGTCATTGCATATTCTGTGATGTTTTATTTTTCACTTCTGGAGGCCCGTTGGTTAAGGAGGGAGTTGTCTTTACCTGGTGTTGCATGAAAATTATTTAGTTGTAGTCTTTGTTTTTTGTAGGAGTGCCACAAAGGATGTAGTTCAATGAAGCCGAAGAGCACTTCACTGACAAAGATGCTATGCACACTCAAAACCTCTTCCTTGCACTCTTAATAGCTATTTGATGTGGAGGACTTATGCAATAATTGTAAGATATTCTTGTTGTTGCTCCTCTGACAAGAAATTGTTGGCTGTAGGGATATTTTTTTAATCAATGAATGGAGATATTTTATGTTCACAGTGAGCATTCCAGATTATTATTCGAGATGTGGTGAAATCAACACGAGGAGTTTGCTTTGATTGGGGGAGAAGATAAAAACAAGTTAAATTTCAAGCATTTTGTGGTGGTTCTGTGAATTTGTAGTCATGCCATCTATCCTCGTTGTAAATATCACCACAACTCTTCTTCTAAGAAATTTTAATTTTTTTCATGCACTCCTACTAGTGGCTATCCCGCCAAAAACAATCATGGCCGACAAGTTTTTTAATTAAATTGTCATGTATTGATTTATTGACAGAGCAATTATTTTTTATATAGTGGTGGGGCTATTTATTTAAATGATAGTGAGGGAATATTTTGAAATATAGTGATTGGGGGCTAATTTTTAAATGACGACATTATGGGAAAAGGCTATATATTTTTTCTCACATGAAATGAAAGGCCCACATGGCCATTTGTATTGGCTGACCATAAGGTTTTATTTCTATTTTTTGTTTTTCCACATGGAGAGAGGAGTGGAAGGCCCACATGGCCATTATTGTAATTTTCAAAATTTCAAATGTGATGGCTTAGATGGCCCATGTAATTCCACAACAATGTTTAGTTGTTGCTTAGGAGATGCATGTTGTTTTCCATATGATGAAGGCCCCTTTGATGGTGGAAGATAGGGGTATATATAGTTGTCAGAAAGGTTTTTCTATGATGGACACAATGGTGTTGTCCATTTGTAATTCTGAGGCTATTTCATTTGAGTTTTTTAGCCTCAAATTTTTGAACCTTGGAGTGCCCTCTCGGTTGTACCCGACACTCCCAAAACATTTTGTTTGTGATCCTTGTAACTAGTGATCTTTTCTATACACTTGGCAAATGCAGCAGTTGGTTACCCATGCATTTCAGTAAGATGACATCATCACAATAAGGACACTTACTCTAGGGATTATAAACATAAACACCCTAGACTCTATCCAAGGTTTTTTCTGGATCAACTTCAGAAGACTATAGACGAAGACGCTTTAAAATATTCTCTTCTTTCTTCTTCTTCTCCTCCATATTTGGATTCTATGGCTCATTTATATTGTATTTCATGGCTCGTTTTTCTATTGTATTAAGGTGCATTTTCGAAAGATACTGACACCTTCTAGATTGAGTTTCACCATGATGAGGGATGATATTAATGGTTAATCTAGTTAGTGACCTACGAGAGGCAACATCCTCTAGGGATTACCTATAGAGGCAATAGACCTAGGAGTGACTAACCCTAAGGCACCCATGATGACCCTGAGGTACTTAGATGGCTAACCAAGAGGTAACAGACTCGAGGAAGTGGATGACCCTATGGAAACAAATCAATATGTATACATCGTTGATCTAGCATTATTCACAGCTGGAGAGCCAAGCGCAAAGAGCACGAGCCTAGACCAAATCAGCAATAAAGGAGGATGATAGGATTTTTTTAGAGAATTCAACATTAAGGGGGAATGTTACCTAATATTGACTTGTTTTTTTCTTTAGTTAGGATAGTGCACTTTAAGGAGGAATATTATAATTAAAGTGCACTATACCTTCACCTTGACACTTGTTAGTTTCACTTGACATTTGTCATGTTATCAAATAGACCTTCTGCCTATATATGTAATCCATTTGTATCAATACATCTTATCATCTTTATTCCTAACAAAAGAAGACTTAATTAAATGAATCTGTTAGGATTCACTATCCTAACCCTTATCATTAACTAATTACTCATTTATGTTTATTATTTCATATGGACCATTGTGTCCTTTCACACATAACCTTAGAATAGGTATAAAATATAACTAGATAGGGTGTAGGAAAGCATCCATAAAAGTATAAAGAATATAATTATTTAATCCATTGGAAGGGTCTCCTTACCATTGTAACAGTGATTCATTTAAAAACAATGATTCAATATTTCTTCTGCATATTTTAAGCATTAAAATTCCAATTATTTCATTGCATACACAAGATAGGTTTTAGGAACCTATCATCTGGTATCAGAGCAATTATTCTGGGGGATCCATTCTATGTTCTTCTTTGAACATTATAAATTAGTCACTCCATCAACATTCGCCCTTCACCTACACCTATTTTTTCTCATAAATGACATCCACTACCAAAAAAAAAGCATTGTAGCATTTCATCCCATCCAAAGCTAAAATTTACCACATTTTGACTTGCCCTCATCTCCCTTAGGTTTTTATTAACTCTAACTACTTGATGTTGCACACATAATAGGAGCAATAGAACCTTTTGGTAAATCATCAGTGTGGCAGCAGATAGCGGAGGCCATTTCCAAATCTTCCATTGATAAAAATATCACATCAGTGAACGTTCTAAGAGGTGATTCAAAACTATTTTCCTACATGAGAACCATCTCCAGCAAAATAATAAAAATCTAGTGAGAAAACATTAATAAAAATTAAAACAACGAAGGTTGAATTATTTTCTGTTATCATAGATTTATTTTTCGTCGTCATCAGTCATTGCAAAATAAGATGTTTAAATATTTTCCAGAGAATACGAGGGATTTATCCCACATTATTCCTCACAAAGGGAAGGTAAGGGTATATATTGTGTGTGTGCATATAAGGGAAGCGACTACCATTTGGTAGTCACTGTTAGGAAAAACCAATACGAATCATTCATATTACTATGAAATATATAATACAATTAGGCTCCAAATAGCCCATGAAATATGGATCTTAGAAACCATAATGAACCCTAATTGAAAGATGCTAATGAACATTAGATCGAGCATAACAAAAATATAACAATACTAACCTAATAATGTAGTAAATATAGAGATACGCTAACAATCACCAGACCCCGCCCGTGCATCCAAATTTACTATCGATTATCACTACCTTGTGTTTCACACTCTACTCGATCACCACATCGTAATTTTCCACACGTGTTAGCTTATATTCACCTTGTATTTCATACTCTACCTAGGCACCACCTCTTAATCCATCACATGTGTTAGCCTATATCCTCGTATTTCATGTTATCTTGTGTTTTATGCTCCACTCTACCCTAGTCCCACCTCACTCTGTACTCCACTCTACCCTAGTATTGTATCACTCTGTCCCTATCATCCCTCGTATTTTTTTCATCCATGTTAGCATTAGTAGACATCATCACTTGTCCCTATCAATGAATGTTCTAAAATTTTGAAATTCAAATTCTCCCGCTTGTCAGTGAAATTCAAAAATTTGAATCGTTGGAGGGGTGAAAACTTAAGTTGCTAAAAAAAATTTTTTAGCCAACTATAATTAAAATTTTCCAAATAATACTTAAATTTTGTATACTAATCATCGAATGGCTAATGGACAAAGATCGCAAGACCTTACTCTCGAAAAATTCCACCATGAGTTTTGCCAATGGAAGGACCAAATTTCTCAAGAAAATTTAAAAATGAGGTAGGAATTTGAGCAAATAATGTCAGCAATGGACTTGAAAATAGACACCTATAATCACTCTATTGATATGCTACATCAAAATATGGCACTAGTTCAAGCTGGCCAACCCATCGGAGGACCAACACACTAGACACCACTTGGGGGGCCACAAACTTCCATCCTTCCCAGAACTACTAAATTGGATTTTCTCAAATTTGAAGGAGGTGACCCCACTAATGGGATTTATCAAGCAGGACAATACTTCTCCCTCTACCAGATCCCTGAGGCACAAAAATTTTGTATTGCATCTTTCCACCTTGAAAATTATGCCACCCAATGGTACCAATGGTATGAAAAACTAATGGCACCCCTACATGGCTAGACTTTACAAAAAATCTATTAGTATGATTTGGCCCTAGTAAATTCAAAAATTTCATGAGAGCCCTTACCAAGCTCTGTCAAACCACTTTAGTGCATGAATACCAAGCTCAATTTGAAAAATTAACCAATCGTACATTAGGGTTGGATGCGTCATTCTTTTAGAGTTGTTTCATTAGTGGATTGAAAGAAGATATTTATTTAGAAGTAAAAATGTTCAATTCCACTACCATGATGTGAACCATTGGATTGGCCAAATTGGTAGAAGAAAAATTCAATGCTCAATGTCGACTAGGAAAACCACTTATTATAATGTCACAAATTGCTTCCACTACCCACACACCTAACCAAATCTTACCAATAAATGTATCATATTTGATAAAATAAAAAAGATCTTTGTTATCATTGTGATAAAAAATTTGTACCCAATCATAAATGTATTACACCAAAACTATATATTGTGAATATAGCTGATCCTTGTAGTTCAACCAACCAAAAAATGAGATTGAGGTAGAAGTGGTGATGGATACACTCGATGATAGCGCTAAAGGTCCACTAGAAATTTTTTTTAATGCCCTCACCAGTAATTCTTCTCCCCAAACTATGAAATTTCTAAGGTCTTTCAAATGATAAAACCTCATTGTGCTTATTGACTCCAACAGTACCCATAATTTCATCGACCCACGTGTGGTAAAATAAGCTAACTGCTATATACAACCTTGTAATAGTTTTGAGGTCATGATTGGAAATGGAGGAAGGATATCATGCAAAGGGAAGTGTCAAAATATTAAGCTCACCATGGGTGATTACAATATGAAAAATGACATGTATGCACTTCCATTAGGAGGATGTGATATTGTCTTAGGAGTGCAATGGTTACAAACACTCGGAAAAATCCAATGGGATTTTGAGGAATTATGGATAAAATTCACAATAAATAATCAAACATATACTCTTAAAGGATTACAATCAGGCCCTTCCCAAATAGTAAGTTCTCATCAAATGGAGAAAATTATTCATAAAGGAGGCAAGGGAATGGTTACCCACCTATTTTCTATTCAAGCCACCGATGAGGAACAAAAAGAAGTACTAGAATTATAACTTCCAACATACCATTCTAGCATATTCCATGCACCAAAAGGGTCACCCCCCACCGTCATTCTGCTCCTACTATTCTTCCTACCAATCCCCTGACAAAGCTTCAACCTTCACAATATCCCTTCTTACTGAAAGGTGACATTAAACTGGTGTAATAACTTGAGAAAATGCTACTTGGGAAGCACTTCATCCATCCCAACAACAATTTCCTCACTTTAATATTTGAGGACAAAGCTGCTTTTAAGGAGGGTGGCATGTTAGGATTCACTATCCTAACCCTTATCATTAACTAATTACTCATTTATATTTATTATTTCATATGGACCATTGTGTCCTTTCACACATAACCTTAGAATAGGTATAAAATATAATTAGATAGGGTGTAGGAAAGCATCCATTAAAGTATAAAAAATATAATTATTTAATCCATTGGAAGGATCTCCTTATCAGTGCAACGGTGATTCATTTAAAAATAGTGATTCAATCTTTCTTCTGCATATTTTAAGCATTAAAATTCTAATTATTTCATTGCATACACAAGATAGGTTTTAGGAACTTGTCAGAATAATATCTAGGAAAAAAATTTCAATCCTCATACAACATTGGTACTTCAAGTTCTACTAATTCAAGATCTTATTATGATGGCTTAAGTGGTTGTTCATAAGCTTTTGTACAGATTGAAGATAGGAACGTATAATATTCCTTACAAGAACCAAGTAGCAACACAACCACTTATAAAAGCATAGAGACCATATTCAAAGGTAAATCTAGAGAAGAAGAAGAAGATAAAGTAGATAAAGGAGGAATACAATGTAAAATTAATTGAAATAATGACCTTCAACTACAACTTAATTTGCATCATATGAAGATACGGATTTCCTGCTAAACCTGATCATAGAAGGCAATGAAGAAGAATAGAAATTCCATTATCCAATGGAAGAAGATCCACATTGAAGACCAAAGTCTTCAATACCCAAATAATATAATACAGGGGGTGTTAGAAATAGATTATATTACATTATTTGGGTCATGTAGATGTACCTTCCTAGGTAGATACTTAGGACATTATGTTACTTTAGGGGGAATTTATCTAGTTACTTCATGCAATGTAATAAATGCACAAGTGTCAATGTGCAAGTTGTATATGTGCAAGGTGCCCCTTGCATAGCTAGGTAGAGTGTTAACCAAGGAACATATATTCCTATATAAAAAGGACCTCATTATAACAAGCAAGATATAGAAGATTAGAGCATATTCATAGGTAGTAGCATAGTGTTGTGTAGATCACCATATATTGGTGATGGGTGCAATGTAGTCCAATAGATTTGTTCATGGAGTGTCCATTTTCTCCATAGCTACATTGTATTCATTTTCATCATTTTTATTTATAGCATATTTTAGTCATCTCACATATTTACTTTCTTTCATATTATTCTACATATTGTGATTTCTATCTCCCATTACATACTGTATCAAAATATAATAGTGGTATAAGATCCACGAGAGATCTAGCCACAATAGATCAATAGGAAAACCATCATTATCATTAAGCCTATTTTTTTTTCAACCTGATGCACTGCTAGACCAGCCACTATCAAAAACTCTTATAAGAGTCTAGGTGGTAAAATTAGGGAGAGCCACAAGTGAGGACTGAAATAAATATTAGTTCTAGAAATACTAATATTACATTTGTCTAGAGTCTTTCCACAAAGTTTTAGAAAACAATTGTGAAGACTAGGACTCAACATTCAATCCACTAGATTGACAAATCGACTAGTGAATATCATTTAGGATATCTGGAGTTTGTTAAATATTGATCAAAGTTTCTTTTTTTGTATAAAATTAATTCTTATATTATTGAGACACCTCCTACAATAGAAATCTAAGATATTTCAACTTCTTTTCTTGAAGTTTAGTGTGCCTTCATAGTTCAGATATTAGTTCCTTGTGCGAGAAAAGAATACTATGAAAGAATACTTCTGAAGAATATTTATGAAGTTAGAAGACTGGAGATCTCCTTTTCTATAATAATAACTTCACAAAATAATAAAATACCATAGAAACCTTGATTTAGAATAAAATTCCATAGAAACTTTGATCCAAAAGAAAAGGCCACAGAAGCCTTGTTCTAGAAGAAAAGTCCATAGAAGCTTTGATCCAAAAGAAAAGGCCACAAAAGCCTTGATATTGAAGAAAAGGCCACATAAGCCTTGTCCTAGAATAAAAGGACACAAAAGCATTGATACTGAAGAAAATTCCATAGAAGCCTTGATACTGAAAAAGGCCACGGAAGCCTTGATCGTGAAGAAGACTCTAGAAGAGATTATCTGATTTATAAGTAGATTAAGATTTTAGTACTAATACTTTATTGCAGGGAAAACATATTTAGTAAGTTGGGAAACTTCCCACAAGAAATTTAGGAAGAGTATATTCTTTAGAATCAATCCAGCACCTGAAGCAAAATTGAAGGTAAAGAGATCAAGAGAAGGTCTCATTGAAGAACTTTCAATCTTGGAAGAAGGACTAGAAAATTCCTACTCAAATCCAAAAGCAATAGATTTAGAGATATAGAATAAGATCTCACCACCAACACTTCTAGGAGCAGAATATTGAATAAAAGGTCTCAAGGAAGACTAGAAGAAGCTACAAGATCAAAGACCTTGGAGAGGTCTCAATGAGCATCCAGTAAAAGGCTTGGAGAGCCTTATTGAAGAAATCATAAAAGGAGAACTCATTGGATAAATTCACTATAGAATATAGTGAAATATTTGGGACAATTATCACCATTTGACAATAAATCCAAAAGAAGAAGAAGAATTTGGCAAGGAGTGCCAAATCTCATAAGACCTCAAGATATTCAGAATCTTGAGAAGAATATCCTATTTGAATTCAAAATTCAATAAGAAGACTTGAAGATAGGAGAAGCCTGTCAAATGGAAGAAATTTTAAGATTATCTCTCATAGTAAGAAGGCATCATTTCAGAGATAAAAACTTCTCCAAATCTATAGCAAAATAATAATATTTCTTAAAGGATAAAATCATAAAAACCTAGGCTCATAAAAGAAAGTTTGAGATCACTTTTTGGTCAAGAAGAAACTAAGCAACAAGATCCTACTCAAAGCAACAACTTGGTGATCTTATCTACATCCTCTATAGAAGTTGCAAAAGAGCTACAAAAGCTTTCAAAAAAGTAAGCAACTATTGGTGCAAGTAGATTTATTAATTGGATTACTTATCATATTTGTTAAAGCACCTTAATTTGGATTAGAGTTGCAAAATAGGAAAATTGAATTACAGTCTTCAAAAGTGCAAAAGGGAAAATTTTCTTTTAACGTTCATCTACACCTTAGCTTTGGATTTGATTAGATTACAAAATTACAACTATCTATCAACTACAAAATATCTATTCTAAAAAGAAAAATAAGACTAGTTCCTATAAATTTGTTTGTAGTGAAATTGTAGAATAACTCTTGAAGGTTCATTTCATATTATTATTGATTAGTTGCAGTAAATTGATTAAGTACACTTGTGCTACTATATTACTCTCAAAAATCTTAGTGTTTGTGTTCTTTAGAAAGGCACAAAATCATATTAGCATCAAGTTTCTAAAGATACTATTAGTGCACAAAAATCTTCAACATCTAGTGGCCAACGAAAGCCACCAAAACAGATTGGAATCCTCCAAAATTTGGATAAGAATACAACTAACTAAAATCATAAAAATAAGCTTCAAAATAGAGACTTGGTGAGTCTCAAATTCAAATAAATACAAGGGTTAGTTGCAAAGGAGAAGGGTAAAAAATTACAGGAAACAAGGAGCTTCTATCTACATCATTACAATATTGGATTTGTTATCAAAGCATCCAATAAATAAGGGGAAGGTGTATAATAAAATATACATCCTAAAAACCCTTACATTGCATTCAAAAATTGGCCACAAAACCAAAACATCAGGCATTAAAAAAGGAGTGTAATAAAGGGCGCAATAAAGACATATTATATACAAATATTGTTACATTGTATTGCACTATCCTAATCTGGTTTATATAGGAAATAGGGCATATTTGAATGTGCCTCAAAGGCATAATATTCATAGGTTAAACCAGCCAATGACAATTGAATACTATCACACTCCAAGAATAAAAAAATCTCTCAAAAGGGCTCACATCATGCACGGGTTGTACAACCATAATAGGTAACCCTGCAAAGCATAATAAATGTGTCACATTGCTCACTAAAGTGTTGAGCAAGGTGCAGCAAAAGTATTGTCATTGTTGTCAAAACAGACATGAATTGATGCAGTTGAAGCAGTGGACAAGAATTCAGAGGTCAGTCAGATCAAGTACAGTGAAATTCCAAGAAAACAGAAGTGGCCCAAATTCAAAAATTTGCAAAAAAAGACAAGTAAGAAAACTGTCGCGATATCGCGACATGTTTTCTGTCGTGATTTCACGACAAAAATGAGGAGAGAGAAGGCACAGTCGAAAATGTCACGATTTCACAACAAAAATGAGGAGAGAGAAGGTGCAGCCAAAAATGTCACGATTTCGCGACATGCTGGAAGGAAAGAAGCAAAGTTGAAAAACTATCGTGATTTTGCGACAAGTTTGGAGAAGCAGCGCCAAGGACGAAAAGTGTCACGATTTCGCGACAATTTCAAAAGAAAAGCACTAAGGGCGAAAAGTGTCGTGATATCGCGACACGTCAGGTTTTCGTGACCCGAAGAAGAGAGAGAATGTATGGCAACAAGAGGTGTAGCGATTTCGCAACAAGTCGAAAGTGCAAAACACAAAGGTGTAGCAATTTTGCTACAAGTAGAAAGTGTAGAACACAAAGGTGTAGCGATTTCACTACAAGTTGAAACTACAAGACACAAAGGTGTAGCGATTTCGCTACAAGTAGAAAGTGCAGAACACAAAGGTGTAGCAATTTTGCTACAAGTCGAAACTACAAGACACAAAGGTGTAGCGATTTCGCTACAAGTCGAAAGTGCAGAACACAAAGGTGTAGCGATTTCGCTACAAGTCGAAAGTGCAAGGCAAGGTGTAGCGATTTCGCTACAAGTCAAAGTTTCGTGGGTCGAAGCAAAGTTGGAAGCACAAGGCACAAAGTTGTAGCGATTTCGCTACATGTAGGATTTTTGGAGGCCGAAGGAAGGAGAAAGTACAAAGGGAAAAGTTGTAGCGATTTCGCTACATGTCTTGATTTCGCTAGTGCATGAAGTGAGAAATGTACGGATGCGAAAGATGTCATGATTTTGCAACATGTTGCATTTTCGCTGGTGAAAGGCAAAGAACAGCGCTAAGGCAGAAAAGCATCACGATTTCGTGACATGTTTCGATTTCGTTGAGGCATGCGGAGAAAAGTGTACGGAAGCGAAAAGTGTCACGATTTCGAGACATGTTTCGATTTCGCTGAGGCATGCGAAGAAAAGTGTACGAAAGCGAAAAGTGTCACGATTTCATGACATGTTCCATTTTTGCAACTGCAAGCGAAGCAGAGTGCAGGGAAGCAAAAAGTGTCACGATTTCGTGACATGTTCCATTTTCGTGGGTGCTTGCGAAGGAGAGTTGTACGAAAGCGAAGAACATCATGATTTCGTGACATGTTCCATTTTCGCAGCTGCAAGCGAAGCAGAGTGCAAGGAAGCAAAAAGTTTCACGATTTTGTGACATGTTCCATTTTCGTGGGTGCTTGCAAAGGAGAGTTGTACAAAAGTGGAGAACATCGCGATTTTGTGACATGTCTGGTTTTCACAGTTGCAAGCAAAGAAATGAACAAGGAGGCAGAAAGTGTCGCGATATCGTGATAGGTCATGTTTTCACTGGTAGAAGATGAAGAAGAGTGCAAAGAGACAGGTGGCAACATCATGCTAACTGACAGCTAACTAGAACAGAACTGTAGTTACAAAGAAAAAGCAGGGAGCCAAATTTAGAAAAGTCAATTGAAGACAGTGTGACGGTTACAAGTGCAGTAACAGTTAGAATACATGCAGAATCAAAATAGCATTCGAATAGACATATATGCAGAATCGAAAATGCATTCGAATAGCCGCATATGGAGAATCAAAAATGCATTCGAACAGTCATATATGTAGAATCGTAAAAGCATTCGAACAACCGTATATGCAGAATTCGAACAGCCGCATATGGAGAATCAAAAATGTATTCGAACAGTCGCACAAGTAGAATAAAAATTGCATGCATGCACAGAAAAGAATTCAAACAGTCTGAGAATGTTATTCGACTGCATGCAAAATTTGAAAAGTCAGAGAAGACGAGGAGTCTCGATGAGAAAAAGGGGTTATAAAAAGACAGTCGCACAGAGAATCATGTGGCTGCTGTAAGTGTGAAATTACTGCACAAATAGGGTTAGAAGAGGGCCGAGAGAGAAATAAGCAGATCCGTGAGAGTGTGTAGAGTTTTTTTAATTACAGACCAGATAGGGTTGTGTAAACAGTGAAGGCATTTTTATGTCATTATAATTGCTCAAAATTGTAGTCCAAGTTGGTGCTTGGTACTAGGGGTTGGTGCTCCTATCTGTTGCAACAAAAAATTAAGGGGTTGGTGCTCCTTCTAGTGGATGTTGGTGTTTATAAAATTGGTATTTTGCACAGACTGGATTTGGATTGGAGTCCAAACAGTCATTTTATGAGGAGTAGCCAAATTTGTGAACCTCGTTATATTATGTGTTGTGGTGTGCTCTCTTGTTCAATTTGCTTTTCTGGTTTTCAAGTTCTCTTTGCTTCAGTTTTAAATGTTGTAGATTTGAATTTTAATAGCTACACTGATTCACCCCCCCCTCTCAGTGTCATTGTGTAAATATCAATTGGTATCAGAGCAAGGTTTCTTGAACAAGCTTAATCAGCTAAGGTGATCTTAGAAGAAACACAATGGCAGGTGGTGAAGGATTCTCATCCAACAAAGCTCCCTTGTTCGATGGAACTAATTACACTTTCTAGAAACTTAGGATGCAGACATATCTGAGTGCGTTGGGATACGACATTTGGGATTCTGTAGATAGTGGATACACAACACCCACTACTCCAACAGATACTGCTGAGAAGAAAAAAATTGAGAACAACTCCAAAGCAAAGAATGCCATAATGTGTGGGCTTGTAGACAATGAACTGATAAGAGTCATGAGCTGTAAATCGACAAAAGACATGTGGGATAAATCGAAGAGCATCCATGAAGGAGACAAGCAAGATCAAGGAAGCCAAGCTACAAACTCATCGAGCTCAGTTTGAAGCATTACAAATGAATGAAGATGAGAACATAGAGGCCTATATGCTGAGAGTCAATGGAATCATTAATGCAATCAGAGGACTCGGTGAAGAAATTGATGATGCAGTTGTCGTGAAAAAGGTTCTCAGAACACTTCACAAAAGATTTAACTCCAAATTTTTTGTAATAGAAGAGGCAAAAGATCTAAACAATTTTAGCATGGATGAGATGCATAGTTCCTTGACTGCATACGAAATGAGAATAGGACAAACTAAGCCTATAGACAGAGAAGCTACTTTTAAAGCACACAAGAATATAAAAGCTGAACATGAATCTGAGGATGAAGAGACACTAGATGAAACGGAAGCTAATTTTGTTCGAAAACTCACAAAGGGAAAAGAAAAATATAGAGGAAAGCTACCATTTAAGTGCTTCAATTGTGGAGGAGTCGGTCATTTTGCAGCAAAATGTCCAATGCATGAGAAAACCAAAAATGGTGAAGGGTCACACCAAGAAAAAGGTGACTGGAAGAAGAAACAAAATTTTAGAAAGAACAACTTCAAGAAGAAAAGCTTCATATCCAAGAATTTCAGCTCTTCTAAAGAAATCTTAGGTGAGGATTCTGAAGAAGAAACAGGTGAAGCTCTGTTCATGGCACTTGAAGAAGAAAGAATAGAAAAAAATCAAGAAGGTGATGAAAACTTTAAAGATGAGGCTGAAGTATATCTGGAAGGAGAATTGGTTGCTGCACTTGAAGAGTTGAGTGTAGAAAGGAAAAAGAATAAAAAGTTTTCAAGAAAACTAGAGGATGCCACTAACATAATAAATAGTTTGAAAATACAGATAGAGGAATTCAAGAAAATGTCTAAAGTTCTTGATGAACAATTAACTGTAAAGACATTTGAATGCAACAAGCTAGAAGAAGACATTGTTAAGTTAAGGATGCAGCTAGAGGAGATGAATAGGAAATTTAGCTGTTTTCATAAGTTTGAAGAAAGTACTATAAAGCTAGATAAAATGTTAAATAACCAAAGGCCTTCAGGCATCAAATTTGGTTTAGGCTTCGATGAAGGAGAATCATCAAAGGGTTCAAAGGCCTTAAATGTATAACCCATAAAGAAAGAAGAAAATATCAGGGTTGATCAAGAAAAACCAAATCATGCCAAAGAAAGCAATAATGCCAGACTCAAGAAGAGTACTGACAAATATGGATTCACAAAAGTCACACATCCAAGAAGGAGAAGATTCATGGCTCCTACTTCAAACTGGCAATGACCTGCACCCAGGTTTAATCATTCCTTTTCTGGTTATTGTTTTAAATGCAATGCTTATGGCCATAATATTTCAGATTGCAGTCATAATGTATCTCAAAGGAATTTCACCAGTAGAAATTTTTTTCTCCTTTAATGAATTATGCAGTTGAATGTTATAATTGTCATAATTTTGGACATATTGCAAGAAACTGTAGAAGCACTTTTGCATCAAATAATTATCAGGGTATAAAATCTCAACCAAATGGGTTGAAACAAAACAAGAAATTTCTTGAAAAATAGGCACATGCTAATGAAAGGGCAAAGGCAAAACAAGTAGCCAAATCTGCCATCAAACCAGAATGAAAAGAAAAGAAATATTTGATTGTTCATACTGCTTTTAAAGCACAGAACAAATCTGCACCATGGATACTTGACAATGGATGTTCCAGTCACATGACAGGTGACAAGCAAAAATTTGAGAAGTTACAGAATTATGAAGGTGGTTTTGTGAAATTTGGAAATAATGATGGAGCAAATATAGTTGGAAAATGATCAGTCAAGATCAGTGATGGAAAGATAAAATCAAAAGAAGTCTTGTTTGTGATTGGTCCGAAGCATAACTTGCTGAGTGTAAGTCAAATCTGTGACAGAGGTCATGAAGTCATTTTTAGGAAGCAGGGCTGTGAAGTGAGAAAAGCACACAGTGGGAAGCTGATAGCTACTGGATCAAGGACTTCTAGTAATCTATATATTCTCTTAGAAACTGTAGAAGGAATATGCTTGATTGGACAGGAAGATGAAAATTGGCTGTGGCATAAGAGGCTTGATCATATTAGTTTTGACAATCTGGAAAAAATAAGTTCAAAAAGAGCAGTAAGAGATATACCAACCATTGGCAAACCAGTAAATAGCATATGTGCTTCATGTCAAAAAGGAAAGCAAATCAGATCCACATTTAAATCAAAGGAATACTTCACCAGCAAACCGTTGGAGATAATTCATACTGATTTGTGTGGACCCATGAGAACACAAAGCATAAATGGTGACAAATACTTTATGCTCGTTCATAGATGATTACTCCAAGATGACATGGGTATTATTTTTAAAGCTTAAATCAGATGCCTTTGAGATGTTTAAGATTTTTAAAAAATAGGTTGAAAATCAAACTAGAAAAAGGATTAAATGCCTAAGATCAGACAGAGGAGGAGAGTTTATTTCAGAAGAATTTGTAGAATACTATCAAAAATATGGGATAAGAAGACAGTTTTTAGAAGCAAGGACACCTCAACAGAATGGTGTTGTAGAAAGGAAGAACAGGACTATGCAGGAAATGGCACGGACAATGCTGGTTGAGAACAAAATAGCTGACAGATTTTGGAAAGAGGTAGTTCATACTGCAGTTTACATTCAAAACAGTGCATGCTAAGACCGCATAAAAGCAAAACACCTTATGAGCTGTGGTTCGGCAGAAAGGCAATAGCAAGATATTTCAAAGTATTTGGCAGCAAGTGCTACATCAAACGGACTAAAGATAATCTCGATAAATTTGAAGATAGAGCTGATGAAGGTATTTTTCTTGGTTACTCAACAAAAAGCAAAGCCTACACATGTTACAACAAGAGGCTAAAGAAAATTGTTGAGAGTGCTGATATTAAAGTTGATGAAGGTAGAGAGCGAGAAATTACTTATCAAGAAAACTACCCTATTTATGAAGAAGTCATTGAAGGAGATGATGAAAAGGAAATAGAAGAGAATCAGAAAATTGATCCAGATGTTTTAAAAACTGACTCAAAAGAAGAAGAAAACAAGAAATATAAAACTGGCAGCTGGCAAAAAAATCATCCCAGTGAACAGATTATTGGGGACCCCACAGATGGTATTCAGACAAGAAGAGCAGTAGTGCGGAACTTGTTGAGAAGCAACACACCCCCACTAAAAAATGAATTTCCATCCTTTGAAAATATTGAGCTTTCATTTTGCAATAAGGACCCTCTTGAGTTTTCCAGGTTTTAAATTCTATTTTTGCTTGCCTCCTTTTTTAAGTTGTGCATTTATTTGCATCTGGCTTTGATTTACTCTAAAATTCATTTTTCCACATGTTAGAATCATTCATGAATAAAGAAAATATTTCACTGATATAAAAAAATGCAGAATACAGACAGATAAATTCATTAGAGGCCAAAACTTTCCATTTTGGAAAATGTCACGAAATCACGATGGGTTTTAGAAAAATCGGCCAAGTCGCCAACATGTCGCAAAATCGCGACGTCGCGAAATCGCAACATTTTTTTGGAGGTGCCAAGGGTGCAAGCACGTAGAAAAATCGCGACATCGCGAAATCGCGATGTTTTTCAAAAAAGAAGCAAAGGCATGAAAGCGGGCACGATTTCGAGACATGTCACGTTTTCGTGGCATCGGAAGAAGAAAAACGCCTAAGGCATGGAAAGGAGCGCGATTTCGTGACATGTCGTGAAATTGCGACATGTCGCATTTTCGTAGCCCATCGAGAGAAAAGCGGACAAGGCCCAGATGCATCACGAAATCGCGATAGGTGAAGCACAGTAAGCATAAAGTAATAAAAGGTCACGAAATCATGACGTTGCAATTTTGCAACGTCGCAAAATCGTGACACATGAAGAGAAAGAGTTGCACGGCACTAAGGAAAGTCGCGCGACATGTCGCGTTTTCGCGACCATGAAGAGAAAGAGTTGCCGAGGCATAGGGGATGTCGCGATATCGTGACATGTCGCAAAATCGTGACATGTCACATTTTCGCGGCCATGGCAGGAAAGCAGCACAGAATAGAAAACAGTTGGAAATGGACACGTGTCACGATTTTTGCGACACGTGTCAAAACAGAGCAAGCCTACATATAATGAACTTTAGGGTTTTGATTGAACTTTAGGGTTTTGATTCAACTTTAAAGTTTTGATTTAATATTATTAAAATACTAATCCTTGTTTGTCTTTTATGCAGGAAGCCATCTGGCACTTGCATGATAACGGGAGAAATGGCCAGAAAGATAAAGTTAAGTGCAAATTAATCGAAGACCGCCATATTGAAATGAGAGATGCCGAGAATTGTTGTTTCATCCAAATTTTATAGATCTGGCCGCAAAGAGACTTTACGGTGACTAAGTAGCTGCCCATTTAATGGAGTATGTCGAGAATTGGCCGAAAAATGAAAATATCTACACACAGTTACCGAAATTTGCCGATGGATGCATTTAATGAAAATTTATGGCAGAATTAATGGCGTGCAGACATTTTCAACTCAGGGATGGCTCTGCGGAGATGAAATGTCAGGAAAGTGGTGACTCATCCAAATTACCCGAGGGCATTAATAAAGACATTTACTCACAGTTGCAGGTGAATGCAAGTGGCATTCTAATTATGTCTTCTCCATTTATGGCAAGTGACTGCACTGATTTGCAGAATGGTTAAGTTTTATCAAGACTTTATTTTAAATGGCTTTATATTGTAAAACCCGGGTGCTAGGGTTTAATATGATAAGATTTAGGATTTTAGAAGAAGATATTTCTAAAAATATCAAGGTCTGTCCTGAGTCTATAAATAATTCTTCTAAATATAATTGTAGGAGGCGGAGACTTAGAAATAAAAAGGCTATTGAAGCAATTTCCTGTAAATCTTGTTAAATGCTTTATTTCTGGACTTGGAGTTGATATGCTTTTGTTTTCTGTGATAGCATGGCCAGGAGCCTAATCTCTTTCAGATTGTGATAAGTTCATCTTCTTTTGTTATCCATTTCATTAAAGTTTATTAAATATATGCTGTAAATCTGTGTTATCAAGATTAAAGATGTTGTTGGGCTTCATTTGTTCTATTGCATGCTAGGGAAAATCACAGATTTAAGGTTCAAGTTTGTTCTAATTGCTCTGTCCTCACTGTGTGAGCTATGCTGCTGGTGATAAATACCAATTTTAATAGACTTCCCTTCTTTTTATGATTTTCTTTCAGATTTTTTCCATCTCTGTCTTATGCTCTTAGTAGGAGGTGATTTTAGAAAGCTGGACACCTTCTTCTTTGATTTGTTCTATTGTGAAGCTGATAGTATAAATAAAATTGGTAGTTTTGTTTTTACAGCTAAGTTTGATAAACTTCTCTTTCTACCCTACCCTACCCTCTTTGTTTTACCATGAAATGATCCATTTTTTTTTTTTTTTAAATTTGTCTTTTATTTAAATCTGCTGACCCATAAGAGCTAGATCAAAGAACTAATTTTAAATCTGATTGTCAACAAGTGACAACTTCTAAACATTACTAAACAAGTTCAAAGCCCGTTATAAGGTAACAGACAGTCCATATTGAAAACTATTCCGAAGCGAAAAAGAGTGAATAGACATTCGACCCAACTCTGTAACTCACACCTTGGATAACCAGCGAGATCCTAAAGTGAGTGGGATTTATCCCGTATAAGTGTTATCAGAGTTTCATGCTCATTCTTCACAAGGTGTGTATAAAAGTCGGACCAACATTTAAAAATGGCGCTAGAAGGAGGGCTGAACTTACGTTCTTAGTGTGCTTGAATTGAGAAATCTGATTGTATGTGGTACTTGACAAATACTGTATTTTATCCAAAGTCTGGTAGCCAATTTTCCCTCCTCCTCAGCCTTTAAAATTTTGTTGTTTGAGTTTTTGCCTGAACAGCGGAACTTAACACCAACATTTAAAAATGGCGCTAGAAGGAGGGCCCACTGAACTCCGTTCAGTATTGTAAGTTGTCTGTACAATATTTAAAATTGCCAAAAAAGAGGACCTGAAGTTCAGTAGTTTGTTAAAGATTGTTTTATCACCACTTGTAGTTACTCCAACTACAACTCAGAATATCATTGTCAATCCAGTAGTAATGGCAAGCTGGTTGGGTTCCACTACTTTAAATATCCCTGGTGTAGCCCATGATCTGCCCAGACATCCTGAGAGATATCTTCCCAGATACAAACATGATGGAACTAAAATAGCAAAAGAACACCTGATGGCATATAAGAATTCTCTAAAATTGTTAAATATACAGCATGAAGATGTTGCTTGCAGATTGTTCCCGTTCACTCTCCAGGAAGGAGCTTATGATTGGTTTCTAAATCTCACTAACGATTCTATTACCAGTTGGAATGACTTGGAGAAAGTTTTTATATCATAATTTGGGGAAGTGATAGACCCCAGTGTGTTATACCAATAATTATCCAACATCAAGAGAGAGTCGGGAGAAGCTGTCAGGTCATTCAATATGAGGTTCCAAAGAGCTTATGGTAGAATGACTGGTCATTACATCCCAAATGCAAATCTAGCCTTAGAAATCTATAAGAATGCATTGGATTCGGTGACCTCTATTTTCCTCAAAAGAGACATCAATATCACAACCCTGGCAGGAGCTTGTAAAGAAGCTTTAATTCTTGAAAGACAGTTAGGAGCTCAAATTTTGAGCAGTCCTTTGATATCCTATGTTACACAGAACATGCCAATTTAAGATCCCATCCCACATCATGAGTTAGTGCCAACATATAATGCTCTACCCAAGGAAACTTTGTTAACTGTGACATCCACTCAGCATGTGCAAAATATAGAGAAAGGTTCTGACAAGTTCAAAATGGAAGTGTCTGAAGTAAACATTTGTGATCTAGCATTACCCAAATTTGAAGTTTTTCCTGGTGAGTTAAATTTTCCTAAAAATCAAAAAAATATTGATAGTTCTGGTTCATCCAAAAATAGTATGACTATGGTTTCAGATTCATTCACTTTTCCCAAAGAGTCAGAAAATCTTGTAGAGATTCCTATGGATGAAATATAGGATTTTCAACAGTTCAAAAGGGACAGTTATAATTTGAGATGTGAAAATCCAGAACCTAATAATGATCCTTCCTCACCAGAGGATGATGAAAATGAGATTCAATATCACTATGCAGAAGTAACTAGGAAGGAGGATAACATCATTGAGGATATGAAGGAAATTAAAGCTGACATCACCCTCCATGAGCTGGCCCAAATTGTTGAACAAAAAGATAACTTGATTGAAGCTTACTCTGGACCACCTATTGAATTTCAAGAAAAGGGGGAAAATATAGTAAATGTGAATGTGGTCAACCAACTCGAAACAGATAAAGAGTCTTAGTATAAGCCATTGATTACTGAACATAATATTAAAGAAAAGGTTGTAAATCATGTTGATGTGGATATTGGAGATTATAATTCACCAACCGAGAAGGTAAGACGGGTTACAGCTCTGACCAATTACAACAATGATGTTTGGACATTACACATTGATGGGGTTAAATCTAAGCAAGGCTCAGGTGAAAAAGCAAATTATGAAAATTCTGTTAGAGGGATAAAAATTGAAGTCTTGGATATTGAAGCAGTGGAGCAACCACAAAATGTTCGAGCTATTAAGAACCATGACATACGAATAAAATATGATCTCTCTGAGTTATTACATAAATCTGAAGATGTGATGATCTGGGTCTATAAAGGCTTTAAGATATTTGATCCTGGGGGGTTTTTACATTCCGTCCATTTGAAAGAATTCTGCAAACCCTTCAATTAGAAGCATAAACATGTTATTATATGATTTTTTATTATATTATTTGTTTAATTTGAATGAGTTGCAGATTTGTTTTTCAGTGGGACAAGATCTATAAAAATAAATAAAAATAAATAAAAAAAAGAGGGAAGACGGTAAACACAAGTCTTTCCCAGGTAGCAAAAAAAATTTGGAAGCATAGTCTGGAGTGCATTTCGTCAACAGGACCTGAAAGGTAATTTTTCTAAATTTACTTGCAAATGGTCAAAATTTTTCTTAAGGCACTATTTCTCTGCTTTTTCAACTGCTGCATTTTTTGAGTGTGAAGGGACTTTGTGCATGTGTATACATTGTAAATGAGTTTTATTTTGTTTTATTTGATTTTTTTTGTTTTAAAGGTCTGTGCAGTTTTATTTGATTTTAAAGTTCTGTGTTTTCCCCTTTTGAGTCTGTACAGTTTATTTTATTTTATTTTTAAGTTCTGTGTTTATCCTTGAGGTCTATACAGTTTATTTTATTTTAAAATTCTGTTCTTTAAGCTTTGCCTGAGCATCAATGAAAAAGTCAGCCTTCTAAAAATTGTTTTATTCTGAGTCCAGAATCTAGTGTTCATTATTCTAATTGAGATAGTCTGCTTTAACTGAATAGTGGAACTATTTTGTTATTCAGAACAACAGTAGAAAGATGATTGGATTTTGTGCCTTGCTTGCCACAGTTATTTTAATTATAAAGAAACTGCTACACTGTTTGGCTAGAGAAACTCCCAGGGTATCCAAGAAAAGTTGGTCATAAGAGGGGACTATGATTCCTGAAATTATTTGAGTATCCATAGAGGCTATCAGTACCCAGGCTAAAGCAGTTCCAGACTGATGAGATGTTATAAGAAAAATTGTTGTTCTTCTTTTAAAGGCTTTTCAGACTTCGATATATTTCAAAAAAAAAAGAGAAAAAAAAAAAGAAGGAAAAGGTTATGTAATCAAAGAGACAGCCAAGACTTCAAAAGATGTTTTTCTTCTACCAAGTTGTAGATTCTACCTCACAGTTGTAAATCTAGGTCATGTAAATCTAAAGGGTAACTCTGTCGGGGCTGTAAAAGGCTAAACTAGTAAACAGAGCTCTACTCGGTTTCCCCTTTTACAATTTAGAAAAGCTGATCAATCCAGAGTTCAACATTCGAAGGCACAGTCATTCTTGACGAAAGTTTTATACGCTTATAATTGCACATCAAAAATCTTCCTTAAATGATTCAGCCTAGTATTTCTTTGGGAAATTTTGATAACTATCAGCTAGTAGTTAAATTGTTTCGAGAAATGTCTGTGGCAAGGCATGATACATGGTCTATGTTGTTTTGAAACTAGAGTCCTGGGTTCTAAAATAATGCTACTATTTTACCCGTAGATATCGCCATTTGTTGAGAAGCAACACACCCCCACTGAAAAATGAATTTCCATCCTTTGAAAATATTGAGCTTTCATTTTGCAGTAAGGACCCTCTTGAGTTTTCCAGGTTTTAAATTCCATTTTTGCTTGCCTCATTTTTTAAGTTGTGCATTTATTTGCATCTGGCTTTGATTTACTTCAGAATTCATTTTTCCACATGTTAGAATCATTCATGAATAAAGAAAATCTTTCACTGATATAAAAAAATGCAGAATACAGACAGATAAATTCATTAGAGGCCAAAACTTTCCATTTTGGGAAATGTCACGAAATCGCGACGGGTTTTAGAAAAATCGGCCAAGTCGCCAACATGTCACGAAATCGCGACATTTTTCAGAAAAGAAGCAAAGGCATGAAAGCGAGCGTGATTTCACGACATGTCGCGTTTTCGCGGCATCGGAAGAAGAAAAACGCCTAAGGCATAAATCCCGACATGTCGTATTTTCGTGGCCCATCAAGAGAAAAGCGGAAAAGGCCCAGATGCATCATGAAATCATGACAGGTGAAGCATAGCAAGCAGAAAGTAAGAAAAGGTCATGAAATCACAATGTCGCGATTTCATGACGTCGTGAAATCATGACACATGAAGAGAAAGAGTTGCACGGCGCTAAGGAACGTCACGATTTCGCGACATGTCACGAAATCGTGACATGTCGCGTTTTCATGGCCATGAAGAGAAAGAGTTGTCGAGGCACAGGGGATGTCACGATATCGCGACATGTCACGAAATCGTGACATGTCACATTTTTGCGGCCATGACATGAAAGCAACACAGAATAGAAAACAGCTGGAAATGGACACGTGTCGCGATTTTTGTGACACATGTCAAAACATAGCAAGCCTACGTATAATTAACTTTAGGGTTTTGATTGAACTTTAGGGTTTTGATTCAACTTTAAAGTTTTGATTTAATATTATTAAAATACTAATCCTTGTTTGTCTTTTATGCAGGAAGCCATCTGCCACTTGCATGATAACAGGAGAAATGGCCAGAAAGATAAAGTTAAGTGCAAATTAATTGAAGACCACCATATTGAAATGAGAGATGCCAGGAATTGTTGTTTCATCCAAATTTTACATATCTGGCCGTAAAGAGACTTTACGGTGACTAAGAAGCTGCCCATTTAATGGAGTATGTCGAGAATTGGCCGAAAAATGAAAATATCTACACACAGTTACCAGAATTTGTCGATGGATGCATTTAATGAAAATTTATGGCAGAATTAATGGCGTGCAGACATTTTCAACTCAGGGATGGCTCTGCGGAGATGAAATGTCAGGGAAGTGGTGACTCATCCAAATTACCCGAGGGCATTAATGAAGACATTTACTCACAGTTGCGGGTGAATGCAAGTGGCATTCGAATTTTGTCTTCTCCATTTATGGCAAGTGACTGCACTGATTTGTAGAATGGTTAAGTTTTATCAAGACTTTATTTTAAATGGCTTTATATTGTAAAACCCGGGTGCTAGGGTTTAAGATGATAAGATTTAGGATTTTAGAAGAAGATATTTCTAAAAAGATCAGGTTCTGTCCTGAGTCTATAAATACTTCTTCTAAATGTAATCGCAGGAGGTGGAGACTTAGAAATAAAAAGGCTATTGAAGCAATTTCCTGCAAATCTTGTTAAATGCTTTATTTCTGGACTTGGAGTTGATGTGCTTTTGTTTTATGTGATAGCATGGCCAGGAGCCTAATCTCTTTTAGATTGTGATAAGTTCATCTTTTTTTGTTATCCGTTTCATTAAATTTTATTAAATATATGCTGTAAATATGTGTTATCAAGATTAAAGATGCTATTGGGCTTCATTTGTTCTATTGTATGCTAGGGAAAATCATAGATTTAAGGTTCAAGTTTGTTCTAATTGCTCTATCCTCACTGTGTGAGCTATGCTGCTGGTGAGAAATACCAATTTTAATGGACTTCCCTTCTGTTTATGATTTTCTTTCAGATTTGTTCCATCTCTGTCTTATGCTCTTAGCAGGAGGTGATTTTAGAAAGTTGGACACCTTCTTCTTTGATTTGTTCTATTGTGAAGCTGATAGTATAAATAAAATTGGTAGTTTTGTTTTTACAGCTAAGTTTGATAAACTTCTCTTTCTACCCTACCCTACCCTCTTTGTTTTACCGTGAAATGATCCATTTTTATTTTATTTTAAATTTGTCTTTTATTTAAATCTGTTGACCCATAAGAGCTAGATCAAAGAACTAATTTTAAATCTGATTGTCAACAAGTGACAACTTCTAAACATTACTGAACAAGTTTAGAGCCCATTGTAAGGTAACAGATAGTCCATATTGAAAACTATTCCAGAAGCGAAAAAGAGTGAATAGACATTCGACCCAACTCTGTAACTCACACCTTGGATAACCAGCCAGATCCTAAAGTGAGTGGGATTTATCCCGTATAAGTGTTATCAGAGTTTCATGCTCATTCTTCATAGGGTGTGTATAAAAGTCAAACCAACAGAACTATTCTCTGTTATCTAGCATTGAACCTAAAAATGTTTCTGAAGTAAGCACAGATGAAAGTTGGATGAAGGCAATTAATGAAGAACTAGATCAGATTGAGAAAAACAAAACCTGGGAATTAGTACCACGGCCAACAAATAAAAACATAATTGGCACTAAATGGATTTTTTGAAATAAATTAAATGAAGATGGACAGGTTGTTAGAAATAAAGCAAGATTGGTCTGTAAAGGCTATGCTCGGGTTGAAGGCATTGCTTTTGAGGAAACCTTTGCACCGGTAGCCAGACTAGAGGCAATCAGAATGTTTCTAGCTTTAGCAGTCCATAAAAATTTCAAAGTATATCAAATGGATGTAAAATTAGCATTTCTGAATGGAAAACTAGAAGAAGAGGTTTACATTGAATAGCCAGATGGCTTCCAACTCGATGAAAATCTAGATTTTGTTTGCAGGTTAAAGAAAGCATTATATGGTTTGAAACAAGCACCCAGAGCATGGTATGCAAGGCTGTATAACTATCTTATTAAACAAGGGTTCAAGAAAGGTTTGGTGGACAACAATTTATATGTCAAAATAGAGAAGGGCCATCTTATTGTTCTTGTTGTTTATGTAGATGATATAATATTTGACAGCAGCATAGATGAATATTGCAAAGACATAGCAACTAAAATGAAGAAAAAATTTGAGATGTCTATGATTGGTGAACTTTATTATTTCCTAGGACTGTAGGTCAATCAAAATGAAAAGGGCATTTTTATTTCTCAAGTTAAATATGTAAAAGAAATGCTGAAAAAGTTCACAATGGAAGATAGTAAACCTGTTAGCACTCCCATGACAACAGGCTGCAAGTTGAGCAAGGATGACAAATCTCCAGATGTAGATCAAATAATGTACAAGTCTATGATTGGAAGCCTACTGTATTTAACAGCCACTAGACCAGATATATTACAAGCAGTATGCATGGTTGCAATATTTTAGGCTAGT
This sequence comes from Wollemia nobilis, assembly GCA_028583015.1. NCBI lineage: Eukaryota > Viridiplantae > Streptophyta > Pinopsida > Araucariales > Araucariaceae > Wollemia > Wollemia nobilis. The sequence goes on from JAQPPZ010000505.1 coordinate 835,503, forward strand.
CCCAAAGAAACTCATGTGACAGCTGTAAAGAGGATCTTTAGGTACCTCAAGGGTACTATGGATTATGGGTTGTGGTACCCAAAAGGTAAAGACTTCACTTTGATTGCATATTCTGATGCAGATTGGGCAAGATGTATTGATGACAAAAAGAGTACCAGTGGAGGAGCATTTTATCTTGGAGACAGGCTGGTAGCATGGCACAACAAGAAACAAGAATCAGTCTCTCTATCCACAGTAGAGGCAGAATACATTGCAGCAACAACATGTTGTACATAGATATTATGGATGAGACAAACATTGAAAGATCTTGGTATTCACTTCAAAGATCCAATTTCAATTAAATGTGATAACACTAGTGCTATCAACATATCCAAGAATCCGGTTATGCATTCTAGAACCAAACATATTAAGATCTGGTATCATTTCTTGAACGATAAAGTTGCAGAAGGAGAGGTCAAATTGGATTTTGTTCCAACTACAGAGCAAGTAGCTAATATATTCACAAAACCATTGCCCAAAGAATTTTTTGAGTACCTTCGAAATAAGTTGGGAGTGGTCACAATTCCCAAGAATTGACTATCATTTGGGATCACATTCTCAGGGGGTGTATTTATGCCTATGCTTATAGTTTTGCTTATATTTATGATTTTTGCTAACTGTAACAATATTTGTCTGAGTTGGTGTGCAGTAACTTAGGGGGAGTCTGTAGTAGCCCTTTGGTATTATTGTCAAAGGGGGAGAAGAATTATAGGAGAGTGCATGAGTGTTGCCAACAATTCCAAAGGGGGAGATTGTTAAGCAAGGTGCAGCAAAAGTATTGTCATTTTTGTCAACATAGACAGGAATTAATGTAGTTGAAGTAGTGGACAAGAATTCATAGGTCAGTCAGATCAAGTACAATGAAATTCCAGGAAAACAGAAGTGGCCCAGATTCAAAAATTTGTAGAAAAAGACAAGTAAGAAAACTGTCGCGATATCGCGACATGTTTTCTGTCGTGATTTCATGACAAAAATGAGGAGAGAGAAGGTGCAGCCGAAAATGTCATGATTTCGTGACAAAAATGAGGAGAGAGAAGGTGCAGCCGAAAATGTCATGATTTCACGACAAAAATGAGGAGAGAGAAGGTGTAGCCGAAAATGTCGCGATTTCGTGACAAAAATGAGGAGAGAGAAGGCACAGCCAAAAATGTCACGATTTCGCGACATGTTGGAAGGAAAGAAGCAAATTTGAAAAACTGTCACGATTTTGTGACAAGTTTGGAGAAGCAGTGCCAAGGACAAAAAGTGTCACGATTTCGTGACAGTTTTGAAAGAAAAGCACTAAGGGCGAAAAGTGTCGTGATATCATGACACATCAGGTTTTCGTGACCCGAAGAAGAGAGAATGTATGGCAACAAGAGGTGTAGCGATTTCACTACAAGTCAAAAGTTCAGAACACAAAGGTGTAGCGATTTCGCTACAAGTAGAAAGTGCAGAACACAAAGGTGTAGCGATTTCGCTACAAGTTGAAACTACAAGACACAAAGGTGTAGCGATTTCGCTACAAGTAGAAAGTGCAGAACACAAAGGTTTAGCGATTTCGCTACAAGTCAAAACTGCAAGACACAAAGGTGTAGCGATTTCGCTACAAGTCGAAAGTGCAGAACACAAAGGTGTAGCGATTTCGCTACAAGTCGAAAGTGCAAGGCAAGGTGTAGCGATTTCGCTACAAGTCAAAGTTTCACGAGTCAAAGCAAAGTTGGAAGCACAAGGCACAAAGTTGTAGTGATTTCGCTACATGTAGGATTTTCAAAGGCCGAAGGAAGGAGAAAGTACAAAGGAAAAAGTTGTAGCGATTTCGCTACATGTATTTATTTCTCTAGTGCATGAAGTGAGAAATGTATGGATGTGAAAGATGTCGTGATTTCGTGACATGTTGCATTTTCACTGGTGAAAGGCAAAGAACAGCGCTAAGGCAGAAAAGCATCGTGATTTTGCGACATGTTCCGATTTTGCTGAGGCATGCAGATAAAAGTGTACAAAAGCAAAAAGTGTCGTGATTTCACGACATGTTTCGATTTCGCTGAGGCATGCGGAGAAAAGTGTACGAAAGTGAAAAGTGTCACAATTTCATGACATGTTCCATTTTCACAGCTGCAAGCGAAGCAGAGTGCAGGGAAGCGAAAAGTGTCATGATTTCGTGACATGTTCCATTTTCACGAGTGCTTGCGAAGGAGAGTTGTACGGAAGCGGAGAACGTCACAATTTCGTGACATGTTCCATTTTCATGGCTGCAAGCGAAGCAGAGTGCAGGGAAGCAAAAAGTGTCATGATTTCGTGACATGTTCCATTTTCGTAGGTGCTTACGAAGGAGAGTTGTACGAAAGCAGAGAACATCGCGATTTCATGACATGTCTGGTTTTCACGGTTACAAGCGAAGAAAGGAACAAGGAGGTAGAAAGTGTCATGATATCACGACAGGTCGTGTTTTCACTGGTAGAAGGCGAAGAAGAGTGCAAAGAGACAGGTGGCAACAACATGCTAACTGACAGCTAACTGGAACAGAACTACAGTTATAGAGAAAAAGTAGGGAGCCAAATTTAGAAAAGTCAACTAAAGACAGTGCGACGGTTACAAGTGCAGTAACAGTTAGAATACATGCATAATCGAAATAGCATTCAAACATACGTATATGTAGAATAAAAAATGCATTCGAACAGTCGCATATGGAGAATCGAAAATGCATTCGAACAGTCGTATATGCATAATCATAAAAGCATTCGAACAACCGTATATGCAAAATTCAAACAGTCGCATATGGAGAATCAAAAATGTATTCGAACAGTCGTGCAAGAAAAATAAAAATTGCATGCACGCACAGAAAATAATTTGAACAGTCTGAGAATGTTATTCGACTGCATGCAAAATTTGAAAAGTCAGAGAAGACGAGGAGTCTCGATGAGAAAAAATGGGTTATAAAAAGATAGTCACACAGAGAATCATGTGGCTGCTGTAAGTGTGAAATTGCTACACAAAGAGGGTTAGAAGAGGGCCAAGAGAGAAATAAGAAGATCCGTGAGAGTGTGTAGAGTTTGTTTAATTGCAGACCAGACAGGGTTGTGTAAACAATGAAGGCATTTTTATGTCATTATAATTTCTCAGAATTGCAGTCCAAGTTGGTGCTTGGTACTAGGGGTTGGTGCTCCTATCTGTTGTAGCAAAAAATTAAGGGGTTGGTGCTCCTTCTAGTGGATGCTGGTAAAGTGTTTGTAAAATTGGTATTTTGCATAGACTGGATTTGGATTAGAGTCCAAGCAGTCATTTTTTGAGGAGTACCCAAATTGGTGAACCTCGTTATATTATGTGTTGTGGTGTGCTCTCTTGTTCAATTTGCTTTTCTGGTTTTCAAGTTCTCTTTGCTTCAGTTTTAAATGTTGTAGATTTGAATTTTAATAGCTACACTGATTCACCCCCCCCTCTCAGTGTCATTGTGTAAATATCATAAAGGAGATAAATCTAGTTGTATATAAGCAAGGGAAATAAAAGCAATCAAATTGAAATCATATGTCCAATCAAGGAGAATTCAATACCATCGTTCGAGAATCAAGAAGTCTCCACCAAATTGCTACCATTTGAACTCCATTCAAGAGCCATCAAAGCTCTACCAAAGCTCCTTTAAATATCTACCAAAGCTCCACCATAAGCATTGCTTGGCTAGAAATATCTCTGCACCAATGAAGTAAAACAAAGAACAAGATGTAAAAATATGTTGAAGGGCTTTCAAGAAGGCATTGATAAGACAAGGGCATGCAAAGGAAATAAGGTGCCACCTTTCATTCTCTGAAATAACCCTAAAATGCCCAAAAATGAACGTTGAATTTAACACATGTGAAAGGAGATGTTACAACATTATTTTGACACCCATATTCCATGTGGAAGAGGAGTTACTTTTAGCCAGAATAATTACAGTAAGAGGTCTCACATAGGTTGAAGTAGAGAAGTCACTTGGACAATGCATAAAGAGGGAATAAAAACATTCCAATCAAAGGTGACACTTGTAACAAGCATTAGAATAGAGTTGGTGACTCCACCAAGTGTCTAAAGCACTCTTGGAGCATTTAATGAAACCACTATGACACTTGTCACTCATAAAAATATTGACTACCTATTAAAGGCACCTTGGACCAGGGAGAACATAGCATTTGAGAGCATTCAGAAACATCAAAGAGAAGTGTAAGAACTCTCATTAAAATAGTTCAAGGAAAGAATTAAAGAAGGATTTCGAAGCCAAGGAGCACATTAAAGAATCTATAATCACTCACAGCACCCAAGAAGGACAAATTATATCCATACGCATCTAATTCCATAAAGGTGCAAATATTTATTAAGTTAAAATTTTCCCTATCTAATTTGCTTTCATTAAAAATAGAGTTATAAGGTTATATTCTAAGGTTGAAATATTAAAGGAAATCAATATTTATTTGAAAGCAAAAATTAGGGAAATTAAATATCAAAGTAGTCTAATATTTACAAAACACAACCTAGGAGAAATAAGGGATACTACTTTGAATTAATCCATTGATATTTGCAAATATTATTGTGTTCTAATTTTCCAAATTTAGGAGTTATATGGGTTACAACACCAAACTAGGTTATTGAAAATTAGAAACACTAAAATAAAATTCTAAGGGATATTCAAAAGGAGTTTATTAAAGCTTTGCTAAAGTTGGAATTTAGCAAAATATTTGTCTCAAAATATCTCAAAAGGGACAAAATAAATCCAACATTAAAACCTCTTCAAAATTGGAAAATTTCTTAGTTCAATAGGAGTGATAAGGTGTTAGAAAATTGATTTTTGATATTTAAAAAACTTTACAAAATCAACCAAAATTGAACTACATTTTACAAGAGCACTATATCATATTCCAAAATCACTAGGGAGTCTTAAGGTATTCTACAAAACTTGGTAATATTAGCATTTATCAAGTTCTAAATCCATTTGGAAGATATAAGATTTCTACAAAAACTAATATTCCACTAGGTGTATATACTCTCATTACTAGGGAGACATAAGTTAGCCTATTAACCTAAGGATTAATAAATATTTTATCAAATAAAGCTTATATATAAGGGAGTTATATCCTATAATATCTAAAACTAGGGAGCTATAAGGATGTCTACTTCTTAAAACACAATAAACACTAATAATTCCTTTATATTAGAGAAGGCCAACACCATAAAACATGGGATCATGAATCTACTCATGAAATCCAAAGGAATGTTAGACATAAATTCAAAGGTTATTCATAGTGAAGTCTTATAATATAACTTTGATACTATGGAATGTTATCTTCAAGCCCATCTCAATGAAGATATTGACAATGGAAAAAGTGACATTTCACTTTCCTTAGACCTTGTGAATATATTATATATGGCATTGATCACATACAAACATTATAAGGATGAAAATATAGAACAAAAAGGATTTATAGATGTACTCAAAAAGAATATAAAATTAAATGAATCGTATCTAGGAAAACATGTTCAATCCTCATGCAACATTGGTACTTCAAGTTCTATTAAATCAAGATCTTATTTTGATGGCTTAAGTGGTTGTTCAAAATATTTTGTACATATTGAAGACAATAAAGGAGAATCTTCCTTACAAGAACCAAGTAGAAACACAACCACCTATGAAAGCACAGAGACAGGATTCAAAGGCAAAGCTAGAGAAGAAGAAAAATATAAAGCAAATAAAAGAGGAATACAACGCAAAGTCAATTAAAATAAGGACCTTCAACTATAGCTTACTTTGCATCATATGAAGACACAAATTACCTACAAAACCTGATCATAGTAAGAAATGAAGGATAATACAAATTCCACTATCCAATGGAAGAAGATCCACAGTGAAGACTAAAGTCTTCAATACCCAAAGAATATAATACAAGGGGTGTTAGAAATAGATTATATTATATCATTTGGATCATGTAGATGTACCTTCCTAGGTACATAGGACATTAGATTACTTTAGGGGGAAGTTATCTAGTTATTTTGTGCAATGTAATAAATGAACAAGTGTCAATGTGCAAGCTGTATATGTGCAAGGTATCCCTTGCACATCTAGGTAGAGTGTTGGCCAAGGAACCTATCTTACTATATAAAAAGGGCCTCATTATAACAAGCAATATATAGAAGCTTAGAACATATTTGTAGGTAGTAGCATAGTGTTGTGTAGATCACCATATATTGGTGATGGATGTAATGTAGTCCAGTAGTTTTGTTCATGGAGTATACATTTCCTTCATAGCTACATTGTATTCATTTTCATCATTTCTATTTATAGCATATTTCAATCATCTCATAGATTTAATTTCTTTCATATTATTATGCTTCTTGTGATTGCTATCTCCCATTGTATATTGCATCAAAATCTAACAATTAGTAGAGTATACCTAAAGTGGTTAAGCATAGATGAGTTGAACGTGATAGCCACTCTCTATGGATAACCTGAAACCTGCAATATGATTTGATGGAAATCATTCTTATAACTATTTTTAATTGCAAAATATCTATATATAGTATAATGTAAGTCATTCAATGGATCAGCTCTTTGGTGTTTACAATTGGTATGATTATATTAATTGAGGTTAGACACCTTCTTGAATTAGAAATGAATTTTTTTCTGGAATCATGTCAACATTATTGGAAATATTAAGCATATTGAGTTGTCATTGATGTCAAAGGTGTATAGTCATTGATGTCAAAAGTTCATAAGGCAGGAATATTCTTCAAGGATGGAAATATTATAAGGATGGACAAGCTATCCAAGGCAAGCATGAAGCAAAGCAAAGATAATATTCAGCAAAGGGTTATAATATTTAAATTTAAATTTAAATATTATAAAGAAAGAGAAAGGTTTATTCAAGGTTTGGTTGAGATAAAAGTTTAAAAGAGAAAAATATTTAAAATGCAATGGACCAAGGTTTAAGGGACATTGGAATAAAATATTCCAAGAGGAGAAAAATATTTAAAATGCAATAGACCAAGGTTTTAGAATCAATATTATAATATTTTTAAATATTATAATATAAAGGTTTTAAAAAGAGAAAGGCACCAAAATGCACATGGAGAAAATAAATTCAAATTTAATATCGCATCGACATCTCCATGTGAAATCAATTTGCATATTTAAAAGGGAAAAATATTTCACTTAAGGTAAGAAGAAAAATTGATTTCGTTCGCACAAAGTGGTAGAGGGCAGAAGAGGAGAAAGGAGGAGCATGCACGTAATTTGAGGAAGAGGTAAAAATTAAAAGATAAATATAAGTGAGCGCATTAGTGATCCCAAATGGGTGGCTAGCCCAGGCGATAGGCTAGCCTGCACTAAGACGTTGGCAAATAGGAGGTCAGGAGGTCAAATCATGGTGGCTCTATTTTATTAAAGTTTTAAGCAAGGAAGAAATCACAGAAGGAAATTGAAGAACCCATTTGTAGGCTTTGAGTTTTGTGTGGGCAGCTAGCTCATACGGCTACCTAGTTGTTTCTAGGGTGTTGTACAGGAAGAGGTTGTGAGTTTGACTCCCGTGCGCTTGGTTGAGGTATGAAAGTTTTTGAATAAGTTTTAAATTGCAAACAAAATCATGATCATCATGTTCGTTGGGCTTGTTTGATTTATTTGACAAAGAAATAATTGCTAGATTCATTGATTTAATTATTAAAGGGTAGTGTGCATGATTATGTGCATGATTATTTTAGAATAGGAGTAATAAGGTGTAGTGTGGATTATTTGGTATTTGTAAGGGCAAAGGTTTATGTGTATAATTATTTCAGAATAGGAGTAATAAGGTGTAGAGTGGACTATTTGATATTTGTAATTGTTGTGTGTTAAAGAGGAGAGATAAGGTGTGATATGGTTTATATTTAATTGTAATTTTGCCTTGTAGAAAAAGAAATTGTAAAGGTTTTTAAAAGCTTTATTTTGAGAAATTAAAAAGGGGGAACAAGGTATTATTTTCAGATTTGTTGTGGACATCTTTGGAAAGACTTTTTGTGGATGATTTGAAAAGAAAAATTTACTAACCAAGTTTTTCTAGTGGCAAAAGAAAGAAGATTATTCTTAGACAGGTTTTTGAGGGCACATCTTCATCAAGGCATATTTTAGAGGTATGGTGTTTTAACTCCTTCTCAAGGTGGATTGTTTGAAAGGAATATTTTAAGGTGGAGATATAAGGATTAATTTTATGTGCATTGTTGAAAATATTTGTGTTAGAGTTTGAAAGCTAAGTTGTGCTTCATTTTTGAATAAAATTGGAAACACATGTGCTAGGGTTTATGAACAAGTTGTGCATCATTGTTGAATAAAATTGGAAACACATGTGCTAGGGTTTATGAACAAGTTGTGCATCATTGTTAAATAAAATTGGAAACACATGTGCTAGGGTTTGTGAACTAGTTGTGCATCATTGTTGAATGAAATTGAGAATATTGGTGCAAGGGTTTGAGAGCATAATTGAGCATTGTATTGAGTGATATTGGGAATAAACTTGCAAGAGCTATAGACCTATTTTTGTGAAATAAATTTATGCATTAACCTTGATTGATATTGATATTAACTTGCAAGGGTTATAGAGTAGTTTTGTGAAGTAATTTATGCATTGGTTTGAGTGATATTGGAGGTGAATGTGCAAGTGTTGGAAAATAGATTTGTGAAGCAAGTGTGTGCATTGGTTTTGATTTTTTGAAATACATAAGAAGGTAAACTACTAAGTGTTACATTAGAGATATATTTTAAAAGCAATAAATGTGGGACATGTGAAAACGATAGACTTAATGAATGTGAAAAAAACATATTGAGTATTTGTATTGCATATCATTCTCTTTATGTTCATGAAGAAAAATAATTCTAGGTAGAATATGTATGAATTACTTTAGTCAAAGAAAGTACTTTTGGAAAATACATAAGCAATTGTTTATATGCAATAATTGGGAATATTTGACCAGGTTGTGTGAGCAGGTTTGAGGGAGATTTAAGTAGGTTGTGTGAGCAAGTTTGAGGCAGATTTGTGCAGGTTTTAAGAGTAGGATTGGAGCAAATTTGAAAAAGCCTTGTGAGTAGGCTTGGTGTAGATTTGAATAGAATTGAGAGTAATTTTTTTATCAAACTTGAGCAAGCCTTGTGAGTAGGCTTGGAGCAGATTTGAGCAAGCCTTGTGAGAAGGCTTGAAGTAGATTTGAGTGAGCCTTGTGAGAAGGCTTGAAGAAAATTTATGCAAAGCTTGTGAGTAGGCTTGGAGAAGATTTGAGTAGGCTTTGAAGTAGACCAAATCAAAGGGTATTAGTGTCTCCTATGGATAGAGGTCCACTAGGTAGAGAAAATTGGATTGGTGTTTCTTATGGATATAGGTCCACAAACCAGATCAAATGGGATTGGTGTCACCTATGGATAGAGGTCCATGATCTTGAGAATAGGGGATTGGTGTCTCCTTTGGGTTGGTGCCCATAAGCATTGTAATAGGGAATTGGTTCCCAATATATTGATTGAGAAAATATATAAGAAATATTTTCTCCGTGGACGTAGCCCACATTAGGTGAACCACATTAAATCTGTGTCTCTCATGTGTGTGATGATTTGTACGTTATTTCATTTACTACTTTGATATTATTGTTGTTATCATTTGAAAAGAAAAGTAAAATTTTTTATATTATACTGTTCACCCCTCCCCTTCTTAGTATAAGTTTATGTTCTTCAAACATCTTGTGTAAAACATGTATGTGTGTATTGTTGTGTTAATGATTTTATTGTAAATCTATGAATTGATATTTTGCTATAGTGATTTTGCATTCTAGATTTCTACTTGGATTCCTATTATAGTTGTGGAATGATTTAGCATAGCTAAAGGTTCTTAATGATAAATTTTTTGAATGCATAAGGGACATAGGTTGTTCTATTAGGTGTTCAATTTGATTTCTAATTGCAAGACTCTTTGTACCATATCTCTTGATGTTTCCAAATCTATACCACTTTTAGTTTATCTTTCTAACCCTATGTATTTATTTCTTTAGTCTATAACCTCCCATTTGGATAAATTAGCTAGGAAAAGTAATTGGACTTCTTTGGAGGATGACTCAAAAATTCCTTCTCTTTGAATCTTCCAATCTCTTGGCCAAAGTCTTAATGGCACACATCAATCTTATTCTTGACTTAGGAAGATTTTATAACCAAGATTTATTTTGACACGTCTACAAAATTGCATACCTATTGCATGACCAATAGTAAATTTGTGGCATATCTAATAGGACCCGAAGGTCTCACTTCCCCTGAATAGGTAGCATTTTTTTCTAGTATCTAATAGTCACAAGCTACCCTATGTGTCAAGTGTAATTTTTGGTATAATCACCTAGAGGACTCAAGATTTTGGTGAATAGTATTGACCTCATTTGTGGAGTATATTCACTTGGTGACTCTGTTGACTCAAGAATCCTAAAAAGTGGTGAATCTATTGAAGGAAAAACTCAAAATTAAATGATAAAAGTACTAAAAATCCAAAATAGTATGTTATGTGTAGATTATGTGGTTATGCAATTTTTTTAATAAAAATTCCTAGAATCACAACTGGGAAAAATTGTTCAGCCTAGAATAATACCAGGCCACTCAACTGACCAATTCTCCATGAAATCCTTGAGGCTACAATGAAGATATTGCCCATCTATGATGGTAGTGAGAAATTTTCCTATGGGCATTATCAAGATGTCTCAACTTTAGCCATATTTTGAAATATTATCTTTGAAGATGTCATGATAAGATTACTCACCCAATATTTGTAGAGCAGTGCATTGCAATATTTTAGGTATTTAGAAGGCAATATCATTAGAACTTGGGTTAACCTGGCTAAACCATTGATCTTTGTATATGATCATCTAGGGGATCTCTTTTCACTACTCATGTATTTTTCCTATATTAAGAGAAGTCCCCGTGAAACTCTCCTAGATTTAAACATCAAATTCAAAAGTTATGAGATAGAATCCCTTGGGAAGTTAAGCCATCACAAGCATAGGCCTATATCTTCTATGTATAAGCTCTATATTTAGAATTAGCCCTCCAAATACAATGCTATCATGATAAAAGGCTTCCACAAGTGTTTCATATGGCTTGTAAGGTTGAAAATGTGTTGATTGCAATAGGAACACTTCCTCTCAAGTTGGATGAATTTAGTGCTCCATTATCTTACCACATAGATCTACGTCACCCTAGCTCATAATTTCCCTAGTTGATTTCTCCAATAGAGGTAGTGCCCTTAGTTCAATACTCAAATGATAAAATATGTATTGTATTGAACCCCCGAGAAGCTTAGGATATTTAATATATCATCCAACATCTTACCAATGAGCTTACAACAATTAAAAAATAAAGGGATAATTATGATCTAGATTTGTATGAGAGTTCAACACTTGATGAATACAACATCCAATTGTATACTCTTTCAACAATGACTCATCAATTACAAAATGTTGTATCCCTCAAAATGGACTAAGATTACCTCCCATTAGTAGAAAATACTTTGTAGTAGACACAATAACTCCAAATATAATGGTAAATAAGGCAAATCAAGAGGAATATAAATTAGATAAATATTAGGCATAAAGCAACTCAAATTTACAAGGTGATTGTGAAGAAAAATTGAAGCTAAAAATATGTAATCCAAGAGCTTTATTGAATAATACAAGCTTATACTAAGAGAGGGGGTGAACGGTATAATATAATTTTTTTTAATTTTCATTCCAAATGATAACAATAATAATATCAATGCAATGAATGATATAATACACAATTCATCACACAAATAAGATACATATATTTAACGTGGTTCACCCAATGTGGGCTACATACATGGAGAAATATTGCTTATAAATTTCTTAACAAATTTCATAGGAGCCAATTCCCTATTATAATGTTTATGGAAATCTATCCACAGGAGACACATGTACCCTCTCACAAGTTCATGGACCCCAATCCACAAGAGACACTAATCCCTTCTGCTCTAATCTGCTCCAAAACTTGCTCGCGATTTTTCTCAAATATGCTCACAAAATCTGCTCAAACCTGTTCACAAAACCTGCTTAAAACTGCTCACAACTCTGCTCAAATATTCTCACAAAAACTACTCAAAATTATTCATAATTATGCTCAATCCTGCTCACAACTCTGCTCAAATATCATAAAAACCTACTCAAATTTGATCCAAAATATTGCATCCAAAGAATGCTTATCTATACCCAAATTCAATCATACACAATGCACAACTTTTTCTTTCAAATTTGTTCTATAACCCTTGCACATTTACTCCCAATATCAATCAAAACCAATGCATAAGTTTTATCATAAATTTAACCTATAACCTTTGCACATTTACTCCTAATTTCAATCAACACTAATACACATCAAATCAATTCTTATACTTCCAATCATATGACATCAAAAATATTTTCCTCAAACAAAACCACCCTTGAGAAAGAAATTAAATTACCATACCTCTAAATCTACCACAATGATGATGAGCTTCCCCAAACCTATCTTTAAAAAAAATAGTTTCCTTTTGTTCCTTCAAAAATCTAGTTAGTAATATTCTCTTTCTTGCACAAATATTAAATCATCCACCTATGAACCCTTTTTAATATGCAAAATATAATTTAAAATCAATCACAAAATACACCTTATATCTCCTTTCTCTAAAATGCAAAAGTACAAAAACATTTCACCACAATACATATTATATCTCCTTTTCTAAATAACAATCAACCTTATAAATTCTTCACACAATGTGCAAAAAAAAAATTCAAATAAAATTAATGTTGTTGGAAATTTTGAGTAAGTGTGTTGTCATTGATATCAAAGGATTGATGTCAAAGGTTGATGTCATTAATTGTCATTGATGCCAAAGATAGTTTGATATGACAGTAAAATAAAGTTTATAATATGCAAGGCAAAGTTCATCCCAATGCAATAAAATTGATAAAAATGGAAGGTTATAATATTTTATATTATAATCCAAAGTTCTAAGTGATGGGTTAAAAGGTTTAAGTCCCAAATTTTTAAGCCCATGGTCTAAGAAAAAAAGATAATATTATTATATTTTAATATTATAATATTTAGGCCAAAAAGAATTTATTAAGAGGATTGGAAGTGCATTGGACAAAGGTCTCAAAAAAAATTAAATTGATGATAGGCAAAAATATTATTTAACACCAAGGTTAAATAATATAATAAATAATATTTAACACCAAGGTTAAATATTATGGTAAAAATAAAATTAAATTTGAATTTTCCAAAGGCACCAAAATTTGAAATTAATAAAGGTGGCAAATAAAAGATGAGCCGATGTCATAGTAAAACCATTGAATGCATATTAAAGGAGGACAAAAATCGTGTTTCAAAATCTAAGGATATTGCACATGATTTAATTGATTTTATGGAAATGCACTGCCATTCATAAAAGGGAAATAACAAGGAAAAGATAGCTCATGAATTTCGAGCAAGTGGTAGCAAGATTTAAGGTAAAGCACACATTTTGGGTTTAGCCAAGGCTAGTAGCCCAAGTGGCAGGTGGGTCCTACGTAAGGCATGGCATAGGATAAGTCACGGTTTTGAATCTTCACGATAGCAAATTTTTACAAGTACATTTGAACAGAGAGGAAGGTATAAAAGTTTTGAACACACATTTTTTTCCAGCCAGTGGGTCCCACCTAGATGGCACTCTAGCTCACGCTAGAGCGTGGGTACTATGAGGTTGAGTGTTCGAATCCCGATGATGATGACAATAGACGTGGGTAAGGGCATAATTTTTTTATTTTAATATTGAGGTATGCTTAGCGCTTAACAAGGGAGGCATAAATTTTTTATTTTTGTAATTAAAAGTGCTTATTATATAGTTTAGGGAGGCATAAAGGCAATGGTTTGAATTTAATTATTTGAGGACATAATGATATGTTGAAATTTGGTTATGTTTTATAAAGTTAAAATATATTTTTGAAAGAAAGGAACAATAAGGTGTTTGAAAATAAATTGATGTATGGCATGCACTTAGGAGTATTAAATTATGAAATTACATTAGAAGTGGATGTTATAAGTAGGAGTGATAAGGTATTGTTATGGTTTAATTTGTGTGAGTAATTTTTTACAAAGAGAAATATTGAGAGGGCTTGGTTATGGTCAAAAATATTTCTTGATATTAAATATGTTTATGAGCAAATTTTTAGGAAATATGTTATCGTTGGTTTGAAAAGTGTTATGATAACTAACCCTTGAAAGTGGCATAAGAAAGACATCTTGAGACAGGTTTTGAGAGAGCTCCTTCATCAAAGAGGTATGGTTATATCACCCTTTCTTTAATATTTTGGTTGAAATATTTCATAATTGTAAGGTGGAGATAAAAGGATTGTTTTGAAGCAAGGAGCATACAACTTGGGACCATTTTTTTCATTGCTACTCATCGAAAAATGAAGATAAACAACTGATAGAAAAGCTAAAACACACCATTTTTTATTCACAGTCAAGGATCCTGCATTTTTCGATGACTTAGTTCGCAACGGATAGAAAAATTAAAAAAAATTATAAAGTTTCAAAGGTTTATAAAAGTCTCTAACCTTCGGATAAAATTGTCGATGTCGAAATAAAAAGGTATAAAAAAATCTTAGTTTTGAATTATCCCACATCGCTACGGGAAAACGGTTTGTGGGATTTATAACCTCCAAATCACACAAAGGGAGTTTCCTAGCGTGTTAGGCATAAATCACCCGTGCATAGGTATTTGGAGGCTCGTAGGTATTTGGAGGCTCATGATTTGTAGGTTGTGTTCTCATTGAATTTCAATAAACCACTTATCACTCAGTGTTGCCCACCCATCACACTACCTCTACCCCACCCCAGCTCCACTCTTCCTTCATGCCACCTCTGCCCTACCTCGCTCTGCTCTCACGCTGCCTCTGCCTCTTGGCTCTGCTCCATCTTCATGCTGCCTCACCTCCGCTTAGTCACCACCCTAGCCCCACCCTTGCATCGCTTGGCCACCGCTTAACCAATATAGTGGTAAAACAAATTTTTTGACACCCTGATAACCAAATTATCAAAAAACAATTCAAAATTCTGCCAAATTGTTTCAAATTTTGTAAAACATTTTCAATTTTTTGCAAAAACAAAACTCATTTTTACAAAAATATCCTACTGCAAAACTATTTTTGAAATCTAAATACCTTTTTTTAAATCACAAAACCACACCCTAAATGGTCAAGGGAAGACGATCTCAAGATATGGCGAAGGAAATTGCGAAAGAAGTCTCAAACAAAATGACAAATAATATTACGAAGGAGGTCTTGAGAGAGGTTTCAAAGGAAATGAAAGACATGATGCAATAAATGGCATTTTTGAAGGATAATTTAGAGGATAATATCACTACCAAAATAGTAGGCCTAACCATGATCATCAACAACTTGAGTATAGATATATCCACTAAGTTGGATGCTACAACCCATTCCATGGACCTAGTACAACAAAATTTGATGCTAATGCAGAGCGGACAACAAAACAATGCACCATCACACCAGTAATTAATAGGGGGACCGCATACATCAATCCTTCCTTGTACTATAAAGCTATATTTCCAAAAAAATTATGGAGATGACCCCAAAAATTGGATATATAGGGTCGATCAATATTTCACCTTATATCAAATTCTAGAGATTCAGAAAGTCTGTATTGCATCATTTCCCTTATAATAAATCACTACACAATGGTACCAATGGTATGAAAAAAATAAAATGTCCTTCCACATGGACTGAATTCACAAAGAACCTAATGTTGCAATTTGGTCCTACCAAATTTGAAGATTTCATAGGATCTCTCACCAAACTTTGCCAAACATCTACAGTAAGAGAATACCAGGCACAATTCAAGAAATTGGCAAATCATTCTTTCAAAGTTGCTTCATTAATGGCATAAAATTTAGAAGGAATAATTCAAGTTTGAAGGCTCAAATCCAAGAGGATGAGGAAGCAAAGATAGAACTTCTACAAAATCTCACAGAGCTCAAGGTAAAATTTGAAGAGGGAAGGAAAATTGAACAGGATATGGCAAAACAGTTAAAGGCAAAAGAGTTAGAATGTGAAGGGTTGGAATATGAAATTGTCTCTCTAAGAAAGGAAGTTGAAAATACTAAATATAAGTTACAACAAGATATAAAGTTAGGGAAACAGAAAGAGGATTCAAGCTCCAAAGGAAAAAATATATCAAAAGAAGAAGAGCCCATGACCTATGCTAATGCATTGAAAGGCAAAAGCATCAAGAAGGAAGAAAACAGAGAAGCTTCATGGATAAAATTCAATTACATAAACAACAAAGGAAGAAGCATGCGACCATATTATTCAAGGCAATCTAACAGGTTACAAAATTTCTTCCATGGCTATTGTTTTTCATGTAACAAATATGGTCATAGAGTTGTACATTGCACTGTTTGTGTGAGAAATAATGTTGATAGAAATTTCAATTCATTTGCACCTCTCATGAATAACAATATCATATGTTACAAATGCAATAACTTTGGGCACAAGGCCAAATGGTGTAAAATAGTATTTCTTGAATCAAGCAAAAAGAAGGAGGATCAGAAGGTTCAAAAGAATACAACCTCGATAGTTTGGAAAGAGAGAAAAGAGAAGGAAAAGGAGAATTCAATGTTAGTACAAATAGATCTTCATGTACAAGATAAGAGAAATCAGTGGTTTCTTGATAGTGGTTGTTCGAGTCATATGACAGGTGACAAAAGTAAATTTCTTGTACTTAAAGAAATCAATGGAGGATCAGTAAAATTTGGTGACAATGGTTCAGAAAAAATTGTTGGGAAAGGGACTTTGAGTTTAGATAATGGAAAATCAAAGACATAAAATGTATTGTATGTTAAGGGATTGAGGCACAATTTACTAAGTGTAAGTCAACTTTGTGATCAAGGGCACACGGTCACTTTTCATCCAAATAGATGTGAGATCAAAAAATCTAAAATAGGAAAGCTCATTGCAGATGCCAGTAGAACTACAAATAATCTCTACATACTAAGTGAAATTAAGGGAGAAAAGTGTTTCTTATCACAAGAGGATGAGAGTTGGTTATGGCATAGAAGAATGGGTCATCTGAACTTTGACAACATAGTGAAAATAAGCAAAAAATAGGCAGTTAGAGATTTACCCAAGATAAAAATACCACAAAGCATAATTTGTGCACAATGTCAGCATGGAAAGCAAACAAGAACAAGTTTCAAGTCAAAATAATTTACTTCATCTGAACCATTGAAACTAGTTCACATTGATTTATGTGGTCCTACAAGGACAAAGAGTTTACAAGGTGAAAGTTACTTCATGCTATTTATAGATGATTTCTCCAGAATGACTTGGGTAGCTTTCTTAAAAGAAAATTCAGAAGCCTTTGAGAAGTTCAAGGCATTCAAAGAGTTAGTAGAAAATAAAATAGGTAAAAGGATAAAGTGTCTAAGATCAGATAGAGGAGGAGAATTTACTTCAGGTGAATTCATAGAATTTTGTGAACAACATGGGATCAAAAGAGAATACTCAGCAACAAGGACCCCACAACAAAATGGAGTAGTTGAAAGGAAAAATAGAACTGTTGAGAATATGGCCAGAGCTATGCTAAATGAATCCAAGATTTTAGATGGGTTTTGGAGAGAGGTAGTTCATACAGTTGTCTATATCATCAATAGAGCTCAGGTAAGAGTAAATCATCATAAAAATCCATATGATCTTTGGAAGGGAAGACCAGCTACTATGAAGTATTTCAAAAATTTTGGAAGTAAATGCTACATTAGACGGGAAGAGAAAAATTTGGGCAAGTTTGACTCAAGGTGTGATGAGGGCATATTCCTTGGGTATTCCACTAAGAGCAAAGCCTATAAATACTATAATAAGAGGACACATACAATTATGGAAAGTATAAATGTGACAGTTGATGAACAGATAGGGTCAAAAGAACCAACTCAAGAAATTGTATATCAAGAAGGAGAAAGTTGCCAAGAAGAAATAGGTGAAGAATCATAAGAAGATGAAACACCAAGAACACCACCTAAGACTCCATCCAGGTATGTGCAAAATAATCATCCAAGAGATCTGATTATTGGAAATCCAGATGAAAGACAAACAAGGAGAAAGATAATAGGAACAAGTGAACATGCAAATCTTTCTTTGTTGTCTAAAATTGAGCCCAAGGATTTCAATGAGGCTAGAGAAGATAAATTTTGGGTCAAGGCAATGGATGAGGAGTTGGATCAAATAGAAAAAAGTGAGACTTGGGAACTTGTCCCACGACAAAAAATATAAGAATGTAATTGGCACTAAATGGGTTTACAAAAATAAGTTAAATGAATATGGTCAGGTAGTCAGGAATAAAGCAATACTGGTATGCAAAGGCTATGCACAAGTTGAAGGGATTTATTTTGATGAAACATTTGCTCTTGTTGCATGACTTGAGGCCATAAGGATATTTTTAGCTTTCTCAAGTTTCAAAAACTTCAAAGTATATCAAATGGATGTAAAATCAGATTTTCTCAATGGCATCTTGGAAGAAGAGGTCTACATTGAGCAACCTGAGGGGTTCAACCTAACTGATAAGCCAGATTATGTGTGCATATTAAATAAGGCTCTTTATGGACTAAAGAAAGCTCCTAGAGCTTGGTATTCAAGGTTGGATAAGTATCTTCAAGAATAGGGTTTCAGAAAAGGAATAGTTGACAACAATTTATACATCAAAAATGAAGGAAATGACTTATTAATTGTGGTTGTCTATGTGGATGATATCATTTTTGGAGGTAGTAATGATAAGATGTGTCAAAAATTTACAAAGAGTATGCAAAATGAATTTGAAATGTCAATGCTTGGTGAGTTGTCCTTCTTCCTTGGACTACATATTTCACAATCATAAAAAGGTGTATTTCTCTCACAAACCAAGTATATAAAAGAAATGCTGAAGAAATTCAAATTGGAAGATTGCAAACCAGTAAGTACCCCCATGGTTACAGGATGCAAGTTGAGTAAATATGATGAATCTCCTGAGGCAAATCAGACATTATATAGATCTATGATTGGTAGCTTACTATATGTCACAACTACAAGACCAGATATAATGCAGGTAGTGGGACTAGTGGCAAGATTTCAAGCAACACCAAAGGAAACACATGTACTGGCAGTAAAGAGAATTCTTAGGTATTTAAAAGGAACTATGGATTTTGGACTTTGGTATCCTAGAGGTGACAAATTTATTCTCACAACATATACAGATGCAGATTGGGTAGGCAGTATTGATGACAGAAAAAGCACAAGTGGAGGAGCATTCTTTCTTGGAGATTGTTTAGTCTCTTGGCTGAGCAAGAAACAAGCATCAATATCCTTATCCATAGCAGAGGCAGAGTACATTGCAGTAGTTGCTTGTTGTACACAAGTGTTATGGATGAAGTAAACTTTAAAGGACTTTAAGATAGAGCATGATCATCCCATATCCATACTATGTGATAATACAAGTGCCATAAACATTTCAAAGAATCTAGTGATGCACTCAAGGACCAAGCACATTCTGATCAAATATCATTTTTTGAGAGAACAGGTGATGGATAAGCAAGTCAAATTGGAATATGTTACTACAAAGGAACAACTTGTGGATATATTTACTAAGCCATTGCCAAAGGAAACTTTTGAGTATCTTAGAAGGAAATTGGGAGTAGTCTTACTCCCACCCCAAAATTAATCACCTCAAGGAGAGGAGGTGGGGAGGGGGCTGAGCTAAGAGTCTTATATTTAGCCCCAAAGGAGTCCCTTTGCCATTGATGTCAAAGGGGGAGATATTTGAGTAAGGGGGAGAGCATTCAGACAGGGGGAGCAGTTCTCAAAGGGATCAGATTTGGAATCCAGTGGTTGGAAAAAGGAACTTTTAGAAAGGGTTGCCATCAATGACAAAGGGGGAGATTGTTGGAAATTTTGAGTATATTGTGTTGTCATTGATGTCAAAGGTTGATGTCATTAATTATCATTGATGCCAAAGATAGTTTGGTATGGCAATAAGATAAGGTTTATAATATGGAAAACAAAGAGGTTTGGGACAAAGTTCTAAGTGATGGGTTAAAAGGTTGAAGGCCCAAAGTTTTAAGCCCATGGTCTAAGAAAAAGAGATAATATTATAATATTTTAATATTATAATATTTAGGCC
This sequence comes from Wollemia nobilis, assembly GCA_028583015.1. Lineage (NCBI taxonomy): Eukaryota > Viridiplantae > Streptophyta > Pinopsida > Araucariales > Araucariaceae > Wollemia > Wollemia nobilis. The sequence continues at coordinate 855,733 of JAQPPZ010000505.1, forward strand.
AAAAATAATTTATTAAAAGGAGGATTGGAAGTGCATTGGACAAAGGTCTCAAAAAGAAATTATAATTGATGGACGATAGGCAAAAATAATTTTACACCAAGGTTAAATAATATGATAAATAATATTTAACACCAAGGTTAAATATTATGGTAAAAATAAAAATTAAATTTGAATTTTCCAAAGGCACCAAAATTTGAAATTAAAAAAGGTGGAAATAAAAGGTGAGCCAACGTCATAGTAAAACCATTGAATGCATATTAAAGGAGGACAAAAATCATGTTTCGAAGTCTAAGTATATTGCACATGATTTAATCAATTTCGTGGAAGCGCAGCACCATTCGTCGAAGGGAAAGAGCAAGGAAAAGATAGCACATGAATTTCTAGCAAGTGGCAGCGAGATTTAAGGGAAAGCATACATTTTGGTTTCAGCCAAGGCTGGTAGCCCAAGTGGCAGGTGGGTCCTAAGTAAGGCGTGGTAGAGGATAAGTCACGGTTTTGAATCCCCATGACAATAAATTTTTGCAAGTGTTTTTGGATAGAGAGGAAGGCATAAAAGTTTCATGTGCACATTTTGTTCCAATCGGTGGGGCCAGCCCAACTGGCACTCTAGCTCGTGCTAGAGCGTGGGTACCATGAGGTTGAGTGTTCGAATCCCGATGGCGGTGGCGGTAGACATGGGTAAGGGCATAAATTTTTATTTTAATTTTGAGGTATGCTTAGCGCTTAACAAGGGAGGCATAAGGTTTTTATTTTGGTAATTAAAAGTGCTTATTATATAGTTTAGGGAGACATAAGGGCAATGGTTTGAATTTTAATGTTTTGAGGACATAATGATATGTTAGAATCTGGTTATGTTTTATAAAGTTGAAATATATTTTTGAAATAAAGGAGCAATAAGGTGTTTGAAAATAAATTGATGTATGGCATGCACTTAGGGGTATTAAATTGTGATATTGCATTATAAGTGGATGTTATAAGTAGGAGTGATAAGGTATTGTTATGGTTTAATTTGTGTGTGTAATTTTTGATAAAGAGAAATATTAAGAGGGCTTGGTTATGGTCAAAACTTTGTCTTGATATTAAATATTTTTATGAGAAAATTTTGAGGAAAGATGTTATGGTTGGTTTGAAAAGTGTTATGATAACTAACCCTTGAAAGTGGCATAAGAAAGACATCTTGAGATAGGTTTTTGAGAGAGCTCCTTCATCAAAGAGGTATGGTTATATCACTCTTTCTTTAAGGTGTTTGGTTGAAATATTTCAGAATTGTAAGGTGGAGATAAAAGGATTGTTTAGTGTGTATTGTTGGAAATATTTGAGCTAGGGGTGTGAAACAAGTTGTGTTTCCATTGTTGAAAGAGATTGAGATATTTATGCTAGAAATTGTGAACTACTTGTTAGTGCATTATTGTGAAGCCCTTGAGCATTGGTTTGAATGTATTAAAGGTATTTGAGTGAGTATTTTGAGAAGGATTGAAAATATACTTGGGTAAGTCTTTTGAGAAGGCTTGAAGGCAGAATTTGAGCAGATATTAGAGTAGAATAGAGCAGAGAAAATGAGCAGGTTGAGGCAGAATTATGAGAAATATTGAGGCAAAGTTATGGGTAGATTGTAAACAAAGTTATGAGTAGATTGTGAAGCAGAGTTGTGAGAATATTGTGAGCATAGTTATGAGTATATTGTGAAGCAAATTCATGAGTAGATTGTAAGAAGAGTTATGAGCATATTGTGAGTAAAGTTGTGAGCAAATTGTGAGCAAAGTTATGAGCAAATTTGATCAGAGTTCTTCTATGGAGAGAGATCCACAATATAGAGCAGAGGGGATAGAGTTCTCCTATGGAAAGAGATCCACAAATCAAATTAGTGGGGATAGAGGTCTCCTGTGGATAGAGATCCATGAACTTGAGCATAGGGGATTGGTGTCTCCTTTGGACAAAGGTCCATAAACATTGTAATAGGGATTTGGTTCCCAAAATATTCATTGAGAAAATTTATAAGAAATATTTTCTCCGTGGACGTAACCCACATTGGGTGAACCACATTAAATCATGTCTCTCATGTGTGTGATGATGTGTGCATTATTTACTACTTTGATATTATTGTTGTTATCATTTGGATTGAAAAGTAAAAATTTTTATCTTATATTGTTCACCCCTCCTCTCAGTATAAGCTTATGTTCTTCAAATGCACCTTATAGCTCCTTCTTCTAATATGCAAAAATAATTCCCTCACACTCTATATAAAAATACAATTTTTAAATAAATCTAATACACCTTATAACTCCCACTCAAATTCAATTTAATTAAATTAAAATTTAACACCTTATACACTACCACCGTGAACCAAAACTATGACCTCTAAAGACATAGTACTTTCACAAGTGCTTATGACTGGCTGTGCTACAATAGTAGGTAGAACAAAAGGGTCACCCAATAATTTTAAATCTATCTTCAGTGCGCATTCCAAACTCAGGACACATAGCAAAATGGCATTTAGGGGTTTCAACCCTATGACCTTCTCCACAATAGCACTCACACAAGCCACACAATCGGTTGGGCTACCACAGTAGCTGGAACAAAATCAGCACGCACAAATTTTATCCTTTCCTTGCCCTAATTAAAACTTAACATACACAACAAAACCATCATCGAAGGGTTTTGACCCTACGACCTCTTCCACAACAGTGCTCATGCAAGCCTAGAAACTGGTTGGGCTACCCTTGTAGGTAAAATCAAAAGGTACTCATGAAATATTTGTCCCTATCTTTGCGCTCATCAAAACACTCACTGCTCCCTTTGTCTACCTTTCGCTTCCACGATAAGGATATCATCAATTTTTCATCGTGTGGCTTGTCTAATTTTCAAGGCAATTTGACACACACACACACACTATATATATATATATATATATATATGCTTCCAATGATTTTAATTTTGTCACGTTGGCAATACCTCCATGAATGTTGGTGCCAATTCCTTTTTAAAACTTTGGGTTATAATATTAAATTATAACATTATCTTTTAAAACCTTAAATATTTAAATCCTTGATTTAAATATTTCAAACTTATGTCCCAACCTTTATCCTTTATAAACCTCTGTCCTTTTTAAATATTTTTATCCCAAGCCTTTAAACCTTTTTGTCTCAATCTTTTAAATAAATATTTTTGTCCCAAGCCTTTAAACCTTTTTGTCTCAAGCTTTTAATTAAATATTTTTTTCCCAAGCCTTTAAACCTTCTCTTTATAATATTTAAATATTATAATCCTTTACTTTGAGATATACCTTGCCTTGAATAATTGTCCATTATTTTCTTTGTCCAACCTTGTAAACTTCTCATCCTTGAAGAATATTTTTGCCTTGAATATAATGCACCCTTTGACATCAATGACAAATCAATATTTCCAACAATATCCCCCTTTGTCATTAATGGCAACCCTACAAAAAATTTCCTTTGACTGCAACTAGATTCCAAATCTTCTCCCCCTAACAAGTTGCTTCCCCTCGCTGAATTCTCCCCTTTGACATCAATGGCAAAGGGCTCCTTGGGGCTAAAAATAAGATACTTAGCACAACTCCCTCACCGCATCCTTTTCTTGAGGTGATAAATTTTGATATGGGAGTGAAGTTACTCCCAAATTTCCTCTGAGATACTCAAAAGTTTCCTTTGGAAGTGGCTTGGTAAATATGTCAGTAATCTATTCCTTTGTAGCAATGTATTCCAATTTGACTTGTTGATCAGTCACTTGCTCTCTAAAAAAATGATATTTGATTGAAATGTGTTTGGTACTTGAATGCATCACTAGATTCTTTGAATTATTAATGGCACTTGTATTATCACACAATATGGTGATAGTATGATCATGTTCTATTTGGAAATCACTTAAAGTCTGCTTCATCCATAAAACCTGTGCACAACACGAAACTACTATAATGTACTATGCCTCTATAGTGGATAAGGATATTGATGCTTATTTCTTGCTTAGCTAAGAGACTAAACAATATCCAAGAAAGAATGCTCCTCTACTTGTGTTTTTTCTATCATCAATATTGCCTGCCCAATCCGCATTTGTATATACAACGAGAGTAAAATTATTGCATCTAGGATACCATTGTCCAAACTCCATAGTTCCTTTCAAATACTTAAAGATCCTTTTTAATTATTGTACATGTGTTTCTTTTGGTGTAGCTTGAAATCTTACCACCAATATGACTGCCTATGTTATATATGGCCTTGTAGTTGTGGCATACAATAAACTTCCAATCATGGATCTATACAATGTTTGATTTACCTCAGGAGACTCATCATATTTACTTAACTTACATCCTGTAATCATGAGGGTATTCAAAGTATTGCAATCCTTCATCCTATTTTTTTTTAACTTTTCTTTTTTCATACTTGGTTTGAGAGAAAAATATACCTTTATCTTATTGTGATATTTGCAAACCAATAAATAAGGATAGCTCACCAAGCATTGACATCTCAAATTCACTTTGCATAAATTTTATAAATTTTTGACACATCTTGTTGTTACTACCTCCAAAAATGATATCATCCACATAGACCACTACAATCAACAAGTCATTTCCTTTATTTTTTATGTATAGATTGCTATCAGCTATACCTTTTTTGAAACTCTATTCTTGAAGATATTCATCCAACCTTCAGTACCAATCCATAGGGGCTTGCTTTAGTCCATAAAGAGCCTTATTTAACTTGCATACATAGTCTGGATTATCTATTAGGCTGAAACCATCTAGTTGCTATATGTAGACTTCTTCCTCTAGGTAACCATTTAGAAATGTTGATTTATCCATTTGATACACCTTGAAGTTTTTGAATCTTGAGAAATCTAGGAACATTATTATGGCTTCAATACGTGTAACAAGAGAAAATGTATCTTCAAAATCAATCCCCTCAACTTGTGCGTAGCCTTTGCACACAAGTCTTGCTTTTTTTTTGACAACCTGACCATCTTCATTCAACTTATTTTTGTAGATCCATTTGGTGCCAATTACATTCTTATCTTTTGTATGTGGGACAAGTTACCAAGTCTCACTCTTTTCTATTTGGTCTAACTCTTCTTCCATTATCTTAATCCAATATTTGTCTTCACTTACTTCATTGAAATCCTTGGACTCAAATTTAGATAGCAAAGAAAAATTTGCATGTTCACATGTTCCTATTATATTCCTCCTTATTTGTGTCTCATATGGATTCCCAATAATTAGTTCTTTTAGATGATTCATTTGCACATACCTGGATGGTGTCTTAGATGGTGACCTTTGTGTCTCATCTTCTTCAGTTTATTCATCTTCTTCTTCTTTGCAACTTTATCCTTCTTTATAAAAAATATCTTGAGCTAGTTCTCTTAGATCTATTTCTTCATAAACTCTTATATTTGCACTTTCCACAATTGTATGTGATCTTCTATTGTAGCATCTATAGGATTTGATCTTAGTGGAATAACCAAGGAAGATACCCTCATCACACCTGGAATTAAACTTACCCAAATTTTTCTCTTCTCGTATAATGTAGCATTTGCTTCCAAAATTTTTGAAGTACTTCATAGTAGTTGGTCTCCAAAGATCATATGGGGTTTTATGGTGATTTACTCTTACTTGAGATCTATTGATGATATAAATAGTTGTATGAATTATCTCTTTCCAAAAAGCCTCAGAAATATTAAACTCATTTAGCATAGCTCTCATCATACCCTAAATAGTTCTATTTTTTCCTTTCAACTACTCCATTATATTATGGAGTTCTTGCTACTGAGTATTGTATCTTGATTCCATGTTGTTCATAAAATTCTACAAATTCACCTAAAGTGAATTCACCTCCCCTATCTGATCTTAGTTGATATTTTTACCTATTTTATTTTCTACAAGTGCCTTGAATACCTTGAACTTTTCAAATGCTTCTACAAATCGTGCTTGGGGATTTTTCTATTTTGGGTAAATATTTGGCTGCTTGTGTGTTGTTTATTTTCACTATGTTGTCAAATTTCATGTGATCCATTCTTCTATTCCATAACCATCTCTCATCCTCTTGTGATAAAAAGCATTTTCCTCCCTTAATTTCACTTAACATGTAGAGATTATTTTTAGTTCTATTGGCATCTGCAATAAGCTTTCCTATATTGGATTTCTTGATCTCACATCTATTTGGGTAAAATGTGAGTATGTGCCCTTGATCACATAGTTGACTTACGCTTAGTAGATTGTGCTTCAATCCTTCAACATATAACACATTTTCTATTCTTTATTTTCCATCATCCAAACTCAAAGTCCCTTTTCCAATAATTTTGGCAAAATCAATATCACCAAATATCATTGTTCCTCCATTTATTTTCTTGAGAGAAATAAATTTCCTTTTATCACTTGTCATATGGCTTGAACAACCACTATCAATGTACCATTGATTTCCTTAATTTTGTAGATGATATTTGTTTGTACCAACATGGACTTTTCATTTTCTTGTTCCTTTTTTTTCCAAACTTTTGAGGACATCTCCTTCTGAATTTTTTGACCTTCCTTTTTCTTTTTTGATTTAGTAAGTTTAGGAAATACTATTTTACACCATCTAGATTTGTGTCCAAAATTATTACATTTATAACACATGACATTGTTATTCATGAGAGGTGCAAAAGAATTGTAATTTCTATTAATGATGCCAACATTATTTTCACATAGACCATGCAATGTACAACTTTATGACCATATTTGTTGCATGAAAAACAATAACCTTGGAAGAAATATTTAAACATGTTTAATTGTCTTGGATGATATGATCACATGGTTCTTTCATTTTTGTTCTTGTGATTGACTTCTATCCATGATGATTCTCTATTTTATTCCTCCTTGATGCTTTTACCCTTCAATACATCAGCATAGGCCATGGGCTCTTCTTTACTTACTTTCTTTTATGTTTTTTTTCCTTTTGATCTTGACTTGTATTTCTATTTTTCTAACCTTATATTTTGCTGTAACTTATCCTTAGAATTTTCTACTTCCTTTATTAGAGAGATAACTTCATATTCTAATTTTTCACATTCCAATTCTTTTGCCTTTAATTTCTCAACCATAAATTCTTCAATTATATTTTCCTCTTCAACCTTCACTTTTAATTCTATGAGATCTTGTAGAATATTTGTCTTTGTTTTCTCATCCTCTTGAACTTGAGCCTTCAATCCTGAATTCTTTTTTCTAACCCTTTTCAATTCTCCAAGAGTATTAATAAGTTCCTCCTCTATGTTAACCATAATTTCTTATTAATTTTTAGGATCTCCCTTGTTGATTTCAACCATAAGATCATATTTTATTACTTCAGTGGCCATGTGTGTTCTTGTAAGATCTTCCTTCAAGCTATTATGCTTTCATGAAGGAACCCACTCTAATACCAATTGATGAACACGAGCTTATACTAAGAGGGGGGGTGAACATCATATGATAAAAATTTTCACTTTTTAATCCAAATGATAACAAAAACAATATCAATGTAGTAAATGATACAATGCATAATTCATCACACAAATGAGAGACACATATTTAGTGTGGTTCACCCAATGTGGGTTACATCCATGGATAAATATTGCTTATAAATTTCTTAGCATATTTTGTAGGAACCAATTCCCTATTACAATTCGTGTGGAACTCTATCCACACGAGACATCTATCCCCTCTCACATGTTCATGGACCCCAATCCATAGGAGACACCAACCCCCTTTGCTATAATCTGCTCCAAAACTTGCTCACAAACCTACTCACAATTATATTCAAATATAATCACAAAACTTGATCAAACCTGGTCACAAAACCTGCTCAAAATTACTCATAACTCTATCCAAATATACTCACAAAAATTTCTCAAACTTACTCATAATTCTACTCAATCCTGCTCACAACTCTGCTTAAATATGCTCACAAAAACTTGCTTAAATATGATCCAAAATCTTACATGCAAAGAATGCTTATCTATAACTAAATTCAATTATACACAATGCACAACTTTTGCTTTCAAATTTGTTTTATAACCCTTGCAAATATACTCCCAATATCAATAAAAACCAATGCACATGTTTTCTCATAAATCTGACCTATAATCTTTGCACATTTACTCTCAATTTCAATCAACACTAATGCACATCAAATCAATTCTTATACCTCCAACCATATGACATCAAACTTATTTTCCTAAAAAAAAACCACCCTTGAGAAAGGAATTAAATCACCATACCTCTAAATCTGCCACAATGATGATGAGCTTCCCCAAACCTATCTTTAACAAAAATAGTTTCCTTTTGTTCCTTCAAAAATCTGGTTAGTAATATTCTCTTTCTTGCATAGATATTAAATCATCCACCTATGAACCCTTTTTAATATGCAAAATACAATTTAAAATCAATCACAAATTACACCTTATATCTCCTTTCTCTAACATGCACCACAATACACCTTATATCTCCTTTTCTAAATAACAATAAACCGTATAAATTCTTCACACAATGTGCAAAAAAAAAATTCAAATAAACATAATGCACCTTATAGCTTCTTTTAATATGCAAAAATAACTCCCTCACACTCTATACAAAAATACAATTTTCAAATAAATCTAATACACCTTATAACTCCCACTCAAATTCAATTTAATTAAAATTAAAAATTTAATACCTTATACACCGCCGCCTTGAATCAAAACCGTGACCTCTCAAGACACAATGCTTATGATTATCTGTGCTACAACAATAGGTAGAACAGTAGGGATGCTTAATAATTTTAACTTTGTCTTCAATGTGCATTCCAAACTTAGCACACATAGTAAAATGACATCCAGGGGTTTTGAACCTACAACCTTCTCTGCAATAGCACTCATGCAAGCCACACAATCAGTTGGGCTACCCCAATATCTAGAACAAAATTGATGCACACAAATTTTATCCTTTCCTTACCCTCATTAAAACTTAACATACATAGCAAAATCATTGTTGAAGGATTTGGACCCTATGACCTCTTCCACAATAACACTCATGCAAGCCAAGCAACCGGATGGGCTAACCTTACAGGTAAAATCAAAAGGTACTCATGAAATACTTATCCCTATATTCACGCTCATCAAAACACTCACGACTTCCTTTGTCTGTCGCTCGCTTCCACTAGAAGGATATCATCAAATTTTCATCATGTGGCTTATCTAATTTTCAAGGCAAATTGACACCATATATATGCTTCCAATGATTTTAATTTTGCCACATCGGTAATACCTCCATGAATGTTGGCACCAATTCCTTTTTAAAACTTTGGGTTATAATAGTAAATGATAACATTATATTTTAAAACCTTATATATATATGAGAGAAGATAATTTTGGTGTTGTGAGGTGTAGATGATAAGTGCGTGAGAGTACCATCGTCAATAGGATTTTGATAACTGAAAGTTATTCAGGAAGGTGAAAATAATAATTCTCCATAATATGACGTTCTCTAGGCTTTGTAAATATAATATGATAGTTCATACATGGAAAGGGAAAGTTTTGAGTGAAAACATTGATACTCTAAATGCTACTCTCCTTCAGCAAGAGGAATGAGTGAGTTGAGGTTTAGCGGGTGCGATGGGAGTGAGGGTTTGAATTTTCTAGGTAGGAATATCAGCCAAGGTAGTAGAGGTATATTAGTTATAGAAGGGGTAGGTGGTAACCTTGAGCATGGATCAAGCGAGGATCCAGAGGAATGCGGTCAAGCTACAACAGATTTGGAGGCGGGCATCACATGGGAGCCCAACCCTCCTCAGAAAGACCCCGACAAAAAAGATACGAAGGACAATACGAGGCCCAAGAAGTGGCTATATTTTTCTAAGACTCTTAGAGGAAAAATAAATGAAGTTCTCTCTCTTCTGCCCCTATTTCTAGTAAATAATAAAATTTTAGCCCAGACACGTTCCATGAGCCCTTTTCTTTTAATGGAAGAATTCTCCCTGGTAGGCAAGTTTTTGGGAGGTAGGTCGGACATGGAAACTATCAGGGCTTGGGCAACAGGTAAATGGAGACTGGTAGGCAACTTGGATTTGGTAGCTCTAACTCGAGGGTTCTTCATTATCCATTTTAACAATATGGAGGATGCTAACCACATTTTAATAGGAGGTCCTTGGTTTCTAGGCAAAAGAAGCCTTTTCTCAGATGATGGGGTGAATATTTTGACCCTAAAAAGCAAAATATTAACATTTCCCCTATTTGGGTTCGTCTCTTGATTCTACCTGCCCATTTCTTCAATGAATATTGATTGCAGGGCATAGCTAGGACTATAGGGGACCTGATCTCCATTGACCATGCAACCTTGTCCAGGACAAGGATGACTCATGCAGGAATCTACGTAAATGCTAATTTGAATAATGAATTGCCAAGGTTTGTGGAGCTAGAGTATGGAGAATACTATAGAAAACAACTAGTAGAATACGAGAACAGACTGACATTCAATGTAGAATGTAAAAATCAAGGATATTTATGTAATCAATGCCCTAACCTGGCAATGAATAGAGAAAAGCAAAAGCAGGGAATGCTAGATAGAGGAAATTTGAGGAGTTTCCCTGGCATAGGTGATTTCAATTAGGTAAACTATGTCTACCAAAAAAATAAAAGAGAGGGTGCAGGGTCCCAACAAGACAAAGGAAAACAACAGGTTGTTGGTAACCAAAATACTCAGGTAAGTTCCAATCCTCTAGTTTCAAATAAATTTTCAATTCTATCCAATATGGGAGTAGGAGGATTATCAAAAGACATGGAATCCCATCATCTTCAGGCTAACCTTTATGAATCTCTCAAATCCCCATACAAGTCAAGATCCTCAAACCATAATGCTGAAATTATTGTAAGCCCCGTGGGCATCACAAATCCAAACCCTAATGCACGATCTCTAGAATCCACATCCAAATCAAGATCCTTAAATCCCAATGTTGGAAATACTTCAAGCCCAGTGGGCATCCCAAAGCCAAACCCTAATGCTGAAGAACTTAGGAAGAAATTTGAGGCATTGGAAAATAAAAAATCTCATCTCCCTAACATCATCACTAGGAGCCAAGTGAATCCTACTAAGGGGCTGTCCCGTAGACTAGGGGAATACAAGAAAAAAGGAGAATATTTGGATGTAGGGGTGGAGATATGTGAAACTCTTCAAACTAAGGAATATGGTAGTCCGGTTCTACAAAAAATTACCTCCCCTTAGTTTAGTCCTAAACAAACCAGGAGCACTGTGAAGTCTCCTATAGATTTTGGTAGTGAAAAAAGAAGAGGGAGAATATCAAATGTTGAGCATCAAAAAATTAAAACTGATAATGGCATTGCCAATGGAAAATAGAGAACCTTGTTTCAACAGGTTATTCTGATTTTTGAAGACAACAAATTAGGAAAACCCCCTCAAGGGAGGGGGAGAGGAATAAATCCCAAACAATCTAAATGAAGTTCCTCTCATGGAATGTGAGAGGCCTCAATGGTCTGCCCAAACATAGGGAAGTTTGTGCAATAATAAATCAAGTGAATCCAACTATTATCATGTTGCAAGAAACAAAAATTGATGAGATTCAGTCAAAAAATAGCAAAAAAAATTTGGAATCAAGGGGATATGGTTTGCAAATCAGCCAGAGGAGCATCTGGAGGTCTTATAACTTTTTGGGATCCTTGAATAGTAGAAGGCACTATTATTTAGAAATATGATAGGGTTCTTAGTGTTTTATTTAAGGAAATAAACAGCAACAGGTCATGGATCCTTTCAAATATTTATGTCCCAACTTCAATTCAACAGAGAGCTCTACTGTGGGAGTACTTAGGAAATATGAGTGAAATATTCCATAATGTCCCCTGGATTCTAGTTGGGGATTTTAACACTCCTCTTTACCCTTCAAACAAAATGGGTGGAAATGGACCACCTATCAGGAGCATGGATGAGTTCAATGACTTTGTGAACTCCAACATGTTGATGGATGTAAAACTTAGAGGAGCGAATTATACCTGGAGCAATCGGTGGATAGGGTGTCATCTCATTCAAGAAAGGCTTGATAGGTTTTTCTATCAAAGGAGGCTAAAACTTTGTTCGGTGATTCTACCCTGCAAGCCTTTCCTAAAATTACCTCTGATCATAATCCCATTTTGTTGGAGACCCCTAACTCTCTGTCCTTCAAAAAACTTTTCATATTTCAATCTATGTGGATCAAACATTCTAGTTTTAGAGATAACTTAAGTCAGTGATGGGTGCAACTTGTCAGGGGTAGTGCAGCTTTTAAACTTGCTGGTAAATTAAATTTTGTTAAGGAAAATCTTCGAACTTGGAACAAAGAGGTCTTTGGGAATCTCTTTGAAAATAAAAAATAGGTTGTTGAAATTTTGAAGATAATTGATTAGAGGATCCAATATGGTGATGCTGATGAAACTACTAGGCAGGAGGAACGAACAAAACTAGTAGAGTTTCATAATATTTTGGCCTGTGAGGAAATCTATTGGAGGCAAAAATCAAGGGCTCTTTGGTTGAAATATGGATATTCAAATTCCAAGTTTTTTCACGTCACCACGCTTAGAAATAGAAGCAATAACAAGATAAAATTTTTAAAAAAAGCATATGGTTCTCAATTCTAGTTAATGGAACAACTGCTGGTTACTTTCAAAGTCGCAGAGGAATTCGGTAGGGGGACCCTATCAATCCCATGTTATTCATCATTGTGGTAGAAGCTTTAGGCAGAACCATAAAAAATGCTTGCAGTTCAAGGCTAATATTGGGAATCAAGGCAACATCTCTCACTAGGGTTGTTTCTCACCAAAAATTCATCGATGATACCCTTATATTGACTAAGGCATCAGTGGTTGAGGCCAAAATAATTAAATACATCCTGCAACTCTACGAGGACGTTGTTAGTCAAAAAGTTAATTTCAGTAAAAGCAAGTTATATTTCTTGAACACCCCCATTCAGAGGCAAGGAAGGATTGTAGAAATTTTAGGGTGTGATATAGCAAACCTCCCCACTTCGTATCTTGGTCTCCCTCTTTTCATTGGTTCTCCGAGAGAGTCAATGTGGGACAGGGTTATTGAAAGAATTCAAAAAAAACTTGCTAGATGGAAAGGTCATCTTCTATCTCAAGCAGGAAAGCTGACCCTCACTAAGGCCTCTCTTCAGAGCATTCCAGTCTATTTCCTCTCCATTTTCAAAGCCCCTGTGAAGGTTTTCCAGAAAATTGAGAAACTCCAAAAATAATTTTTATGGACTGGATCAGAGGAGAAAAAAAGGATACACCTTGTAGGATGGACCAAAGTGTGCAGACCTAGGGAAAATGGGGGCTTAGGTCTGAGGAGAATTGCTCATATAAATTTAGCTTTACTAGCTAAGCAGGCGTGGCATCTCATTTCTGGTGAAGAAAATGAATGGACAACTATCATCAAATGAAAGTATATTCAAAATATGGAATTTCTAAGTGACTCAGTTCCAATCAGAGGTTATGCTTTTTGGAAAGCAATTCTTAATTGTAAGGAAATCATCAAAAAAGATTTAAGATGGGTTTTAGGCAATGGTGAGAGGATAAATTACTGGAATGATAGGTGGGCTAAGGACGAACCACTAACACAATATCCTAACTTAGCCCAAATCAGAGATATCATAGAAGAACTCATTGGCAGAAAAGTCTTTGATTATATGGTTGAGGACAGAGGTAGAATGAAGTGGAAACAAATAAGAATTCAGGGATTTCAAGCAGAATCAAATGATCTTTGTAACATTCTCGGGCAACATTTTATCCCCATGAGACCCAAGGAAGATCAAGTGACCTAGGCTCCTACATAAAATGGGTAGTTCACTGTTAAATCAGCTTACAAGCTTCTGCTTGATGACGAGGATTTTGTCCTCCAAAAGGACTTAGTTTGGATAAAAAATTTAATTCCAAAAATTGTAGTCTTTTCATGGCTGGTTATCCAAGGAAGAATTCTAACCATTGATAATATGATGCGTAAAGGTATTTGTATCACTAATCATTGTTATCTGTGCAGGGCTAATTGGGAGACCATTTATCACATTTTCCTTGAGTGCCCTTTTTCCTTGACTGTCCTAAGTGGGGTTTTTTAGGCCTTCAATATTTCATGGGTTAAACCAGCCATCGTACTTGATTTGTTCATCTAGTGGCCTTACCCCTTTTCAAGCCAAAGACTTAGATACATGTGGAAAATTTGTCTCAATCACTATCTTTGGCAGGTGTGGTTAGAAAGGAACCATAGAGTCTTTAATGAGTCTATCCATGATCATCAAACTATCATTGCCAGGATCCTATCCTTTGCCAATGAGAATGTGAACCTTATCCCTTTTGATAGCTATAAACCTCATCTACATGAGACCATGATTGCTCAATATTTAAGCTTAACCTTGTTAGATGAGTCTATGCCTAGGGTAGTCAACCCCAGAGCCAATGTTAAGTGGTCTCCACCTCCTACGGGTTGGTTTAAGCTTAATTTTTATGGAGTAGCTAAGGACAATCCTGGAAGAGCAGGCATTGGTGGCATTGTGTGAGATCATAATGGGAATATGATGCTTGCATTTTTTGAATATTTGGGAACAAGGACGAACAACGAAGCTAAAGCTAGAGCTATGTGGAGAGGCCTTCAAATGACTCAAGACTTAGAAGGTAATTTGATCGTAGAATGAGACTCTATGCATGTTATAAATCTCCTCAATAATTGGAAAACACCTCCTTGGAGGATTAAAACAATTGTTGAAGAGGCTAGGATCCTTTTCTAGGGAAGACAGGACAGAAAAGCCCAACATGTCTTTCGGGAAGCTAACAAAATTGTTGATAAGCTGGCCAATTTGGGTGTCGATGGTGACGGACTTTTCAAATGGGAACACGGTGTCCCGAGTGAAGTAGAGGAGCTTATTCAACAAGAATTCCAAGAATGATAGTCAAATTTACCAACAGGGAAGGCACTATAAGTTCGAAGGCTAGGAGTATTCCCATCTCTTTTTTGAATTGGACTCACAATAAAAATTATCTGAGCTATCAGTCTTCGTGGATGTTGCTTGGAAATACCACAAAGACTAATGGGGACAGTCACATGTCAGATAACATGGCTCCTAGTCATCTTAGTAATTTGAGGTTGGTTGATAATCATAGGGAAGGAAAGAAATGACAATATAAGACTTCAAACCAAAGCCACGTGGACCACTAGATAGCCACCGCCATAAATCTAGCCAGTAGGTTCACTTCTCCAAGGCTGATTGGCCAAGATAGTATGTGGTACCAAAGCATGTCATATACGAAAGAAAGCAATTACCAAAGAATTATTAAGAGTAACTATCAATACAGAGCTTGTGGGAGTTTTTTTCAGTACTCTGCTATGTGTGTCTGCAGCTTTTTGTTTCTCCATTGTCTCAAGGAAGGGATCCGTGTCTATTTATTTTTTGTAATTATGATGCATGTGTGTTTTCTTGGGGTATACCCAAAATGTTGTATGGGAAGTTTCTTTTTGATAACAGGCTATGTGCCTTACCGGATGTAATGGCTTTGGCGGCATGTAGATTTTACATATATAGGATCCTTAGTAAGGATATGTTCATCAACAACCTTGGGCTGATTTTTGTAAAAGGTTTTGGGTCAACCTGTAAAACCCGGTATTAATGCTATAGTATCTTATCTACCAAAAACAAATATTTAAATCCTTGATTTAAATATTTCAAACTTATGTCCCAAATTTTGTCCTTTATAAACCTCTATCCTTTTTAAATATTTTTGTCTCAAGCCTTTAAATATTTTTATCTCAAGATTTTAATTAAATATTTTTATCCCAAGCCTTTAAACCTTATCTTTATAATATTCAAATATGATATTTAAATATTATAATCCTTTACTTTGAGATATACCTTACCTTGAATAATTATTCGTTGTTTGCTTTGTCCAACCTTTTAAACTTATCATCCTTGAATAATATTTCTGCCTTGAATACCATGCACCCTTTGACATCAATGACAACTCAATATTTCCAAAAACTAAAAAATAGAGGGATAATTATGATCTAGATTTGTATTATATTTCAACACTTGATGAATATAACATCCAATTGCATACTCTTTCAGCAATGACTCATCAATTACAAAATATTGTATCCCTCAACATGGACTAATATCACCTTCCATTAGTGGAAAAATACTTTGTAGTAGACACAATAACTCCAAATATAATGGTAAATAAGGTAAATCAAGAGGAAGATGAATCATATAAATATGAGGTATAAAGCAACTCAAATCTGCAATGTGATTGTGAATAAATATTGAAGCTAAAGATATGTTTTTTTTTTTTAAATAATTTGAAAAAACTTGTATTAAAACAAAGATCATTTACAATTTGGGATGAGACTTTTCCCAGCCTTAGTCAAAGAGAACACATGTTTACAACAATAAAATAAGATTTGCATTGGAGCCAAATATCTTAAACCATATTTCTACAATGATTGTTCACCTGTTTACAACTATAAAAGAAGATCTACATTGAAGCACAAATCTCCTAAATAGTATTTCTAGAATGGTTATCCAAATTAGCTAAGCACTGGATTTGCTCACCAACCTGCCTAATCATCTCATCCTCAATAGCCATGTCACTGTGCCATTGAACCCCTACCTCCTTCTTAGTACCCATCTTAGCCAGGAAGTCTGCCACTTTATTTAGATCTCTACTCACATAAACTGGAATCACATCATCTAATTCCCTCCATAATTCCTTAATTTGAGTGACAAGAATCCTCAACCTCCATGTTTTCAAAGCAAATTTCCTCATGCAATCTAGAGCTCCAACCATTATTTGAGAATTTGATTCTAGGATTATCCTCCTGTGACCTTGTTTTACTGCCCAAATAGAAGCATATTTGATAGCTAAGGCTTCTACTTCATTGTTTGTGGCTCTTCCCAAGCCTTGTAGTTCCCAATAGAGCATTGTTCCAACATGATTTTGGCAAACCACTCCAATTCCAGCTCTACCCGGATTGCCTTTTGTAGCTCCATAAGTATTAATTTTAATCCAACCTTCTAGGGGTGGTTTCCAACTAGCTCTATCATGTCCCTCTTGCACTTCAACTTCCTTCTCCATTGCCCCAATAACAACCTGAGTTTCCTATTTAGCATAAACTACCACAGTTTCTGTGACTTTGCTCCAAATGACCTACCAAACTCCATCTAAAGAAGAAAAAGTTTCTCTAAAAAATTTGGCATTTCTCTCCAACCACACTTGCCACCAAATAAAGTTTAATCCAAGCTCCCAACCAATACAAAGAGCTTTAGATTTAAATCTACCCCTCTTCCATCTTTCCCAAATATTAATCCGATTCAAATCACCATTAACTTTAATTTTATAATATAAAAACCATCTCTCCCAAATCTAGCGCATGAATGGGCACTCAAACATCAAGTGATCAGATGTTTCCTCACTCTTGTAGCATAAAACACATTGAGATGGACCAATGATTCCCCTACATATGATATTATCAAAAGTAAGAATTCCATTATGCATGAACTGCCAGGCAAAAAAGTTTACTTTCAACCAACCCTTGGACTGCCAAATATTTCTCCAATCCTCAACCTGATATGTATGAGGAGGAGGCTCTGGAAGGATCTTATCATATCCATCCTTCATTGTGTAGACACCAAGGCTCCCATAGCCCCAAGCTAATTCATCCTCCTCATCTCTACCTGTGAGAAATATTTTTGCCAAGATTTTAGTCATGATGGGTGTCAAATCTAGAGGGATTGAAATTGGCCACTCATCCAACTTCTTAAACTGCTTAAAATTATAATCCCCCAGCTGACTAGTGTTGAAATAACTTTCAATTTGGACCCATCCCCTGGTTTCTATGGCTATTTTTATTGGTTGTAGTTCAAGAAATTCAACAATGATAGGTGGGTATTGATCCCATGAATCTGTCCAAAATCGTGCCTTCTCCCCTCTCCCCACTTTCCAAAATAATCTATCTTTTACTACCTGAGATCCTAACTTGAGAGCCTGCCACACTAAGGATCCATTACCATCCAAAGGGAAATGACCCACCTCATTTGGGTTTACTTGTCCCAAATATTTACTAGTTAAGATTCTACTGAATAAAGAAGTTGGTTGGGAAATCCACCTCCAGTAAAGCTTTCTAGCCAAAGCTTTATTATTTAACTTTGATCTTCTCAGTCCCAAACCTCCTTTTACCTTGGGCTGGCTTACTTTCTCCCAACCTACTAAGGCCCATTTCCTCTCTCCTTTTACTCCTTCCCATAAAAATTTTCTAGCCATCTTGTCCAACTCTTTCCATATGGTATGTGGGGCAGCAAGGATAGAAAATTTATAAATTGGCATGGCCTGAATGACTGACTATAAAAAAGTTAATCTACCCCCATAGCTTAACCATTTGTGATACCAATGATTAATTTTGTCCTTGATACAATCCAAAATATTCCTCCAGATATCTATTTTTAGTTTTTTAAAATGCAAAGGGACCCCCAAGTATACCACTGGGAGATAAGTCCTTGTGAATCCCAAGATCTCTAAAATTTTGTCCTGAAGCCTTTGATCAAGATTGAAAAATACCACTTTGGATTTTTTATCATTGATGACTTGGTTTGTAGCCCTAAGGTAGACATTAAGTGTATCTCTAATCATTCTTGCTTCCCTAAAGTTGGCCACTCCCACCAATCCTGTGTCATCCACAAATTGTAGGTGAGTCAAAACTTCCTCACCCACCTTGATACCTATTAGCAAACCTTGTTGTCTTCTCCTCAAGATGAGTCTACCCAATCCTTCATCCAATATGAGAAAAATATAGGGAGATCAAGGATCTCCTTGATGAAGGCCTCGAGTAGCTCCAAACGGTTACGAGGGAAGACCCTTGATTAACACTGAGTATGTTGGAGTAGAAACACAACTCATGACCCATTCTATCCAATCCTGAGAGAAACCAAAGGCTGCCATCATATTTGACAAGAAGCTCCACTCCACCCTATCATAAGCCTTTGACATATCTAATTTTATGAACATTCCTCTATTACCATATGTTTGCATTGAATGGATTGCCTCCTGAGCTAGAACCACACCATCCAAGATCTGCCTACCCTCTACAAAACCCCCTTGCTCCGAGGAGATAATGCTATGTAGAAGAGGTTTTAGCCACTCAACCATTACCTTTGTGATTATTTTATATATGACATTGCATAAGGCAATAGGTCTATAATCTAAAATATGTACCCCCTCCTCCCCTTTTGGAATTAAGGTAATGAAAGTATGATTTAATGCTTTAAGCATTATTTTACTACCTTTGGACTCCTCTATAACAACCATTACATCCTCCTCCAAGTTATCCCAAAAGGCCTAAAAAAACTCAATTGGAAAGCCATCTGGACTTGGTGTTTTTTCGGTGCTCATTCCAAAGACTACATTATTTAGTTCCTCTCTATCAATGGGTTTAAGTAGGGTCTAATTTTCTTCTTCAAAGATAACAGAGGGTATGACAACAATAACTTCTTTTTGAGCCTCTTCATCTTGCACCATACTTTCCTTAAATAGTTTAGAAAAATAATCCATTGAATGGAAATGCATACCTGGAATTGTATCAAAGGAGTGTTCATTCTCATCTTGAAGAGCTTCCATGTTGTTCATATGTCTCCTAGCACAAGTAGTCCGATGGAAAAATTTGGTATTTTTATCACCTTCTAATAACCAAGTGGTTCTTGCTCTCTGTTTCCAGTAGGTCTCCTCTTGGTTGTCAATGTCCTCAACCGCTTTACACAATGCATCATCCTCTTCTTTGAGCTACTCTATAATTGTTCCTTCCCTAAAGTGTTTTTTAACCTCATCCCATCTGGCCACCAATGGAGCTCTTTGGACCTGGAAGTCTGTCTTGTTAGCTCACCTCCATTGTTTTAGTTGATCTTTGACATAATGAAGTTGTTTGTGGAATCTAAATATTGTTGTCCCATATGTTGGGTGACCTTCTTCCCACCACTATGGAATTTTATTTTGAAGTTCCTCTTTTTGTAACCAAAAGTTTTCAAATTTAAATGGTTTGTGATGTTGCATTGTCTTGATCCCTCCTTCCAACAAAATGGGAAAGTGATCTGAAACTGGACCCTCCAAAATCTAAAATTTTATATTCCATTTTACAAATGCCTCCTCTAAAACCAAAAAATGGTCTAACTTCACCTTCTTGCTATGTGGCTCCCTCCTCTTATTAGTCCAAGTATAGTTGGTTCTAGGGCATTTAATATCCACCAAGTGTAATGCCTGGACTTGGGCAATCATAAGTCGATCCCCTGGGTCCAAAATTGGGGTTCCCCCTTCCTGATATCTAGAGGATAATTTAGCATTAAAATCCCCAGCAATAATCTAGTCTAAATCTTCCCTTGAGACTCTCATGTTATGCACAACTTTCCATTGATGCATCTGACCATCTAGGTTTTGAGCCCCATAAAAATTTGTGATTAAAACATGTTCAGCTATGACATTATTTCTAAAATGTGATGTGAGAACACCCCTCCAAGATATATGTTCTATTGCAATCCATTC
This sequence comes from Wollemia nobilis, assembly GCA_028583015.1. NCBI lineage: Eukaryota > Viridiplantae > Streptophyta > Pinopsida > Araucariales > Araucariaceae > Wollemia > Wollemia nobilis. The sequence continues at coordinate 876,280 of JAQPPZ010000505.1, forward strand.
AAGAGAGTTCCAAAGAGTAACTATCCCCCTTGAGGCACCTTGGGCAGCCACTTCCATATGACCAACACCCCTCCAAATTTTGTTAACTATTTTACACATAAGATCTAACGACATTTTTGTCTCCTGGATAAGCAAAAAAATTGTTTTACATTTTTCTAAGAGTCTTCGAACAGCAGATTGATGGGTTCTACTATTTAAACCCCTAACATTCCATGATTGTATAATCATTGGTTACCTTGAGAGCAATAAAAATCTATTGGTCTCACCGATCCTCCAGTGATCAGTTTGTCTCCTTGAACTGCTATCAATTCCTTATTTGATTTTCTACCCACTCCTTGAGAGTTGCTATTTTTTGATCTCTTTTCCACCTGAGTTATCCCTAAAGTTGGCCTTTCTCTGTTCTTTTCTGCTATGCCCATGCTGACATCCTTAATTATTGGTTGCTCTTGGTTATGCACTATCAATGCCCCTACACTCTCTGACTACGGTAACTCACTGTACTCAATTACCTACTCTATGATGGGGGAGATGAAAGAGGAGCTTGAACATGGTTGTTATTATTTTCATTATTCCCATCCACTCCTTCCATGAATTTTTCTTCTTGGTCCATTAGTGTCTTAAATATCTCATACCTATTGGAGGGCTTGAGTTGGGTTTGCTCTTTACCATATTTTTTCTTTTGCCTTCTCCTTATTTTGGGTTGTTCAAAACCATCTCCCTATGCTTCTTTACCCTGAGAAATATTGGTTGGTTCTTTGTTGATTGTTGACTTACCCTCCTTAGGAATATTTGACATTCCTAGAGGAGCCTCCATTTTTATGTTCATATTATTTGGGAAAGATCGGGCCAAATACCCATATTTGTGGCAAACTCTGCATCTGAAGGGCAATGCCTCATAATCCAATTTTTGAATCCAAGATAGTCCTACAAGTTCAAGTTCCACCTCTACTGGTAGAGGTTGGCTAAGATCCATTTCCACACATAATCTTGCATAAACAGTTGTGTTTCCTTCTATTGTGTCTTTGGAAACACCCAAATGTCTTCCAAGGAAATTATCGATAATTTCCAATACTTGCTCACTCCAAAACTCCATTGGAAGTGCATACAAATGGATCCAAACCGGGACAACAGTGGGTTCAATTCGAGGATCAAATCCCACTCTCTAAGGTTGAACAAATAATCTTGTCGGACCATGATTCCTCTTTTCTGATTTGAAAGCCCTATTTCTATCGACAAGTGAAGAAAAACTAACAATAAAATATCCATTGCTAATAAACCATAAAGAATACTCACCAAGAGGCTCCTAGTTTTGTCGGACCCAGGAATGCAAAAAATTTAGGGTAGGGCGAATACCCATGAATTTACAGATCAAATCATGATTGGCTCTATATAAAACTGTTTCTTCAACCATCCTTTGCTCAATGACAATCTTTGGCCTTGATTCTGACTATGGCAAGCATCCATTAACTCGTTGAGATGTTGATCTATTTCCAGCAGTCGTAAAGAGCATTTTTAATGCAATTTTTTGTGCTTCTTCAGTATTTGATGGAGATTTATCCTTTAACAAATCTACAAAAGAACTATATCTCTCTAGAAGAGGATCTAGAGGTGTCCCCATTGGGCCCTCCTAGGGCAGCAATCTTGTCTTCAAATCCACAGTAACCAAAAATCAAATAAGCTAAAGATATGTTATCCAAGAGCTTTATGTCAAAATGCCAAGAGAGACAAGCTCGTCAAGCATTGTATTACCCATATATATTAAGAGAACAATAGGCAGACATAATAAAGAGATGGAAAAATTCTAGAAATGATGCTATAGAAGAAGAAGATTTGAAAGAAAGTTTCCTAGTATCCAAAAGGGTTGACTTGGTCAAAATAGCCTTGAAACATTCGATGAAAGGCACCGCTGCTTTACCAAAACCTGAGCTAAAAAATAGGGAATCATATTTCAACATGAGAGAGGTTAGTGCTTTCCCATGTTATCTATAAATAGGTCTGGAGGGATGGATATTACATAATTGTCTAGTAGAATAGGAAGCTAATTTTGTTATCATGTCCAAGCCAATTTGTGATACCATGAGCTTGAAATACACTGACTTGGAGCATCAAGTTATCCAATTCAAAAAAAGGAAGCTCAAGGTAATAGGGGTAGCTAAAAATTTATTAGTAATATTGCAATGAATTCCATACTTAGCATTAATTTTGTATATCATTGTGATGGAGATACCTCCAACATTGGTATTGTCTTCCCAAGAGATTTCTTGATGAAAATAGGTGGTCACATAGGGATTGATGGAGCACATATAGTTGTGTCATGTGTTAAGAAATTGGTTTGTATTTATAATGATGACATCAAATATTTTCACATGCAAAAATATGAAGAATACAAGGTAAATTTATCTCAAGAGACTCATAATTTGGCCAAAATGGAGACCATTGACTAGGTAGAAGATGCACAATGATCAATGTGTAATACCTCAAATTTAGTAGAGTTTTATCACATGCCACTTCTAAGTTCAAATAATAATGTTAGCTTGGAAATAATTCATAGGACCAAGAGCAAAATTTAATAGATATTCCACAATATTCCAGGAAATATAGTAGAAGACTGGATGATGACAAGTGGAGACTTTGTACCACATGGCCAATCAGGAAGCTTTGATATTATGATAGTATTCAACTAGAATGTGGAAAAGGATACATAGCATTTTGTTCTTCATGTGATTTAGAGTAGGTTTGGCCACTTATTTTACATGCCACTTTCCAAGAAATATTAAAAATAGAGCCAAACATAGAGTTTGAATCATGGCAGATTCTTGACCTAATGGGTTGCACTTCCCAAGATGAATACCACAAAGAAAAACATAAATTTAGCATTATATGATGATTTCACTACATATTTAGATGTAGATAATGAAGAAGTAAGCACAAGTGGTGTACAAGAAGTATACAATAATTTTGTGTACATAGGTCGACTATTAAATAAGTTTTTGTAATAGCAAAAGATGATAATAAAGAAATATTAAGAAAGCCTTGGAATAATAGGTTGAACAAAGCATATCACATGCATCCCACCCATATGTTTTCCACTTACCCTTATTGTATATTTTCCTCCAAACCACTTTTCTCTTCTTCCTTCTACTTTTTTGGCTCTGTATCCCAATGAAAAATCTAGCAATTCACCCCTTGCAAATGATTGTAAGTGTACAAAAAAGGTGCTCTAGTATTCGCATAATGAAGACAAGTACCAATAGGTTGAGTTATTGGCACATATAATTTGAATGCATATGATACTTGATAGTAAGACCTAAACAAATGAGCATCATGTTGACTTGATAGCCATGTGCCAAGGTACCAAAGTAATGCAATCAAGCATATCTTATACTAATAACATTGCCTTGGTACAAAGCTTTAGTTGGCTAAATAAAAGATAAAATAAAGGAGTTGGACAATCACTTGGGCAACTAGATCTAAGAAGATCACACTAATACAAAGAAATACCCAATCCAAATGAAAATACAGTTGTCATCAACTTCAACAAGCATCTATAATGAAATGCATGATAATCCAAATGCATATAGTTCCACAATTATCCTAGGAAGCTATACGCTCAATCAAGCCAGAGGAGAATCAAATGGAGGAGGAAGTGTGCCTAAAAATTTTATAAAGAATAAGGTAGTAGGAGAAAGGAAGCTCATAAGTAGTCAAAATATTTGCTTAATGCTACCTACATGAGTAAACATTCACCTAATGTTGTAGAGTTAGACTTGAAATAATGTTCAACTATAGTGCAATATGCTCATAGAAATTTAGTTTTGCAGGAGATGTTTGTCTTTAGATATCTTTTATCTCTTTCATCTTTTCTTATGTGTCCATAATTACCCTCATCTTCTTTCAACATTCATCACCCCCTTTCCATACATCAATTTCCTTCCCTATTAGAAAAAAATTTCATCTCCAACCACTATAACCATCAATATTTTCCATCACACCCTCCTTACCATCAATTTATTTTTTAGCTTTATTTTCTCTTAAAGCTTTGTTATCTCATAGATAAGGCTACTAGGTTATCAATTTTGAAAGCACAAATACCTACAAGTTACCAATTATGTAGATGAAAATTTTCATCCACATTCACTATGTGGTATAGTTAGACTTTATTGTTATTTTTCTAAGAAAATAGTGTAGCAATAAGCATACAATAGTCCAGAAGAAAAATATAAAGGTAAACCAAAAGAGTACAGGGAGATGCAAAGTGTAGAAAAGTGTATCCAAATGTGAAATAGGCCAAGGTAGATGAAAGGGCATCAAGTGGGAAACTATTAGATGATATTTTGAGCCAGGGTATAACACTCGACATTCAACAAAGGAGAGCAATATGGGTTGAAATAAGGCCAAGTATGGAATGCCTATCGAATATATAAAATTCTAATGTTAGTAAAATAATGATGGAATTTTGGCATCCAATAATAGAAGTAAAGCTAAGGCACAAGACCAGGTATCGGTCACCCGACCCATCATAGTCAAGCAATGAATATAAGGCCAGTCAAACGAGTCATAATTATGATGGCACAAAATCTCTAGCATGGTGTAAACCAATGCCATTAAGCCCAATATCTAGCATCCAATATTATAACCTATCAAGGGTTGAAGGATACCATCCAAGTGTTAGAAACTCCAAGCATTGAATGATAGCATCCAAGTATCGAAAAATCCAAGCATTGAATGATAGCATCCAAGAATTGAAAACTCTAAATGTTGGAGGATAGCACAACATCAAACATTGGATAATAGTGCAACATCAAAAATTGAAGGATATCATCCAAGTTTTGGAGGATAGCATCCAAGCATTAAAAAATCCAAATATTTGAGGATAGTGCAACATCAAACATTGGATAATAGCACAACATCAAACATTGGAGGTTAGTGTAGACACAAAACACTAATCCACTTTAGTGGGAAATCTTACCCAAACCCTCTAGGAGACCCCTTAGACTTGCCTAAGTCAAGGGTTAGGTTCCCCCCTCATTTACCTTTTTACCCTCTCTATGTGAAATTGTGCTCACCCTTGAAGGGGTAGGATTTTGCATAGGGTAAAAATCACAATCAGCCTTGATGGGGCACGATTTCACCTTTTTAGGGTTTTTCCTAAGAGAACCCTAATTCTTTAGAGTTGGCACATTTACGTCAGACCTCTTCAATTTTCTTGCTTATTTTCACCTTCAAATCTGCTATATAAGGAGGGTTTGAATTTATTTCTAGAGCACGACAACATTTGATAATAAGGGCAATAAAAGCGGATAGTGAATTTAAGTTCTCACTAATTGATTTGCATCTTTTTTCTTCTCTCACAAGCAAGTTAAATTTATATTATAAATATTGATTTGTTCTCTACTACAGTGGATTTTTAATTACTTATACACACCTTGGTTAGATTTGTGCTGGATCCCTAAGGAGAAATCAACTATCAAGGAGTTCAACTATCAAGGAGTTCTCAACCCTTTTGTTTGCTTCTACACTCTTTGTGAGGTAAATTCACTCTTGCATACATATTTATATTTTTTGATTGATGTAATCAAGTCTTTGCATCTGTCTTTTATTTTTTGCATAGTTTCTATGAAATCACAATCGACTCTCTATAGAGTGTGATTTCACCTATGCAAAATTGTGATCTCCTATTACAGGGCACAATTTTAGCTACACAACATTTAGGGGTAATTTTCTATTCCAAACTTCATTCTTGCATTCTAGACTACATATAGAGTATAATGTCATATTATGTTATGTTTTTATATCATTTTATTCTATTATATCTTAATATGCTTTATTTATTCCAAAGGTTATTTTTGCTTCTATTTTCAAAGGTCAGATAAAAGGACCTAGTGAACTTGACTGCTGCATCTCCAAGCACTGTTATACAGTGGCCTAAGTAGGCCCCCTAACACTGATTATTTTTTCAGTGTTTTCCATGTTATCTTTCAAGAACAGAAACTGTTGACATGATTGGACAAAGGATAAAAAAATTATTAATCATCGGATAAGCTACATGCATTAGACAAAGGATAAAAGCAAGGATTAATCACCGAATAAGATAAGTGTTCCAATTTATTTGTAGGTTGTTTTTTGGGTGTATTTCATTTCTATTGTAAACCCTAGATCTAATTTAAAAGAAATATATTTAATTGATTTCTAGGTATTTAAATGATAAACAGCATATAGTGTGCACTTAGGGTTAATATTGTGTGTGCATCTCCTATTGAGCCCTTGATTAAAGGTTTTTTCCTTGAAACCCTAGGGTTAGAAAGCATTCAAAGAAATAATCATTCTAGGTTTATTTCTTGTCTTCTTGCATTTTGTATTTTTACATTGTCCTTTATCTTTGATAGCATAGATCTAGAAAGGCCAAACATAGGTTATTGTATTGAATCCAATACATCAAATATACCTAAAAATCCTATGGAATTGGAGTGAGTCCTTAAAGTCATTCGTGGTGAACCCTTTCCCCCTTTAGCATTGAGTTTAGAGAACAACATACCCTTGCGGTTCACCTCAAGGCTCTCTCTACATATTTGGTGAACCCAACGTGAACACATTTTTTATTTTAAAACTTTAATCAATATTGTTAATTATTGGTTGCCTAATTATTCCTTGAAAAAAATTGAAGAGACAGCAGAATTATTTATTCAACAGTTTGGTACTTATATTGAAAAGGAAGTAACAATGAAAGATGTTTATAATTTAAAGCAAAATAAAGAGGAAATTTTTTCAAAATTCTTAGCTCATTGGATAAGTATAGTTGGATGATTAAGGTATACTTTACCTCCAAAGGATATACTTGAGATATTTATTTGTAATGTACAAGAATTGTTATCTTATGCATTAGATACTACTACTATTACATCTTTTGATCAAGCAATTGATTTAGCAAGAAAAGTAGAACATGCCCTTATCAAAAGAGGCCAACTCAAAGTTAAATAAGAGAAACCTACTAAGTATCAACATAAGGATAAACACACTGGAGGTGATAGTGGAATGGATAGTAGGCCTATTAAAAATATTAATAACAATATACAAAATATAGTACTTCAAAAACCTCCACAAAGGAATTTTACAAGACTTAATATGTCTATGGAAACAACTTTGAAATAACTTTTAGAAGCCAACACAATTGATTTACTTTCCATAAGACAACCAGATACTACAACTCATTGGTATAAAATAGGTCAACATTGTGCATATCATAAAGTGGAAGGACACTGGAAAAATTCTTGTAAGAAGTTAAAAAAATTGGTTCAAGATTTGATTGATGCAGGATGTCTTGATATAGAAAATTCTCAATCTTCAAATGATCACCAAAAATTATCTATAAATTAGAATATAATTAAATATGCAACTAATTAAGTATCTTATAGAAGTGTACCACATCATTATGATAATAACATGGTTTTTGTTAGTCAAAGCATCAGTTGGGCAGGTAAAACAAAAAATAAATGGACAAATTATTAACTTAATAAAAGTTTCATCACTCTAACATTTATTCTCATTATTTACATATTTATACGAATAGAAGAGGCGGTGGGAGTGGAGGGATAAGTAGAATGAGGAAGAAGAGGCGAGAATATTGGAGGAAGGGAGGCGGAGAGATAAGGGAGTTGGAGAAGCGTGGAGGGATAAGGGGATAGGGTAGAGGTGTAAGAATGAGGAGCAGAGAAAGTGGAGGAATAAGGTGATGAATTTAGATAATATATTTAAAACAAATTTGCCGACATGATGCCGACAAAGGTCACATGTTCACACTGGGCCTAGAAATATCTAGGTATTTTTGGGCCTAAACCCTCTTCACACTTTCAACATTCTCCCCCTTAAAGTTGAGAGAACTGACTACACAGTCTCTCAACTTTATAAATTGAGCTTTAGCCATTCCTTTGGTGAAGATGTCTGCAACATTTTCCAAAGTGTGGCAAAATTTAAGCTCAACAATATCATTTTCCACCATATCTCGGATGAAGTGGTACTTCATATCAAAATGCTTCATTCTGCTATGGTGGATCGGATTGTATGCCAACTGAATGGCATTGATGTTGTCGCAGTAGATTCTGGTCGGACCACTTTGTTGCTCTCCAATCTCTTCTAACACTTTTCTTAGCCATAGGGCTTGAGTACTAGCATAGGTGACGACTATATACTCAGCTTCTATAGAAGACAAAGCTACCACAATTTGCTTTTTGGAACTCCATGTTATTAGTCCTGATCCAAGACTAAAACAGTTCCCTAAAGTTGATTTTCTGTCATCAATATTGCTGCCCCAATCACTATCACTGAAGCCTACAAGCGTGATAGTGTTACATTTATGGTACTGGATTCCAAAATCCAATGTACCCTTCACATATCTGAGAATTCTCTTAGCTTCCTACAAATGTAACTCAGATGGGCTAGCCATAAATCGAGAAACAAGAGAAACAACATACTGAATATCAGGTCTGGTATTGGCGAGAAACATCAAACTTCCAACCATGCTCCTGAAAGTGGTCACGTCAACTTTAGGTGCTCCATCATCTTTGCATAATTGGATCCCATGTCCAACTAGAGTTGCAACTGGTTTGCAATGCTCCATAGCAAACTTCTTGATCATGTCCCGAGCATATTTATGTTGACAGATGAAGATCCCTGTATCTGACTGATGAATTTCCAATCCAAGGAAGTAATGCATTAAGCCGAGATCCTTCATCTCAAACTGCTTCATCATGGAGCACTTGAACTCCATATTCACTTTTCTATTACTACCCATGAATATGAGATCATCCACATACAAGAAAACTATGAGGATGTCATTATCTTGCTTTAGGTAGTAAAGGGTGGGTTCATTTCTACTTTTGGTGAACCCAAAATCTTTGAAGTACCCATCAATGCATGAGTACCAAGCTCGTGGTGCCTGTTTGAGGCCATAGAGTGCCTTTTTCAATCTATAAACAAGGTGCTCCTTACCTTGTTCTTGAAATCCTTGAGGTTGCTCAACATACACTTCCTCTGTCAAGTACCCATTGAGAAAGGCACTTTTCACATCCATGTGTTGGACTTTCCATCCCTTGTGTGCAGCTAAAGCAAGAACTATTCTGATGGTCTCCTGTCAAGCTATAGGAGCAAATGTCTCCTCATAATCAATACCATATTTTTGTGTAAATCCTTTTGCAACCAATCTTGCTTTGTGCCTTTCAATGCTTCCATCAACATTGAATTTGGTCTTGAAGACCCATTTACATCCAACACACTTTTTTCCTTTAGGAAGCTCTACCAGCTCCCAAGTATCGTTGTTTTTTATAGAGGTTATCTCCTCTTTCATGGCTTCTTGCCATATCTTTTGAGTACAAGCCTTCTCATAACTAGAAGGTTCAAGTTGTGCACTAGTTAACAAGGCATAGTTAACTACATCTCCCCGAGGTTCTTGTTGAGAGTCATCATCACCATACAAATGCATATTTTCAAGTCTTTGTAAAACAGAACTCATCTCACTAGCTTGACTTCTAGTATACCTTCTTTGAAAATTTTTATCCAACATCTGATAAGATGGATGATGTTGGAGAGTTCTCTTACCTCTCGATGGAGAATCAATATCCATTGGTGAGGAACTGACTGATCTTTGTGGAGAAGGACTTGGTGATGATGATGATGAACTGGAAGTCGAATGTCTACTTGGGCTTGGAGGAGAAGGAGGAGTATTCTTGCCTTTCTTTGGTACTATCTGTTGCACCTGTGTAGAACCTGCATCATGAGATTCAATATTGCTATAAATTTGGGGATTTCCCCATTCTCCCCCTTCATCAAAAATCACATCCCTGGAAAGTATTATCTTTTGAGTCCTAGGATTGTAGAGTCTGTAAGCTTTTGTGTTCTCACAGTACCCTACAAAAATGCATGCTTGACTCTTAGGATCGAGCTTCTTTCTCTGTTCATCAGGAATGTGTGAGTAAGCCAGTGAACCAAACACTCTGAAATGCTTGACATTCGGTTTCTTACCATACCATGCTTGGTAAGGAGTTTTCCCTTTCAAACTTGAAGTAGGGCTCCTATTCAAAATATACACATTGGTCCTGGCTGCATCTGCCCAATACATATTGCTCAAATGCTTCGTTTGAAGCATAGATCTTGCCATCTCTACAATGGTGTGGTTCTTTCTCTCAGCCACACCATTCTGTTGTGGAGTATAGGCAGTAGTGAACTGCCTCTTTATTCCATGTTTTTTACAAAAATTCAAAAATTCATTAGAGGAGTATTCTCCTCCTTTATCTGATCTGAGACACTTAACAAAATATCCACTCTCATTTTCAACTCTTGCTTTAAAATCTATGAAGCAATCAAATGCTTCATATTTATGCTTCAAGAAATATATCCAACACATTCTTGAAAAATCATCAATGAAAAGAAGAAAGTAAGAGTTGTTACCAATGCTCTTGGTCTGCATCGGACCACAGATGTCCGAGTGCACTAGCTGGAGTGGATAACTGGCCCGCCATGCTTGTCCATGAGGAAATTTGGTTCTAGCATGCTTTCCCAAGGCACAACCTTCATAGACTTCCTTATTGTCCTAAACTTTAGGAAGTCCGGTCACCATCGCTTGAGAAGTTAACATCTTCAAACTGGCTGAATTCAAATGACCGTATCTCAAGTGCCACAACACACTTGGATTTGTAATAGCAACATTTACTAACTGATCTCCTCCTGGCTGGCCAAAATTTAAAGGAAATAACCTGTTCCTTGTCATTGGCACTTGAGTAATGACTCTATCACTATTACTCTTATCAAAAATGGTACATTTACCCTCATCAAACAGTAATTTATAGTTCTTCTCTAACATTTGACCAACACTTAAAATATTGTGTTGGAGATGAGGTGTGTAATAGATATCACTTACTTGTTTCATGCCCTCTTTTGTTGGAACCTCCATGGCTCCAATGCCTTCAACCGCCAATGACTTGTCGTCTCCCAATTTGATGTTGGATTTGTAGGAAGAATCTAGAGTAGCAAAGAGTTCTTCTTTGCCACTCATATGATTTGAACACCCAGTGTCCAAGATCCAGGTATCATTCAGGTTCTAATCTGACTTGCCATATGAGAGAAAGAGATTTGAGGTCCCTTCCTCTTCTCCAAAATTGCCATACTGACTGCTCTAACTGCTGCTCCCTTGAGATGATTTCGTCCAATAGTCATGAGCAAAGTGACCAAGTTTGCCACAATTGTAACAAGCTTGTTTGGACTTGTCACTTCCTTTTCCTCATCCTGGATGCTTCCCTCTGTTCTGTTGTCTACCTCTATTCTGACCTCCACTTCTGTTTGAAGATCCTCCTCTGTTAGGAGTTCCACCTCGTGAACTATTCCTACCTCTACCTCTATGTTGACCTCTACCTTGTCCTTTTCCTTCTTGTGAAGTGAAGGCTTTGTCATCGCCTCCATGGCTAGTGGAAGGAGATTCCTGCAATCTCTCTTCATGTGAAATAAGAGAACCAATTAATGCATCAAAGGAAAGTGCAGTCAAATATTTTGACTCTTCAATAATAATTGCTACATGATTCCATTTAGGAAGAAGTGTTCGCAACACTTTCTTCACCACAACTTCTGGTTTAATCTCTTCACCTAGAGTGACCATTTTATCTACTACGACTTTGACTCGCACGCAGTAGTCTCCTACTTTCTCATTCTCTTGCATTCTAAGATTTTCAAAATATCTTTTCAGAGTTTGAAGCCTGACTTGCTTCACTTGATCACTCCCTTGAAAACTTTCCTTTAAAGCATTCCAAGCATCTTGAGTTGTTACACAGGATGCTATTCTAGGAAAGATGCTTTTATCTAGGGCTACTTGCAAATGATACAGGGCAGAGGAATTATTTTTCTGTGCTTCTTTCCTAGCTTTTCTATCAGCAACACTTAAAGCAGTCCAGTCAGTAGGAGAGGGTTATGTGTAACCCTCTTCAACTACATCCCACAAACCTTTACCTATCAACAAGGTTTTCATCTTTATTGACCAGTATTCATAATCACTACCATTGAATTCTAGAATTGGAAGATTTGAATTTGAAGCCATTTCTACTACTTGAAAGCAAACTTTGATTTGACTAGAAACAAGAAGTATAAAGCAATTACAAGTTCAAATCAAATCTAGATTTCTTAACTCTCTCACTGATTTCTTCTTCTTCTTGTGGATTGTCTAGTACTGGAGGTCCAAAATTGTCTACAATGGAATCCTCATCGTCACTGATGACAACTATTTTAGGAGCTGTTGCTGGTTCGGCCTGTGCTGGCTCAGCCTCTACTGGCTCAGGCTCTGGAGAGCATGGGGTATAACTTTCACTGGATTGTTGCTCCGGCTCAGCTGGAGAGTAGCTATCACTGGCTTGATCTACATGTGCAGCTTCAATTGTATCGGACTCCTCCACTCATTGTCCAAATATATTATCTTCTGAGTCAGCCTCGTATCCAGAATCGGGCTTCCTCTGGTGAGCTATCACTGAATTCTGCAGTTGACTGAATACAGTTTGGATTCTGTTTCGTCGGACCCTCTCATCAAAAGATTCAACAGATTCTCTCCGCAGTAGAGAGCACAAAGCATGGTAACATCCGGTAGATCTGATCATCTACTCATTATCACAACAGATGAACTGAGTTATAACATCAATTTTCAAGGTGCCCAAAACAAACTTTATCTCCAGAAAAATATCTTTCCAATTCCACTTAAAAAGTTTTTCAATTTTTTTTTATAAAGTCTTTAAATTTTTTTTAATAATGTTCTTTATATACTTAATTATTTTTTAAATAACCTATATATTTAAAAATAATTAACAATATAAAATTGAACAATTATTAAATTAATTAGAAAGCCTTTTTAAAAAAATGAGAAAAAACTATTTAAATGAAACTTAAAAAAAAAACCTTTTAAGCGATTCGAACCCTCGACCGCTTCGTTCCAAGTAAGATACTTGGACCACTACACCACGCGGCCACCTTTGGGATTAATAGGCATGCGCTTCACCTTCACCCTTGTAGCATGGCGTGACAAAAAAAATAAAAAACAAAAGTTTATAGACTTGCTCCGACGGGTTTCGAACCCGGGTTCTCCTTGCTGCTCGCGAGGAGCCTTTACCATCACACCACGGTGCCTGTCGAGTATAGAAGAAGACCTCCTTCTTCTTATACTATCGGTGGGCATCGAAAATTCAAAAAAAAAAAAACAGGATTATCCCACATGCACCGGGATGGGGGTTTTTAAAGGTTTTTATATGCGTTCGCCCGCATATACCATCGATTGCCTTCGGGTAATCAAACCATCCAACCTTTTTCCAATGAAGGACCAACCGACACTTGCCACATGGCGTTCATGCCACTCACCATGCCACGTCACCGCCTACCTCATCGCCATGTCAGCGCACCACGTCCACGTCTGCCTTGCCGCCATGTCAGCATGCCACGTCAACGTTTGTCTCACCACCACATCAGCTCTGCCAGCTCAGCTCCTCGAGCTACGTTCCAAGTCTGCACCTACCACCTGGCACCTCGAACCGCGTGCCCAGCTCTGATTGGCTGCCACCTTAGCCCTACGTCAACTTTCCTTGGTTTGCATGCTTCCCCATGTGCACCTCGGTCCACGTGCTATCGTGCCAAACTCCTACCTCGAACTATGTGCCACCCATCAGCGTCCACACCAACGTAGCTCTCTACGCCCACCTCGAGATCCATGCCCTCGGATCTACTTCGAAGACTGTCACCTCAGGATCCGTACCCCATGCCTCGGAGTCTATGCCCACCTCGGCTCTGATACCAGTGTTAGTCAGAGCATCAGTTGGGCAGGTAAAACAAAAATAAATGGACAAATTATTAACTTAATAAAAGTTTCAACACTCTAACATTTATTCTCATTATTTACATATTTATACGAATAGAAGAGGCGGTGGGAGTGGAGGGATAAGTAGAATGAGGAAGAAGAGGTGGGAATATTGGAGGAAGGGAGGCGGAGAGATAAGGGAGTTGGAGAAGCGTGGAGGGATAAGAGGATAGGGTAGAGGTGTAAGAATGAGGAGCAAAGAAAGCGGAGGAATAAGGTGACGAATTTAGATAAGATATTTAAAACAAATTTGCCGACATGATGCCGACAAAGGTCACATGTTCACACTGGGCCTAGAAATATCTAGGTATTTCTGGGCCTAAACCCTCTTCACACTTTCAACAAGTAGTATGATAACAACTACTTCAAAAAAGTTAGTACAAAATCAACAGATCTAGTGATCTCAACAGGATATCAGTTTCTCAGAAAATATTTCTCTTTTGGAACTTTTGCAGAATTCTCCTGCCCATGGAGAAGCCTTAATAAATATTTTAAAACAACAATCTATCCCTCTAGATATTTCCCCTTGTGATATGGCCAATGTTGTAAGTCCTCTTGGGATACATCATCTCACATTCTCGGATGTCGATATTTCTTTCTCTAACTTACAAGAATATTCTTCTCTTTACATCACCATATTTATTAGGGATACTTTTATCAATAGTTTTATGATTGATAATAGTTCTTCCCTTAATTTATGTACATATAATTTCTTTCAAAAGTTTGTATTAAAAGAGGAATATTTAACTAAATCTGGTGATATCATTAAAACTTTCAAAAATGAGTCCCAAGAAGCTTATGGTACCATATCACTTCCCCTTAAGGTTGGACCTAATATTTTAGATATATTGTTCTATGTGGTATCTTGTCCTACATATTTTAATCTTCTTCTTGGATTTCCTTGGATCCATGCAATGGAGGTTGTCCCTTCTACTTTTCATCAATGTGTAAAATTTGAATTTAAAAATCAACCTATTTCTATCTTAGGTGATCCTCATCCATTTGAATTTTGCTCACTAGATGATTTAGGTCAAATTTATTCATCATATTCCTTATCTAACTAGACTAAGAAACTCAAAACTTTTGATAAGGAATCATCAATCAATGTCTCATCATAGTATCAAGTCAACTCTTCTTGTCAAGAATTCTCTTAGATGAATCTCATCAAGGTTTAGAGTGGAGTTCTGAGGATGAGGGGCCACCATATCCTTTTTGTCGGTCCTAAACCTTGAGTAGTATGTCAAATATGAGAATCCACCTAAGAATGGTATCTACTTTAATGGGTCTATCCCTTGTGCTGCACATGTTGAGTCTTCTAGTTATCAAGTGGACTTTGGTTCTATGTCTTTCGAGGACCTTGAACAATTAGGAGTGATTCCTGCCCCATCTCCTATTGAGTATGATTTTTCCATCCTTATTTAGGAGACCATAGATGTGAACATAGATTTCGAGGAATCATCTTGAACACTTAAGTTAGGTAAATCCTTGTCCATAAATGAGCAGGAGCAATTGACCAATTTGTTAATATAATATCAAGATATTTTTGCTTGATCATATGTCAACATGCCAGGGCTTGATCCTTCCCTTTTCATGCATAATTTGGTAGTTAAACCTAGTGCTAAGCGTATTAAACAAAAAATTAGCAAGATGCATCCTAAGGTCGCCCTTTCAGTCAAGGAAGAGCTCCAAAAACTCCTTGATGTTGGTTTTATAAAAGCTATCGACTATTCTAATTGGATTTCCAATATCGTCCTTGTAGCTAAGAAAGAAGGAATAATTAGAATATGTACCAACTTTTGGAAAATTAATTTGGCATGTCCCAAGGATGATTTTCCCTTTCCCAACATAGATAAGATCGTATATTTCACTACCAAATATGGGATGCTCTCACTTATGGATGGTTTTTCAGGTTACAATCATATTTTGATTACCCCTAAGGACCAAGCCAAGACAACATTCACTTCTCCATGGAGTACCTTCTACTAGAAGGTCATGTCTTTTGTCCTAAAGAATGTAAGAGCTACCTATCAGCATGCCATGACTTATATTTTCCATGACATGATGCATGATATTCTCTTGAATTATGTGGATGATATTCTAGCTCACTCCATAGAATGAAAGGATCATGTCCATGAATTAAGACAAATATTTTAAAGGCTTTGACATTATAAAGTTAATCTTAAACCTGCTAAGTGTGTGTTCAGAGTCACATATGGCTAGTCGTTAGACTTTATAGTTTCTAGGTGAGGAATTGAAGTGGATCCCACTAAGATAATGACAATCACTGGTATGCCTCCTCCCTGCACCTTGACCAAAATATGTAATATGAAAGGTAAGCTTCATTCTATCCATCGGTTTATTGCCTAGTTAGCTAATAAATGTAAGACATTTTTTAAGCTTCTTAATAAAGATGTGGTCTTCTGGTGAGATTCTAAGTGTCAAAAATATTTTGATAATCTTAAAAAGTATCTCACCTCCCCACCTATTTTATTCCTCCCATGTCTGGTAGGCATTTGATGCTTTATATAGCAGCCACTTCTCACATTTTGGTAGTCATGTTGGCCTAACATGATGATCAAAATAAAGAGTGAGCTATCTACTATATCGGTAGAACCTTGGTTAGCTATGAAACTAGGTACACTCCCTTAGAGAATCTTTGCCTTGTAGTGTTTGCTTTTCAGAAGCTAAGGCACTACATGCTCAGCCTTAAGACATTGGTAGTTGTAAATTTTGATCCTTTACACTATTTTATGTCTAAACCCCATCTTTTAGGTCGAGCTACTAAAAGGGTGTTTGCCCTTAGTGAGTTCAACTTAAATTTCATAGGTCATAAGGCTATTAAGGATCAGGTGATTACTGATAAATTAGCCTCTAATCCCCTAGAAGCTACCCATCCTATAGTTTTTTAGTAAAAATCAAAGAGTCTAAGTCTTAGACTTTTTTTTTTTATGGATCCCGACGCATGAAGGGCACTAGTTCTAGAGTCATTCTAGTCAACCCATAAAAGCAACTCATCCCCTTGTCCTTCAAGCTTCGTTTCTCTTGCAAAAATAACACTGCAGAGTACAAAGCTTTGATCCTTGGTCTTAGAGTAGCTTTAGCCTTGTAGGTCAGAGTTCTTTTGGTCTTTGGTGATTCTTAACTTGTGGTTAATCAGATTAATGATGTTTATCAAACTCGGGATGATAAACTTAAACCTTACAAGGATATTATTACTAAGTTGTTGTCCTTGTTTGATCAAGTAACCATAGATTATGTCCCTAGATCCTCAAACCACCATGTGTATGGCATGGTTGTTATCACATTCTTTTTTACTTTAGAGTTAGAAGATGATCAAGCATCAATTATCATTAGACAACTCTAGGAACCTTCATCACTTGGTTCTTAATTTATTTTGCTAGATTTTTTGGCCATCAGAAATTCCCCATATGAATTGTGGTATAACGACATATTTAGTTTTCTTAAGGATGGTTCAATGCATGATGGTTTAGATCACAACTAACATAAGCTTTTACACAAAATAGCATGTTGATTCATCATAATTAGAAATTATTTATATCAATGTTATTTTGAAGGCATCCTCTTATGATGTCTTGACTTTGATGAAGCTCGACTTGCTCTTAGTGATGCTCATGAAGGTTCATGTGGAGGCCATTTTAGCGGTAATTCTATTGCCAAGAAGCTCCTTTGGATGGGTTATTATTGGCCTTCTATGGAGAAAGACGCATGTGACTATGTTTGATGCTATGACAAGTTTCAATGCCATGATCATCTTGTTCATGCTCCTTCTCAAGACTTTCAAGTTATCTCTTTCCCTTGGACATTTTTCATGTGGGGATTGGAAATTATCAAGAAAGTTAATCCAGTGTTGTCTATTGGTAATAATTTTATCATCACTACGATTGAGTATTTCACTGAATGGGTTGAAGCTATACCTCTGGCCATGGTGACTAGAACTCATGTTTCTAAATTCATATTCAACCAGATTCTTTGTAGTTTCCAGATTTCTTCGATGATTATTTTTGATAATGACACTCCTTTTAAGAATAATGATGTTCATAATATTTGTTCTAAGTACAAGATTCATCATAGGTGGTCAACTCCTTATTACCCTCATGTTAATGGATAAGCCAAAGCATCCAACAAGTTCTTGATTAGGATCTTGAATAAGTTTGTTAGTAAGACCGATCGTGATTGGCATATCCAACTTTACCCTACCTTGTGGTCTTATTACACTAGTGTGTTTAACCCCATGGGTACCTCACCATATATCTTGGTATATGGGTCTGAGATAATGTTTCCTTTTGATATTGAGGTTCCTTCATTGCACATTTTGTTGCAAGATTCCATGATCGATGAGTATTATGCAGACCATTTGCACCAATTGGAGCTGCTAGATGAAAAGCACATTCATACCTTAGAGAATTTGTGAGCCTATTAATATAGGCTTTGATGATATTATTATAATAAATTTCATAACCTTTATTTTGAGGTTGGGGACCTTTTCCTGAAGGAAAATCTTAAGAACACTAATGCTCATGTTGATTTTCAAGTTAAGTTTTATCCAAACTGGTTAGGATCCTTTGTCATAACAGTAAATTTTGGCCCAAGTGCCTATTTTTTGGCTTATATGAATGGTAAATAACTTAAATAACATATGAATATAATGTATTTAAAAATAAATTATGCTTGATATATCATCTGCATTACAGTTTTGCATATAGCTTAGATCATACTACATTTTCCTGCTTGTTCATATTGCATGACCACCTATCATACTTTGCATGATTATAAGCCATTATATTTCTTGCACTTCTACTTGTCATAATTGCATTATTTCTTGCTCATTACTACTTGTTCATATAGCTTCTGGGGATTCATGATAATGGAATGTGATGATACCTAGTTAGGTCATAGTTCACATGCATTACAGTTTCACTAGGGTTTTGATGCCTAGTGAAGCCCCCAACATAAGGCCCATGCATTTTCATCCCTTCTTCTCTTCTTGTCTTATTTTGCTCTTTTCTTATCTTCTCTCTTATTCTTGTATTCCTTGACTTTGAAAATTTTTACAATGATTATCATTTCTCTCCAAAGTCAAGGAATGCAATCCCCTTTTGGTATATCCTTGTAATTTACATAATTATTATTTCTCCTTTGTTTCATTTGTTCAAATAAGGATATACATTCTTCTCTATTTCGTTTACACATTTAATCCCTCTTTAATTTTAAATAGCTAAAAATTCAAGCTGGGGGTACACACACACAGTCCTTTTCTCCTCATTTTCTTCCTCTTATTTCCTTAGCACATGCACACACTCACATTGTGTTATGCCCATATGAATTGGTCTATACATATTATTACACACCTCTATTGGGTAGTACTTGCTAATACATCATTCACATCAAAAGTAATGCATCACCCCTATCAGGTTATTCTTCTTTTGACTCGGTGGGCTCTACACCCCATTATAGGATAAGATCCTTGACCATTTTAGAAGGTCTCGACATACATCCTACTGGGTAATCACCCAATAGCAATCACTAGTGAGCAATCATCCATAGCAGGTTACACTCCATCATTTGATCATTTAAGTAATCATCCATAGTGGGGTTATGCTCCATATTTTTCCATATATCCATCTTAGCAAGTACTACACCCATTGTGGTTTTTCACTCCATATCTAGACCATCCTTTTGGTCATAACACCCTTCATTCAAGGTTCTTGATTGACTTCTCTCACTTTCTATTATTGATCTTCTTGTGATATGTTATTCTTCTTCTTATTGTTGTTCTTCTTCTTCTCTCCTTTTCCCTTATTCTATATTTCCCTTTCTTCTATTCACTCATGCATCTCATAATAGCTACATTAGATTCATGTTGTACTATTTTCTTGCTTTGTTCTACATGTTTATGTATTTTGCTTTTATTTCTTTGTATTTTTTGGGTTTCTTAAGGAAGATCCTTCCTTTTTGAAACTCGAGAGGGCACCCTAGCCATAGATGCATTAATAATAGTAATGCATCGCCTTGTTTGTAAAATTCTAGATTGTCCTTCATGATACCCCATTTGCACCATCCCTTTGTCAAAACATGGCCACCCCTTCTTTGTGTTTATTGTATTCTTTCCCATAGAGGTCTACATCTTTCTTTGACGCATTTACTTGATCTTAAATGCATCAAAGAGGGGGAAAAATATAGACAAAAAATTGACCCACTTGAGTGGGCAATCTTCCTTGAACACTTTGGGAGACCCCCTAGAATTTCATAAGGCAAGGGTTAGGTTCCCCTCCCTATTTTACCTTTTTTCCCTCTCCATGCGAAATTGCCCTCACCTTTAATGAGGCATGATTTCACATAGGGTAAAATTGAGGTTGGTCTTTATGGGGTGTGATTTCACATTTTTAGGGTTTCTCCTAAAAAAACCCTAATTCTTCAAAGTTGGCATGTTTTACATCCACCCTCCTTGGTTTTCCTACCCATTTTTACCTTCAAATACACTATATAAGGAGGGTTTAAATTTGTTTCTAGAGCATGATGACATTTGACAATAAGGGCAATAAAAGTGGATAGTGATTTTAAGTGCTCGCTAATTGATCTACATATTTCTTCTTCTCTCACAAGAAAGTTAAATTTAGATTGTGAAGATTGATTTGTTCTCTGTTGCATTGGATTTTTAATTATTGCTACTCACCTTGGTGGATTTGTGTTGAAGCCCTAAGGAGAGATCAACTATCAAGGAGTTCTCAACCATTTTTTTTTATTCTACGTGCATATTTAGATTTTTTGATTGACATAATCAAGTCTTCACATTTGTATTTTATTTTCACATAGTTTCTATGAAATCACGCTCTACTCTCTATGGGGTGTGATTTCACCCATGCAAAATTGCGGTCTCCTATTACGGGATATGATTTTGCCTAGATAGCATATGAGGGTAATTTTTTGTTCTAGACTTACTTCTTGCATTTTAGATTGGATATAGAGTATAGTGTCATATTATGTTCTATTTTTCTATCATTTTATTTTGTTATATCTTAATTTGCTTGATTTCTTCCAAAGGTCAATTTTCACTTCTATTTTCAAAGGTCAGCTAAAAGGATCTAGTGGGCTTGACTATTGCACCTACAAGCACTGTTGTATAGTGGTATAAGTAGGTCCCTAATGCTTATTATATTTTTCAAGTGTTTTCCAGGTTATCTTGCAATAACAAGAACTGTTGATATCATTGGACAAAGGATAAAAACAAGGATTAATCATTAGATAAGCTAAGTACATTGGATAAAGGATAAAAGCAAGGATTAATCACCAAATAATATAAGTTTTCCAATTGATATGTAGGGTTTTTTTAGGTGTCTTCCATTTCTATTGCAAACCCTAGAATATGATTTAAAAGAAATATATTTAATTAATTTCTAGGCATATAAAGGATAAATAATGTATAGTGTGCACTTAGGGTTAATGTTGCGTGTGCATCTCCTCTTGATCCCTTACTTAAATATTTTTATCTTGAAACCCTAGGGTTAGAAATAATTTAAAGAAAGAATAATTCTAGGGTTAGTTCTTGTCTTCTTGCATTATGTATTTCTACATTGTTCTTTATATTTCATAGCATAGATCTAGAAAGGCCAAACATAGGTGATTGTCTTGAATCGAATACATCAAACATTCCTAAAAATCCTATGGACTTGGAGCAAGTCCTTAAAGTTATTCCTAGTGAACCCTTCCATATTTAGTAGAACAACATACCCCCACGGTTCACCTCAAGGATATCTCTCTCTTGCAGATACAACCTTGAGAATTGTACACAGTAGGGTAGTTTTCTCCCTCTATAGTTGGCATCCAAATATCACAAATAATTCAAGCATTCAATGATAGTAAGCATCCAAGTGTTAAAGTATCAAAATTTTCAAGTGCATCAATACCTAAAGCATATTATTTTGTAACACAATATAGCTAAGGAACGTGTGTGCAAAGTTACACATGGCATTTGGCATGAGCTACTTCCAATTTGATTTCAAAATTGCAGAGGGAATGTAGAACGTATTCTGAAGCACATAAATGGATAGTGAATCGAAATACTAGTGGTAAAGAAATTCATTGATCATCAGTAAGAAATAAAATCAAAGAATATTTTCAAGCAAGCAAGTATCCATTAAATGTCATGGTTGATTTACCTAAGGTCAAATTGTTGATTTAATTTTTAGTAAAATTTTTGAAGGAGTTATAAGGTATATTTATATAGTGTGAAATAATATAATTTAATTAAGAAAATATAAGTAGAGCTTAATTTTAATTTAGGAGCTATAAGGTTTATTATAAAGATATGGAGTAATAAGGATGTCTACTTTATTACATTTTTTATTATTAAAGTCTTTTATATTTGAAATATTAGAAAAAGTAGATTTGTTTCAAGAAAAAAATTGAAAAATAAATATAAGTTAGAAGTTTTTGAAATTTAGAAAATTTATGATTTTGGAGATAAAAGGTTTTCAACATCAAAGTATTAGAAAAAAAAATTTGCAAATTTCATATTTGAATTATTAGTTTACAAACTAGGGAGTTATAAGGTTTACTACTTCAAAGGTTATTATTTGAGTTCCTATAATTCTTTGAATGAGTTCCATTATGTCAAACAATAAAAAATTTCTTTCTAAATCTCAACTTCTAAAAGGACCAAATTTTGCATCATGGAAGAACAAAATGAAATCAATCCTAGTTGTAGAAAAACTCTAGGATATAGTTAGTGGAACAAAGACAAAACCTAGTGAGGATGCAAGAGAAATACAAAGATTTGAAGAAGGTGATGCAAAAGCACTTATGTTGATAACATTTGGAATAATTGATGAAATTCAACATACTTAAGTGGAGCATAAAACACATAAATATGGAATACTTTATGCAAAATATTTGAAGGAAAAAATAAAGCTACTATTCTCAATCTACAATCTCAATTATATTCCTTAAAATTCAATAGTGGAGAAAGTATAGAACTCTTTCTTCATAAAGTAGCATATATAAAAGCAAAGTTATTAACTTTGGGAGAAAAAGTAGAAGATAAATTTCTTGTTCAAGTAACATTAAGAGCACTTCCAAAAAGCTACAAATATCTAGTCACATATTTGCAAGTCTTAAATAAGAAAATTACATATGAGAATATGAAGTAGAAAACTTAGTCAAATATGAAATGACTAATAATGCCTTGGTATCTAAAGATAATACACAAGGTAATATTACTTCAACTTCAAGATACAAATCAAAATGGAATTCGAGATATTGTCAAATATGTAATAAAAAGGCCATAGCACAAACTTCTATAGATAAAATCAAAGAAATTAGTTTCAAGGAAATCAAATGAATATGAATCAAGGTGATCAAATAAACAAATTAGTACAACAAAGGCAACATAAATCTCAATATCAATACAATTATCAATGATAACAACTATTTCAATGTCAATATCTACAATATAAATATCATTCACTGAATCAATATAGTCATTAGCAATGACCTCAACTATAGTTGAAGAAAACAAGCTTATACTGAGAGGGGGGGGGGTGAACAGTATAAGACCGCTTTTTACTTTTTTCTCTAATTCAACTTTCAATTCAATATTATGCAGTGTATAGACAGCAGTATCAAAATCAGTAATCAAAGCAATGCACAGAACACCATCCACAAAGAGACACAACAATTTACGTGGTTCACCCAAAGTGGGCTACTCCACGAATAAAATTTTTCACTAAGTTTTATCAAATCAAATTCTGGGAATACCTTTCCGGATTACAATGTTTATGGGCACCAACCCAAAGGAGACACCAATATGTTGAGTGGTATTTTCACACACTTGTGAAAGTACACTCTTCCTTAGGATTTGGGTTCCAAATCCCCTCTTGCAAAGAAGTTAAACAACCAACTTCTCCAAGGTCTCCGCTGTATTAGCATTTGCAACTGTGTATTAGTAATCTCAAATAAAGATATTCAATTAAAATGCTTGGAACACCTTAGTGATTGCAAGTAACTGTAAACAAGGGGCAATGTTGGTTTATTTCACCATGAAACTTTAGTGATTGTTCATTATTTTACTTTTTTTTAGATTTTGTAATTTTTAAATATTTATTTTAACTAAGTTAAACCTTCTGGAAAAATAAAATAAAATGAAAAGAAATGCAGAAAATTAAAAATTGAACACGTTCAGTCTGATGCTATCCTATTCCGACAAAACCGAATACGTGAGAGTTTCGTACATGCAACCTAGCCTATTTGACCTGCAAAACAAACACAATCAAAGTAAACTAGGTGCTAGCTCCTAGGGTTTAAAATAATTTCTAGATTGCAGACATTCACATGAAATAACCCAAAACAATGGCATGAATTTCATTTATAAATCTGAAATCCGAAAGGAGAAAAATAGAACAGATTAAAATGAAGCATGCAAAAAATTTCTCATCCTTTCTTGCCCATAAAATGCAAATTTTTGAACAATTCTGCATTAAAAATATGTCCTGTTACAATAGCAGAATCTCTGGTTTTTCTCAAAACCAGCAAAAGTGGAAGAAAAGCACTCCACAGCAGGCTCAGAACGGCTAATCACCCTCAACTCTGCAACACCGCTCGTAGCGGTTTTCGACCCCGTACCTGTCTTGTGCTTCTGCTTTTAAAGTTTTGGTAAATTGCTTCTCCTTCCACGATGGTTCGTTTCGTCTTCCAGATTGCTTCGTTTCACCTTCCCCGCCTTTCCATTGCTTTTGATTTTATGCTCGAGATCTTCTCTGTGAATCGTAACGCCTCTGCAGCCCTTACACATGTACGCCACGTGTTTCGCACTTTTTTGCATGTTCTGTAATGGCCCCATGTAAATCGTGACAAAAAATAGCATGTAGCTTTGCTCCTTTACTTTCACCGTGAAAACGCGACATGTCGCGATATCGCGACATTTTCCTGCCAACAGCCTTGTCCGCCTTCATGCACAGCGAAAATGAGACATGTCGCGATATCGCGACGTTTTTCTGTCAGCAGCTTTGTTTCTCATCATGCATCGCGAAAATGATACATGTCGCGATATCGTGACATTTTTTTGCTTCGGGCCACGTGGATGCAACCTGTCACGAAATCGTGACGCTTTTCTCTTTCGAGCTGTCCTTGCAATCTATCGTGAAATCATGACATTTTTCTTTTGGTGTCTTCTGCATTTGGCCATGAAAACACGACATGTCACGAAATCATGACATATTTTCCTTTCGTACCACTTCCTACTTACCCACTCCTATCACAAAATCATGACGTTTTTCTCTTCATGCCCCTTTTCGCTTCTGTCATGAAATCATGACGCTTTTAGTGCCTTCCCTGTTTGATTGGTTTGACCATGATTTTGTGACATGTCACGATTTCGCGACAATTTTCCATTCTATCTTTCTCTCTCCTCTGGACCGATTTCACAACAGTCCGTAAATCGTCGACAATTTTCATCAATGCCTCTTCCGAACTTGACATGTCGCGATATCGCGACATTTTTTCATTTTAGTCCACGACGGAGCAACATGTCGCGATATCGCGACAACTTTTCTTTTCGCGACGAGCGACATGTCGCGATATCCTGACACTTTTTTCACGACATGTCCGATATCGCACAACTTTTATTTTCCCGCGACGGAGCGACATGTCGCGATATCGCGACACTTTTTCTCCTTAGTGAAATTTTTGCTTTTTCCTTGATTTTTTAGCATCTGGGCTACTGCAGTTTTCTTTGAAAGCATGCAAAAAAGGTGGGTCCCCAATTTTGGGGTGTGTTGTGGATCAGCCACAACAAATGGTGACTCTGTTGTCAAATGCTCTTGAGCATTTTGGTGAGAACCCAACCTGAAACATACAAGCTTAGATACAGGCGTCAGCACATAGAAGATAAACAAATACCGATAGATCAGAAATACATGAAACATCAGAATCATTAAGTATCAGCTCGGTGTGTGCAATGTGTTTCATTCCCTATCATTTGAACTTGTTCAACATTCCATTGTCAGTTTCACTTATGATTTGTATGCAAGGCTATGAATGATTTGTGCAGGATTTGATGCATGATGAAGATGCTAGAGATGTAACAACCTGCTTTATAAATGCTCAAACCTTCTAATATCATGGACAAACATATTAAAGATGTCAAACCCTCTTAGGACCAAATATATGTATACTGAATTAATTTACTAGATCCCAAAGTTGGTTATGTGTCACTACCATCTTGAACCCATGTGCAAGTGTGAGTGAAATCAGAACTTTGGGGAATAGGATTCCCAACCTAAGCGAGATGGGAATTTAACCCTATCCTTACTATTCTGATTTGGAGTTCATTACCTCATCTTGAACAAAATAATTTAACCCTGTTATGGATGAAATGGTCGGGCTAGTCTATCCATATGAGCAATCAGTGGTCTTGCTTTTAGGCAAGACATGTTGCCACGCATGAGCATACTTAACCCCATAATCCATGACTTGGCTTTCATTCATTCTTTTCTCTCTTTTTTTCTTTGGACCTTTGGGATGACTACCCATCCTTGCTAGGGACATGTAGTACGATCCCTCCAATCCAATATTAAGATGAAATGGGAAATATTATCTTTTATCTCTTGGACCTTGGGGATGACTACCCATCCTTTGCGAGAGGACACGTAGTACAATCCTTCCAATCCAAGATTGAGATGAAATGGAAAAAATTAGTTTTACTTTTATTGCTTGGACCTTTGGGATGACTACCCATCCTTTGCAGAGGACATGTAGTACGATCCTTCCAATCCAAGCTTTATGATGAAATGGGAAAAATGGAAGCTTTGGGGAATCGGATTCTCAACCTAAGCGAGATGAGAATTAAGTCCTATCCTTACTACTCCATGTAGGTCAAATCAGAGCTTTGGGGAGTTGGATCCTCAACCTAAGTTCGATGAGGATTTAACCCTATCCTTACTACTCTGGTTTTAGGCTTTAAGCTTGATGGAAGTGGTAAAAACCACTGTTTTAAGGATTATGTTGCATGATAGGACAGACATGAAATATTCTTTTCACCTCACCTTTTCATCCAAGTATGGTTTTGACCATTTTGCTCAAGATTCTTTTTAATGTGCATGGAATGTGCTTGGTTCAAGATAGCTTGGGCAGCAGTTCCCAACCTTAGGATCCTTTTAATATATGTTATGTAATAATCCTAAGAGGATTCAACACCTTCTCAATAATTGCCCATGGAATGAAAATGTAACTCAGATGACATGTATATGCAATGTGGAATATGACATGAGGTATGAATGCACTTCTTCTTTTGGAATATATCATCTATTTTACCATAATGTGCAAAACTGACAACTTCATGCATCACAAGATCCAAACGATATTATTTAAATGTTTGTGTTACTTGTGGAGCTTTCTACAACACAATTCCAATGTTTCATATTCTCCTGATTTTAGGCATAAGTTGACATCTCAAATTTTCTTCTTTTTTTTTTTTATCAAAACAAACTAAACATGTCAAATGAAATCAAACACACAACTTAAATCCTAATCCAAATAGCAATCCCAAAATGAAACTTGAAAACACAAACCCAAACCAAAACCAAAATTTATATACAATATAGTACAAGATGATGCCAAGCTTGGACTATTACTTTCCTGGATCCCAAACATGATTAGAACATTTCAAAAGACATATGTCACAATACACATGCCAAATGTTGTAGGAATCCAACAACAATAAGATCAAACCAAGCAATGCAACAAATTTCAACTTGCCATGCTCACCATACCAATTTGATTTAGTTCTATTACCAACATCATAGGTGAGATTCAAATCAAATTGATTAGACAATGGTTGGTATTCAATTTTATCTTGTCTATTCTTTAAAGTGCAAGTTTCATCATTCCATTCATGATTTAGAAGTAGGCTTTCCTTTTCAAATGTGAGATATTGCAAACAAGAGCCTATTTCTAAAAGTCTTGAATTCAAATTATTTTTCGAGATTTTAAAGCAATCAAAATCAATCAAAACTTGACAAACATCACCAAGATTTGACATTTCATCATCAATGACATTAGCATCCAAAGGGACATCATGTAACCCATCACTTAAAATTTTTGTGGCTACTACCAAAGGTAAAGATTTCACCTTGTCACCCATACTCAACCCATCATGATTAGAATTTATCACAACTTGATGAGTGTTAGTAGCTTTTTCTTTTTCTTCATTGTCTTCTTCATCATCCAACACCTGTTCAAAAACACCAAAGTTAGGCACCCAATCAAACATGCGTCCATATTTTTCAAAACAAGAGCCTAATTTTTCAAGATATGTGTCACGTGACACCTTTCCATGATCAATGGCTTGAGTTGCCTCAAAATCCATATTTTCATTAGGATCATCAATAGTATCAAACCCACACCACTTAGGCTTTGTAATTTCATCATTTTGAGATGGCATAGACATTGTAGAAACAATAGGTGGATCAAGATTTTTGATTTCTTGCCCCTCAAGGGGAACAAAAACAATTGATTCTCCTTCTTCATCCATGGTAGTAAAATCATTATCCTTCTCCAACCTTTGATGAGATTCCAACCCTTCTTCCAAAACATTCTCAGATTGTACAGGACTTGTAATATCCTCATGTGAAAGGGCAATTGTATCATCCTGCATATCAATAGGCACACAAATTTCATTAGCAGTTTTGGAGTGAGCATACTCTTCCCAAGAATCATAATGATCATCTTTCAAAATCAAATTGTGATGCTCAACTATTTCTTCTTCATCTTTTAATTCATCAACATGTTTCTCATCAAATTTATCTTCACCTTCCTTAGATGGTTCAATTACTTCCAAAATTGGGTTATTGCTTGTATTCAAATTGATAAGGCTATCATAATCCACATGTGTAACCCATGATTCACGTTTAACATGATTTGGAAGGTGTGAATTTTCTTGGCCATCATTTTCAACAATGTCATCCAAAACAGATTCATCCTCATAGAATTCATCTTTTGGTGAGTCAAGGGTTTCCAATTTGTCACATGTTTCAATACTAGTTGGATCTAGTACTCCTCCCTTGCCTAAAATCATATTCTTATGAAAATCATTAAAATTGATTTTAGAAATATCCTTTGAATCAAGATGAGTATTTTGAAGTTGATTCATACTTAAGAAAGATGGTTGATCTTGCATAGTAGGTTGAGGATTTTGAAATTGATTGAAGCTTGGGAATGATTGTTGATTCTGAAATTGATTTACACTTGAATTTGGTTGAGGTGGATAAATCATTGGATGGGTAAAGGAGGTATTAAATGATTGAAGATTATACGATCCAAAACCCACACCATAATTTTGACAACTCAATTGTTGCTCAATTGCCATTGCTTGAGTATAGGCTTGTGACAAAGATGTGATTTGAGGCATCCCTCGCAAATATGTGGAAATGAGTGGGTCAAGAGCATTTACATATATTTGGAGAGCCATTTCTTCTTGAAGAGCATAAAATGTCACTAATTGAGCATATAATCCAAAGAACCTTTCAGAAAATGACTTCACATTTTCACTTGGTCCTTTTTTAATAGTGAAAAACTGCTCATACATGCGGATTGGGTCAACTTGCTTTTTGTTGAATTGATTAAGAAATGTTGCCTCTAGTTGAGCCCAAGAAGTGATAGACCCTAAGGGCAGACTTGTAAACCAATCAAATGCCACTTTGTCCAAGGTGTAAGGGAACATTTTACAAACAACATCATCATGCCAAATTGTTAAGTGATTCACAACAAATTTGAATGCTTGAATGTGTTCTCCTGCAGATATTTGTCCCGTTAGACAAAAATCGAGGAAGACATCTCTCAAAACCAACGGGCAAATAATGTTGAACTCCTGGTATGTTCAATGGGCTACCTGTCATCCACGGTGAAAACATAGCCATTAGTGAATCTTAAAGAATATAACTTTAATACCCAAAAAACAATTCTTTTATTTATTTATTACTTTTTTTTTTAAATCAAATCAAATCACATTATTCCTGTATGAACAATCAAAGCGTTAGACCAGTGCATAGCAATTCATGTCCTCCTTTTAACAGTACAAAGTTGTATTATTAAAAGAGGGCTAAAGATAATAATCAATAGGGCATGAAATATTCAAAATTTAAATCCCTATAGCATTTAAATCAATCTAAAATAAACCGGTTCAGGCCCTCCTTCTAGCGCCAAAATGTTGAGTGGTGTTAGAGGAGGCCGAAGATGCTAATCAAATGGACTTGAAATATTTAGCAATGTAAAGCTCTTAAACAATTATAAACCTGTAGCATCTAAAATCATGATAAAATAAACCCTTTCATGCCCTCCTTCTAGCGCCAAAATGTTGAGTGGTATTTTCACACACTTGTGAAAGTACACTCTTCTTTAGGATTTGGGTTCCAAATCCCCTCTTGCAAAGAAGTTAAACAAACAACTTCTCCAAGGTCTCCGTTGTATTAGCATTTGCAATTGTGTATTAGTAATCTCAAATAAAGATATTCAATTAAAATGCTTGGAACACCTTAGTGATTGCAAGTAACTGTAAACAAGGGGCAATGTTGGTTTATTTCATCATGAAACTTTAGTGATTGTTCATTATTTTACTTTTTTTTAGATTTTGTAATTTTTTAAATGTTCATTTTAAATAAGTTAAACCTTATGGAAAAATAAAATAAAATGAAAAGAAATGCAGAAAATTAAAAATTGAACACGTTCAGTCTGATGCTATCCTATTCCGACAAAACCGAATATGTGAGAGTTTCGTACATGCAACCTAGCCTATTTGACCTGCAAAACAAACACAATCAAAGTAAACTAGGTGCTAGCTCCTAGGGTTTAAAATAATTTTCAGATTGCAGACATTCACATGAAATAACCCAAAACAATGGCATGAATTTCATTTATAAATCTGAAATCTGAAAGGAGAAAAATAGAACAGTTAAAATGAAGCATGCAAAAAATTTCTCATCCTTTCTTGCCCATAAAATGCAAATTTTTGAACAATTCTGCATTAAAAATATGTCCTGTTACAATAGCAGAATCTCTGGTTTTTCTCAAAACCAGCAAAAGTGGAAGAAAAGCACTCCAAAGCAGGCCCAGAACGGCTAATCACCATCAACTCTGCAACCCTGCTCGCAGCGGTTTTCGACCCCCATACCTGTCCTGTGCTTCTGCTTTTAAAGTTTTGGTAAATTGCTTCTCCTTCCACGACGGTTCGTTTCGTCTTCCAGATTGCTTCGTTTCACCTTCCCCGCCTTTCCATTGCTTTTGATTTTATGCTCGAGATCTTCTCTGTGAACTGTAACGCCTCTGCAGCCCTTACACATGTACGCCACGTGTTTCGCACTTTTTTGCATGTTCTGTAATGGCCCCATGTAAATCATGACAAAAAATAGCATGTAGCTTTGCTCCTTTACTTTCATCACGAAAACGTGACATGTCGCGATATCGTGACATTTTCCTACCAACAGCCTTGTCCGCCTTCATGCACAATGAAAATGAGACATGTCACGATATCGCGACATTTTTCTATCAGCAGCTTTGTTTCTCATCATGCATCGCAAAAATGATACATGTCGCGATATCGTGACATTTTTTTGCTTCGGGCCGCGTGGATGCAACCTGTCATGAAATCATGACGCTTTTCTCTTTCGGGCTGTCATGCAATCTGTTGTGAAATCATGACGTTTTTCTATTTCGGGCTATCTTGCTACATTTGGCCGAAACATGACATGTCACGAAATCGTGACATATTTTCCTTCCGTACCACTTCTCCTTCCCCACGACTCGTCACGAAATCGTGACGCTTTTTTTGCTTCGTGCCCCTTTGCTGCTTCCTGTCGTGAAATCGTGACGCTTTTAGTGCCTTGCCCTGTTTGATTGGTTTGACCGCGATTTTGTGACATGTCGCGATTTCGCGACAATTTTCCATTCTATCTTTCTCTCTCCTCTCTGGACCGCGATTTCACAACACGTCACGAAATCGTGACAATTTTTGATCAATGCCTCTTCCTGCTTGCCTGGGCCGTGAAAGCTTGACATGTCGCGATATCGCGACGTTTTTTCATTTTCGGCCGCGACGGAGCAACATGTCGCGATATCGCGACAACTTTTCTTTTTCGGCAGCGACGGAGCGACATGTCGCGATATCGCGACAACTTTTATTTTTGGCGCGACGGAGCGACATGTCGCGATATCGTGACAACTTTTTATTTTTGGCCGCGACAGAGCGACATGTCGCGATATCGCGACACTTTTTCTCCTTAGTGAAATTTTTGCTTTTTCCTTGATTTTTTTAGCATCTGGGCTACTAGAATTTTCTTTGAAAGCATGCAAAAAAGGTGGGTCCCCAATTTTGGGGTGTGTTGTGGATCAGCCACAACACAATTCCCTAGCTCTTGTTCTGGCTGATGATCCTCTAGAAAACCTCTCCCCCCGCTACCTTTAGCAAATGGAACTCTATCCACAGAAGACACCTATCCTCCCTGCTCTGGCTGGAGACCTCTGTCCTCAACTCTATCACCTCCAAAATTGGTCCTCGAATCTGCACTAAACACAGTCCTTCGGTATAGCACAAAAGTCCTCTTTCGTCTTTGTTTGTTGCACTTACTACGCCCTCTACTTTCTCTGCTTAAAACACAGCAGCATTGTCTTCACGCACTATGATTCCTTGCGATCTCTCTCACTTAGACGATTTGAAAGAAATGCACTTTGTACTCGGTGAACGAACTTCTCCCCCACACTCTATCTACAAAATTTGCACTTCGAACACCCAACCAAAATTCATGCTTAACTCTCCAAGCAGCCCTCTTTTTTATACTAACACTATCAAGATTAAACCCTTGATCTTAGTCAGCTGCACACCCTAAACTATGTCGACTGCAAACCCTAAAATTCGTCAACCCAAATTTAACTTTGTCGACTTCACTGCCTCTCCTTTGTATCTTCTGTTGTGAAACTACAACATGTCGTAATATCGCGACACCTTTGCAACCGAACACTATCTTATGGATTTTTTCATGATATCGTGACACTTTCTGCTTCTGCTGATATCATCTTCACTCCTATCATGAAATTGCAACCCTTCTGTCTTCATGGCCTTCTTCTTTGCTTTTGTCATGAAATCGTGACACTTCTGCCTCTACTGACGTCATCTTCAATTCTATCATGAAATCATGACCCTTCTGTCTTCATGGCCTTCTTCTCCGCTTTTGTCGTGAAATCATGACACTTCTGCCTCTGTTGACGTCATCTTCAATTCTGTCATGAAATCATGACCCTTCTCACTTTCTCAACCTTTTCTCGGCTTGCACTAGAGAAAACGAAACATGTCGCAAAATTGTGACACTTTCACTGCCTTATGCTTTTCTCTGCCTTACGCCCACGAAACTAGAACATGTCATAAAATCATGACACTTTTGCCTTCGAGCTCTTCCTTCTTGAATTCATCGTGAAATCGTGACGCTTCTTCTATTAAAGACTTGCTTCTTGTTTCTGTTGTGAAATCATGACACTTTCTCCAACTGAAAGCTGCCATCTCAACCTGTCACGAAATTGTGACACTTTTTGCATCTGATATGTCTTCTTCGCAACATATCATGAAATTGTGACAGTTATCATTTTTGACTCTTCCCTTTGCTGCATGTCACGAAATTGTGACAGTTCTTACTTCAAGTTCTGCAGCATGTCATAAAATCGCAACAGTTTTCACTTCGACTTCTGTAGCATGTCGCAAAATCATGACACTTTGTCTAGCTACTTTCTCTCTCTTCGAACTTGTCATGAAAATGCGATAATTCACACTACGAACTCTCTTTTCAGCATTATGTCACAAAATCATGACACTTTTCCTTTTGGAATCTCTCTCTCCTACAACATGTCATGAAATTGCGACAGTTTTTCTTTCGGACTCCCTCTCCTGCAACATGTCGCGAAATCACGACACTTTTCCGTCCATACAATCTTCTTTGCAATATGTTGCGAAATCATGACACTTTTCCTTCTCTGCCTTCTTGCGCTTTTCGAGTCACGAAAATGCGACATGTCATGAAATTGCGACACTTTCCACCTTGCTCTTCTTCTCTGCCAACATGTCATGAAATCGTGACAGTTTTGCCAGCTCTTTCTCTCTCCTCAAACATGTCACAAAATCGCGATAGTTTTTCTTACCTGCTACATACCTTTTCTTACTTGTCTTTTTTTTATTTTTGTAAATGGGCTACTATGATCTTCCAGGAAACTCACTATCCATGCTCTGAATAATCTGACATTAAATAAAATTCCTTCAAGAGCTTCTTGACATCAATGACAACTTCTACACTTGAGCAAAGGCAATGGACCCAAGGTACCCAAAATTGCCAACAATCTCCCCCTTTGTCATTGATGGAAACCCTTCACTGAAAACTCATCTCAAGAGCCAAAACTAAAACCAACTGTGCTAACAACTGAGAATCTGGCTTTGAAGTTTTGCTCCCCCTGAATTGAAGCTCTTCTCTTCACTTGAAGCTCTCCCCCTTACTCATATCTCTCCCCCTTTGTCATCAATGGCAAAGGGTCACCTTTGGGGCTCGGGACTAAGAATGAGCCTCTTACCTTCGTCCCTCCCCCACCTCCTAATGAGGTGATTAAAACAAGAGTGGGAGTAAAACTCCCATTAGGCACTGATCATCATCAGCGTCTACAATTTCCTTGTCGGGCCTTCTCTTGAATTCTTTTCCCGTATTCCTGTTCTTGTCACTGTTCTTTTTCCTGTTCTTGTCACTGTTCTTGTTTTTGTTCTCATCCCTATTTTTGTTCATGCCTTGATCCTTGGACCTATTTATACCACTGTTCCTATTTTTGTACCTTGAAATATTAGCTCTACACTATCTAGTTGTGTGACCTTCATTGTTGCACTTATAACAAGTAACAATGTTATTTCTTTTAGGCATACCTGTTCTTTGAATCTGCCAGTTCTGCCTAAACCTGTTACCGTTCAAACCTGTTCCTGTTATTTACCTTGCAATAGACTACCTTGTGCCTGAACTATTGACAAGAGTAGCAATACCCTCAAAAGAAACTAGCGCTTCTGAAATTGCCATTCACCTTCTTCACTTGAGCCATGCAATGTGTAGCCATGTGACCAAACCTGTAACACGCAAAACATCTATCATGAAATTTACCTTTATTCGACATCTTGGGTCCTGAAAACTTCTTCTAATTCTGGATCTCGTTTTCTATTTTTGCGCATCTATCATCCAAGGACTCATAATCTGAAATACTTTCTTCATCAGAAATCTCTTCCTTTTGGAGTCTCTTACTAGACTTTTTAGCTTGTTCCTTGACAAAACCAAGGCCTATTTTATCCGTTGTCCTTATTTGACCTTTGATGAGAGACTTAACATTTTTGGAGCTATCTTGAAACCTGTAAAGTTTATCCTTGTACTCTTTAGTTTCCTCTTCCAATGAAGTCATTTTCTGTTCTAACTCACTACACACAAGAACCTTAGACTCTAACTCATCCTTGAGTTCTTGTTTTTTAACCATAGAAACGTCGAGACTTTCTATAATATCATCTCTCTCCATACAACATTCATCTAACTTATCCTTGAGTCTAGCATTCTTCTTTCTTTCCTTTTTCAAAACACTAAGAGCGTTAGTAAGTTCACTTTCTAGATCCTTTATTTGTTTGCTTTCTGAATCATCAAACCCTTTTTTAGATTTCCTATCACTAGAGGTGCTACCTTTTTCAAAAACCATACATGCATATTCCTTATAGT
Source organism: Wollemia nobilis (assembly GCA_028583015.1). Taxonomy (NCBI): domain Eukaryota; kingdom Viridiplantae; phylum Streptophyta; class Pinopsida; order Araucariales; family Araucariaceae; genus Wollemia; species Wollemia nobilis. The sequence continues at coordinate 911,929 of JAQPPZ010000505.1, forward strand.
TTTCTGAAGCATCCTCATACATACTAGAAACCAAATTGTTATTTGTGCAATCATCCTCAAAGTGACCAAAATTTCCACATCTAAGACATTTCATGATAATGAATCTATGTTTCGGTTCTTCCTCTTTTTTTGATATGAACAACATCTCATTTTTAGTATCACTTGAAGAAATTTCACTATCACTACTAGAAAACTTACTTGCTTTGTCTAGGTATAAACTCTTCTTGTGCTTGTGAGAATACCTCTTTCCTTGATTGCTTCGCTCATCTTTGTTTTTCCTGTGATGCTTGTGCTTTTTAGAATCCTTGCTCCTAGAATCCTGTATATCTTCATCACTTTCATTCTTGGGAATAGTACAGTCAGTAGCATAATGACAAAACTTTCCACAATTGAAACATCTTATATTTTTCATGCTTTTGCGCTTTCTAGAGAACTTGCTTTTCTTGCTGTAATATGCCTCTTCATCATTGGAAGACTCATCACTTTCTTGAAGCTGTTTACCTTTGGATTTCTTGGTAGCCTTGAAAGCTGCCTCTTTCTTGACATCAACCTTCACTTGAGTTCTCAACTCAAATTCTACAAGTATACTATGGAGCTCATCATTTTTCAACTTATCCAAATCTTTAGCTGATATTCTCACAATGACACTGAGAGGGGGGGTGAATCAGTGTAACTATTTAAAAACTTGAATCTGCAACTCTTAAAACTTAAAAATGCAAGCTTAAAAATAGATAAAGCAAGTATAACACAAGAGCATCACACAACACAAGATTTAACGAGGTTCACCGATGTGGCTACTCCTCAAATAATGACTGTTTGGACTACAATCCAAATCCAGTCTTTGCAAGGATTCAATCTTTACAAATAGTTTACCAACACCCACTGGAAGGAGCACCAACCCCTGATTTTTCTACTGCAACAGATAGGAGCACCAACTCCTTTTACCAAGCACCAACTTGGATTTCAATTTTTAACAAAAATATTGACATAAAAATGCCTTCTCTTTTGCAAGACCCTCACTGGTCTATAGCTCATACAAATTAATCTCTCAGAAGCATAAAGAGAATTGTTAGAATCTCAATATCCTCTTTCACAGTCTAAAACCTCTCTTCTGATTTTTCAAATAAAAATTACATTCAGGTTTTGTTCTTTTTCTGTACTTCATGCAGCACACTAACTCAACCACGCTTTTTTGGTTTTTCAATGTAAAACACGGTTGCAGATCCTCAAACCCTCTTTGACGCGTTCTGCCTTTTAGCCACTTTCTTTCGACTTATTCTGACATTCTTCTCTGCACATTCTGACAGCCTTTTTCTACGTATCCTGACACCTTTTTCTATGTAGACTGACAGCCTTTTTGCGTGTTTCGATGCTCTCTGATTCTTATCTTCTAGACTCTACGTAACTGCCCTCTTAACACTTTTTCACTCTCTTATGGCACTCTTTTCTATTCTGCGTCGATCTTTCTTTTCGGCCTGCTACTGCCATGTCTGACACACGCAACCTGTTAATGAATCTCTCTAAAATCTATTCTCGATATAACCACTTCTGCAACAGCTGTTCTGCATTCAATGCTTTGTTCCGTAGCTTCCCTTTGTAACTGCCACCTTTTCCAGCCATGCTGCATCACGGCCCTGCAACAACCGTTCTTTTCTTAAAAGCGCAGTTTTGACACCTGTCACTTTGCATGCTTCTTTGGCCTTTTTCCCGCCAAACTGTTACCTGTCGCGATATCGCGACATCTCTACTTGGTTGACTTATTCTGGACTGTTGACCATGAAAACCCGACATGTCATGATATCACGACATTTTCCGCCTCCTTCTACTTTACTCGGCATTCACCCGCGAAAATGAGACATGTCGCGAAATCGTGACACATTCGTTGCCTCTACACTATCCTTCGCTTGCACCTGCGAAAATGATACATGTCACGAAATCGTGACACATTCAGCTTTTGTTGACGTCATCCTCAATGTTGTCATGAAATCATGACGCTTTCGGCTTCCTGAGGCTTCTCTTGCAACTTGTCATGAAATCGTGACACTTTCACTCGACGTCATCCTCAATGTTGTCATGAAATCGTGACACTTTCAGCTTTTGTTGACGTCATCCTCAATGTTGTCATGAAATCGTGACGCTTTCGACCTCCGTACAATTCTTGCTTCAAGTGGTAGCGAAATCCTAACATGTCACGAAATCGTGACATTCTCTGCTTCCGTACAACTCTCACTTCATGCAGCTACGAAAACCTGACTTGTAGCGAAATCGCTACACCTTTTTGACTTAGCATTTTTTCTTTGCTGGGGCCTCCGAAAATCTAGCATGTAGCGAAATCGCTACAGCTTTGTTGCCTTGGTGCTTCCTCTTGCTTCGACTTGCTAAGCTTAGACTTGTAGCGAAATCGCTACCCCATTATGTTCTGTGTTTTGAACTTGCAGCGAAATCGCTACACCTATGCCCCTAGCATTTCGAACTTGTAGCGAAGTCGCTACACTTTTGTGCCTTGTGTTTCGAACTTGTAGCGAAATCGCTACACCTATGCCCCTTGCATTTCGAACTTGTAGCGAAATCGCTACCCCTTTGTGCCATGCATTTCGAGCTTGTAGCGAAATCGCTACACCTTTGCTCTTCGGCATCTGAACTCTGCTTCGGCTAGCGAAAGTCAACATGTAGCGAAATCGCTACAGTTCCTCGACTTTGCTGCTTTGCCTCCAACATGTCACGAAATCATGACAGTTTTCATCCTAGGCGCTGCTTCTTCAAACTTGTCACGAAATCGTGACACTTTTCGTCCTTGGCACCTTTACTCCAAACTTGTCGCGAAATCGCGACAGTTTTTCAACTTTGCTTCTTTCCTTCCAGCATGTCGCGAAATCGCGACAGTTTCTCGACTTAGCTTCTTTCCCTCCAACATGTCGCGAAATCGTGACAATTTTTCATGAACTTTCTCTCTCCTTCGATATGTCGCGAAATCGCGACAATTTTTCATGAACTTTCTCTCTCCTCCGATATGTCACGAAATCGTGACATTTTTGGCTGCATTTTCTCTCTCCTCCGTTTTGTCGCGAAATCGTGACAATTTTTCATGAACTTTCTCTCTCCTCCGATATGTCGCGAAATCGTGACATTTTTTGCTGCATTTTCTCTCTCCTCCGTTTTGTCGCGAAATCGCGACAGAAAACATGTCGCGATATCGCGACAGTTTTCTTACTTGTCTTTTTCTGCAAAATTTTGAATCTGGGTCACTTCTGTTTTCCTTGAAAATCACTGTACTTGATCTAACTGACCTCTGAACTGCATCAACTGCATCAATCTATCTGTGTTGACAACAATGACAATACTTTTGCAATGCTTTTGCTGCACCTTGCTCAACAATCTCCCCCTTTGGAATTGTTGGCAACACACTGCAACCTTGCTCAATTTCTTCTCCCCCTTTGCCAATAATACCAAAGGGCTGCTGCAGACTCCCCCTGAGTCTATGCACAACATTCTCAGGCATAAATAATTTTAATGCTCCCCCTGAGAATGTGTTCCCCATAGCTAGTCAGTGCTTGGGTAGTGTGACTACTCCCAACTTACTCCTAAGGTATTCAAAAACTTCCTTGGGCAATGGTTTGGTGAATATGTCTGCTACTTGCTCTGTAGTTGGAACAAACTCCAATTTGACCTCTCCTTCTCGCAACCTTATCCTTCAAGAAGTGATACCGGATTGCAATATGTTTGGTGCGGGAATGCATTACCGGATTCTTTGAAATGTTGATTGCACTAGTGTTATCACATTTGATTGAAATGGGCTCATTGAAGTGAATACCAAGATCTTTCAATGTTTGTCTCATCCATAATATTTGTGTACAACATGTTGTTGCTGCAATGTATTCTGCCTCTGCAGTGGATAGAGAAACTGATTCTTGTTTCTTGCTGTGCCATGCTACCAATTTATCTCCAAGATAAAATGCTCCTCCACTTGTACTTTTTCTGTCATCAATACATCCTGCCCAATCTGCATCAGAATATGCAAAAAGAGTGAAGTCTTTTCCTTTTGGATACCATAGCCCATACTCCATAGTACCCTTGAGGTACCTAAAAATCCTTTTCACAGCTGTCACATGAGTCTCTTTTGGACTAGCCTGAAATCTTGCAACCATGCAAACAACTTGTAAGATATCCGGTCTGGTGGCTGTCAAATACAACAGGCTCCCAATCATTGATCTGTACATTGTTTGATCAACATCTGGAGATTTATCATCCTTGCTCAACTTGCAGCCTGTTGTCATGGGGGTGCTGACAGGCTTACTATCCTCCATAGTGAACTTTTTCAGCATTTCTTTCACATATTTAATTTGAGAAATAAAAATCCCTTTTTCAGTTTGATTAACTTGCAATCCAAGGAAATATGAAAGTTCACCAATCATAGACATTTCAAATTCTTTCTGCATTTTGTTTGCTATGTCTTTGCATGATTCATCATTGCTGCTTCCAAATATTATATCATCTACATAAACAACAAGTACAATGAAATTGCCATTTTTAGTTTTGATATATAAATTGCTATCCACCATACCTTTCTTGAATCCTTGCTTAGTGAGATAGCTGTCCAATCTTGCATACCAAGCTCTAGGTGCTTGTTTCAAGCCATACAATGCTTTCTTCAGCTTGCAAACAAAGTTAGGATTCTCACAAAGTTGAAAACCATCGGGCTGTTCAATATATACTTCTTCTTCAAGATTTCCATTCGAAATGCTGATTTTACATCCATCTGATAAACTTTGAAATTCCTATGAACTGCTAAAGCCAAAAATAGTCTTATTGCTTCAAGTCTGGCCACTGGTGCAAAAGTCTCTTCAAAATCAATCCCCTCAACTTGAGCATATCCTTTGTAGACCAATCTTGCTTTATTCCTTACAACCTGTCCGTCTTCATTCAATTTGTTTCGAAATATCCATTTAGTACCAATTATGTTTTTATTTTCAGGCCTTGGTACTAATTCCCAGGTTTTGTTTTTCTCAATTTGATCTAGTTCTTCATTTACTGCCTCCATCCAGCTTTCATCTGTGCTTGCTTCAATAATATTTTTGGGCTCAATGCTGGATAACAGAGAATAGTTATTTACTACTCTTCTTCTTGTCTGAATGCCAACTGTAGGGTCCCCAATAATCTGCTCTTTGGGATGATTTTTCTGCCACACTGCCTATTCTGGATTTCCTATTTTCTTCTCTTTCCAAATCATCTGAATCTGATTTTTGTCTCTCTTCCTTTTCTTGATCTTCATCTTCTTCAATAAATTCTTCATAAGTTGGGTAGTTTTCATTATGGCTGATTTCTTGTTTCCTTCCTTCATCAACCTTAACATCCGCACTTTCCACAATTTTCTTGAGTCTTTTGTTGTAGCATGTGTAGGCTTTGCTTTTTGTTGAGTAACCAAGAAAAATACCTTCATCAGCTCTATCTTCAAACTTGCCAAGATTGCTTTCAGTTCTTTTAATGTAACACTTGTTTCCGAACACTTTGAAGTATTTTTTTGTAGCCTTTTTGCCAAACCACAGTTCATAAGGTGTTTTGCTTTCATGCGGCCTCAACATACATCTATTCTGAATGTAGACTGCAGTATGAACTGCCTCTTTCCAGAACCTGTCAGCAATTTTGCTCTCTGTTAACATGGTCCTTGCCATTTCTTGCATAGTTCTATTCTTTCTTTCAACTACTCCATTTTGTTGTGGTGTTCTAGCTGCGAAAACTGTCTTCTAATCCCATGTTTTTCACAATATTCTGCAAACTCATCTGAAATAAACTCTCCACCTCTATCTGATCTCAAACATTTTATTCTTTTTCCAGATTGATTCTCAACAAGATTTTTAAAAGTTTTAAACATCTCAAAGGCTTCTGATTTAAGTTTCAGAAAGAGTACCCATGTCATTCTGGAAAAGTCATCTATACACAGCATAAAATATTTGTAGCCATTTATGCTTTCCGTTCTCATGGGTCCACATAAATCTGTGTGAATTAGTTCTAACGGCTTGCTTGTAAAATACTCTTTTGCTTTGAAAGTGGATCTGGTTTGCTTCCCCTTTTGGCATGACTCACAAATGTTGTTTGAAGGTTTACCAATAGTGGGTATGTCTCTTACTGCTCCTTTTGAGCTGATTTTTACCAGATTATCAAAGCTTATGTGACCGAGTCTCTTGTGCCACAGCCAATTTTCTTCTTCCTGTCCAACCAAGCAAGCTCCTTCTGAAGTCTCCGAGAGAGTATACAAATTTCCAGAAGTTCTCAGTCCAGTGGCTATTAACTTTCCATTTTTTGTCTTTCTTACTTCACAGCCCTCTTTCTTGAAAATTACTTCATGACCTCTGTCACAAATTTGACTTACACTCAGTAAGTTATGCTTCAGACCTACCACAAAAAGAACTTCCTTAGAGTTGATTTTTCCGTCACTTAACTTAACTGATCCTTTACCCACTATCTTTGCTCCATCATTGTTTCTGAATTTTACAGAACCACCTTCGTATGTCTGTAGCTTATCAAACTTTTGTTTGTCTCCTGTCATATGACTGGAGCATCCACTGTCCAGAATCCAAGGTGCAGATTTATTCTGGGCTTTGAGAGCTGTTTGAACGATTAGGGATTCCTTGTCTTTCTTAGGTTGCTCCTTTTCCTTCCACTGTGATTTGACAGCAGATCTGGTCACTTGTTTTACCTTCTCCCTTTCATTTGCTTGTGACAGTTTTTCGAGAAATTTTCTGTTTTGATTTAATCCAGTTGATTGATACTTTCTTCCCAGGTATTTATTTCCTGCAAAAGAGCTACGACAATTCCTTGCAATATGTCCGAAGTTATGACAGTTATAACATTCTACAGCATAATCTATCAAAGGTGAAAAAATATTTCTACTAGTAAAATTTCTGTGTTCTACATTATATCTACAACTTGAGATTTTATGACCATATGCATTGCATTTAAAATAGTAACCAGAAAAGGAACGAGTGTACCTGGGTAATGGTTGTTGCCATGTTGTAGTAGGAGCCATGGGTCTTCTTCTTCTTTGATATGTGACTTTGGTAAATCCATCATTTGCAGAACTCCTTTCGAGCTTGGACTTATTGTTTTCTTTTGCATGATACGGTTTATCTTGATCAACCCTGATCTTGTCTTTATTCTTTATTGGTTCTACAGTTACAGCCTTTGAGTCCTTTGAGGATTCTCCTTCATCAAAGCCTAAACCAAATTTGATACCCGTAGGCCTTTGATTATTTAACATTTTATTCAGCTTCGTAGAACTGTCTTCAAATTTATGATGACAACTCAGTTTTCGATTCATCTCTTCTAGCTGTAGCCTTAATCCAACTATGTCTTCTTCTAGCTTATTGCACTCTTTTATTTTCACGGTTAGCTGAGCTTCAAAATCTTCAGACTTTTTCTTATATTCTTCAGTTTGTACTTTCAAACTGATTATTAAATTGCTAGCATCCTCAAATTTTCTTGAAATATTTTTATTTCTTTTCCTTTCTGCACTTAACTCTTCAAGTGCAGCAACCAACTCACCTTCCAGATCTACCTCAGCCTCATCCTCTAATTTTTCTTCACACTCCTGGGTTTCCTCAGTTCTTTGTTCTTCAAAAGCCATGAACAAGGCTTCACCAGTTTCTTCTTCTGAGTCCTCACTGGAACTGTCTTCTGAAGAGTCAATGTTCTTGGAAATGAAACTTTTCTTCTTGAAGTTCCTTTTTCTAAAATGTGGTTTCTTCTTCCAGACATTTCTTTCTTGGTGTGTCCCTTCATCATTTTTGTTTTTCTCATTCATTGGGCATTTTGCTGCAAAGTGCCCGATGCCTCCACAGTTAAAGCACTTGAACGGTAGCTTGCCTCTGTACTTTCCTTTTCCCTTTACTAATTTCCTAACAAAGTTTGCTTCAGTTTCATCTGTAGATTCTTCTTCCTCAGATTCTTGTTTAGATTTTATATTTTTTTGTGCTTGAAAAGCTGCTTCTCTGTCTGAGGGCTTAGTTTGTCCAATTCTCATTTCATATGCTGTTAGAGAACCATGCATTTCATCCATACTAAAAAAATTTAAATCTTTTGCTTCTTCTATGGCAGAAACCTTTGCATCAAATCTTTTATTGAGAGTTCTTAGTACCTTCTTCACAACAACTGCATCTTCCATCTCCTCGTCGAGTCCTCTTATTGCATTAATGATTCCATTTACTCTCAGCATATAGGCTTCTATGTTCTCATCATCAGTCATCTTTAATGCTTCGAACTGGGCACGATGTGTTTGCAGCTTAGCTTCCTTGATCTTGCTATCTCCTTCATGAATGCTTTGCAGTTTGTCCCATATGTCTTTTGCAGATTTGCAGTTCATGATGCGTATCAACTCACTGTCTACTAATCCACACATAATAGCATTCTTGGCTTTCGAGTTGTTCTCAAACTTTTTCTTCTCAACCGCATCTGTTGGAGGAACAGAGGGTATAGTGTATCCATTTTCAACAGATTCCCAAATGTCATAACCCAATGCACATAGATATGTCTGCATCCTAAGTCTCCAGAAAGAATAATTTGTTCCATCGAACAGAGGAGCTTTGTTAGAAGAGAATCCTTCACCACCGGCCATTGTGTATCTTCCAAGATCACCTTAGCTGATTAAGCTTGTACAAGAACCTTGCTCTGATACCAATTGATATTCTCACAATGACACTGAGAGGGGGGGGTGAATCAGTGTAACTATTTAAAAACTTGAATCTACAACTCTTAAAACTTAAAAATGCAAGCTTAAAAATAGATAAAGCAAGTATAACACAAGAGCATCACACAACACAAGATTTAACGAGGTTCACCGATGTGGCTACTCCTCAAATAATGACTGTTTGGACTACAATCCAAATCCAGTCTTTGCAAGGATTCAATCTTTACAAATAATTTACCAGCACCCACTGGAAGGAGCACCAACCCCTGATTTTTGCTACAACAGATAGGAGCACCAACTCCTTTTACCAAGCACCAACTTGGATTTCAATTTTTAACAAAAATATTGACATAAAAATGCCTTCTCTTTTGCAAGACCCTCACTGGTCTATAGCTCATACAAATTAATCTCTCAGAAGCATAAAGAGAATTGTTAGAATCTCAATATCCTCTTTCACAGTCTAAAACCTCTCTTCTGATTTTTCAAATAAAAATTACATTCAGGTTTTGTTCTTTTTCTGTACTTCATGCAGCACACTAACTCAACCACGCTTTTTTGGTTTTTCAATGTAAAACACGGTTGCAGTCCTCCCAAACCCTCTTTGACGCGTTCTGCCTTTTAGCCGCTTTCTTTCTGACTTATTCTGACATTCTTCTCTGCACATTCTGACAGCCTTTTTCTGCGTATCCTGACACCTTTTTCTGTGCAGACTGACAGCCTTTTTGCGTGTTTCGATGCTCTCTGATTCTTATCTTCTAGACTCTACGTAACTGCCCTCTTAACACTTTTTCACTCTCTTATGGCACTCTTTTCTATTCTACGTCGATCTTTCTTTTCGGCCTGCTACTGCCATGTCTGACACACGCAACCTGTTAATGAATCTCTCTGAAATTGATTCTCGATATAACCACTTCTGCAATAGCTATTCTGCATTCAATGCTTTGTTCCGTAGCTTCCCTTTGTAACTGCCACCTTTGCCAGCCATGCTGCATCACGGCCCTGCAACAGCCGTTCTTTTCTTAAAAGCGTAGTTTTGACACCTGTCACTTTGCATGCTTCTTTGGCCTTTTTCCCGCCAAACTGTTACCTGTCGTGATATCGCGACATCTCTACTTGGTTGACTTATTCTGGACTGTTGACCGTGAAAACCTGACATGTCGTGATATCGTGACGTTTTTTGCCTCCTTCTACTTTACTCGGCATTCACCCATGAAAATGAGACATGTCACGAAATCGTGACACATTCGCTGCCTCTGCACTATCCTTCGCTTGCACCCGCAAAAATGATACATGTCATGAAATCGTGACACATTCAGCTTTTGCTGACGTCATCCTCAATGTTGTCATGAAATCGTGACGCTTTCGGCTTCCTGAGGCTTCTCTTGCAACTTGTCACGAAATCGTGACACTTTCAGCTTTTGCTGACGTCATCCTCAATTTTGTCGTGAAATCGTGACACTTTCAATTTTGCTGATGTCATCCTCAATGTTGTCACGAAATCGTGACGCTTTCGGCCTCCGTACAATTCTTGCTTCAAGTGGTAGCGAAATCCTAACATGTCACGAAATCGTGACATTCTCTGCTTTCGTACAACTCTCACTTCATGCAGCTGCGAAAACCTGACTTGTAGCGAAATCGCTACACCTTTTTGACTTAGCATTTTTTCTTTGCTGGGGCCTCCAAAAATCTAGCATGTAGCGAAATCGCTACAACTTTGTTGCCTTGGTGCTTCCTCTTGCTTCGACTTGCTAAGCTTAGACTTGTAGCGAAATCGCTACCCCATTGTGTTCTGTGTTTTGAACTTGCAGCGAAATCGCTACACCTATGCCCCTAGCATTTCGAACTTGTAGCGAAGTCGCTACACTTTTGTGCCTTGTGTTTCGAACTTGTAGCGAAATCGCTACACCTATGCCCCTTGCATTTCGAACTTGTAGCGAAATCGCTACCCCTTTGTGCCATGCATTTCGAGCTTGTAGCGAAATCGCTACACCTTTGCTCTTCGGCATCTGAACTCTGCTTCGGCTCGTGAAAGTATGACATGTAGCGAAATCGCTACAGTTCCTCGACTTTGCTGCTTTGCCTCCAACATGTCACGAAATCGTGACAGTTTTCATCCTAGGCGTTGCTTCTTCAAACTTGTCATGAAATCGTGACACTTTTCGTCCTTGGCACCTTTACTCCAAACTTGTCACGAAATCGTGACAGTTTTTCAACTTTGCTTCTTTCCTTCCAGCATGTCACGAAATCGCGACAGTTTCTCGACTTAGCTTCTTTCCCTCCAACATGTCGTGAAATCGTGACAATTTTTCATGAACTTTCTCTCTCCTTCGATATGTCGCGAAATCATGACAATTTTTCATGAACTTTCTCTCTCCTCCGATATGTCGTGAAATCGTGACATTTTTGGCTGCATTTTCTCTCTCCTCCGTTTTGTCGCGAAATCGCGACAATTTTTCATGAACTTTCTCTCTCCTTCGATATGTCGCGAAATCGTGACATTTTTGGCTGCATTTTCTCTCTCCTCCGTTTTGTCGCGAAATCGCGACAGAAAACATGTCGCGATATCGCGACAGTTTTCTTACTTGTCTTTTTCTGCAAAATTCTGAATCTGGGTCACTTTTGTTTTCCTTGAAAATCACTGTACTTGATCTGACTGACCTCTGAACTGCATCAACTGCATCAATCTGTCTGTGTTGACAACAATGACAATACTTTTGCAATGCTTTTGCTGCACCTTGCTCAACATTAGCTTCCTCAATAGCAAAAATCTTTTCACTAAATCTAGGAAGAGATCTTAAAATCTTATCACAAACATCATTTTTAGCAAGCTCAAGACCTAAATATTTCATGGAGTTAACAACCTCATCCATATGAAGCATGTAGTCACTAATCTTTTCATCATAATTCATCTTGAGTTGTTCAAACATACCTTTGAAGTGTCTCAACTTAGCCTTTTGGACATTTACATCACCTGTGTGAACCACCTGCAACTGTTTCCACATTTCACTAGCTGTCTTGTAGTGAATCACCTTGGTAAGATTTGCCTTCTGTAAACACTTTAGGATTGCATTCATTGCTTTTGAATTGCTATGATGTAGGAGCCTGTCTTCTTTAGTATAAGGACCACATTCAGGAATAGTGTACCCGTCTTCAATCACTTCCCAAACCTCATTCCCAAGTGCCATTAGATGAACCTTCATCCTTGCACTCCAAAGACCAAAATCTGATCCATCAAGAATAGGTGCTGCATTGCCACTTGAATAATCCATTGTGTTCTTTACTGGATTTTCCTTCAAACTGTTAAACTTTTCGAAGGCACCGGATCTGATACCAATTGAAGAACACAAGCTTATACTGAGAGGGGGGGTGAACAATATAAGACCACTTTTTAATTTTTCCTCTAATTCAAATTTCAATTCAATATTATGCAGTGTATAGACAACAGTATCAAAAGCCATAATCAAAGCAAATCATAGAACACCATCCACAAAGAGACACAACAATTTACGTGGTTCACCCAAAGTGGGCTACTCCACAGATAAAATCTTTCACTAAGTTTTATCAAATCAAATTCTAGGAATACCTTACTCGATTACAATGTTTATGGGAACCAACCCAAAGGAGACACCAATCCCCTAGCTCTTGTTCTGGCTGATGATCCTCTAGAAAACCTCTACCTCCGTTGCCTTTAGCAAATGGAACTCTATCCATAGAAGACACCTGTCCTCCCTGCTCTGGCTGGAGACCTCTGTCCTCAACTCTATCACCTCCAAAATTGGTCCTCGAATCTGCACTAAACACAGTCCTTCGGTCTAGCACAAAAGTCCTCTTTCGTCTTTGCATATTGCGCTTACTACGCCCTCTGCTTTCTCTGTGCAAAACACAACAGCATTGTCTTCGCACACTCTGATTCCTTGCGATCTCTTTCACTTAGACGATTTGAAAGAAATGCACTTTGTACTCGATGAACGAACTTCTCCCCCGCACTCTATCTGAGAAAGTCGCACTTTGAACACCCAACCAAAATTCATGCTTAACTCTCCAAGAAGCCCTCCTTTTTATACTAACACTATCAAGATTAAAACCTTGATCTTAGTCGGCTGCACACCCTAAACTATGTCGACTACAAACCCTAAACTTCATCGGCCCAAATTTAACTTTGTCGACTTCACTACCTCTGCAACTCCTCTATAGCTTCTGCCGTGAAACTACAACATGTCATGATATTGCGACACCTTTTCAATCGAACACTATCTTATGGCTTTTGTCGCGATATCATGACACTTTTTGCTTTTGTTGACGTCATCTTCACTCCTGTCATGAAATCACGACCCTTTTGTCTTCATGGCCTTCTTCTCTATTTTTGTCATGAAATCATGACACTTCTGCCTCTGCTGACGTCATATTCGATTCTGTCATGAAATCATGACCCTTCTGTCTTCATGGCCTTCTTCTCTCCTTTTGTCATGAAATCATGACACTTTTGCCTCTGCTAATGTCATCTTCAATTCTGTTGTGAAATCATGACCCTTCTCGCTTTCTCAACCTTTTCTCGACTTGCACTAGCGAAAATGGAACATGTCACAAAATTGTGACACTTTTACTGCCCTACGCTCGCGAAACTGGAACATGTCACGAAATCGTGACACTTTCACCTTTGAGCTCTTCCTTCTTGAATTCATCACGAAATCACGATGCTTCTTCTGTTGAAGACTTGCTTCTTGTTTCTGTCATGAAATCATGACACTTTCTCCAACTGAAAGCTGCCATCTCAACCTGTCATGAAATCACAACACTTTTTGCATCTGATACATCTTCTTTGCAACCTGTTGCGAAATCATAACAGTTCTCATTTTTTACTCTTCCCTTTGCTGCATGTCGTGAAATTGTGACAGTTCTTACTTCGAGTTCTGCAGCATGTCATGAAATCGTGATAGTTCTCACTTCAACTTCTATAGCATGTCGCAAAATCATGACACTTTGTCTTGCTACTTTCTCTCTCTTCGAACTTGTCGTGAAAAAATGACAATTCACACTATGGGCTCTCTTTTCAGCATTATGTCATGAAATTGTGACACTTTTCCTTTTAGACTCTCTCTCCTACAACATGTCATGACAGTTTTTCTTTCGGACTCCCTCTCCTGCAACATGTCGTAAAATTGCGACACTTTTTCGTCCATACAATCTTCTTTGCAATATGTCGCGAAATCATGACACTTTTTCTTCTCTGCCTTCCTACACTTTTTGAGTTGCGAAAATGCGACATGTCATGAAATCGTGAAACTTTCCACCTTGCTCTCTTCTCTGCCAACATGTCATGAAATCGCGATAGTTTTGCCAGCTCTTTCTCTCTCCTTAAACATGTCGCGAAATCATGACAGTTTTTTTTGCCTACTGCATACCTTTTCTTACTTGTCTTTTTCTTTGATTTTTGCAAATGGGCTACTATGATCTTCCAAGAAACTCATTGTCCATGCTATGAATAATCTGACATTAAATTAAATTCCTTCAAGAGCTTCTTGACATCAATGACAAATTCTACACTTGAGCAAAGGCAATGGACCCAAGGTACCCAAAATTGCCAACAATAGTATAGAGAAGGAAATCAAAAAGGAAATTTAGCTCAAGAAATTCATAAAATTCAAGAATTAGAAGAAATATCTGAAGAAAATGAATTTAAAGCTCTTTCAACAAAACTTTTGATCAATGAAGATGTATATTAAAAAAATACTAATATTGTAGTTGTTATTGAACATCGGGTTACAGGAAAATAAATTTCATGAAGATGACATGGAAAGATCAAGACTAAGACAAAAAATAATAAGATTAAAAAGCAACAACGGAAGAAGAAGAAGAAGAAGATTAGGAAATCTTGTAAGAAGAAAGTAAAAAGAGATAAAAATCAAAAGCAAGTACTTGAACAAGAGACTGATGGATTAAATTCTAAAAGAATAGATGAAAGGACAAATATGAAGATTAAATATGAAAACCAAGATTGAATACTAAAGTCTTCAATAATCAAATAATGTAATAGAAGGGGTTGTTGGAGTATATTATATTAGTTGGTACATGCTAATGTACCCCCATGGTACCTTCATGGTACATTTGTAAATAGTAGATTAGGGTTGATTCTATAGTTTAGAGTGTGAGTTATATTTTTCCTTTTATGTATGTATGAATGTGCAAAAAATGCACAAATGTCATGTAAAAGTGTAATGTGCAGTCATGTAATTTAGAGTGCAATTGTCGATTGAGTAAATGTGCACAAGTATCTTGTATGTAAGAGTGTAAATATAAATAAATATATGCATACATGTATTAAATTAGAAGTGCATGTAGGAGTCCAAGAGTCATGTAGAGATGTGCAAATATTATAGCATCAAGTGTTCATCAAGTATGCAACTGGAAAATTGATAAGCCAAGAGTCATGATACTTGGCATATGGAGAGCAATAGTCTAGTACTTGAAGAGTCATATCACTATGGTTATATTATGGAGATAATTCTCCATAGAATATATTGAATCATATTCATATATCTTATTGTTTATTAGGATCTCATACTAACACCTTGATGTAATAGTCTTCATGGAATATGGGTAATATTCATGTTAATATTTTGTAATGTTTTGTTATAATTTTGTATTAAGAAGCACTTAGCCAAATGATACCATTCTATGTAACCATTTCAAGAATGTAATTGATTGTAGGTAGGAGATTCTAGTTTGGGTGGCATTTTGCATGTACGCCAACCTTGGGAGTTAGGTTCTAGAGGAATTCCTTAAAACTATGAGGGGTAGTATTTTTTTTGGTAGATTAAAAGTGGGTTTTTGTCAAGGATCCCAAAACCTGATTACAATGGATCAGATTGCATCAAAGTACATCAGATTAAATCAAGGCAATGATAGCCAAAAGGAACTATTGTGGCTGATCCACAACACACCCCAAAATTGGGGACCCATATTTTTTGCATGCTTTCAAAAGGAATCTCAGTGACCCAGATGCTAAAATTCAAGAAAAAGGGGCAAAAATGCACAAGTGTAGAAAGTGTCGCGAAATCGCGACATGTCGCGAAATCGTGACCTGTCACGCCATCGCTGCCGAAAAATAGAAAAGTGTCACGAAATCGTGACATGTTGCTCCGTCGCGACCGAAAGAGGAGAGAGAAAGGCAAAATGAAAAAGTGTCGCGAAATCGCGACATGTAGCTCCGTCGCGGCCGAAAGAGGAGAGAGAAAGGAGAAGCAGAAAGGCGTAGCGAAATCGTGACATGTCGCAAAATCGTGGGTCAAACCAGTCAAACAGGGCAAAGCAGAAAAGCGTCGCGAAATCGTGACAAGAAACGGCAAAGGAGCATGAGGCGAAAATATGTCACGAAATCGTGACATGTCACGTTTTCGCGGCTCCAAACGGCGAAGTTGTACGAAACAAAAAAGGCGTAGCGAAATCGTGACATGTCACAAAATCATGGTCAACGCAGTCAACGGCAGCAGCTAAGCAGCCCGAGGTGGAAAAACGTCGCGATTTCACGACAGGAAAGCAGCGAAGGTGTACGGAGCGAAAATGCGTCGCGATTTCGCGACAGGTTGCAGCGAAGGTGCATGAAATGAAAAAATGTCATGAAATCGTGACAGAAACGAGCCGAGGCGTACGGAAGGAAAATATGTCATGAAATCGTGACATGTCGCGTTTTCGCGGCCAAAAGCAGCAAAGCAGTACGGAACGAAAAAGCGTCGCGATTTCGCGACGAAAAGCTGGTCGATGGTACGAAGCAAGAAAACGTCGTGAAATCATGACAGAAAGCAACGAAAGAGGCACGAAGTGAAAAACGTCGCGATATCGCGACAGCATGCAGCAAAGGTGCCCGAAGTGAGAAAACGTCACGATTTCACGACAGGAAAGCAGCGAGGGCGTACGGAGGAGAAAAGCGTCGTGATTTCGTGACATGTCGTGAAATCGTGACATGTCGCGTTTTCATTGGGCGTGATGGCAAGAAAGGCTGCTGACAGGAAAACGTCGCGATATCGTGACATGTCGCGATTTCGTGACATGTCGCGTTTTCATGGCCAGGAAGACGGACAAAGCTGCATGCTATTTTTGGTCATGATTTACAGGGAGCCGTTATGAAAGATGCTGAAAGTGCAGAACACGTGGCATGCATGTATAAGGGTTATAGAAACGTTACATGCATAGAATATTATCGAACGTTTCAGCATTAAACATAAATTCAAGAACAATTCGAAAGGCGGGAATATGAAACGAATCGATCGGGAAGATGAAACGAAGCATCACAGGTCAAAACAGAAAGCATTGCCATGCTTTAAAAGCTGAAGCATAGGACAGATAAGGGGGTCGGAAACCGCTTGGAGGCGAGTTGCGAGTGCTAGAGGCCAGAGGGTCATTCTAGGCCTGCTTTGAGGGTCGTTTTCTTCCTTTTTGCTGGTTTTGAGAAAACCGGAGATGTCTGCTATTGTAACATGATATATTTTTAATGTAGAAGTGTTCAAAAATTTGCATCTTGTGGGCAAGAAAGAAGGAGTTATTTTCTGCATGCTAATGGATTTAATGTTTATTCTTTTGTTTTCAGATTTCAGATTTATAGATAATGTTAAATGTCACTTTTGTGGGTTGCATTAGGCGAATATTTGAAATCTGAATTTTATTTCAAACCCTAGGAGACTAGCACTTAACTTACCTGGATTGTGCGTGTTTGCAGGTTCAATAAGTTAGGTTGCATGCATGGAATCTCATTATCTTCGGTTTTGCCAAGACGGGATAGCATCAAACTGGATGCAATTTTAATTTTCTTTTCTTTTACATTTTATTTTCTTTTTTGCTGCATTTTATTTTCAGAAGTTCCAACTTTATTTACAGGCATTAAAATAAAATTAAAAAATTAAAAAACTCCAAAATCCATAAATAATTCCTTCATGCTATTGCATTTCATCAATTTACAATTTTGAAGTTACAACATGGTCATTTAAGGATCAAATCACATTTACTTTATCAGGGTTCAATGAACAATCATTAAGTTTCACAGTAAAATAAACCACAGTGCCCCTTGTTTTCAGTTACTTGCAACCACTAAGGTGTTCCAAGCATTTTAATTAAATATCTTTAATTGATATTATTAATACACAGATGCAAAATGCTAACATAACAGGAACCTTGGAGAAATTGTTTAATTTCTTTGCAAGCAGAGGATTTAGAACCCAAATCCTATCGGAGAGTGTGTTTTCACAATCGGGTGAAAATACCACTCAACAGATTGGCGCTAGAAGGAGGGCATGAAAAGGGTTTATTTTATCGTGATTTTAGATGCTACGGGTTTTTAATTATTTAAGAATTTTAAATTGCTAAATATTTCAAGCATCTTCGGCCTCTAACACCACTCAACGGATTGGTGCTAGGAGGGCCGTACGGGTTTATTTTTAGTGTAATATAATTTTAAATTTTTGTATGCATTAGTCCTCTAACATTCAGTAGATTGTAAAAAGGACGGTCTGAATTTATTTACCTGTTCTATTTTAAGCAATTCAGGTATGCTGTATATTTTTCTGATTGTTCATACAGAATTAAAGTGATTTGATTTAATTTTTCAGAATTTTGGTCTCATGCAATTACTTTTCATTTGATTTTAATGAATACATCTCTTAGTTGATGCTAACTTGATTTTTGTTTTATATTGCAGGTTGAATATTCAACAGATTTGGTTCTAAAATTACATTTTAAGTTCACTAATGGCAACACTTGAGGAGCAAAGGGTATCCCTGAGAGCTGAAATAACATCTCTAAGAGAGAGAATGGTATTAATAATGGAGGATTATTATGAGGGTTTACATGTGATACCCTATCATATTCCTACAATGTTATTGGATTTTTTACGGTGTTTTAATCAAGAGGTGCCACTAGGATACTTGCAAAAACTGCATGTTTACAAGGATGCATTATGTAAATTCCAGATTTTTTATGAGGAGATAGCTTGTAAATTATTCGCATACATTTTGGATGATAGACCATTCTTTTGGTATAGTCAACTACCTATGGAGGTTAGGACTTCTTGGATACAACTAGAAGCAGCCTATCTTCATCATTTTGGTAATCAGGCTGACTTAGAAATATTGAAAAATCAGTTTACCTCCATATGTAAAGAGCCTAATGAATCCTTAAGTCAATTCAATGGAAGATTTCGTGAGTTGCACTCCCAAATGTGGGAAAATTTTAACACATTAGAAGAGGAAGCCATGGAAGTATACCTAGGAGCCATACACCCCACACTTGCTTCACTCATTGAAGAAAAACTGAGTGGTTTGTCCCTAGAGAAAATCCATGAGGTCTTAGAAGAGATAGAACGACAAGGTCTTGAAGAAGAAAAGGCACAACATGTTCATATGAGAGATTGTTCTTTTGATGCCAACCTACACCAACCATCAAACATAGCACCCTCCACTCCAATGATATCTAAGGTAAATGATCAAGGGGATGAATTTGAATATCCAAATCTTACAACCACCTTAGATGTAGTCCAAGAGGAGGTGCAAATTGCTAAGACAACATCCACTAGTGAGGATCATGTAGAGATACACGATTATCTAGATGAAGGGGTTCTAAATTCAACAATGTTTGATATATGTGATAAGATGGAACCTGCCATGGAATTAAATGAAGTGGTTGAAAGTAAAATGGGGAGAAAACCAATAAATGAATTTGAAGACATGATAGAGTCTCACCACTTGTTCTTGGAAGATACTATTGATGAGATGTGTAAAATTAAGGATCAAGAAATTCTTCACCCTTCAAATTGTGATAAAACTGTATCATGGGTTGCTAATTTGGACAATGATAGCCTTATAAATTTGAATTCAAGAAATAACCCACTTTTGGAAATAATTGAACCATCTAAAGAAGGTGAAGATGAATTTGATGAGAAACACATTGATGAGTGGGAAGATGTTGAAGAAGTAGTTGAACGTCACCACTTGATTTTGAAAGATGATTATTATGATGTTTGGAAGAAGTGGGAAGACTACACTCTTTCCAAAACTACTAATGAAACTTGTGTGCCCATTGATATACAGGACAACATAATCGCCTACTCAAAGGAAGACCTTACAACTCCTGTACAATTTGAGGATGTTTTGGAAGAGGGTTTCAAATCTCATCAAATTTTGGAAGATTATAATGATCCTATTGCCAAGGACAAAGAAAGAAGAGAATCTATGAATGAATCAAAAGATCATGTCACAAATGCCATGGAGTTTCATCCCACAAGTTTGGAAGATAATTTTTATAATGGTTGGGGAAGATATGATAATGCATTCTTTTCTCACATCCCTATAAATGAAACTCATATTTCACTTGATATGCAGGATGTTGAACCTTCTACATCATACGAAGATCTCATATTCACGAGATTTGAAAAGGTGACAAAATTTGATCATGTTGAATATAAATTCATTGAAAGTGTGGATGCAAGTTTGCATGATGATTTGGAGGATTCAAATGAAGAGATACCATGGATAGTGAACAAAGAATTAGAACCAAATGACAAAGAGATTGATCAATTGGAAGCAAATCAAATGAAGGATCATCAAGATGAGTCATGGGACATACACTTTGACCAAGAATGTTTGAGGATTGAAAAGGATGACCATATTTTGAATTTAAATAATGTTTATGGTGAAATGTCATTAAAGGTAAATGAAAAACAAGGTATAATTTTTAATCACACCTTTAATAACATTGTTTTAATGAATGGAAAAGAAGTTGATGCACTTGAATTGTTAAATAAAATTCATCAACAATTACTAATTGAATCTAGGATAAAAACTTTTAATGATCCTAATTTAGTAAATATCCTAGATGCTTGTAAATTGTTACACAAATTTGATTGGCCTACAAATTTGGAAAATAATTTGGCTTTAAAATTTGTAGAAATAGGCTCCTACTTACAAAATTGCATATTTGAAAAGGATAGCCTAATTCTAAATCAAGGAGGGAATTATGAAGTTTACATTTTAAAGAATAGACATGATAAAATTGAAAATCATTTATTGTCTAATCATTTTAGTAATTTGATGCTCACCTATGGGAGTATTATTGGAACTAAATCAAATTGGTATGGTGAGCATGGCAAGTGGAAGTTTGTTGCATTGTTTGGTCTTGTCTTGTTTTTGTGGGATTCCCACAACATTTGGTATGCATATCATGTTATATTTTTGTTGAAATGTTCTAACCATGTGTGGGATCCAGGAAAGTGATAAGCCAAGCTTTGCATCATCTTGTATTATAGTGTACATTTGTATATAGATTTTGGTTTTTGGTTTTTGGTTTGTGTTTTCAAATTTTCATTTTTGGGATTGCAGTTTGGTTTTGGATTGAATAAGTTTTAATTTAAAGTTATGTGTGTTTGACATTTTGTGTTTATTTATATATAAAAAAAAAAGAGATGAAAAAGTTGTCTTGAGATGCTAACTTATGTTCTAGATCGGGAAAATATGGAACATTGGAATTGTCTTGTAGAAGCTCCACAAGTAACACAAACAATTTAATAATATCGTTTGAAACTTGTGATGCATGAAGTAGTCAGTTATATGGCAACATTTCATCTGCATTTCAAAGGACAATGCATTCATATTACATCTCACTTTGCACATGCATGCCATCTTAGTTGCATATGCATTTCAAATACAAATCATTAAAGTGTGTCAAATCCTCTTAGGGTTATGCTATCACATAAATAAGAAGAAAATCCTAAGGTTGGAAACTGAGTCTTGAGATATCTAGAACCAAGCACGTCTTATACATTAAAAAGGATCTTGAGCAAAATGATCAAAACCTAACTTGGAAGGAAAGGTTGGGCGAAAGAAGTATTTCATGTCTATCCTATTATGCAACATGATCCTTAAAACAGTGGTTTTGACCACTTCCATAGAGCTTAAAGCCTAAAATCGGAGTAGTAAGGATAGGGTTAAATCCTCATCGAACTTAGGTTGAGGATCCAATTCCCCAAAGCTTTGATTTGACCTACATGGAGTAGTAAGGATAGGGCATAAATTCTCATCTCGCTTAGGTTGAGAATCTAATTCCCCAAAGCTCCTATGTCTCATTTCATAATAAATCTTGGATTGGAAGGATCGTACTACTTGTCCTCTGCAAAGGATGGGTAGTCATCCCCAAGGTCTAAGCAATAAAATTAATATTTTCCATTTACATCTAAAGTTTGGATTGGAAGGATCGTACTACATGTCCCTAGCAAGGATGGGTAGTCATCCCTAAGGTCCAAGAAGTAAAAAATAAATTTTTCCCATCTCATCTTTATATTGGATTGGAAGGATCGTACTACTTGTCCTCTGCAAAGGATGGGTAGTCATCCCCAAGGTCCAAAGAAATGAAGATAAGTTTTGGATTGTGGGGTTAGATATGCCCATGCATGGCAACATGTCTTGTCTAAAAAACAAGACCACTGATTGTCCAAAGGGTTAGACTAGCATGACCATTTCTTCCATAATTGGTTAAATTATTTTGCTCAAAGTGAGGTAATGAACTCTAAATCAGAATAGTAAGGATAGGGTTAAACTCCCATCTTGGTAAGGTTGGGAGTCTGATTCCCCAAAGTTCTGATTTCACATTCACTTGCACATGGGTTCAAGATAGTAGGGACTCATAACCAACTTTGGGATATAATAAAACAATTCATTAGTGGATCCTAAGAGGGTTTGGCAATCTTGAATGTTTTGTACATGATACTAGAAGAAAGACTATGCATTTTATAAAAGCAAGATCTCCTAGCATATTCATTAGGTTACACAAATCATTCACAATCTCACATATGCATTCATGCAAAACTGACAATGGAATGTTGATCAATTTCAAACGATAGGGAAAGAAATTCATTGCACACACTGAGCTAATACTTGATGATTCTGATGATTCATGTACTTTTGATCTTTGGGCATTTGTTTATATTGCTTATGTGCTAACACATGTTTTCGAGTTTGTATATGTTTCCAGGTTGGGTTCTCACTAAAATGCTCAAGAGCATTTGACAGCAGAGTCGCCATTTGTTGTGGCTGATCCACAACACACCCCAAAATTGGGGACCCATATTTTTTGCATGCTTTCAAAAGGAATCTCAGTGACCCAGATGCTAAAATTCAAGAAAAAGGGGCAAAAATGCACAAGTGTAGAAAGTGTCACGAAATCGCGACATGTCACGAAATCGTGACCTGTCGTGCCATCATTGCCAAAAATAGAAAAGTGTCACGAAATCGTGACATGTTGCTCCGTCGCGACCGAAAGAGGAGAGAGAAAGGCAAAATGAAAAAGTGTCACGAAATCGTGACATGTAGCTCCGTCGCGGCCGAAAGAGGAGAGAGAAAGGAGAAGCAGAAAGGCATAGCGAAATCGTGACATGTCACAAAATCATGGGTCAAACCAGTCAAACAGGGCAAAGAGAAAAGCGTCGCGAAATCGTGACAAGAAACGACAAAGGAGCATGAGGCGGAAATATGTCATGAAATCGTGACATGTCGCATTTTTGCGGCTCCAAACGACGAAGTTGTACAGAACAAAAAAGGCGTAGCGAAATCATGACATGTCACAAAATCGTAGTCAACGGCAGTAGCTAAGCAGCCCGAGGTGGAAAAACGTCACGATTTCAAGGAAACTCGCAGCGAAGGAAGGTGCATGAAACAAAAAAAATGTCGTGAAATCATGACAGAAACGAGCCGAGGCGTACGGAAGGAAAATATGTCATGAAATCGTGACATGTCGCGTTTCGCGGCCAAAAGAAAAGGAAAAAAAGCGTCACGATTTGACGAAAGGTCGATGGTACGAAGCAAGAAAACTATTGAAATCTGACAAAAGCAAGAAAGAGGCACGAAGGAAAAACATCACGAAAAGGAAAAACGTCATGATTCAGAAAGCAGAGGCGTACGAAGGAGAAAAGCGTCCGATTTCGTGACATGTCGCGAAATCGTGACATGTCACATTTTTGCTGGGCGTGACGGCAAGAAAGGCTGCTGACAGGAAAACGTCGCGATATCGCGACATGTCACGATTTCGCGACATGTCGCGTTTTCGCGGCCAGGAAGACGGACAAAGCTGCATGCTATTTTTGGTCGCGATTTACAGGGAGCCATTACGAAAGATGCTGAAAGTGCAGAACACGTGGCATGCATGTATAAGGGTTACAGAAACGTTACATGCATAGAATATTATCGAACGTTTCAGCATTAAACATAAATTCAAGAACAATTCGAAAGGTGGGAATATGAAACGAATCGATCGGGAAGATGAAACGAAGCATCACAGGCCAAAACAGAAAGCATTGCCATGCTTTAAAAGTAGAAGCACAGGACAGATAAGGGGGTCGAAAACCGCTGGAGCAGAGTTGCAGTGCTAGAGGCCAAAGGGTCATTCTGGGCCTGCTTTGGGGCTATTTTCTTCCTTTTTGTTGGTTTTGAGAAAACCGAGATGTTCTGCTATTGTAACATGATATATTTTTAATGCAGAGTGTTCAAAAATTTGCATTTTGTGGGCAAGAAAGAAGGAGTTATTTTGTGCATGCTAATGGATTTAATGTTTATTCTTTTGTTTTCAGATTTTAGATTTATAGATAATGTTAAATGCCACTTTTGTGGGTTGCATTAGGCGAATATTTGAAATCTAAATTTTATTTCAAACCCTAGGAGACTAGCACTTAACTTACCTGGATTGTGCATGTTTGCAGGTTCAATAAGTTAGGTTGCATGCATGGAAATCTCATTATCTTCGGTTTTGCCAGGACGGGATAGCATCAAACTGGATGCAATTTTAATTTTCTTTTCTTTCACATTTTATTTTCTTTTTGCTGCATTTTATTTTCAGAAGTTCCAACTTTATTTACAGGCATTAAAATAAAATTAAAAAATTAAAAAACTCCAAAATCCATAAATAATTCCTTCATGCTTTTGCATTTCATCAATTTACAATTTTGAAGTTACAACATGGTCATTTAAGGATCAAATCACATTTACTTTATCAGGGTTCAATGAACAATCATTAATTTTTCATAGTAAAATAAACCACAGTGCCCCTTGTTTTTAGTTACTTGCAACCACTAAGGTGTTCCAAGCATTTTAATTAAATATCTTTATTTGAGATTATTAATACACAGATGCAGAATGCTAACATAACAGGAACCTTGGAGAAATTACATGTTTAATTTCTTTGCAAGCAGAGGATTTAGAACCCAAATCCTATCGGAGAGTGTGTTTTCACAATCGGGTGAAAATACCACTCAATAGGAACAAATAAGGAGCACGCAATAGGACCAAAAGAAAGGTGCCATCATTTGCACTAGAGGAAGGCACTTTCCTTTGTGTTAGAGGAAAACATCTTCCATTGTGCCAAAGGAAAAACGAGCAGGAAGGGAAGGCCCACCAAAAACCAAATTTGAATCAAAAGGCGTCAAACAAGATTTTGAAGCTCACAAAGGGTGGGAGAAAGTGCTAGACCACCCCAACCACTAAATGATAATTTGAACCTTTCCCAAAGGTGGGAAAATAAACAAAGCCATAAATTTAAAAATTGAAACAACCCAAGGGCGGGAAAACCAGAAACCACCCTTGGGAAATAGAGAACTAAATGAAAATAAGCATACCACATAGGGGATACCTAGAAAAAACATAGAAGGGACAAAAGCATGTACAATGGAACTGTAGTGGTTCAGCAACAAAGGAACACCCCAAGCCATAAGTTCCTTTAGAAGAAAAGGAAGCCTTCGAGAACACCTACCCAGCAAAGGAAGCAACAATAGTAGAACAACACTTCTGAAGGAAAGGATGAGAAAGTGCCACAATAATTCAAGATAAAGGAGTCCCGAAGATGCATGATTATAGGCATTAAAGCACAAAATAGAAAATAGTAGCCATGCATCCTAGACAACCTTCAACAGCTTCAGGGCCATAGAAGAGGAAGTCCCACAAGGAATCAGTGACAAGAAAAATAGAGGCCCCTGCCAGCCATGAAAGGAACTGAAATCCTGTAGGAACCACCACCTCAAACCCAAAGAGCAGAGTCATAGTAGAAAGCACATGGGCAACCCTCAAAACCCAAAAATATGTTGTGCAAAACTACTCATGAAGCCAAAATTCCTTAGACCCACCAAAAGCAGCTTCAAGGAAACAAGGAGGAGAACCTACAAGGATTCAGTAGAAAAAATACCAGAGGCTGCAAAGCCACAAAAGAAACTAAAATTCTACAAGATCCATCACCTCGAATCTAAAGAGCAGAGTCACAATATCAAGCATGTGGTCCCTCCTCTAACCAAAAGCATGATGTGGAAAACTGCTCAAGAAGCCAGAATTCCTCAGACCCAACCATTCACAACTAAAGATCCTCAACAACTAGATGTCAAGAATATTTCCAAAAACAACCTGAGAAAACCTAGGAAGAGTCCCAGGAAAAAAATCCTAACCCCAAACCAGAACCCAGACACCAAAGGAAAAGGTAGGATAGTGGAGCAAAGGTGGAACATAGGTTTTCCCACCGTAGGGCAAGGAAAGGGGCAAAACAATGGAATAGTGATCTCCCCCTAAAGGATATCGTATACAAAACCTTCCAGTCTAAAAGGATGAGAAAATGAGGTGCCAAGGAAACTTGAAAAGGATCAGGAACCTGAGACAGGGCCGAGGAAGGGATGCAAAAAAGTGGAACAGGACTTCCATAAGAAGTCACCTGCAGAGCCCCTCCTCCTATAAGGGGTAGTATTGTATGTATATTTTTATATAATTGAATGAATTATTAAAGGATATTGCCCCCTCAAAGAGGCTTGCGATTCAGTGCTATTGTGAGATTATTTCATTTCTATAATTTATTTTCTTAGTGTGTATTTTATTTCCATAGTGTATTGTGAGCATATATGTTTATTTTCCATATTTATGTGAGTGCTTTTATTTTTTATAGTAAGTTCTTAACAAGTGGTATTAGAGTGCTTTTTAGGGTCATGTTCTACTACAACTGTGATGGCTTCTACCATATCTACTATCAGGTATAATATTTCTACATTTTTATTTATTTATTAATATATATACAATCCTTTTATCAATAGTATTTCCTTATTAATATATATATATAATCATTTTATCAATAGTATTTGAGTAGGTTAGAAATCCTATTCTAGGGGTTTTAAAATATCGTGAAGGAGCTATCATTATTGGCCAAGCTAGATATCCCATAAAGTATCCAGTGAAGTGAGGGATGATCAGGCTCCAATATCCAAGCCTTAGATAGCACTCGTACATTGATTTGTGCTCCCACGTATCTTTGTATATATCAAGAGACCATATAGGATTTTATAAAAATTTATCCCTAGGAAGCTTATCAGCCTTGTATTTTCCATAGTACATTGGAGGTAGATAGTGTGCTCAAGGATGTGCATGGAATACTCCTTAGGTAGTGACCTAAAATAATGGTCTGAGAACTATTGTTCATCATTGCGGTATAATAGAGGGCCTATGGGTATTACATAAACCTTTGCCTAGCGTACCCTGGTTCTATTTTAACCTACAAAAAAAGTTTATTTGATGTAGATCTGTATTGATTCTCAAACACACAAGAAAAATCAATGGGAAAACAACAATTCTGCAACTCGAATTTTATTATTTTCTTGGATCTCAATCCCCTTACAATGAAATCACTTCCTACATATAATATCCACCAAAAATCCTAACCTAACATGAACTTACTATTTTTAGTAAGTATCAGGACTTAATATTTTTAGTAAGTCTAAACTATCACTCAGATGGATCCGAAAAAAAATATCATGCATCCGTTATTCCAAAATTAAGACTTTTTTAAAATATCTCCCTAGACTAACTCATGCAACAAAATATATTAAATACCGAAAAACTAAAAAAAACTAGAACAAAATCTTTCGAGCCCATTTTTGGCCACCAGGTGATGTTTCAGGGCCCAAAAATGTGTCGAAATGGCCACTTTAACAACAACGTTTCTGAACACGGTGATGTCAACTCAATTATATGCGTTTAAAAAAACAACAGGCTCAAACGAACACCCAGATCAAAATTTATGACCCGAGAAGTTGGAACTTTTATTCGGCTAAATCAAGAAAGTGTCACTAGATGTTGCGGGTGCATCATTCTCCTATGGTTGAAAAGAACTCAGCTCCTATGATTTTTGCTGATGAAATTCCTAAATCTTATCCTGCACAATATTCTTCAGCTCTCCTTTAGAAATCCAGGTACTTTTAGCTGATTATAATCCTTCCCATAGTACCAAGTACTTGTTGTAGCTACCATTGCATGTGGTGATCACCTTCTTATCCAAGACTTGCTCAACACGATACTTCTTCTTCTTGGGAATCTGTTGCACAAAATTGATCACTTATGGTACCTCAACGTCCCCTATATCTCCATGAAATTCATATAGATCAAATACATTGAATATCGGTGAGATATCTAGGTCCTCTGGCAATTCAACCACATATGCATTGTCATTCCTTTTCTAAAGAATTCTACAGGGCCCAATTTTCTTCATTTTTAGCTTATTGTATATGCCCTTTGGAAATATTTCTTTATGAAGGTGGACCATTACCAAGTCACCTTCCTGAAACACCTTTGCTTGCCTATGTACATCTATTGCTGCTTTATACTTGGCATTACTCTCCTGCAACCGATGTCGAACTTCCTCCTGTAATTTTTGTATATGTTCTGCAAAAGCCTTTGCATCATCACTAAAAATTTTAGTAATCGACAATTCCACTAAATCAAGCACACCATGAGGATTGTAGCCATAAAAAATATAAAATGGGGACTTTCTTGTTGAGCGATTTACTGAGTTTTTGAATGCAAACTCTGCTTGTGGTAATGCTCGATCCCACTATTTTGGCTTTGTACCAAATATGCACCTCAAAATATTACCCAAACTATGATTCACTACCTTTTTCTGTTCATAATTCTATGGGTGATACACACTACTGAACTAGAGCTTGGTATCAAGCTTCTTCCATAATGTCCTCCAAAAGTGGCCCAAAAAATTGACATCTCAATCCGAAGTGATATATCTTGGGATGCCATGCAAACGCACAATATCATAAAAAAATAGGACTACAACTCCTGTGGCATCTTCAATTTTATGGTAGGGAATAAAGTGAGCCATCTTAGAGAACCTGTCAACAAAAAAAAATATGGAATCCTTACCTTGCTGGGTACGCGAAAGTCCTAACACAAAGTCCATGCTCAGGTCAGTCCAAGGTCCTATGGGAACTGGTAAAGGCATATACAACTCGGTATTCTGGGCATGGCCTTTAGCCATATGATAGATTCTACAATGAGATACACAACTAGTTATATCTCTTCGTATCTTTGGCCAATAATACTTCTCCACCACAAGAGCAATAGTTTTATCCACCCAAAAGTGTCCATCTAAACCTCCACTATGCAGCTCTCTCAGGATGTTATCCCTCATGGAATCAACAAGAATTCATAACTATTTACCTCTAAATAGGTAACCATCTTGCATAACATATTCTGCAAAAATATTACTAGACACACCCCCTACTGGATTCTTATACTGTGCCACAACCTGTCCAAATTCAGCATCAGCCTCATATAAATTCTTTATACTCTCAAATCCTACCTCAGCATTCTCCATGGTAGTCAACAACATTACCTTCCTACTTAAGGCATATGCCACCTTATTCTATTTTCCTGATTTATGCTTCAAATTAAACTCATACTCTTGCAAATATGATACCCACTTTGCATGTCTACTATTCAACTTTTTTTGGGAATTAACATACCTTAATGCTTCATGGTATGTGAAGAGTACAAACTCTTTAGATAATAAAAAATGTCTCTAGTATCTTAATGTTTGCACAACATCATAGGTGGAGTAATTTTTCCTGATCTCATTCAACTTCTCACTAAAGAATGCTACTAGACGCCCTCCTTGGCTCAACACAGCTCCAATTCCAATATGTGATGCATCACAATCAACCTCAAATAATTTGCTAAAATCAGGTAACACTAAAACAGGTGCGGTGGTTACATTTTTTTTTTGTCCATACGAATTCTTTCCCCTTGGTGCATTATGTGATGGGAGCCACAATGCTACTAAAATTCCTAAAGAACTTTCTATAAAAATTTGCCAACCCATGAAAAATTCTAACCTCTATTACATTTCTCAGGATAGGCCATTCAACAATTGTTTTTATCTTTTCCTCATCCATCCCGAGGCCTTCCCTTGAAACTACAAACCCCAAAAATACTAAACTCTCTTGAAGGAAACTACATTTCTTCAAATTGGCATATATTTTCTCTTTTTTTAATAGATCTAGCACCAACCTCAAATGGTGCACATGCTCTACTTTAGTCTTACTGAAAACTAATATATCATCAAAATAAACAACCACAAACTTACCATTATATTCCCATAGCACTCTATTCATCAATCGCATAAAGGTACTAGGGGCATTAGATAACCCGAATGGCATCACCAACCATTCGTATAATCCATCTCGAGTCTTGAAAGTTGTCTTCCACTTATCCCCTTCTCTGATCCTGATCTGGTAATAGCCACTTCATAGGTCAATCTTACTAAAATAATTAGCCCTTGCTAAAGCATCCATCATATCATCAATCCTTGGCATTGGGAACCTATATCTTATAGTAATATTATTTATGGTCCTACTATCCATGCACATCCACCATGATCCATATTTCTTTAGGGTTAAAAGTGTAGGAGTCATGCAAGGACTTATACTCTCCCTAACCAATACCTTTTGTATCAGTTCTGTTACTTGTTTGCTCAACTCGACATTCTGTGTTGGATTCAATCGATAGGCTGCTTGATTTGGAAGAGTTGACCTAGGTATTAAGTTGATATGATGTTGGATGTCCCTCTTCGATGGTAGCCCAACTGGTAATTCATCAAGTATGACATCAACATATTCCTGCAAAAACCTAGACACCATTGGTGGTATGATAGTTTCTTCATCTACGACCTTCTTGGCTGTTAAGGCATAACACCAACCAACTTCTTTTGCTTCTATAAAAAAATTCTTTGTAGTAAGCAAAGTTTCGCTCTGTCCATATTCCTTCAGAGGTAACAAAACCACCTTTACTCCCTCCTTCCAAAATGTGTATGTGTTCCTAAATCCATCATGGGAGGTCTTCCTGTCATATTCCCATGGCCTCCCTAGAAAAATATGGCATGCATCCATAGGAATCACATCGCACCACACTTCATCCTTATAGGTACTCCCAACTGAGAATTTCACTAGACACCTCTTATCAATAGTCACCTCATTCCCATTTTTAACCCATGAAACTCGATAGGGGGTTGGGTGCTTCTCACATGGTAGATTCATTTTCTCAACCATAACATTTGACACCATGTTATCACAACTACCAGGATCAATAATCACTTTACATAACTTTCCTCCTAAGGTGCATCTTTTTTAGAAAATATTTGTACGCAACCATGATTCATCGTCATTTTCTTCCCACATATTTTCCTTCTTTGGAGCAATCAATGTCCTTCGTATCATGAGACTTTCGCCCATATTAGAAACAAATTCTATTTCATATTCCTCCTCTTCCTCAATCAAATTAACTCTAGCTTGGCCTCCCCACTCTTCAGCATCATAGTGGGGGCATTCAGATGCTTTATGACCTTCCTCACCACAGTTGTAGCAGATAAAGGGCCTGTGTGGTCCACTCCCAGTGTGACCTCCCCCATTACCTCTACCTCTTGGGATTCCTCTACCTCCTCGGTAGGCTTCACTCTCCAATCCAATTTGTTGTAATTTTTCTAAATGTGTAGAAGATTCACCCTTGTAAAAATTAGATCTACCACACCCACAACTTGAGGAAGATGTAGATCCCCTCTTTTGATTTCTTAGCTTGCTCTTTATCTTATATTTGGATCTCATGGCTAACTCATATGCTGCATCTACTGGAGGAGTGTGATGCATGCACAACTCATCTTGAATAGCATAGCTTAGACCATTCACATACCTCCTAGCCTTCTGATCTTCTATCTCATTAAGTGCTACCCATATAGATAACTTGTAGAACTCATTGGTGTAGTCCTCCACACTAAGATCCCTCTATCGAAGGTTCTGAGACCTATGAAATAAATTTTGGGTATAATCGGTAGGTATAAACTTCTCTTGAAGCTTCTTATTCATATTATCCCAGGTCTTAATCTTCTTTTTTCCATTATTTTGTCGCTCCTTCTGTATATGGTCCCACCAAATCAGTGCATGCCCCTTCAGCTTTGTACATGCAAGCCCCACCCTCTTCTCCTTAGTGAGATTAATCCATTCAAAATATGTTTCCATACTGTTCATCTAGTCAATGAGCTCCTCTAGTTTTAACCGACCAACATATTTAGAAACCTTGATCTTGATATTATCTTGGTTCCCTCAAATTCCATCCAAGGCTAGGAGTAGTTTTTCTTCAAAACATGGCTCCTCTCCTAGGTTTTCTGAGCCTACTTCAGATCTGTCCTCTCCTACCATACCCTCATCAGTAGACCCTAGATCTTAATGCAAGCTAGGACATCTCCCCATAATGTGATCAATCACATTGGTTAGTCATTCTACTTCCCCATGCAGATCTTCTATATGCCTATTCATCTGAGCATAGTTGGCTTAGCCTCTCTTAGGCGACATGATATCTCCACTAGCAATATCTAACCTGGATCTGATACCAAATTATGTAGATCTATATTGATTCTCAAACACACAAGCAAAATCAATGGAGAAACAATAATTCTGCAACTCAAATTTTATTATTTTCTTGGATCTCCATCCCCTTATAATGAAATCACTTCCTACATATAATATCCACCAACAACCCTAACCTAACACGAACTTACTATTTTTAGTAAGTATCAGGACTTACTATTTTTAGTAAGTCTAAACTAACACTCAGATGGATCCGAAAAAAATATCATGCATCTGTTATTCCAAAATTAATACTTTCCTAAAATATCTCCCTAGACTGACTCATGCAACAAAAGATATTAAATACCGAAAAACTAAAAAACAATTGGAACAAAAACTTTTGAGCCTATTTTTGGCCACCAGGTGATGTTTTAGGAATGTGTCGAAATGACCACTTCAGTGACAACGTTGCTAAACACGGTGAGGTCAACTCAATTCTATGTGTTTTTAAAAAAATAGGCTCAAACGGACATCCAGATCAAAAGTTATGACCCCAGGAAATTGGAACTCTTATTCGACTAAATCAGGAAAATGTCACTAGATGTTGCGGGTGCATCATTATTCCTCCAAGTATTTCTATTTTTCTTAACCTTCAGCTAAAAATTTGAATTTGTTACCATATCCGTCATAGAAGTTGAACATACAAAGAAGACATCCCTATTCTAGAGTTCCTTTATGCAAAATGAACAATATAATATCACAAAAGAGTATAATAGGTAGGAAAAAACTTTAGAGTCTAAAATAGGGGAAACATGGGGTCAAATTCAGTTACAATCAAGAAATTTATCGGTAATAGTCATTACAGAGTAGTCAGGATATCAGTGTCATAACAGTTACCTAGATGGTCAAAACAATTACCTATGATAGTCAGCACAAAAATAGATAGGAATATTTATAATAGAGTCATAATGAAATAGAGGATAGAATAGTATCAAGAATTAGTCAGTAGTTGGATTAGTTAGATCAAATCATCAAAAAAGGGTGTTCGACATAGAACTCAATTTTTGAACCAAACCTCCAAAGAAAAAATTGACCACACGAGTAGACTCATCAAAATAACAATATAAAAAAAGTTTGGGGTACCCAAAATTAGTGTTGTGGTAAATAGCTCATTGTGATTATTTTTTTGAGCTGATCATTTTGATATACCACACCCATACTATTTTTTGAACCCTTACTAAAAATAGTAACTCCTAAAACCACCTTTCTATTTTTAGTAAGTTCCAAAAAATGGGATACAAACCTATAAATATGGTTGGGGGTACTCAACAACAAGAATTAGACAAGGAAATTCAATTCAAAGTGGATGCCATGGGAAATAAACTATAGAATATAGTTTAAAAAATCCTACAAGTGATACAATCACAACTCCAATCTTTCCAAGAAACTATGAGTGACATCTTCCTTGCATAAAATAAAATGAAGGTTGTTCTGGATAGTCATGTCTGAATAACACAAGATTATACTGAGAGGGGGGGTGAACAATATAAGACCACTTTTACTTTTCTTTCCCAATTAATATTATGCAATGTATATATAGCAATATCAATATCAGTAATCAAAGCAATGCACAAATCACCACACACAATAGAGACACCATAATTTACGTGGTTAACCCAATGTGGGCTACTCCACGGATAAAATATTTCACTAAAAAATTTTCAATCAATCTCTTTGGAATCCTTTATCTATTACAATGTTTATGGACCTCTGTCCAAAGGAGATACCAATCCCCTAAATCAAGTTCATGGATCTCTATCCATAGGAGACACCAATCTCCTAATCTTTGCTCTAGCTGATGATATTCTAGAAGACATCTGCCTCCACTGCCCTTAGCAAATGGAACTCTATCCACAAAATACACATATCTTCCCTACTCTAGCTAGATATATCTATCCTCAAATCTATCACCTCTAAAGCTTTATCTCAAATATGTACTAAACATAGTCCTTTGGTCTAGCATAAATCTATCCTCAATATCTATCTTTGGTCTGGCACAAACCTATCCTCAAATATGCATAAAACTCTATCCTTGAATATGTACTAAGCACAGTCCTTAGGTCTAGCACAAATATATATTCAATATCTGTACTCAAGCCTTAATGCAAATATTAACTCAATCATCCAGGTGTTGTAGGTGAGTTGGAGAGGAGAGGGTAATCCTCCAAGGGAGGTCCCAAGTTTGAATCTCCATGATACCAAAAAGTTGAATTGGGTACCCAAAATCCAATTAATAATGTTAGTGCGGGTAGGGTCGAGCACGACTCCCGGGTGAATTTGATGGTGTAGAACCCCATGTTCGTGGTCTCTTAGACCAAGGTGGCCCCGCAAGGGGTTTTTCACTAAAAAAAAAGAGATTAACTCAATCTTAAATCAACTCAGCTGGATATATCCCAAATCATAACTCAAGGTTTGAACAAATCAATCAATCAACTCTACTCACAAGCCTCCACATAAACTTATCTTAAAATCTACCTTGCAAGCTTCCATAAAATCTCACAATAATCTGTCCTCAAGTCCTCTCGAGAACTTGTCCACTATGCTCTACAAGTCCTCACTAGAACTTGTCCAAATTTTCTCAATAAGTTCTCTCAAGAACTTATCTAAATCTGCTCTCAATTTATATTGTAAGCTTCCACAAAAGCTTACCCAAATATGTCCACAAGTCTTCTCAAAAACTTACCTTAAATATGCTCAACAAGTCCACACTAAAACTTGTCCAATCTCATAGAAACATAAAGATAATTGTTAGAGACTCAATATTCTCTATACTCATCACAATGCTCAATCACTTTCAATCACTCTTTTAGAAACATATAGAGAATTGTTAGAGACTCAATATGCTTCACATTCACCTCAATACTCAATCACTTCCAATAACTCTTTCAAAAACATATAGATAATTGTTAGAGACTCAATATGCTTCAACTCAATACTCAATCACTTTCTCAAATCAATATATAATAGTGTGTTTTATGGAACTTGAACAATCACTTCACACATCCACTTGACTAGGCTCAACCAACTCTACTCAACCAATCACTCAATGAAACAATCCTTTCTTACAAACCCTAGTCCAAGCATATGATTCTTTACTCCAAATGTTTCCAACAATGCTTATCAACCAATATCATGTAACAATGATACTCATATTCTTTTCAAACCCTAGTTCAAGTTCTTTACTCAACCAATGGCTTCAGCAATAATGCTTATAAATAAATCTCACATAACAATGATACTCATGTTCTTTTCAAACCCTAGATCAAGTTCTTCACACAACCAATGGCTTCAACAATAATGCTTATAAAACAAGGTTTTAACAACTCTTTATTTTAGAAAACCTTGAAGCATTAACTCAACAAACTAAAAAAGGAAACCCTAATCAAGTCATTTTCACTCCAAACTTATTTTTTAGAAAACCAACCAATCAACTCAACTATGGAAGAATGTGCTCATACCTTTTCTTGATGATGAAGGAACCTCTAAAATCTGCCACAACCACAAACACCTCTTTTCCAAGCTTAAAGAAGTTAGAAAACTCTCACAAAGATGCAATGCAAATATAAAACAACACATACACCTTATCACTCCATATTGAAGAAAACATCCATCAACATATACAAAAATAATTGACCAAATACACCTTATAATCTCCCAATTAAAATAATATTCAATATAAAGAATAATATCAATACAATCTCCTTTTCAAAATAACTCAATGGCAAGAAGTCCTCTCAACACTTTAAATCTTCAATAAAACTAATGTGACACAAATACTTTATTGAAAAATAAAGCTAACTCCTTATTCCTCCAATTTATTAAAAATAATGATTAATTAAAAACCTTTTTAACTAACCCTTTTAACTCCCTAAGACCTCATGTCAAACCTTAGGCATCATAAAAATATATTCAAAATTTTATTACCTTTGCCTTGGTGGGACTCAAACTCACGATGTAGCCTCAACTAGTGCCCTACCTACGGCTCGAACTACCGTGCAAGATAGGCACTCGCTTAGGAAGTAAAAAGCACCATGTGCTCTATAATGCTCCCTTGTGCACCTAAGAAAAAACCATACACTGCTTCCTTCAGCATTTCAAACACAACCAACAAAACAATGCTACCATCGCAAATCGATCACGGGTCACTCTGCACCCAAGCACTCTAGCTTCTATCCACTTTCCTATAGGCCACACTACCTAGATTGCTCTTGAATATCGACGCTCGTTGGTTTTAACCCTTATTCTCTAGCGCTTAAAATAATGTTCTTGTATCTTTCTTTTCATGATTTCTCACAACACACGATTGCACATTTTTCTTTTTTGAGAAAAAGGATATCTAAATGCCTCTAAGGCATATAGTTTTTATATCAATTTCCACCTTCAAACTTGGACGTCGGTGCTTCAATTTTTAACTCATTAATTTATAAATTATTTAAATTATTTAGAATTTAAATTTTATAAATTAACTTTTAAATCCCTTTGGATTTATTAAAGCCTTTTTGACTTTACCACTTTGTATAAATAATATTTTTACTCACCCATGGTTTTAATAAAAACCCTTCTAACTTATTTTTCCACATAATATTAAAAATATTATGAAGCTCTTTTGCCTTTAACCTTTGCATTCTTCCTCTTGATATTTTTACATCAACGATAGCTTGTTCCTTGACATCAATGACAAATTCATTCCTTGACATCAATGATAAATTTGACTCAAAATGTCCAAAAATATCCCCCTTTGTCATTGATGGCAACCAAAATTATTTTTACCAGAAACTTAACCTTTTCTTTGTTTAGCTCCCCCTAGCTCAATGCTCTCATCTTTACTCAAATACCAAATCTCTTCCCCTTACTCAAATCTCTCCCCCTTTGACATCAAGGACAAAGGGTCATATTTGGGGCTTAGGGATAAGAATGAGCCTCTTAGCTTAGTCCCTCCCCCACCTCCTCTTGAGGTGGTTAATTCTAGGGTGGGAGTATTTCTACTCCCAGAAAGCACTGGTCTTTACTTTTGTCTTGTTTTCTTCTTATATGATACTTTTGATTCCTTTGACTATTCCTTTCCATGTACATGTTCCTGTCCACGTCCATTTTCTTGTTCTTGTTCCTATTCCTATTCCTATTCATATCCATGTTTTTATTCTTGTTCTTATTCCTATTCATATCAATGTTCATGTTCCCATTCCTATTCCTGTTCCTGTTCATATTTGATTATGGAATTTCTTCTCTACACCATTTTATTATGTTTCCATCATTATTGCACTTATAACACTTAATGTTATTATTTCTTGGAGGTGCAAATATCTTAGGATTTCTCCTAGTGAAGCAATATCCTCTTCTTCATGAACCCTGTAATTCATTTCCTTGTGACCAAACTGATTACATGAGTGGCAATACCCATGGAAAAGTTATCTCTTCCCATATTCATATCTTTCATGTGCCCTACACTATGAAGTCATGTGCCCAAACTTGTAACATGAACAACATCTTCCATTGAAGTTTTCTTGTCTTGACCTCATTGGTCTCTTAGTCTCTCTTGACGTATTCTGATTGTTGTTCCATCTGTTTCTTATTTATGCATTGTTCATGTTATTTTTGAACTTTATGTTTTCCAACTCATCCTCAGATGTCTCACTTTCTCTTACACTATCTTCTTCTAAAGTTTCTTCTTCCTAAGTGTCTTCTTCTGAAGTGTCTTCTCCTTCAGAACTTGAGGTTGACTTTCCTTCCCATTTATTTTGTTTTTATTCAAATCCAAGACCTATCTTGCTTGATGTAGGCTTTTGTATCTTGATGAACTTATCTAAGTTCTTTGAAATATTTTTTAACCCTTGTAGCTTGACTTTGTATTTTTTGACTTCCATTTTTAACAAAGCTACCTATTGTTCTAGCTTTTCACATTCTAAGAATTTTTCTTCTAGCTTATCCTTGAACTTCTTTTTCTTAGCCTTTGATTTGTCTAGATCCTCTGTAAGCATTCTTTTCTCTTCATCACATTCTTGAAACTGAAACTCAAATTTAGATTTTTGCTTTCTTACCTTCTTTACTATTTCAAAATAATAAATGAGTTCTCCCTTAAGATCATATCCTTTTTTTATATGATTATTCCTCTTGTTTGCCTTTGTCCATATCTTTATTTTCTTTTGACTTGTCTTCTATAAGATCACCTCCTTCTTCTTCTAGTTCCAATAGAATATTCTCTTATGGTCCTTCAAGTGCATCCTCATATTCATCATCACTGAAACTATAACCATTCCTTTTACAACTATCTTGAAGATGTCCAAATTTAACACATCTAAAACACTTGAGAATTATTGGTGCCCTTTTTTGGACTTCTTCTTCTTCAATAGAAAATAGGACTTCATCTCTATCATTATCTAAAAAACTAGCATCACTATCACTTGAGTACTTACTTGCCTTATCCGCATAGTAGCTCCTCTTTTGAATTTGAAATAACTTCTTTCCTTGTCTGCTTTATCCATCCTTGCTTTTCTTTTGGTGCCAGTATCTTTCATATTCCCTATTTTTTTTATCTTATTTTTCTTCATCATTGTTATTCTTTGCTTCTTGAAAATCAGTTGCATAGTGACCATACTTTCCATAATTGAAATATTTAACGGATTTTATATCTCTAGATCTTCTTGAATCCTTATTATTTTTTTCATAATTAGCTTCTTCATCACTGAATGACTCATTGCTTGATTCTGACTTCTTACTATTTGTCTTCTTAATTGCTTTGACGGTTGCTTCCTTCTAGGGATTAGGTTCTTTTGTTCTCAACTCAAAAGTTGTAATAATACCAAGCAACATATCTCTTGCCAAAGTATCACCATAATTTGATTCTTCTATAGCTGAAATAGTTTTACTAAACCTTGTTGTAAGAGACCTTAAGATATTTTCACAAACATTTGATTCATCCACATTAAGTCCAAGTCCTTGCATAGCATTAACAATCTCATCGATTCAAAGTAGATAAGTACTAATATTTTCCTCATCCTTCATTCTTAACTCTTCAAATTATCCTTTGAGATTTTATAACTTTGCTTTCTTGACACCTTTATCTCCTTCATATATTTTTTGAAACTTATCCCACATTCCTTTTGCATCTTGATAGTGCATAACTTTTATGGACTCTATTTTATGCAAACCTCTCAAAATTGCATTTATTGCTTTTGAATTGTAATGTTGTAGAAGCTTAACTTCCTTACCTGTAGGTGGATCAACTGAGGGGTCATATCCATTTTCAACTGATTCCCAAATTTCATTTCCAAGTACCTTCAGATAAATATTCATTCTCAAACTTCAATATATATAATCACTTCCATAAAATATTGGTGTTGTATTATCTGATGATCCATTCTTAAAATCCATTGTGTTCTTGTAAGTT
Organism: Wollemia nobilis; assembly: GCA_028583015.1. Taxonomy (NCBI): domain Eukaryota; kingdom Viridiplantae; phylum Streptophyta; class Pinopsida; order Araucariales; family Araucariaceae; genus Wollemia; species Wollemia nobilis. The sequence continues at coordinate 951,730 of JAQPPZ010000505.1, forward strand.
TTTCCTTCAAGTTGTTAAACTCTTTCGAAGGAACTCGCTCTGATACCAATTTAAGAACACAAACTTATACTGATAGGGGGGGTGAACAGTATAAGACCACTTTTTACTTTTCTTTTACAATCAATATTATGCAATGTGTAGATAGTAATATCAATAGCATTAATCAAAGCAATGCATAAATCACCACACACAATAGAGACACCATAATTTACGTGGTTCATCCAATGTGGGCTACTCCACAAAGAAAATATTTCACTAAATTTTTCTTAATCAATCTCTTGGGAATCTTTTCCCTATTAAAATGTTTATGGACCTATGTACAAAGGAGATACCAATCCCCTAAATCAAGTTCATGGATATCTATCCACATGAGACACCAATATTATAATCTCTGCTCTGGCTAGTGATCCTCTAGAAGACCTCTGCCTCCACTGCCCTTATAAAATAGAAATCTATCCACAGAAGACACCTATCCTCCTTACTCTGGTTGGAGATCTCTATCCTCAACTCTATCACATCCAAAGCTCTGTCTCAAATCTATACTAAACACAGTCCTTTGGTCTAGCAAAAATTTATCCTCAATCTCTATCTCTGGTCTGGCATAAACCTGTCCTCAAATCTACACCAAACTCTATCCTTGAATTTGTACTAAACATAGATTTTTAGTCTAGCATAAATCTATCTTCAATCTATGTCCTTAAGCCTTAACTCAAAGCTTGACTCAATCTCAAATCAACTCAGTTGGATCTGTCCCAAATCCTAACTCAGGGTTTGAACAAATAAATCAATCAACTTTGATCACAAGCCTTCACAAAGACTTATCTCAAATCTTCCTTACAAGCTTCCACAAAAGCTCATAATAATCTATCCTCAAGTTATCTCTAGAACTTGTCCAATATGCTCTACAAGTCCTCAATAGAACTTGTCCAAATCTGCTCAATAAGTTCTCCCAAGAACTTATCTAAATCTACTCTCTATCTGTATTGTAAGTTTCCATAAAAGCTTACCCAAATATTTCCACAAGTCTTCTCAAATACTTACCTTAAATTTGCTCAACAAGTCCACACTAGAGTTTTTCCAATCTCATAGAAACATAAAGATAATTGTTAGAGACTCAATATGCTCTATACTCATCACAATGCTTAATCACTTTCAATCACTCTTTTAGAAACATATAGAGAATTGTTAGAGACTAAATATGCTTCACATTCACCTCAATACTCAATCACTTCCAATCACTCTTTCAAAAACATATAGAGAATTGTTAGAGAATCAATATTATTTTGTTGAGCAAGGTGCAACAAACAGTATTGTCATTGTTGTCAACATATTCAGACAGATTTGTTGATGGGAGATTGTTGAGCAAGGTGCAACAAACAGTATTGTCATTGTTGTCAACACAGTCAGACAGATTTGTTGATGCAGTGGACAGGAAGTTCAAAAGCTAGTCAGATGCAGAAGACAAGAGTTCAAAGGTTACTCAGACTGTACTAAAGCTAGTCAGATGCAGAAGACAAGAGTTCAAAGGTTACTCAGAGTATGTACAGTGATTTTCCAAGAAGACCAAAGTGGACCACTTGCAAAAGATCAAAGAAAAATACAAGTAAGAAAAGTGTCACGATATCGCGACATATACAACAGGCAAGAAAAACTGTCATGATTTCGTGACATGTTGGAAGAGAGAGAAGAAGAAAGAAAAATTATCACCATTTCACGACATGTTGGAAAGAAAAAAAACACAAGTGGAAAAACTGACACAATTTCACGACATGTTGGAAGAGAGAGAAACAATAGGAAAAACTATCACGATTTCGTGACATGTTGGAAAGAAAAAAAACACAAGTGGAAAAATTGTCATGATTTCGTGACATGTTGGAAGAGAGAGAAATAGCAGGAAAAACTGTCGTGATTTCATGACATGTTGGAAAGAAAAAAAACACAAGTGGAAAAACTATCGCAATTTTGCGACATGTTGGAAGAGAGAGAAACATCAGGAAAAACTATCGCGATTTCGTGACATGTTGGAAAGAAAAAAGGCAAGTAGAAAAAGTGTCACGATTTCACGACATATTGCAAGAAATATTGTACGAAAGAAAAAGGTGTCGCGATTTCGCGACATGTTTCATTTTCGTAGGCCAAAGCAAAGAGAAAGAGGAGAGAGAAAAAGGTGTTGCGATTTCGTGACATGTTGCATTTTTGCGGTCCGAAGTAGAGAGAAAATGCAAGGAAGAAAAAGTGTCACGATATCGTGACATGTAGCATTTTCGCGGTCCAAAGCGAAGATGAAGGCAGAAAAGGAAAAGTGTCGCAATTTCGTGACATGTCGCATTTTTGTGACTTGAAAAGTGCAGGAAGACAGAAAAAGAAAAAGTGTCACGATATCGCGACATGTCGCATTTTCGCGACCCGAAGGCAAGAAAAAGTGCTAAGGAGAAAAAGTGTCGTGATATCGCGACATGTCGGGTTTTCACGACCCAAAGGCAAGAGAAAGCGTACGGACAAAAAAGTGTCGTGATATCGCGACATGTAGGGTTTTCACGACCCGAAGGCAAAAGGAAAAACAAAGGAGAGAAAGTGTCACGATATCATGACATGTCACATTTTCGTGACTCAATGAGGAGAGAGAAAGAAAGAGGCAGAAGTGTCACGATTTCGTGACATGTGTTTTCGCTGGTTGAAGCCGAGAAGAGTAGCAAGGAGGCAAAAGTTTCATGATATCACGACATGTTATGTTTTCATAAGGCCAAAGCTAAGAGAAAGCGTATGAAAGAAAAAGTGTAGCGATATCACTACATGTATTCTCGCGGGCCAAAGCTAAGAGAAAGCGTGCGGAGGAAAAAGTGTAGCAATATCGCTACATGTTGTATTCTCGTGGGCCAAAGTTAAGAGAAAGCGTATGGAGGAAAAAGTGTAGCGATATCGCTACATGTTGTATTCTCACGGGCCAAAGCTAAGAGAAAGCATACGGAGGCAAAAGTGTCACGATATCGCGACATGTTGTGTTTTCACGACAATAGCAACAGAAGAGTTACAGGGGTATTTGAAGCCGACGAAGACCGATGTAAGCCAACGAATATTAGGGTTTGTAGTCGACGAAGATTAGGGCTTGCAATCGACTAAGATTAGGATTTACGACTAACTGAGATTAGGGTTTTCATCATGAAAATGTTGTTATAAAAGTAGGGTTGTTTGGAGAATTGAGAAAGAGATATATATGTCATCGAATGCGAGTCAAAGTGTGAAATGTGGCCATAAGAGTGCAAAAAGCGTAGAAGTGACAAGATGATGGCAAAGTGCGCAAAGTGAGCGAAGTTCGGTCGTAGTGCGTAGAGAGCAAGTCGATTCAAATTGTGCTAAGTGTGAAATTTTCAAAGGAAGCAGAGAGTGCAAAGTTCAACCGTAGTGCGCAAAGAGGGAGAAGACGATCTTGAAGTTTGACTGTGACAAAGCAGAGATGTGCAAAGTTCAGAGATAGTGTGCAGAGTGCAAATTTTGGTTGTAGTGTGCAGTGTGCAAGTCGTCGAATCATTCTAAGTGCAAAGATCACAAAGGAAGTAGAGTGCGCAAAGGGGAGAAGACGATCGCTTGACAGTGAAGCAGTAGATTGTATGAAGTGATAGCGCAGAGAGAGCAGAGTGTGCAGAGGATACAAAAGTGAAGTAGACCAGTCAGGGTCTTGCAAAAGCAAAGGTATCTTACTATTATTCTTCTAGTTTCAAAATTGAAGTCCAAGTTGGTGCTTGGCATAAGGGGTTGGTGCTCCTTCCAATTGGTGCTGGAAAATCAGGGGTTGGTGCTCCTTTCTATTGATACAGATAAATCAGGGGTTGGTGCTCCTTCCAATGGAAGTTGGTAAACTATTTGTAAAGTTGGTGCTTTGCAAAGGTTGAATTTGGATGGTAGTCCAAGTAGTCATTCTTGAGGAGTAGCCAAATTGGTGAACCTCATTAAAATATTGTGTTGTGTGATATGTTCTTTTGTGATGCTTACTTTATCTAGTTTTAAGGTTTCATTATTTTAGTTTTAAGTGCCCTGAAGTTAAGCTTAAAGTACCACACTAATTCAACCCCCCTCTCAGTGCCATTGTAAGACTAACAATTGGTATCAGAGCCAAGTTCCCTTATCAGGCTAAATCAGTTGGGGTTGTTCTTGGATTAGTACACAATGGGTAAGAAGAATAGATCCTCCTCCAAAAAGGCATCTCAGTCAGTTTCAGTTCTTGTGGAAGAGAAAATTGAACTAGAAAAGGTTGAAGAAGTGAATCCTAAAGTATATGATGAAAACCTTGAGGCTGAAGTAGATCTAGAAGGTGAGTTGATCGCTGCACTTGAAGAATTGAATATAGAAAGGAAAAATAACAAAAGATTGTCCAAGAAGTTGGAAGAATATGAGGATGATATTGAAGATCTCTTCTTACAAATTCATAAAGCCAAGAAAAGAGAAGAAGCCTTGAAGTCACACCTGGATGATAAAGGCGATGTGTGCAGCAAATGTGAAGAGGAATCTAACAAAGTTATTAGTGATCTAAAGCTGCAAGTAGAAGAGTCCAAAAGGACTGAAGAAATTCTCAGATCACAAATCAATGAGAAAGATATTATTTGCTGCAAACAAGAGGAAGTGATTGTTTTACTGAAGAAACAACTAGAAGAGGCCAATACAAATCTCAAATTCAAGAAGAGCACAAAGTTGCTAGATAAAATGATAAGCCAACAAAGAAGCTCCACGGATAAGCATGGTCTTGGATATGAAGCTGAACAACCTTCATCTTCCAATTCTACAGAGAAGAAGAAGTTCACTGTTGAAGGATCGAAGCAAGAAAAGTTTAAAGCTGAATCTTCAAAAGGAAGAAAATATCAAAGGAGATCTACAACAAAGCAGCCACAACAAAAGAGGTTCTATCACTCTCACTCTATTCATAATAATACTTTTAATGGCTACTGTTTCATATGCAACCAGTATGGTCACAAGGCAATTCATTGTGGATTGAATAACAAATCAAAGAGTTATGCTGGTAGAAATACATCTGCATTTCTGAGAGAACACTATGTACAATGTTTTCAATGTAATGGTCATGGGCACATAGCAAGGTTTTGTCCAAGCACTTTTGTATCTAATCTAAGGCAAAATAGTAGATCTCATCAGACGCAAAAATCGCAACATAGACAGGGAATGAATCATGTTCATAAAAGAAAGGAAAATAATCATTCATCGAGGATGCACAAGAGACAACCACACAAGAGAAATGTTCAAGTTCATGAAAAGGTTCAAAATAGGGATATAGTTGAAAAACTCAAGCCCAAGTTCAAGAAAGTTTGGAGAAAGAAAGAAGAGAGGAAATCGTGTCTCCTTGGACTAAAGGAGATTACTCCTTTTCTGCACTGAGCAACTCCAGGTAGCACATCCTCAGGGGGAGCAATCTTGAAGTTTCATTTTAATGCTCCTATGTATTTGTTTGATTACCTGAGGATGAAAGGCAAGTAGTCAGGGAAGTTGTCGTAGTTGTCGAAGTGTGTTTTCAGTTCATGTAGTTGTTTGTGGAAGTGCCATGAAGGGTGGTGTCTAAATTGAGAGTTGTCATTATTGACAGTATTGTTGTATGTCTTTGTTGTACTGTTGATGGTTCTTCTGGCACTATCCAAAGTTAAGGATTATAACAGGTCAGATAATATGGTTAGTGAAAGAATGTTGCTTTAGCCACATATGTGTGTTTCGATAAAAGCAGTGTGTATTTGAACTACACATTGATGAAAAGATTGTTAGAGCTATTATGACGCTGTGGTGAAAAATATTGAAGTCTGTTTATTGATTCATGTTTAGCTCATCATGATGAGCGACTTTGCTTTGTGAATCATACCTATCCGAGGTTCAGAAGTATGAGTTTGAGTAAGGTGCACTATAGTTGGCCGTGAAGTGTTTTTCAAAATGTTGTCTCCTGTTTCGAACAGTTGAAGGTAAGGTGTGACCAGCAGTGACTATAGAAAACATAGACCAAGTTGAAAATTTAAAAAGGGATTTGGTTGGTGTTGTGGTACAGTGTTTGATGCTTGCACAGAGTTGGCAGTAAAATTGTAGTGTTGGTACAGTGTTGGACAAAAGCTGGTACAAGTGTGACTCACTTGACATTTTTTTGACAGATGTGAAATCAATGTTTTGAACAACTTGAAGAAGAGGTGTATAATGAGCAGCGAGATGGTTTCCAGCTTGGTGATGATCCCAAATTAGGTTGTAAGTTGAAGATATATGGCTTGAAATAGACACCCCAAGCATGGTATGCAAAGCTAGACATCTATCTCACTCAACATAGGCTTAAGAAAGGGTGCAAGTTGAGCAAGAATTATAATTCTCCACCTGTTGATCAAATCATGTACAGATCTATGATTAGAAGCTTACTGTACCTGACAACTATCAGACCAGATATTTTGTAGGCAGTATACATGGTAGCATGATTTCAGGCTAATCCCAAGGAGACTCATGTGACAACATTATGGTGGTTGATTTCTAAAATTTCTTTGGAGGGAAAATGATTGTTTGTGGTTTCCTTCTCGAAAGAAGTTGGTTGATACATACTTGGACTAGGGTTGTGTGAGAGAGAGTTGTCCCTTGTGATGATTGGTTGAGTTGATTTGTTTGAGCCTAGTCAAGTTATGTGTGAAGTGATTTTTGAAGTTCTATGAAGTGGATTTGATTTGAGATCACCATTCATTATTGAGTTCATTTTGAGTACTTCTTGAGCATGATTGATTGAGCCTTTGAGAAGGCCTTTGGGAAATTTTTTGAAGACAATGCTGGGACAGATTTCTAGAGCATATTTGGACAAGTTCTATGTGATCTTGTTAAGCAGGTTCTATGTGAGCCTATTGAGCAGGTTCTTAGTGAGCCTATTGTTTGATATTTGAAGGTGACAGAGTACAGAGGTCAAAGTATTAATGGATATAAATCTAGCAGCCAACACAGTTGAAGATAGATCTGAGTGAGGATTCTTCAAGTGAAGAAGAGGTCCATCAGTAAGTGTAGTAGAGAGACAGAGTCTTCTATAATATCACAAAGGTACTATGGAGTATGGGTTATGGTATCATATAGATGCAGATTGGGCAGGATGTGTATATGACAAAAAGGGTACCAGTGGAGGTGTATTCTATCTTGGAGACAGATTGGTCATGTAGAACAGTAAGAAACAAGAGTCAGTTTACTTATCCACAACAGAGGCAGAATATATTGCAAGGACAGCGTGTTGTATGCAGGAGAAAGTTACAAAAAGTGAGGTTAAGTTGGATTTTCATTCCAACAACAGATTGTGGAGTGGTCACGTTTTCCAAGAACTGACTAGCTATCGAGATCACATTCTTAGGGGGAGCATTTGTGTATTTGTTTATCTTTTTGCTCATGTTTGGAATTTTTGCTAACTGTAATAATTTGTGTCTAAGAATGTTGTGCATAGACTCAGGGGGAGTCTGCAGCAGCCCTTTGGTATTATTGTCAAAGGGGGAGAAGATTTACAGGAAAATTGCACATGTGTTGCCAACAATTCCAAAGGGGGAGATTGTTGAGCAAGGTGCAACAAATAGTATTGTCATTGTTGTCAACACAGTCAGACAGATTTGTTGATGGGAGATTGTTGAGCAAGGTGCAGCAAATAGTATTGTCATTGTTGTCAACACAGTCAGACAGATTTGTTGATGCAGTGGACAGGAAGTTCAAAAGCTAGTCAGATGTAGAAGACAAGAGTTCAAAGGTTACTCAGACTATACTAAAGCTAGTCAGATGCAGAAGACAAGAGTTCAAAGGTTACTCAGAGTATGTACAGTGATTTTCCAAGAAGACCGAAGTGGACCACTTGCAAAAGATCAAAGAAAAAGACAAGTAAGAAAAGTGTCACGATATCGTGACATATACAGTAGGCAAGAAAAACTGTCATGATTTCACGACATGTTGGAAGAGAGAGAAGAAGAAAGAAAAACTGTCGCGATTTCGTGACATGTTGGAAGAGAGAGAAGAAACACAAGTGGAAAAACTGTCACGATTTCGCGACATGTTGGAAGAGAGAGAAGAAGAAGGAAAAACTGTCACAATTTCGCGACATGTTGGAAAGAAAAAAAACACAAGTGGAAAAACTGTCACGATTTTGCGACATGTTGGAAGAGAGAGAAACAACAGGAAAAACTATTGCGATTTCGCGACATGTTGGAAAGAAAAAAAACACAAGTGGAAAAACTGTTGCGATTTTGTGACATGTTGGAAGAGAGAGAAACAACAGGAAAAACTGTCATGATTTTGTGACATGTTGAAAATAAAAAAGGCAAGTAGAAAAAATGTCGCGATTTCACGACATATTGCAAGAAATATTGTACGAAATAAAAAGGTGTCACGATTTTGTGACATGTTTCATTTTTGTGGGCCAAAGCAAAGAGAAAGAGGAGAGAGAAAAAGGTGTCACGATTTCACGACATGTTGCATTTTCGCGATCCAAAGCGAAGAGAAAATGCAAGGAAGAAAAAGTGTCACGATATCGCGACATGTAGCATTTTTACGGTCCAAAGTGAAGATGAAGGCAGAAAAGGAAAAGTGTCATGATTTCGTGACATGTCGCATTTTCATGACTTGAAAAGTGCAGGAAGACAGAAAAAGAAAAAGTGTCACGATATCGCGACATGTCATGTTTTCGTGACCCGAAGGCAAGAAAAAGTGCTAAGGAGAAAAAGTGTCGCGATATCGTGACATGTCGGGTTTTCGCGACCCGAAGGCAAGAGAAAGCATACGGACGAAAAAGTGTCACGATATCGCGACATGTCGGGTTTTCGCGACCCGAAGGCAAAAGAAAAAACAAAGGAGAGAAAGTGTCGCGATATCGCGACATGTTGCATTTTCACGACTCAATGAGGAGAGAGAAAGTAAGAAGGCAGAAGTGTCACGATTTCACGACATGTGTTTTCGCTGGTTGAAGCCAAGAAGAGTAGCAAGGAGGCAAAAGTGTCACGATATCGTGACATGTTATGTTTTCGTGGGGCCAAAGCTAAGAGAAAGCGTACGGAAGAAAAAGTGTAGCGATATCGCTACATGTTGTATTCTCATGGGCCAAAGCTAAGAGAAAGCGTGCAGAGGAAAAAGTGTAGCGATATCGCTACATGTTGTATTCTCATGGGCCAAAGTTAAGAGAAAGCGTATGGAGGAAAAAGTGTAGCGATATCGCTACATGTTGTATTCTCGCGGGCCAAAGCTAAGAGAAAGCATACGGAGGCGAAAGTGTCACGATATCATGACATGTGTTTTCATGGCAACAACAATAGAAGAGTTATAGGGGCAGTTGAAGCCAACGAAGACCGATGCAAGCCGATGAAGATTAGGGCTTGCAGCCGACAAAGATTAAGGCTTGCAGTCGACTAAGATTAGGGTTTACAACCAACTGATACTAGGGTTTTCATCATGAAAATGTTGTTATAAAAGAAGGGTTGTTTGGAGAATTGATAAAGAGATATATATGTCATCGAATGCGAGTCAAAGTGTGAAATGCGACTGTAAGAGCATAGAAAGTGCAGAAGCGATGAGATGATGGCTAAGTGTGTAAAGTGAGCGAAGTTCGGTCGTAGTGCACAGAGAGCAAGTCGAGTTGAATCGTGCTAAGTGTGAAATTCATAAAGGAAGCAGAGAGTGCGAAGTTCAATCGTAGTGCGCAGAGGGAGAAGATGATTGTGAAGTTTGACCTTGATGAAGCAGAGATGTGCAAAGTTCAAAGATAGTGCACAGAGTGTGAAGTTAAGTTGTAGTGTGCAGTGTGCAAGTCATCGAATCATTCTAAGTGTGAAGATCACAAAGGAAGTAGAGTGCACAAAGGGGAGAAGATGATCACTTGACAGTGAAGCAGTAGATTGTGCAAAGTGATAGTGCAGAGAGAGCAGAGTGCATAGAGGACGCAAAAGTGAAGCAGACTAGTCAGGGTCTTGCAAAAACAAAGGTATCTTACTATTATTCTTCTAGTTTTAGAATTGAAGTCCAAGTTGGTGCTTGGCATAAGGGGTTGTTGCTCCTTCTAGTTGGTGCTGGCAAATTAGGGGTTGGTGCTCCTTTCTATTGATACAAATAAATCAGGGGTTGGTGCTCCTTCTAGTGGAATTTGGTAAACTATTTGTAAAGTTGGTGCTTTGCAAAGGCTAGATTTGGATGGTAGTCCAAGCAGTCATTCTTGAGGAGTAGCCAAATTGGTGAACCTCGTTAAAATCTTGTGTTGTGTGATATGTTCTTTTGTGATGCTTACTTTATCTGGTTTTAAGGTTTCATTATTTTAGTTTTAAGTGCCCTGAAGTTAAGCTTAAAGTACCACACTGATTAACCCCCCCTCTCAGTGCCATTGTAAGACTAACATATTTAACTCAATACTCAATCACTTTCTCAAATCAATATAGGAAATTTTGTTTTATGGAACTTGAACAATCACTTCACACATCCACTTGACTAGGCTCAACTAACTCTACTCAACCAATCACTCAATGAAAAAATCCTTGCTTACAAAACCTAGTCCAAGAATATGATCCTTTACTCAAAATATTTCCAACAATGCTTATTAACCAATCTCACATAACAATGATACTCATGTTCATTTCAAACCCTAGTTCAATTTCTTTACTCAACCAATGGCTTCAACAACAATTCTTATAAAACATTCTCACATAACAATAATACTCATGTTATTTTCAAACCCTAGATCAAGTTCTTCACACAACCAATGGCTTCAACAACAATGCTTATAAAACAAGATTTTAACAACTCTTTATTTTAGAAAACCTTGTAGAATTAAAACACACTCAAAAAGGAAACCCTAATCAAGTTCTTTTCACTCCAAACTTATTTTTTATAAAACCAACCAATCAACTCAACTATGGAAGAATGTGATCATACCTTTTCTTGATGATGAAGGAACCTCTAAAATCTGCCACAACCACAAACACCTCTTTGCCAAGCTTAAAGAAGTTAGAAAATTCTCACAAAGATGCAATGCAAATATCAAAAAACACATACACCTTATCACTCTGTCTTGAAGAAAACATCCATCAAAATATACAAAAATAATTGACCAAATACACCTTATAATCTCCCAATTAAAATAATATTCAATACCAAGAATAATATCAATACAATCTCCTTTTCAAAATAATTCAATGGCAAGAAGTCCTCTCAACACTTTAAATATTTAATAAAACCAATGTGACACAAATACTTTATTCAAAATTAAAGCTAACTCCTTATTCCTCCAATTTATCAAAAATAATTATTAATTAAAAACATTTTTAACTAACCCTTTTAACTTCCTAAGACCCCATGTCAAACCTTAGCCATCATAAAAATGTATTCAAAATTTTATTACCTTTGCCTTGGTGGGATTCGAACTCACGACGCAGCCTCAACCAGTGCCCTAGCCATAGATCCAATCATCGCGTGAGCTAGGTACTCACTTAGGAAGTAAAGAGAACCACGTGCTCTATAATTCTCCCCTTGTGCACCTAAGAAAAAACCATACACCATTTCCTTCAACATTTAAAACACAACAAACAAAATAATGTTGCCATCACAAATCGATCGTGGGTCACTCCACGCCCAAGCACTATAGCCTCTGTCCACTTGCCACTAGGCCACACTGCCTAGATGGCTCTTGAATTTTGGTGCTCATCAATTTTAACCCTTATTTGTTGGTGATTAAAACAATGTTCTTGTCTCTTTCTTCACACGAGTTCTCACAACACATGATTCCACATTTTTTATTTTTCTAGAAAAAGGATATCTAAATGCCTCTAATGCATATAGTTTTTATATCAATTTCCAACTTCAAACTTGAACGTCGGTGCTTCAATTTTAAACGCATTAATTTATAAATTATTTAAATTCTTTAGAATTTAAATTTTATAAATTAACTTTTAAATCCCTTTGGCTTTATTAAATCCTTTTTTACTTTACCACTTTGTATAAATAATATTTTTTCTCACCCATGGTTTTAATAAAAACCCTTCTAATTTATGCTTTCACATTATATTAAAAATATTATGAAGCTCTTTTGCCTTTAATGATGCACCTTGTCGGAGCCATAACTTGTGAACCATACGCCCATTTGCCTTTAAATTTAATAGGTGGTTCCACGTGCGTGTTCTACATTAGGATGATCTCTGATCCTCCTGACCCTCCAAAAATCATGTTTTCGAGACCTAAATCCGACATCTAGTGCCCCAAAATTAGCTTTTAGAATAGGTTCCTGGGTTTTTGGGTTTTTTTGGCTATTAGAAGTTTATTATATTTTTTTATACCTTAATTTGAGACCTAATATTTTAAATTAAGGTTATTGTAAGAGGGATGTGTGCAAAAAATTTGGATGCAATCCAACTCATTTTTATTTTTAGCAGTTTTTAGAAAAAAGATCTATTTTTAGCAGTTTTTAGAAAAAAAGATATTTTTAGGGTTTCTTTAGGGTTTCTTTGTTTTTCGGTTGCTATATGATGGATTGTAATATTTTGTATAAGGGGTGTGAATTCAGGAATGAGAAGAATATCAATTGGCAATTTTCTTCCATTATTGCATTTGTGTTATGTGATTGGAGTCTATTTTGTTGGTCTCTTGTAGCTAAGTTTACACCATTTGGTATCAGAGTGGGTGTGATCTCGCTAGTGAAGGGAAGATGCCACCTAGAATATATGCCTAGATGAATAGGTATATTGAGGATCTAAATGTAAAAATAGCATGACTGACTGGTGTGATTGATCACATGGGAGAGAGACGTCCCAAGGCACATGTAGATTAAGGATCTGATGATGAAAATATACTTGAGGAATGTGGATCTAAGGTCCATGTAGAAGTAAAACCAGAGGGCCTAGAGGAATAAGGGCATGATTTTGAAAATCAACTGATACGAGCTCTAGAGGGGCTTAAGGAGAATCGAGATGGGATCAAGATCGAGGTTCCCGAGTATGTTGGTGGGTTAAAACCAGAGGAGTTGATCGATTGGATCAATAGCCTAGAAAAATATGTTGAATGAAGTAACCTTGCTAAAGAGAAGAAGGTTAAGCTCACATGCACAAAGTTGAAGGGACATGCATCGATTTGGTGGGATCATTTATAGACTACATGAGAGAGGAATGGAAAGGAAAAGATCAGGGACTGGACAAAGATGAAGAAGAAGTTACAGGAAAAAATTATACCTATAGACTACTCCCAAACCCTATTTCATAGATTTTAGAATCTCCAACAGAAGGATCAAAGCATTGAGGACTATACTAATGAATTCTACAAGCTATCCATTCGAGTGGAGCACAATGAGACGGAGGACCAAAATGCTGCCAGGTATGTAAATGGCCTAAGTTTTGTTGTTCAAGATGATATGAGCATGCATCACACTCTTATAGTGGAGGATGCGTATCAAATGGACCTCAAGGAGGAGGAAAAATTGAAAAGTATTAATAGAAGAGGTAAGAATGGATTCACACCCTCTTTAGGTCAGGGTCAAAGTGGATCTAATTTTCTCAAGGGAGAATCCTCAATACCTGCTAAACAAGAAGAAGATGGACAGAATATGAGAGGAAGAGGATACCAACGAGGTAGAGGTTACGGTGGTGGACGAAATGGGAATGATTCAAGGAGGTCGTATACTTGTTATGGATTTGGTGAGGAGGGGGACAGAGCATTTGAGTTTCCCCAATGTGATGTCCAAGAAAGGGGTCAAGGAGGACAAGGAAGGGTCAACCTAGTTGATATGGAAGAGCAAGATGAGGATTAAGTTGCTACTGACATAGGGGAAGCACTTATGATAAGGAGGAAGTTGATTGCTCCTAAGAAAGATATGGTGCAGAGCAAAGCAAAGGGGCAGACCATAGATGGTGAAGATTCTTGGTTGCGAACGAACATATTTTGAATAAGGTGTACATCAAGAGGGAAGATATGTAATATTGTCATTGATGGTGGTAGCTATGAGAATATGGTGTCAAATGTCATGGTTGATAAAATGCACCTAAAATGTGAAAAACATCCTTATCCATATCATATCTCATGGGTTAATAAGGGGAATGAGGTAATAGTAGATCAGAGGTGTTTAATTAAATTTTCAATTGGGAGCACTTACAAGGATAAAGTGTGGTGTGATGTGATCTTGATGGATGCATGTCACATTCTATTGGGAAGACCTTGGCAGTACGATAGGGATACTAACCATAATGGGAGAAAGAATACTTACACATTATGGAAGGATGATGTAAAGGTAGTTCTTGTACCTCTAAAGGAGGATGGACCGAGTGAGAGCTTGTTGATGATGAAGGAGTTTCTTGCAAAGATCAGGGATGCTAGCTTCTATTATTCCTTAACAACTAGGAAGCTAGAAATAGAGGAAGTGGTTATGCCTATAGTAGTAGCTAAGTTGCTAAGTGAATATAAAGATATCACACCATAGGAGTTACCAGATGAGCTACCACCAAAAAGGGATATCCAACATCACATGGGTTTGATTCCAAGATCAACGCTCCCAAATTAGGCAGCTTATTGGTTGAACCCAACACAAAATTCAGAGTTGAGTAGGCAAGTGATAGAGTTGATAAAGAAGTGATTAGTTAGGGAGAGTATGAGTCCATGTGCGACTCCATCATTGCTGACCCTGAATAAATATGGTGACTGGTGAATGTGTGTATACAGTAGAGCCATAAACAAAATCATAATAAATTATTGGTATCCTATGTTGAGAGTGGATGACATGATGGATGGATTGGTTGGAGCTAAATACTTTAGTAAAATTTATCTATGGAGTGGCTAATACCAGATCAGAATTCAAGAAGCGGATGAATGGAAGATAAATTTTAAGACAAAATATGGATTGTACGAGTGGATGGTGATGCCATTTGGGTTGTCTAATGCACCCAGAACATTTATGCAGTTGATGAATAGAGTACCATGAGAATATGATGGTAAGTTTGTGGTTGTGTATTTTTACGATATTTTGATTTATAGTAAAAGTGAAGAAGACCATTTGTTACACCTGAAATTAGTGTTAGACGTGCTCAGGAAGGAGAATTTGTATGTCAACCTGAAGAAATGTAGATTTCTTCAAGATAGTTTAGTGTTTTGGGGATTTGTAATCTCGAGAGATGGCATGAGGATGGATGATGAGAAAGTGAAGGTGATTCTGGAATGGCCTCTTCCATGATCTATAACAGAAGTAAGGAGCTTTCATGGACTAGCTACATTTTACAAGAAGTTCATCAAGAACTTCAGTAGTATAGTTGCCCCTATAACTGAGTGCACGAAGGGGAAAGAATTTGTATGGACTACGACAACAACAAAGAGTTTTGAAATCTTGAATAAGAAGGTGTCAAAAGCCCCTATTCTCATGTTACCAGATTTTAGTAAGGTGTTTGAGGTTGATTGTGATGCCTCATTTGTTGGAATTGGTGGTGTCTTAAGTCAAGAGGACCGACCTGTAGAATTTTTTGGTGAGAAGTTGAAAGATGCAAGGAAGAATTATTCTACATATGATGTGGAATTTTATGCAATTGTGCAAGCATTGCAACATTGGAGGCACTACTTAATCTCAAAGGAGTTTGTGTTGTTTACTAATCATGAAGCATTGAGGTATGTCAATTCTCGAAAAAAGTTAAATAGCAGGCATGCCAAATGGGTTTCATTTTTGCAACAGTTTACATTTGTCCTGAAACACAAGTCAGGAAAATAGAATACGGTTGTTGATGCATTGAGTAGGAGAGTCTTTTTGTTTACCACTATGGATAATGAAGGGGTAGGACTTGAGGGGATTAAAGATCTGTATGAATCTGATGCGGATTTTGGGAATATTGTGCAATAGTGCAAAAGTGCAATAGGGGGCGAGTCCTGTACTATTTTTGAAGAGTATTTTTTATAGAATGGTTACTTGTTTAAGGGTAATCGATTATGCATTCCCAATGACTCTATAAGAGATAAAATCTTGAGGGAATTACATATTGGGGATTTGGTTGGTCATTTTGGAGTAGCCAAAACTACCACTCTTGTAGAGGAGAAGTACTATTGGCCAAAAATGAAGAGAGATATAATAAAGTTTGTCTCTAGATGTAGAGTATGTCAAATGGCTAAGGGCCATGTGAAAAATATAGGGTTGTATATGCCACTGCAAGTTCCTATAGGACCATGGACTGATATGAGTATGGATTTCATGTTGGGGTTGCCCAAGACATAGAGGGGTAAGGATTCAGTTTTTGTTGTGGTAGACATATTTTCAAGAATGGTGCATTTCATTGCTTGTAAAAAAAATAATGATGCAACTAGGACTGTTGTCTTATTATTTGATGAGATTGTGCGGTTGCATGGTGTTCCAATGACTATTACTTTTGATCGAGATACTAAGTTCTTGAGTCACTTTTGGAGGACATTGTAGAAAAATTTGAATACCAGGTTGTAGTTCAGTAGTGCTTACCACCTACAAACTGATGGGCAAATAGAGGTAGTGAACAGAAGCTTGGGAAACCTCTTACAATGCATAGTTGGAGAAAAACCAAAACATGGGATTTATCCTTGTCACAAGCCAAATTTGCATACAACATTTCAGTGAACAGGTCAACAGGTAAATCTCATTTTAAAATTATTTACGGTCAAAATCCTAGAGGTGTATTAGATTTGGTTGAGTTACCAATTGGGGAACAAGTTAGTGATGATGCGAAAGCATTTGCTGAGCATATCCAAAAAGTGCAAGAGTTAGTGAGGGAAAAATTGCAGAGTAGTAATGCTCACTACAAAGAGTCTGCTAATGCACACAGAAGGGTGAAAGTGTTTGAAGAGGGTTATATGGTCATGGTTCCTCTTAGGAAATAAATATTTCCTAAGGGACATATAACAAACTGAAACTTAAGAAAATTGGGCCATGCAAGATTTTGAAGAAGATCAATGATAATGCCTATAAAGTGGAGTTGCCTGATGAATTTGATATTTCACTCATTTTTAATGTTTTTTATTTATTTCAACATCCTAGTACTTCTGAGGATGGTGAATTATAGGATACAGTAAATTGGGCACGATAGATGCCTAATAAGAAAAAATATAGAGTAGCACAGGTGCTTGATAAGAAGGTGATCACCACCAGACATGGGAGCTACAATAAATTCCTGGTTCAGTGGGAAAGATTACCACAGTCAGATAAAACTTGGGTTTCAAATTTAGAGCTAAATAAAATTGATAACCAGAAGCTACAAAATTTCAATTCAGCTGAACTCATAAGAGCTGAGTTTTTTTCACCAAAGGAGAATGATGCATCTTGCCGAAGCCATAACTTGTGAACCGCACGCTCATTTGCCTTGAAATTTAACAAGTGGTTCCATGTGCGTGTTCTACATTAGGATGATCTATGATCCTCTTGACCCTCCAAAAATCATGTTTTTAGGACCTAAATCCGACATCTAGTGCCCTAAAATTAGCTTTTAGAATAGGTTCCTAGGTTTTTTGGGTTTTTTTGGCTGTTAGAAGTTTATTATATTTTGTTATACCTTAATTTGAGACCTTACCTAATATTTTAAATTAAGGTTCATTATTTTAAGAGGGATGTGTGCACCAAATTTGGGCGCAATCCGACTCATTTTTATTTTTAGCAGTTTTTAGGAAAAAAATCTATTTTTAGCAGTTTTTAGAAAAAGATATTTTTAGGGTTTATTTAGGGTTTCTTTGGTTTTCGGTTGCTATATGATGGATTGTAATCTTTTGTATAAGGGGTGTGAATTCAGTAATGATAATAATATCAATTGGCAATTTTATTCCATTATTACATTTGTGTTATGTGATTGGAGTCCATTTTGTTGGTCTCTTGTAGCTAAGTTTACACCATTTAACCTTTGCATTGTTCCTCTTCATCTTTTTACATCAACGGTATCTTGTTCCTTGAAATCAATGACAAATTCATTCCTTGACATCAATGACAATTTTTACTCAAAATGTCCAACAATATCCCCCTTTTTATTGATGGTAACCCAAATTATTTTTACCAGAAACTTAACCTTTTCTTTGTTTAACTCCCCCTAACTCAATGCTCTTCTCTTTACTCAAATACAAAATCTCTCCCCCTTACTCAAGTCTCTCCCCCTTTGACATCAATGGCAAAGGGTCACTTTTGGGGCTCGGGGCTAAAAATTAGCCTCTTATCTTAGACCCTCCCCCATCTCCTCTTGAGGTGGTTAATTCTGGGATGGGAGTATTTCTACTCCATGAAAACATTGGTCTTTACCTTTGTATTTTTTTCTTCTTATATGATCCTCTTGATTTTTTTGATTGTTCCATTCCATGGCCATGTTCCTATCCATGTCCATTTTCTTATTCATGTTCTTGTTCCTGTTCCTATTCTTGTTCATATCCATGTTCTTGTTCTTGTTCCTATTCTTATTCCTATTCATATCCATGTTCCTTTTCCTGTTCATATTCATAATTAATTTTGGAATGTCTGCTCTACACCACTTTGTTGTGTGTCCATCATTATTGCACTTATAACACTTAATGTTATTATTTCTTGGAGGTACAAATATATTAGAATTTATCCTAGTGAAGCCATATCCTCTTCTATCATGAACCCTACAATTCATTTCCCCTTGTGACCAAACTGATTACATGAGTGGCAATACCCATGGAAAAGTTGTTTGTTACCATATTCTTGTATTTCATGTGTCCTGCACTATGAAGCCATGTGCCCAAAATTGTGAAATGAAAAACATCTTCTATTAAAGTTTTCTTGTCTTGACCTCATTGGTCTCTTAGTCTCTCTTGACCTATTTTGATTGTTATTCCATCTATTTCTTCTTTGTGCATTGTTCCTATTCTTGTTGAAATTTCTGTTGTCCAACTCATCCTCATATGTCTCACTTTATCTTACACTGTCTTCTTCTGAAGTGTCTTCTCCTTTAGAACTTGAGGTTGACTTTCCTTCCCATTTATTTTGTTCTTGTTGAAATCCAAGACCTATCTTGCTTGATTTAGGCTTTTGTATCTTGATGAACTTATCTAAGTTCTTTGAGTTATTTTTGAACCCTTGTAGCTTGACTTTGGAGTTTTTGACTTATATTTTTAATGAAGCTACCTCTTGTTCTAGTTTTTCATATTCTAAGACTTTTGCTTCTAGCTTATCCTTGAACTTATTTGTCTTAGCCTTTGATTTGTCTATATCCTCTATAAGCATTCTTCTCTCTTCATCACATTCTTGAAACTGAAACTCAAGTTTAGAGTTTTTATTTCTTACCTTATTTACTTTTTCAAGAGCATAAATGAGTTCTCCCTTGAGATCATATCCTTATTTATCTGATTCTTCCTCTATTTATTTACCTTTGTCCACATATTCATTTTCTTTTTACTTGTCTTCTATAATATCACCTCCTTCTTCTTCTAGTGCCATTAGAATATTATCTTATGTTCCTTTAAGTTCATCCTCATATTCATCATCACTGAAACTATAATCATTCCTTGTACAACTATCTTCAAGATGTCCAAAGTTACCACATTTAAAACACTTGAGAATTATTGTTTCCCTTTTTTGGACTTCTTTTTCTTCAATCATAAACAAGACTTCATATCTATCATTATCTAAAAAACTAGCATCACTGTCACTTGAGTACTTACTTGCCTTATCTGCATAGTAGCTCCTCTTGTGCCTTTGAAATAACTTCTTTCCTTGTCTTCTTTGTCCATCATTGCTTTTCTTTTGGTGCCAGTGTCTTTCTAATTTCCTATTTTTGTGATCCTATTTTTCTTCATCATTGTTATTCTTTGCTTCTTGAAAATTAGTTGCATAGTGACCATAATTTCCACAATTGAAACATTTAACAGATTTTATATCTCTAGATATTCTTGAATCCTTATTCCTTTTGCCATAATTATCTTCTTCATCACTAGATGACTCATTGCTTGATTTTGACTTCTTACCCTTTGTCTTCTTGATTGCTTTGAAGGCTACTTCCTTATGGGGATTAGGTTATTTTGTTCTCAACTCAAAATTTGTAAGAATACCAAGCAACATATCTCTTGTCAAAGATTCCACTTGCATTATCGATGATGTGACCCAGGTTCAATCCCCATGGTGAATATATATATATATATAAGAAGTATTTACTCAATAAAAAAAACATATCTCTTGTCAAAGTATCACCATCCTTTGATTCTTCTATAGCTGAAATATTTTTACTAAACTTTATTGGAAGAGACCTTAAGATCTTATCACAAACATATGATTCATCCACATTAAGTCCAAGTCCTTGCATAGCATTAACAATCTCATCGATTCGAAGTAGATAAGTACTAATATTTTTCCTCATCCTTCATTCTTAACTCTTCAAATTATCCTTTGAGATTTCATATCTTTGCTTTCTTGACACCTTTATCTCCATATATATTTTTCAACTTATCCCACATTCCTTTTGCATCTTGACAATGCATAACTTTTATGGACTCTGTTCTATGCAAACCTATAAAAATTGCATTCATTGCTTTTGAATTGTAATTTTGTAGAAGCTTACCTTCCTTATTTGTAGGTGGATCAACTGAGGGGTCGTATCCATTTTCAACCGATTCCCAAATTTCATTGCCAAGTGCCTTCAAATAAAGTTTCATTCTCAAACTCCAATATATATAATAACTTCCATAAAATAGTGGTGTTGTATTATTTTATAATCCATTCTTAAAATCCATTGTGTTCTTGTAAGATTTTCCTTCAAGCTATTAAACTCTTTTGAAGGAACCCTCTCTAATACCAATTGAAGAACACAAGCTTATACTAAGAGGGGGGTTGAATAGTATAAGACCACTTTTACTTTTATTTCCCAATCAATATTATGCAATGTATAGATAGAAATATCAATAGCAGTAATCAAAGCAATGCACAAATCACCACACACAATAGAGACACCACAATTTATGTGGTTCACCCAATGTGGGCTACTCCATGAAGAAAATATTTCACTAAAATTTTCTCAATCAATATCTTGGTAATCCTTTCCATATTACAATTTTTATGGACCTTCGTCCAAATGATATATCAATACCCTAAATCAATTTTTTGGATCTCTATCCATAGGAGACACCAATATCCTAATCTCTACTCCGGTTGGTTATCCTCTAGAAGACCTCTACCTCCACTGCCCTTAGCAAATGGAACTATATCCATAGAAGACACATGTCCTCCCTGCTCTAGCTAGATATCTCTATCCTCAACTCTATCACCTATAAATATTTGTATCAAATATATACTAAACACAGTCCTTCGGTCTAGCACAAATATATCCTCAATCTCTATCTCTGGTATGACACAAACCTATCCTCAAATATGCACCAAAATCTATCATTGAATCTATACTAAACACAGTCCTTCGGTCTAGCACAAGTCTATATTCAATATTTGTTGTCAATCCTTAACTCAAAGCTTGACTCAATATAAAATCAACTTAGCTATATATGTAAAAAACCCTAACTCAAGGTTTGAACAAATCAATCAATAAACACTACTCACAATCCTTCACAAATACTTGTCTCAAATACTCCTTGCAAACTTCCACAAAAGCTCACACCAATTTGTCCTCAAGTCCTCTCTAGAAATTTTCCAATCTACTCTATAAGTCCTCACTAGAACTTGTCCAAATCTTCTCAATAAGTTCTCTCAATAACTTGTCTAAATCTGCTCTTAATCTGTATTGTAAGCTTCCACAAAAGCTTACCCAAATCTATCCACAAGTATTCTCAAATACTTGCCTTAAATATGCTCAACAAGTCCACACTAGAACTTGTCCAATCTCATAGAAACATAAAGAGAATTGTTAGAGACTCAATATGCTCTATACTCATCATAATTCTCAATCACTTTCAATCACTCTTTTAGAAACATATAGAGAATTGTTAGAGACTCAATATTCTTCACATTCACCTCAATAATCAATCAATTCCAATAACTCTTTCAGAAACATACAGAGAATTGTTAGAGACTCAATATGCTTCAACTCAATACTCAATCACTTTCTCAAATCAATATAGAATAGTTTATTTTATGGAAATTGAACAGTCACTTCACACATACACTTGACTAGGCTCAACCAACTCTACTCAACCAATCACTCAATGAAATAATCCTTGCTTACAAACCCTAGTCCAAGCATATGATCCTTTACTCAAAATATTTCCAAAAATTCTTATCAACCAATCTCACATAACAATGATACTCATGTTCTTTTCAAACCCTAGTTCAAGTTCTTTACTCAACCAATGGCTTCAAAAAAAATGCTTATAAAACAATATCACATAACAATGATACTCATGTTCTTTTCAAACCCTAGATCAATTTCTTCATACAACCAATGGCTTCAACAACAATGCTTATAAAATAAGGTTTTAACAATAACTCTTTATTTAAAAAAACCTTGTAGCATTAACTCAACACACTCAAAAAGGAAACCCTAATAAAGTCCTTTTAAATCCAAACTTATTTTTTATAAAACCAACAAATCAACTCAACTATGGAAGAATGTGCTCATATATTTTCTTGATGATGAAGGAACCTCTAAAATATGCCACAACCACAAACACCTCTTTGCTAAGATTAAAGAAGTTAAAAAACTCTCACAAATATGCAATGCAAATATCAAACAACACATACACCTTATCACTCCATATTGAAGAAAACATCCATAAACATATACAAAAATAACTAACCAAATACACCTTATAATCTCCCAATTAAAATAATATTCAATCCCAATAATAATATCAATAAAATCTCATTTTCAAAATAACTTAATGGAAATAAGTCCTCTCAACACTTTAAATATTCAATAAAACCAATGTGACACAAATACTTTATTCAAAAATAAAGCTAACTCCTTATTCCTCCAATTTATCAAAAATAATGATTAATTAAAAACCTTTTTAACTAACCCTTTTAACTCCCTAAGACCTCATGTCAAACCTTAGGCATCATAAAAATATATTTAAAATTTTATTACCTTTGCCTTGGTGGGACTCGAACTCACGACACAGCCTCAACCAGTGCCCTAGCCCTAGCTCCAACCGTCGCACGAGCTAGGCACTCACTTAGGGATTAAAGAGCACCATGTGCTCTATAATATTCCCCTTGTGCACCTAAGCAAAAACCATATGTCACTTCCTTCAAAGTTTTAAACACAACCAACAAAACAATATTGCCACTGTGAATCGATTGTGGGTCACTCTATGGCAAAGCAATCTAGCCTCTGTCCACTTACCACTAGGCCACGCTATCTATATGGCTCTTGAATTTTGGTGCTCATCAATTTTAACCCTTATTCACTAATGCTTAAAACAATTTTCTTGTCTCTTTCTTCGCACGAGTTCTCACAACACACGATTGGACATTTTTCTTCTTTGAGCAAAATGATATCTAAATGCCTCTAAGGCATATAGTTTTTATATCAATTTTTACCTTCAAACTTGAACATCGGTGCTTTAATTTTTAACTCATTAATTTATAAATTATTTAAATTCTTTAGAATTTAAATTTTATAAATTAACTTTTAAATCCCTTTGGCTTTATTAAAGCCTTTTTGAATTTACCACTTTGTATAAATAATATTTTTGCTCACCCATGGTTTTAATAAAAACCCTTCTAACTTATGCTTCCACATAATATTAAAAATATTATGAAGCTCTTTTGCCTTTAACCTTTGCATTGTTCCTCTTGATATTTTTACATCAATGGTAGCTTGTTCCTTGACATCAATGACAAGTTTGACTCAAAATGTCCAACAATATATTTGCTAGTTATGTAGTAAACATGATCAAGAAGAAATTGTTGCAAGAAACCACCAGTGAATTATACCAACTCATAATAGAATGAGATTACCAAAATTAGACTTTTCCAAGTTTGATGGAAAATATCCCGAGGGATGGATTTGTAAGGCAAAAAAATATATCACTTTTCATAATGTTGATCATTTCATATGGTTGACCATTTCTTATTTTAATTTTGAATCAAATACACTCCATTGATTTTTATGGCTTCAAAAAGGCCAAACTTGAGCTTTATTGGTCTAAATTTGGGTAATGCCTATTCACTCACTTTGGTCCTAGAAATTTTAAAATTTTTATAGGAGCCCTTTTCAAACTCAAACAAACCTCAACCATTTGAGAATACCAATCTCAATTTTAAAAACTTGCTAATCAAACCATTGGTCTAAGTACTGACTCTTTCCAAACTTGTTTCGTGGGTGGATTTAAGGATGACATCAAGGCTAATGTTAAGTTGTTTTAACCTCAATCACTACCAAGGCCATAAAATTGGAAAAACTGATTGAAGATAAATTCAAGGCCCTCGATCGAACTTCTAAATTTCCTCAATTTAAGCAATTTTTTTGCCAAGCCAATACCAATTCCTACTATTAAATCTCCACCTATAAAAAAATTGAGTCATGAGGATATGGAGAATATAAAGGCACAAGGGTTATGTTACAATTGTGGTAAAAAATATTCCAAATGGCACAAGTGTGTGCAATAAACGTGTACTTGCTCGATATGGATAAATTTTCCACTATGAAATCTTCTAAGGATGAGGAGGATCCTCAAGTAACAAAAACCATAAACCAGACGATTGAGCAAGAGGAAACCTAATCAAAATTTTGTGTACATGCTTTAGCAAGAGTATCCACACCCCAAACCATGAAGGTGATTGACCATAATTTTGATTAAATCTAATAATACACATAATTTTATTGATCCACATGTAGCCAAATAGGGAAATTGTTACATCACTACATACAGTTCCTTCAAATTCATGATTGTTAATGGTGGCACCCTACCGTGCAAAGACAAATTTCATAATGTTAAACTCAAAATTAGGGATTACAATATCATGTCTGACATTTTTTCCTTTCCCTTAGGAGGGTGTGATATATTTTTGGGAGTGTAATGGTTGAGAATGTTAGGACCAATCTTATGGGATTTTGTAAAATTATGGATGATATATAGTAAAGATGAGTATATAATTCCGATGGAACAAAGGCAAAATTAGTTCAATTTATTTCTTCTCATAATATAGAAAAATTATTAAAGAAATATTCCCATGGCATGGTAGCTTAGCTTTTTGCTATCATCACCCTCAAACAAGGGGAGTCTAATCACCCATAGCAATTACAGGGTATATTAAATAGGTATGCTCATGTCTTTGAGGAACTGAAGTGACTTCCTCCTCAACACTCACATGATCATGCAATACAAATTTTTCCTAGAATTCTACCTTCTAATATTCATCCATACCGATATTCTTATGCTTAGAAAACACAAATTGTGAAAAAAAATTAGGAACTTTGAGCTTCTATAATTATCCATTCCAGTGCTAGCCCCTATTCCTCACCAGTATTTCTAGTAAGAAAAAAGGATGACACTTGGCACTTGTGTATGGATTATTGGGATCTTAAAAAATTGCTATTAAGGATAATTTCCCTATTCCTTTCATTAATGAACTACTTGATGAGTTGCATTGGTCTTAGTATTTTTTCAAGTTGGATTTATAGTTGGGCTATCACCCAATCTGCATTAAGAATGAAGATATTCCCAAAATATATTTTCACACTCATGAAGGGTATTATGAGTTTTTGGTTATGCCTTTTTGGTTGACCAATACCCCTTCCACCTTTCAGAGTTTGATGAATTCTATTTTTTGTCCTCATCTTTGAAAATTTATTTTAATATTTTTTTATGATATATTAATCTATAGTCACACATGCGAGGATCATCTTCACCATTTAAATGAAATCCTCAAACTTTTGTCTGACCATCAAATTTATGCAAAAGCAATCAAAATATTCCTTTGGCCAATAGGAGGTTGAATATTTGGGATACATAGTCACTAAGGAGGGAGTTTAGGTTGATCCTAAGAAAATATAGGTAGTTCAATATTGGCCTAAACCTCATACATTGAAGGGATTTCATGAATTTTGGTGTCTTACAAGATATTACAAGAATTTGTAAAAAGTTATGTCAAGATAGAAACTTCGCTAATAGCCATATTGATGTTGTGTGGACTGATTTAGCCAAGAATGCTTTTATTGAGTTGAAGTATGCTATGAACACCATCCATATTTTGGGAATGATAGATTTTTCTAAACCATTTTTCATTGAGAGTGATGCATCAGGTACGAGAATTGGGGTAGTTTTAATGTAGGAGGTTTGACCATTAGCTTTCACTAGCAAGGCACTCTCCTCTCAAAATTTGGGTAAGTCGACTTATGAGAAGGAGATGCTTATCATTTTACATGTGGTAACCCATTGACATACATATCTCATTGGTCAAATTTTTCTATTAAAACTGATCGTCAAAGTCTAAAATATTTTTTAGAACAAAGGGAGGCTACTCTGGAACAACAAAAATGAGTCTCCAAATTATTGGGGTATGACTATGACATATCTTATAAGAAAGGTAAAGAGAATATGGTGGTGGATGCCTTGTATCATCTCCATGAAGATTAAGATATGTTGCATGTTATCTATACTCCACTTCAGTAATGGATTCATCAACTTCATGAGGATCTTGCCAAGGATTCCTCATTATAAAATCTCATCTAAACTTTCCAATAGGATCCTCATTTCCATCCTGTATATGCTTGGGATGGTCAATATTTATGGTTTTATGACCATTTGGTTATATCATGTTAATCTCAAATCAAGGATCTTCTTCAAGAAATGCATGTTTCTCCCATAGTTGGTAATTCAAGTTTTCTTAAAACATATACCCAAACCAAGCATATTTTTTTGGTGGGGAATGAAAAATGATATCCAAATATTTGTAGCCAAATGTCATCACTACCAGCACAGAAACACTTCAACCTTTGATAATTCTTGAGCACATTTGGATAGACATATCTATGGACTTCATCGAAGGGCTACCAAAATCCAAAGGTAAATCAGTTATTCTGGTGATAATGGGTCATATTTCAAAGTATTCTCACTTATGTTCCCTATCCCATCATTATATTGCATTTATTTTCATCCAACTCTTCCTTGACTCCATATTTTGCCTCCATGGAATGCCTAAATCCATTGCCTCTAATTAGGATCCTACCTTCACCAATCACTTTTGGTAGGAACTATTCAAGTTGTAGGGGACACAACTCAAGATGATTTTGGTCTACCATCCTCAAATTGATGGCCAAACCAAAATTATCAATAAATGCTTGGAAACCTACCTTCGCTGCTTCACTTTTGAATATCCTACTCATTGGGCTAAGTGGCTTCCTTTGGTTGAATGGTGGTATAAAACCACTTACAACTCTACCACTAAGGTGAATCCATTTGAAGTAATCTGGTTAGCTTCCACCTACTCCAACTTGTTACATTCCAGGCAGTTCCAAGATTTAGGATATGGATTTCACTCTTCATCAATATGACTCCATTTTTTTCCAGCTCAAGCTCAACCTAGATATGGCTCAAAACCATATGAAACAACAAGCAAATCAACATCATACCGAATGTAGATTTTTCATTGGTGACATGGTATTTCTTCACTTACAACCATACAAATAATCATCTCTCTAGTTGCATGGTTTTCAGAAACTTATCATCAAATACTATGGTCATTATCAAGTATTATAGAGGCTCGGGGTAACAACATACAAACTAGACATTCCAACTAGTTCAAAACTTCATCCAGTTTTCCATGTGCCATCTCTCAAGAAGGTTATTGTCAATAGGGTGCAGGTGTAGTCTACACTTCCAGAGTTGGATGCAAAAGGGTCCATTATTCTTGAACTTGAATGTATTCTTAACTGAATATCGCATACCCTTTGTTGGCATGTTCTCACAGATGTCCTAGTCTAGTGGTGTGGCTTACAACCAAAATATGCAACATGGAATCCTCTTCAACAACTTTAATAATAGTTTCCTCACCTTCATATTTGAGGACAAAGCTTTTTAAAGGGGAAGGGCATGTTAGGACCCCATCCTAACACCTTGATGTTATATTCCTTGTGGAACATGGATAACACCCATGTTAATATTTTGTAATGTTTTTTTATAGTTTTGGATTACTAAGTACCTATCCAAATGAATTTCTTCTATGTAATCATTTTTCAAGAATGTAATTGATTGTAGGTAGGATATTCTAGCCCAGGTGGCATTTTGCATGTAAGCCAACCTTAGGAGTTAGGTTCTAGAGTAATTCCTTAAAACTATGAGGGGCATTATTGTATGTATATTTTTGCATAATTGAATGAAGCATTGAAGGAGTTTGCCCCCTCGAAGAGGCTTACAATTCAATTATATTGTGAGATTGTTCCATTTCTGTAATTTATTTCCTTAGTGTGCATTTTATTTCCATAGTGTGTTGTGAGCATATATGTTTATTTTTCATATTTGTGTGAGTGTGTTTATTTTTAATAGTAGGTTTTTAACATTGTTTGATTGTAAGAAAAAAAGAAGTAATAGATCTTGTATACATTTTTAGCAATTAATATTGAAATTTTTTCTTCATGCATAGTACATGAATGACTCAAGCTATTTACATTCATATTTCAACATATAAATGAATGTTATTTGATTTATTATAAGCCTTGATATACATATTAATTTTCTCATATTATTCTACTCATTATATTATTACATTGACCTTTATTATGGCTATTTTATATTTGGGGACCTATGAGATATATTTTTAGATAATCTATCATATTTTGTGGTAGTATTAAGGCTTATAAAATCCAACAAGATAATTGAAATCTAAGCACCAAGGCACTTTAATTAAAAATTATACCATATTGCATGATAAGAACATATTTTTTGAGCTCTCACCTTCTTCATGTGAAAATTTTACCCGTTTTCCTCCTCCATTTCTTACTTTTTTTATATTCTCTTTCACAGTGACCATACCTTTTATAGTAGTGACATTGAACATCTCTTATCCATAAATCTACCTCTATCTCTTACACAATGGTCTCCTCTTATAACATTACCTCTTATTTTTTAAGAATGTTGATTTCATTTCTCCCCTCTTTGACCTTGGTAATTGGATCTTAAGTTAACACCATGAATTTTAGCACTCTATCCTTGAAATAAAAATCTTGCTTAAAGTTGTTTTTACTATTTTTAACTCTTTCTTAATGGGATATAAATGATTCCACCAATTTATAAAATTTTAATTTCTTCAAATATTTACTTTATTCAATAATCATTGCATACTTGTTCCACTTTGGTATCAAAATTCTCAACACCATTTGAAAACATATCATTGTGCTCATTATTCACCATAAATATTTATTTTATACATAATGTCATGCATCATTACTCAATAATATCCCACATTATCATCTTCCTATATTCTTCGATGTTTATATTATCTATTTGGTATTTGTAACTTCACTAATTTCACTTGATCATACCCCTAATAGGTTGTCTTCAAGGTTTCTCAAGCTCCTTTAGTAGTCTTGAAACTTGTGATTCTTGGAAAAATGCTTGTATCAAGAGTTGCTTGTATGTGACACAAATCCAAGGCATATTTTTTTGTACTTAGTTTTTATTATAGCTGATAAAATACTCCAATATATTAGTTCCTTATATTATTTTTTCATAATAAATCATACTTCCTTGGCAATAAGTGAAGTCCTCATATTTATGTGCCAATAGTCATAATTTTTTCATTTAAATTTTGGAATGGGCAATGAAGCATTACCATTATCCATGACAATGAGAACAAAAAAAAGTATGAAGTTTTTCTCCACAAACCTAAATTCTAAATTATTTGGTTAAAAAGAATAAAATCCTCAAATTCTTAGTTTATCAATATCTAATATCTAATATTTAATACTAGTATATGAGATATGGTGGTCTTATAAAATATATATTAACATGGCATAAAAAGAAAATATGTACAAAAATAAAATTGCACAAAAAGCCTCCAAAAAACATTATCAATTCTCAAATATATATGTTCTACTCAAATACAATACCCTATACATTTATATATAAAATAGGATACATCTTGGTTTTCTCAAGAGACTATTGGTGCTTCACATTCTTTCTAAAATTGGGCGATTATATTTTTTCTTTTGGTGTTTTCACTTTCAATTCAAATTATTTCTTATTCTATTTTTTATATATTTTTTATTTTTGTCTCATTTAGTATCATAATTTCCAATAGTTATATATGCATAATTTTTAAAAATATTATTATAAAACACTACTATGTTGTCTATGGAAGTGTTGTGGTTGGACACTCATGATGTAATATAGTTTGGAATTATTTCAATCCCATATAGATAATTTAAAACAATTGTTAAGGAAGAAAACCTTGCCTACGGGATTAACAACTATTAGGACCCCATCCTAATATTATTATGTAATTATCCCTTTCCTAACATTGCGACCCCATATTTATAACATTATGTAATTTTTTATAATGTGTATGTGGTATTTGAGGCACCTAGATAAGTGGGTTTATTTAATGTAACCATTATTGAGAATGTAATTGCTTGTTTAGTAGAAGATTCTAGCTCGGGTGGCCACTTGCATGTGAAGCCAACCCTTGAGAATTATATTTAGGGTTATAAATAATATTTAAAAATGTAAGAAGGTATTGATGAAGGCATCACATATTTTGTTGTATCAAAAATTTACTTCTAAGGAGGTTGCCCCCTCAAACATGTCTATGATTATGTAATGTGTTCTTGTTTTCTACAATATAATCTATTGCATTTCTATTTTATCTTGCACTATTTCTAATTTCAAGATATTGTTTTTTATTATTTCAATATTATGTGGATGTGTTTTTATTTTACTGCAAGGTTCATAACAACAACTTTGAACTTTATATTAGATAGCTTGTTGTTAATAAAGAATATATCATATGGTCAATCAATGAGGGGGATTCTAATGGGATTTGACATTAACCATCCTTTTATCATTTTTATCTTAACTTAATTCCAATATGATTATCTTGTATAACCTATTACATATTTGTAAGTATATTTTGGGTATATATGAATAAATAAATCATTTTGAATAAAAATAGAAATAAGTATAATTTGAGTAATAATATGCATTACTAGGGAAAGGGAATGCTAAATGAATGTTTTTTTCTTATTGAAAATATCTATATTTTTTGGTTTAGTTGTTACCCAGTTACTATAGGAAGATATTTTTGTAAATATTGTAGAAGTGTGACACAGTTACCGAAGAAGAAGATAGTTGTGTCTAGAAAACAATTCCTACAAATAAATGACAAATAATGAACTAATAGCTAGCAAAGAAAGTTATGTTGGTAGGACTCATTTATGAGATGGAATATGTTATAAAACTAAATAGTGCAGAAGGAAGAATCGCTTTTATATTAAATTGCCTTTGATTGTAATGTAGGAACCCATAATAGATTTAATTAATATATTTGTTCGATGATGCCTTATTACCATATTTGTATTGCATTTAAATACCTATTCTAATAGTTGTAAGAGTGAAGGATTGTGATCATTTGAATATAATTAATAAATAAATATAAGTATTAGGACATGTTAGGAGGGTCCTAACATGCCACCCCCATTAAAGGAGCTTTGTCCGTAAAGCTAGAAATTTGGAAATTGATGCTGGATATCTTGAAGATTTTCCCACGTCGCGTCTTCTAAAGGTAGACCTTTCCAATGGATTAAAACTTTTGTGATATCGCGAGTACGAAGGTGATGAGAGCGACGATCCGAGATATCTTCTGGTTCGACTAGAAGTACTCCATCATGAAGAGTGGTTTGTGTCGTGATATGGGCTCCAACTGCAAGCTTAAGGCAAGATACATGAAATACGGGGTGAAGTTTGGAAGAGGGAGGAAGCTCAAGTTTGTAAGCAATGGTCCCAATATGTTGGAGAACTTTATATGGCCCATAAAATTTGGGTGCTAACTTCTAAGAACATTTTTGTTTAAGAGAGGATTGACGGTAAGGTTGGAGACATAAGAAAACCATATCACCCTCGTGGAAACTACGTTTGCTTCTATGTTGATCGGATTGCTGCTTCATGTGATGCTAGGCGGTGTGTAGGTTCTTTTTTAGGATCCATAGTATGTCATCATGATTAGCAAGTTCTATTTCCACCAGATGGACTTTTGTAGTCCCTGTAATATAGGAAGTGAGGGATGGTGGTGTTTGACCATATAGTGTTTCATAAGGAGTCATTTTGATGGACGTATGGTATGAAGTGTTATACCACCATTCCGCTAGTGAAAGCCACTTTACCCAATGGAGTGGTTGAGTAGAAAAAAAACATCAAGGTATGTTTCCAAGCATTTATTTACAACTTCTGTTTGGCCATCGGTTTGAGGATGGTAAGTGGAGCTCATACAAAGTTGAGTACCTTGTAATTTGAACAATTCCTTTCAAAATGTGCTAGTGAAATTTGGGTTGCAGTCACTAAAAATTGTGGATGGCATACCATGTAATTCAAAGATTTTATCTAGGAAGAGGTGGGCTATAGTGCTAGTGGTATAAGGATGATCCACGAGACAAAAATGGGTATATTTAGATAAACGATCAATGACTACGAAAATGGTTATTTTTCCTCCTGATTTTGGTAATCCTTCAATAAAGTCCATAGAAATATATGCCCATGTTTTGGTGGGTATAGGAAGAGGTTGAAGTAATCTTGGAATAGCGAGGGTCTCCCCCTTTTGTCTTTGGAAAACTTCACATTCTTTTACAAAGTTTTTGATGTAATTTTTCATTCCTACCCAATAGAAGGAGGTAGTGGCTCTTTTATAGGTTTTTAAGAACCTTGAGTGGCCTGCAGTGGGTGAGGTATGTAACTCATGAAGAAGTTTTTCACGATAATTTGAATTGGGGGTGAGGACCATCCTCCCTTTGTATCTTAATATATTGTCCTTCTAAGTGTATGGATATTTGCTACTAGGATTATGTTGAAGTTGTTGAATTAAGGCATGGATAGTAGGATCATTTATCCATTCTTCATGCACCTCATCTACCCATTTAGAAATAAGGGAGGAAAGAGCATGGACTTGAGGCATATCTTCAAATTTTCTAGAAAGTGCATCGGCTGCCATGTTGTCCTTTTCCTTTTTATATGTAATTTCATAATCATAGCCAAGAAATTTAGTAACCCATTTCTATTGTTTCGGGGTATTAGTCCTTTGTTCCAAAAAATACTTCAAGCTATGATGGTCAATGCGTATAATGAAATGTTGGCCAATAAGGTAAGGCCTCCAATGTTGAATAGCATGGACAATCGCCAACATCTCTTTTTCATACGTAGAGCGAGCTAAATTCTTAGGAGAAAATGCTTTTCTTATAAAATCTAGAGGACTTTCATCCTGCATGAGTACGACTCCCATTCCTATTCTTGAAGCATCACTTTCAATGATGAACGGTTTAGAAAAGTTGGGCATGGCTAGAACAGGGGTGGTACACATTGCATTTTTCAAGGTGATAAAGGCCTCATCCGCTTTAGACGACCATTTGAAAGCATTTTTCTTAAGTAATGTTGTTAGAGTAGCAATGATTTTACCATAATTTTGGACAAATTTTCTATAATATCCCGTTAGTCCAAGAAACCCACATAGACCTTTTAAGGTTTTTGGAATAGGTCAATTTTTCACCTCATCGATTTTGGAAGGATCTACCATAACTACTTCCTTTGAGACAATATGCCCTAAGTATTTAATTTCTTGTTTTCCAAAGGAACACTTTGATATTTTTGCATAAAGTTGATTTTCCTTCAAGATTTCGAACGCTTGTCTAACATGGTCTAAATGTTCTTCCCATGTTTTGCTATAAATCAAAATATCATCAAAGAAAACTAATATAAATTTATGAAGGAAAGGGTAAAATACCTTATTCATTTGACTTTGAAATGTAGAAGGAGCGTTGATCAAGCCAAATGGCATCACCAAGAATTCGTAGTGCCCTTTGTGAGTGTGAAAGGCCATCTTAGAAATATCCTTTTCATTGACTCATATTTGGTGGTAGCCTGACCGTAATTCTAACTTGAAAAAATAAGCTGCCCCATGGAGTTTATCTAATAGTTCATTTATGACCATAATGGGAAATTTATGTTTGATGGTCATTTTATTAAGCGCTCGAAAATAGACACATAAACGCCACGAGCCATCCTTTTTCTAACTAAAATAATTGGAGAGGAGTAAGGGTTTTTGATAGGTCTAATGACTCCTGCCTTAAGAAGCTCTTGTAATAATTTATCTATTTCGGTATTTTGGAGGTATGGATAATGATAAGGTCTAATATTAGGAGGTTGATGCCCGGGAAGTAGTGGAATAGTGTGATCGTGACTTCGTTGTGGAGGTAGTCCTTTTGGTTAATTGAATACCGCCTTATGGTGGTCTAAAATATTTTGTAACTCTGGTGTCTCGTCTTCTTTGTAACTAGGTTGAATTGAAAATAATTGGGCGACCATTCCTTTGTTTCCTTTTCGGATAATTTTCTCCATTCTATGCGAGCTAACGATTTGGGAAGGTCCTAATTTAAGGCCTTTGATAATATAGGTTTGGTTCTTTTTTGTGAACTTCATCCATAGTGCATCAAATTCCCATTGGACTATGCCCAAGGTTCATAACCATTGTATGCCTAGTACAATGTCGCACCCACCTAGGGGTAGGACGTACATGTCACCTTTCATGTTATAAACCCCCATAGTTAGTTTTATATTTTTGCATTTTCCTTTGCATGCAATTTTTCCATCGTTTCCAATCATCACTTTGAAGTTATTGCAAGGGTATATAAAAAAATTTGCTTTTTTAGCCACCTTTGGATCGATAAAATTATCCGTGCCACCAGAATCTAGGAGCACGATAAGGTTTTGTTTCTTAAAATACCCTTTAACTCGCATTGTTTGAGGGGTAGAAAATCCGGCAAGGGCATTGAAGGAAACCTTTGGTGCATTTTCTTCGTCACTTTCAAGTGTGTTAGATAATACCTCTACTTCGAGTTCAGGTTCCTCTTCAATAGAATTACCTTCCTCTATGGCATATAGAATATATAATTTTTGTGAGGCACATTTATGATTTCTGTCAAATTTCTCATCGCAATGGTAGCAAAGACCCTTAGCTTGTATTTCCTTCATTTCCTCGAAACTCAGATGCTTAATTGGTAGAGCAGGGTTAATTTTGAGGGCTATGTAGGAGTTTTGGGTTCTTCCATTTTGCATTGGTTTGGGGTTGGTATAAGTGTTTGATGGTTTCCCCCAGGTTGGTTTTGTGAACCGATTTCATGCCTTGATTTTATCTTCTGATAATTTTGCCAAGCCGATGGTCTCTAACATGTTTGTAGGGTTTATTTGTACCTCAATTCGAATTTATTCTTTTAATTCACTGACAAAACATTCTTGAAAGAAGGCAACGTCTAATCCAGATGTTCGATTAGCTAGCCTTTCAAATTCTGCTTGGTATTCGCTTATCGAAGTGGTTTGGCATAATTTAGTGAGGGCCCCTGTAAAGCTTTGGGCCGAATCGCACTAATATATTCTATGTAAAGGTTGACCACGTCAGAGTGTCGTTAGTTTTCTCAAACCATTGGTACCATTGGATGACGTCGTTTTCCAAGTGGAAGGAGGCAATATGCACTTTTTGCATTTCTAAAATTTGATTTAGTGAGAAATATTGCTCTGCTCGGTAGATCCAGTTTGTAGGGTCTCCGCCTTCAAATTTTGGGAAGTCTAATTTGGTTGTCCATCGTAGAATGGAAGTTTGTGGACATCCTAACATTGCTCAGTTTGATGACCCATTGTTGGTTGAATTTGCATGTGTTGTTGCCTGATTTTAACTTATAGCATCAAGTTTAACATCCATCGCAAATATTTTCTCGAATAGTTCTCTTGTGTTACGGGCATTCTCCTCTCTTTCCTGTTTAACTTCTTCAGTGATCCTTTCATGTTTCTCATGGATGGAATCCAGTGATCATCGTCCTTCAGCCATTGCGGTTGGTGTAGGTAACGATCAATATGACTTCGTACCAGTCGAGCAAAAAAAAAAAAAACTTGTTTAACAACTTTATAAGTTGTTTTACCAACTTTTACAAAAGTTGTCAAAAATTTGGTGGGCAATGCCCTATCAACTTTTTATTTGGTTCCCGAAAGCGCACGGTGGTTGGCAGGTAGGAAACATGACAATAGCTGATACTGGTAGAGCATGAAACACGATAGCAGGAGAGTCTGGTAGATCATGAAACATGACAACATGACAGTAGGTGAGTCTAACAGAGCATGAAACATGATAGCAGGCAAGACTGTGGAACTAACAGAGCATGACAGCAGACTACAGGACTGACAGATCATGACAGCAGGTGACCGAGGCATAGGGGTGGCAGGCGAGAACACAAGGAGTCTGTAGACAATGCAAATTTTGAGGAAGGATCGACAGCGATTGGTTTGCACGAGGTACAGGGAAGGCGTGACTGAAATCACGTTCTTACTTGTGCACTTTGGCACTTATAAAGCACTACAAAGTTGTAGCACAACGAATGTGGGACTTTAGTCCCTAAAAAAAAATTAATTTTCTTCCTTTGCATTTCAGATGTCGAAACCACTAACGCTACGTTGAAAATTTTAGACTTCTCCAAAATAGCCATAGGTCACCACATGAAATTTTGAGCAATTAGGGTTTAAGACAAACATAATTTGTAACTTAGGAGAAGGTTTAATTATCTACGAAGATTGTGACACGAACCAGTGAAGCCTGAATGTTGTCTATGTCCTCGTGCATGCCTACATCTGAACCTTAAGTTTGATTTTGGTAAGACTGTAATAGACTCACTGTAATGGCGAATGTATTATGATGGCGAAAGAAGGGCACCTATCTCAACTCCAGCAACGTGCTCTATTTTATTTCATCGAAATTCTCTTCACGACATCGTCGATGAATATTTCAGTCGTATGGAAACTTCTCTACTTTTGATTTTATTTTCCACGATCCGTAGGGAAGTGAGAGTGATAAAATAGAATGGACTGGGCTGGAATGTGCGGTGGGAAAAAAAATGATGGTGAATTGGCTCCTTGATCTAGCTCTGATCTAGATGTTATAAAACTAAATAGTGCGGAAGGAAGAATCACTTTTATATTGAATCGCCTTTGATTGTAAGGTAGGAACCCACAATAGATTTAATTAATATATTTGTTCGATGATGCCTTATTACCATATTTGGATTGCATTTAAATACCTATTCTAATAGTTGTAAGAGTGAAGGGTTGTGACCCTTTGAATATAATTAATAAATAAATATAAGTATTAGGACATGTTAGGAGGGTCCTAACGGACTATGTATTGATGTGATATTTCAATGCTTAGTATTAATTACATTATGGATGTTTAATTGCAATTGTTGTTTTATTTATATTATATGATAATATGGTACTGTTGATGTTATGTGTGTTTGCAGGATCAAGTACTCTTGTAGCTGGATGAGGAAGTTGACCATCGAGAATGAGATACCAAAAAAATAAAATGATGTTTAGTCTATTTTATAATAGCTCTAGGGTAGGATATACCTAGGGTAGAATTTACCTACATATAGTTGCATTCAAATTGTTATGTGTTGGGAGGTAATCATCATAAATTGAAACCATCCATAACTATAAGTTGGTAACCTAGAAGTTATAATATTTTGCTTAAGGTTATGGGCAATAGATATTGGTGGTGTATTACTTCTCTATGTTTTCCAATGCTTGAATAATGTTTTTATTTATAGGAATGATGCATGTTTGGGTAATACAAACATCTCTTTTGATATAATTAGAACGAAAAATTATATTAAAAAATAATATAGGAATTAATGTTGGTCATTGGTTATATTATTAAAAGATAATTTAATTAATCCTTCCTAAAAGGAACAAGGAATTTAAAGTGATGTGCTTTGTTTTTCTATTGTTATGCAAGGGTGAAGAAAGTTTTGGTATGTGACCAAGTCCTTCAATTAATTTTTTTTCTTTTTATTTAATAAAAAAATAAAGGGCAAGTTCTTGATGTTTTTTCCTTGAAGGAACACATGTTTGGAAAAAGTTATGGGATTCTTATTATTAGATAAGCAATAATAATCTTGGTAAAAATAGTTTCTTGTCAAGCTAGTGGTTGGGATAGTCTTCTTGGTTCTTGGAAAAATTTGTAGAGTGAGAGGAATAGGGGATTTCATTGGTGAATGCAAAAGAGGATAGCAAACCAAGGATTGGAGAAAGAGGTACTTGTGTTGTGCATAAGCTTCCTTGTGTGTCTCCCTTATTTTTTGTTCTCCAAAGATAAAGGTATTTGCATTTTACTTTCATTGTTCATTAGTGGCCAAATTCATTTTAAATTAATGCATTGTATATTGCTTTTATTTATCGTATGTAATCATAGAGCACCCAAGTGTTGGAGCTTTTAAACCTTTGGGCATGTTTCCTTCAAAACATTTAGTGTGCTTCTTATGTTTTGGGGCGCTTGCCTTGGGAAATTAAGCCTACTTGTTGAGTGTTGTATTGTGCATATTTCCTTGGCTATCTATTAAATTGAAGATAGGTATTTGCTTCATATTTTTTTAACCTATGTATATGCTCCTTAATTTAAGGGTTTTCCTTTGTTGCTTTGCTTAAGGTATTTGAGGTTTTAGAGTAACTCTAGTGCATCCAGATATTTTCCTTTTTGCAGACATCGGGTATCCTTTGTTACCCCTAAGTGTTGGCTCTATGCTTTACCAAGTTTCAATTTGTACAAGCTAAGGTGTTGAGTCTTATATTTCTTTGTAAGTTGGCAATGTTTGTTTCGATTGATGCTTGTTGAATCCGATAAGGTATATTGCTAAGGTCTCTTCATTTTTTTAATCGGATTTATACTTCTTTCTAGTTGTGCATTGGTGTTTTATGTTAATATTTGAATTATTTTTTATTTTTTTTGAATTGTGTGCAATATAACCTATTTTTATCTTGGGAAATATTGGCTTGACTGAGCACGTCAAATAATTGTTCTATTTTTACTAAGCCTTTTAGTTTGAATGCTTTTTCTTTGGATAATGCTTTGTTGGTTGAATGTGAATGTAGGAACATTCATTGCTCTTTGTAATTAATGAAGAGGATAGAAAGTTATTAAGGTTCCTTTTAATGAAATATGTTGATATTGCTTAGAATATTAAGATAAATATATTTTAAGGTTTTATTCTAGACTAGTTTCGTAAGAGAGTATGCTCTGGACGATGTGATGTTATGGACTGAACTTATCTTTTTTTTTAATAATATTATAGAAAGGTGAATATGCCTTAATAGTTAAGGTAGAGTTGTTTTTTTTTTAAATATTTAAGTTATAGCTTTTCTCTTGAAAGAAGTTGAATTATGGGGAAGCATAAATACTCTTTAATGTATATTCTAAATTTATTTTTTTACTAGAAACAGTATGGCATTAATCCTTTTATCTTATATTGCATATAAGGGATATTTTTAGTATTAATAACAATGAAACATCAATTAGAATGCTATTATGTTATGTTATAATTAGAGTGTTCTCGAGAGGATTGTTCTAGATTATAAAATAAATAAAAATCATTGAAGAAGGTATGTTGGAAGAATTTAAGTTTTCCTTATATGGATGTTTGTTTTTAAGGGAAAATAATAGTCAAATAGGGCATGGAGTCCTACTTTGAAGAAGGGAAATTATGGGGTTTCCTCTTGTGATGTTTTTAATAAAATATATGGGAAAATAAAAATATCATCTTGACTTAATCTATTAAATGTATGGATTAAATTGAATAGATAAGTGCATGGTTGTGTTTGTATATTATTATGGGTGCAAGGAATATGAATATATATAGATATATATATCTGAATTTAGGAATGCATAAGCATGAAAGGAGTTATCCTGATCCCTCTACATATCCATTTCTTGATGAATCTCAAAGACTTCAGTGTGTAAAGATTTAAATAATAAGAGTTATTTATGGATTTATTGGGAAGCATTCTATTGGTGGTTAATATGTAACTAGATTTGTAAAGAAAGAGTGGTTTTTGGAAAAATATTAAATGAATAACTTTGGATACTTTAATGGCTTTTATTATTGAGAAAGACATTGTAAATTGAGTTTGATTATTTTGAAGAGATTTGTATATTGATGATTTAAGTAATGTTTTTACTATTACAATTCAATTCAAATTATGAGATTCTAGTTCTTCTTATAGAATGATAGGATGTTTCTATGAATGGAAAAAAAAATGGATGGATGGTAAATGGAACTTATTAGATGTTTATGCTTATGGAATTAGGTTTATTCTATTATGATGTAAATCATATTTAATGCTTGCTTAGAAAGCTTAATGTATTTTCTATTATAGTAAGAAGATCATGTTTCTTTATGCAAGAGAGAGAAAGCTAAGGTTATTTTGTTTTTTTATATTTTGTTTTTAGGGTTTTAAGGGGGGTACTCCTTAAGTAACCATGTCTAGAAACCTCTTAATATGAATCCATGCATGAGGTAGTTATGGGAAGGCAACACCTAGGTTTCTTTTACTCTGGGTATTTCAAGTGGGTAACTCGAGTGTGATCTAAATACTGAGAGTATTTGAATAAGATTATAAGTGGTGTAGCTTGAGTCTTATTTCCAAAACCATCAAGGTTTGGAATCCATGTGCAAAAGGGATTAAGTGATGGCATCTTGAGCGGGTTGGCTCAGGTGTCTATGTGAAACTATCATATAGAGTGATAGTCGTCTTAGCTAAACCCATCATGGATATGAGGTAGTTAAGCACAAAATATTTAGTAGTTCCATAGTGAAGATGCAATGAATGAATGTTAAGGAATTATGCCTAGAAGTACCCTAATAGACTAACATATTATTGGTAAGGGAATTGGCATCCCTCTTCTCAAAAGTTGATAAGGAATAATACCAACACTATGGTAAAGATATATTGCATTCATGAAGAATGTAATAAATATGGGGTGACCATTTGAGACATCCTTTAAGCCATGGAGGTAAACAAGGAAAACCCTAAAATATATGAGATATTGGCCTCTCCTATACACTCAAGAAACATCTAAAATGTTATAATATAAAAATGTGGTAATGCTTTGTCAAATTTAATCTTGTTGGAAAACATATTTAGTGAAACTTAACTAGGATCTTTAACTGGTGTAAAAAATAAAAATTCTCTCCCAGGTTGGATAGATTTGGGTTGTTACAGAAACATCAAGGATGATGCATCAGTTATGGAAAATAGGTTTGCCAAAAAAATATTCAGGTTACATGGTTTTACTGAAGTGGTCATATTATATATATATTCCAAGTTTACATCAAAATTTGTGTAGGCTCTTCATCGTGTAGTGGGTACAAAGTTGCATATCAATTCTACATACCATCCAAAAATATATGGACAAAAAAAGAGGGTAAACCTGTTGGAATATATTACATTATTTGGTACATGCTAATGTACCACATTGGGTACATATTTAGATTAGGAAAGTGTCTTATATTAGAGTGTGATTATTTATTTTATGTAATGAAATAAATGCACAAGTGTGCAAAGTATTTTGGTAATGTAAATATGCACAATAGTCCATGTGCATGAGTCCATAGAGTAGGATAGTGAAGAGTATCAAGAAGAGTGAAGGCCAAGAATACTCCATATGAAGAGTCACATTCCATTATATATATATGTCTATGTGTGTGTGAGAGAGATATATATTGTAGAATGAGAGTGTGTGGAAGTATGGTGTATTTGAGATCTTTATTCAATGGAGATACAATTTTTTTGAGCATTTATTAATGGAAATTCTATGAGTTATTATAGAAGTTATTTATGAGTTTTATATGTTTGGAATATGGCCATTATATTATATTTCATATTGAAACTTTTATTTTAGATCTTGTGGTTATTTTATGTTAAGTATTTAGCTTCAAAATCTAACATTGGTATTAGAGCCACAACGAGGTTTTATCTTACACAGGTTTTAAAATTTCAAAGGATATTTCCACTAGTTAAGGAGAAACCAGTGAAGTTTAAGAAATTACCTCTAGAAAAGAAAACCATGGAAGATAGTATTTTTCACTGTATTGAAGGAAAACTAGTGAAGTTTGAAGATTTACCTATTCCAAGAGAAAATTCAAAATAGAAGGAAATATATAGGTCTTGAAGATATACCTTAACATTGATGAGATTAAGAGACCCAAGAAGGTCCTATTGAAAAATTTTATAGATAGAATAAGATTCTAGATTACTATTTGGCTAGAGTCCTTTCACAGGGTTGACGAAAAACTCGTGAAGACTAGGACTCAACATAGATTTCTTTTCGCTAGTTTTG
The DNA here is from genome assembly GCA_028583015.1 of Wollemia nobilis. Classification (NCBI taxonomy): domain Eukaryota; kingdom Viridiplantae; phylum Streptophyta; class Pinopsida; order Araucariales; family Araucariaceae; genus Wollemia; species Wollemia nobilis. Next base: position 993,962 of record JAQPPZ010000505.1, read on the forward strand.
AGAATAACTAGTGAAGTTTAATGATTTTAGAATTTTGGAAATTTGAATGTATTTGGTTGCTATTGTCTGGGTTTTTTTTTGTAAAAAAATAGTTCTTAGAAGTTGAGAAGCTTCTTACAACAAATAGAGAATAATTTCACCTTTGATTGCCTAAAATTCCATGATCTATTCACGTGGAGTTGGTGTGTTTGTCTTGAGCACCAAGGGGAGAGGTTTTTTGCATGTGCTTATTTTGAGCACCAGACTTAGAAGAAAGAGCATGAAGTGCTCTTAAGGTTTCAAACCTGCGTCTAGCACACGCGGTGGTCAAGCCCACAACTAGAGCGCTCGTGGAGGTAGATATTGTGGGTTCGAATCCCATTAGTGGAAAAGGTATTTTTAATTAGATTTTATTTGCCTAAGGTTTTCTATAAAGTGTTATTGGGAGTTATAAGGGTTTACGAAAGGTTGTTTTATTGATAAGAGATTTATGTTATTGGATTTATAAGGAAAGTAGATTTGATTTTTGCCAAAGTTATTTTTTCCATTAAATCTGAGTAAAGAGGTTTTGAGTTAATTTTGGTGGATGTTGAATTTATTTTTAATTGGGAGATTATAAGGTGTTATTGGAAAATATTTTTATGTATGTTGATGGTTGTTTTTATATATGGAGTGATAAGGTGTAATTAATATTTTGTATTATATTGTGAGAAAGATTTATCTTCTAACCCCTTTGAGTTTGGCATAGAAGTGTTTGTGGTTGTGACAGATTTATGAGATTCCTTCATCATCAATAAAAAGGTATGAGCACATTCTTCCATAGTTGAGTTGATTGATTGGTTTTCTAGAAAATAAGTTTGGAGTGAAAATGACTTGATTAGGGTTTCCTATTGAGTGTGTTGAGTTAATGCTTCAAGGTTTTCTGGAATAAAGAATTGTTGTTAAACCTTGTTTGATAAGCATTGTTGTTGAAACCATTTGTTGAGTGAAGAACTTGAACTAGGGTTTGCAAAGATCATGAGTATCATTGTTATGTGAGACTTGTTGTTGAGCATTTTTTGAAACATTTTGAGTTGGTATGCTTAGACTAGGGTTTAAGAGGAAGGATTATTTCATTAAGTGATTGGTTGAGTAGATTTTTTTGATCCTAGTCAAGTGGATGTGTGAAGTGATTGTTCAAGTTCCATAAAACAAACTATTCTATATTCTAAATTGAGTTGAGAAAGTGATTGAGCATTGAGTTGAATTTGAATCATATTGAGTCTCTAACAATTCTCCTTATGTTTCTAAGAGAGTGATTGAAATTAATTGAGCATTGTTATTAGTATAGAATATATTGAGTCTCTAACAATTCTCTTTATGTTTCTATGAGATTGGACAAGTTCTGTGTGGACTTGTTGAGCAGATTTGAGGTAAGTCTTTGAGGAGACTTGTGTACTAATTTTGTGTGAGCTTTTGTGGAAACTTACAATACATATTTGGATAAGTTCTTGATGCAGGAGCATCTAGTGGCAGCAGAGAAATCTTACATCAACAAAAAAAAAAAAAATTCTAAGTGTTTTGCCTTGGTGTTTGTCAGTTGCCAGTTGGGCGAGAAAGTAGAATTTAAAATTTTATCAGCCGCCAGTTGGACGGGAAAGTAGAATTTAAAATTTTGTCAGCCGCTAGTTGGGCAGGGAAGGTAGATTTTAAAAGTGGATTTTGGATCTAGAAATATGGTCTTCGATCTAGGATTGGGCTCCACTATTGAAAAAGTCTGGCATTGTAATTTCTGCCCCTTTAGGTTGGCATTATGAAAATAATTATAATTTAACTGCTTGGATTTTTTTTTGTTCATTTTTTTTGATCCTCCATCAAGTGGTATCAGAGCTTAGGGTTCCTGAGTGTGTGAGCAGATCGTCGAAATTGAGGCAGTTTACACCAGGATCTATGGTTAAGGTTTGTGAGAGAAGTGAGCAGAATGCCTCCACAAAGAAATCATGGTGGTGGGAGAAATATGGTGCCAGAGGAAGATTTTAGAGCATTGCAAAGACAAGTTCAAGCTCTGCAAGAGGAGCTACGTAGAGGGTTTGATCCAAGGAGAGAATATGGCAGTGCAGATGAAGTTGAAGAAGAAGAGGACTAGTTTGAGGAAGAAGAAGAGGTAGTAGATCCTACACAATATAGGTTATACAGAGACATATCTTAGATTGAAAAGAGATCGAAGATGGAGGTTTCTACGTATTCTGGAAATCTTGATCCAAAGGAGTTTATTGACTGGATCAATAATTTGGAAGAATACTTTGAGTATGAGAAGGTTGAAGATCCTGATAGGGTCAAGTTTTATAAGACCAAGTTGAAGGGTCATGCCAGAATATGGTGGAAGGGAGTGCAGCTAGATAGAAATAAAAGAGGAAAATAAAGGATAAAAAAATGGGAGGGGATGTTGGAGAAGTTGAAGAGGCAGTTCATTCCAGGTGACTACGAGTTGGATCTACTAAATAAAATGCAAAGTTTGAGACAGTCAGGAAAGTCTGTCAAAGAATACATCGATGAGTTCTACAAGATCTTGATCCGAACCGACCATTCTAAGGCTAACAAGGAGAAGGTAGCCCATTACATCAATGGGTTGAGAACCAGTATTCAAGAAGAGTTGAGTCTGGTTAATATTAGCACCATTGAGGATGCTTACCAGTTTGCTCTAAAAGTTGAAGAGAAGCTAAACAGAAGGTTTGAGGGTAAGCAAAAAGGAAGAGGTCATGGAGAAATAACTGGTGGAAGAACAGATGGAGGATGAGATGAGAAGAAATAAGAAGCTAGTAGCAGTCAGGATCAGAAGGGAGATAATTATTATAGATCCTGTGGTCAGAACAACTACCCAAGAGGAAGAGGTAGATCTGGTCAATGAAATGGAGAAAGAGGGTTTCATGGAACCTGCTTCAACTGTGGAGAAGGATGACATCAAGCATATGAGTGTCCACAACACCAAGAGAAGCCAAATAGGAGGCCAACGGGTAATTCCAGAGTTGCTATTATAGATGAAAGAGTTAAATCAAAGTACTCTGAGGAGGCAGAGAGAGAATTTATGGTCACAAGGAGAACCTTTTTGAATGAGGAGAAGGAACCAGACCAGAGGAAGAGCATGTTCTGCACAAGGTACAAATGTTTGGGTAAGGTTTGTAATGTTATTATAGATAATGACAGTACTGATAACTTGGTCTCTAAAGAAATGGTTACTAAGTTACAGCTAGAGAGGAGGAGACACCCACATCCATATTGGATTGCATGGTTGCAAAAATATCATAGAGCATTAGTCAGTGAATAGTGCTTAGTCAAGTTTAATACTGGGAGATACCAGGATGAGGTCCTATGTGATATATTGCCTATGGATGCTTGCCATATGCTGTTAGGAAGACCATGATAGTTTGATCATCGTGTAGTTCATGATGGACATGCCAACACTTACTCCCTAAAAAATTAAGGAGTGCGCCATAAACTAAAGCCACTGAAGGATATGGATGAAAAGAGTTTGCTGAAAACAATGAGAGTGGAAGTTGTGGGGTTTGAATAACTTAAGGGTTTGTAGCCTGAATACCTAGATTTTGCTAAAGTTTTGAGAGTTTGTACAGCCCCAGTTACTCTAGATAGGACTATCAACATGAGTACTGGTAAATCACCATTCCAGATTGTATATGGGAGTAGTCCAAGAAATGCTTTTGAGTTGAGGAAGTTGGATAGGGGAGAAAAGAATAGTGTTGAATCTGAGAACTTTGTAGAGTACCTGAAGGATTTGCATGAATAAGTAAAACAACACATTAATAAGATGAACACTCAGTACAAGACAAAGCCTGATCAAAAAAGGAGGTTTAAAGAGTTCTAGGTTGGTGATGAAGTCATGGTGCACCTGATAAAGGAGAGGTTTCTTACTAAAACATATAACAAGCTAAAAATGAAGAAGTTTAGACCATGCAAGATCATACAAAAAAGAGATTCAGGAAATGCATATGAGGTGGAGTTGCTGAGTGGATTGAACATATCACATGTGTTCAATATTTTTGATTTGGTAGAGTATCATGAAGGTGATAGTTTTAAGGAACCAGTTGCAGAGTTGTGGAGTGTTCCGACATCAGCTCCAGTGATAGAAGAGATAGAGGAAATCTTGGATACCCGCATTGGCAGAATTAAAAGAAATAGGCAGTATGAAGAATATCTAGTGAAATGGAAGGGAAGGCCTATAGAAGATTTGACTTGGTTGTCCAAGTTTGAGGTTGACCACCTTGGTTTTCCTCCAACAACAAAGAAGTGATGTCACTTCTCAAACTTACCCTGGGTGTCTGATGCAGGAGCATCCAGTGGCAACAAAGCAATCTTGCATCAACAAAAAAATTCTAAGTGTTTTGCCTTGGTGTTTGTCAGTCGCCAGTTGGGCGGGAAAGTAGAATTTAAAATTTTATCAACCGCCAGTTGGGCAGGAAAGTAGAATTTAAAATTTTTTCAGTCAACAGTTGGACGGGAAAGTAGAATTTAAATTTTCAGCCGCTAGTTGGGCGGGAAAGTAGAATTTAAAATTTTGTCAGCTGCTAGTTGGACGAGAAAGTAGAATTTAAAATTTTGTCAGCTACCAGTTGGGCGGGGAAGGTAGATTTTAAAAGGGGATTTTGGATCTAGAAATATGATCTTCGATCTGGGAATGGGCTCCACTATTGAACAAGTCTGGCATTGTAATTTCTGCCCCTTTAGGCTGGCATTATGAAAATAATTCTAATTTAACTCCTTGGATTTTTTTTTTTTCATGTTTGTTGATCCTCCATCAGTTCTTGAGAAGACTTATTGAGCAGATTTAGAAAATTTCCAGAGAGGACTTGTAGAGTAGATTTGAGAGCAGATTTTGGTGTAGATTTGAGGATAGGTTTGAGCCAGACCAGAGATAGAGATTGAGCAGAGTTGTACTAGACCGAAGAACTATTTTTAGTACAGATTTGAGACAGCTTTGGAGGTGACTGAGCAAAGAGGAAAATAGTCTCCAGTGGATAGAGATCCATTATCCAAGGTAGTGAGGACATGTATTCTAAGTGGGAACAAGAGTATTTAGTGGAGAGAGATCCACAAGTCAGTGCAATGGAGGCAGTAGTCTTCTAGAGGATCACCAACCAGAGCAAAGGAGGAGTTCTCCTATGGATAGATATCCTTAAATTTTATTTAGGGGATTGGTGTCTCCTTTGTACAAAGGTCCATAAAAATTTTAGGGAAAGGATTCCCAAAAGAATTTATTTGAGAAAAATTTATAAGAAATATTTTCTCCGTGGAGTAGCCCACATTGGGTGAACCACATAAAATCATGTCTCTCATGTGTGTGATGCTTTATGTGATGTTTACTGCTTTAATATTGTTGATGCTATTATTTGGGTTAAAAAGCAAAAATATTTATTGTATATTGTTCACCCCCCCCCCCTCTTAGTATAATCACATGTTCTTCAAAATTTAGGACAATTATTGCCATATAACAACAAAACAAAAAGGAAGAAGTATTTGACAAGAATTTTGTCAAATTTTGAGAATATTTTTGAAGACCTCAAGACATTAAAATTCTTGAGAAAAAGGATGGTGAAAGAGATCAAATTTGAAGTTAGAATTTAAAAATAATATTTACGAAGAAAGAAGAATTGAATAGGCCACAATTTTGAGAAGCTTGAGGACAACCATGAATATTTGAAGGTTGATTTATGGAGAAGAAGATTGTTGATTTTTGCAGTAGAATTTGAAGAGTCACAAGATAACAAGTTGAAGGTGACATAATGCTACAAATTGAAGAATATTTGGGAAGATTTTGAAGTGCTCTTGAAGAGAAAATTAAAAGAGGAATTGACAGCAAAAGAAGGCTGCAATTTAGAGAAATTTTGGAAAATTTTTGGGAGAGCTTTGGACAGCAAAGAAAAGAAAGGTTTGGGAGCATTTGAAGCTGAAAATTGCAGTCTTGGATAGTGCATTTGAAGGAGAAATAAGGAAATAGTTGAAAAATATTAAAGCTATTTTTTGGGCAGCAACTAGAGATATAAAATTTACAAATTTAAGGCAGTAAAAGGGTGAATAAAATCACCAAGGAAATTAGCTACAAAGGAGGCCAAAAAGGTATGCAATATTTGTGCTACAAAAAATTTATTCTTAAAGCAATAAAATCAGTCTTTTATAATATTTTGTACGATCCCAAAAAACATGCACCTAAGATATTGTATCACTAATACCAAGAATAAAACATTAAAGCATGTATAACAATTAATTAACAAGGATGTGAAGCCTTCTTTTATTAAATCATGATAAATATCGGTTACAAGTAGGTCCCTATGAGGGATACCAGAATCGTGATACAATAAATTCAATATTTTGAAGCCCCTAAATGGGGTTGGTGCAATCCACAAATTCTCTAGATTCGACATGAACTGCTCAAGGCTTATGGATGCCTTCTTCTCATTTGCTTTGAGGAAATTGATGCCAAGAATACTTCAAATATGTCAAGAATCTATAATCTACATTCAAGAAACAACAAAGCACAATTAGGAGCATATGAGGCCTCTCATGATGAGGCTCTTGTTGAATATTTGCAAATAATGTAATAAGACTTGCAATAAAACATAAATATATGTCAATATAAGCAAATATATGTGCAAGAATGTCAAGCTAATTTAAATTATACTTTAAAGTAAGAAGATATAGCTGATTTAATCTACAATTTGCAAGAAAGAACATGAAATAAGGCTATCTAAGAAGATAAAGTAAATCTAGCAATTATTGATAAAACAAGGCAAAGCTACCTCTAATATCTTAAATTAACCATATAAATGTGCTAATGAAGGTTAATCTAAGCTAGATCTAACTAATTACATGAATGAAATTGAAATCATATAGCTAAAAAGGAGGAAAAAGTGATTCAAACCCTAGACATGGGTTCTAAGTGCAGTTGGATCTATTAGCCATGACTGATAGCGACGGTTGAGGAGAAAGTCTTCTTTCTCTTGCAACCAGGACTTAGAATTGCTAATTCCTCTAGGGAATTGTTTATCAAGGGTCACCTCTTCATTCTATAATAGGTTGGTGGTGAATTTCACTTGAATTTGCAATGGAAGTGGTTCAATTGGCAAAGTTTGCTCCTCAAGCTCTTAGGATCTTCATTGCTTCAAACACAGTCATGATTATCCAAATGGAAAACATGTAGACACTCCTCAAGGGTTTTATATGGCTCTCCAATTTGGTAGGGCTTCACTACATTCACTTGAAATCTCTTCTAGACCTTCTCCCCAATTTGGAGGGAGGTCTTATAGCACTCTCAATTCCTCATCCTAGCTTCCTTGGGAAGCCAAGATCAAGAACTGGGAGGTTGGAGCAGTTGGGAGGAATAATCTAGAAGCTTCCTCACTTGAAACCATTCAAAATCTATTTTAATGGCCATTGTAACTTATTTTTTCTTGGCTTGGGAGTTTGAGATAGTTATAGAGCTAGTCGTGGCTCTTAAGCATAGCTAGAATCCTAGTCGTGGGTGTCAGCTGTGACTGAGATCTTAGCTATGAATGCCATCCACAACTAAGATTGAGTAGGCCAAATATGCCTAAATTGAGTGGTTAGAACCACTACTTTACCTTGGAAATGTCCAATATAATTCATATGGTCTACAAGGATGCCCATATGAGTAGTCTCCTAAACATGATACATTTTAGGTATCTACAAATGCCCCTTTTGGGATGTGTTGTGGGAACACAACGCTAAGCAAAAATAGACCGCCTAAAGCCATGCTATACTTTGAATGATGATCATTGATCTGATCAACATTAGATGCCCAGTCCTACAAAAGGATGCACATCCTATAATCATTGCTTCCAATGGGGTGGAAGGCTTAAATTTACAAATATTTCACGTGTCCATAGTGATCGGGTAGCTAGCACTACACTTGTTCTGATAGGTGGAGATATTCAAGATTAACTGTCATATTTGCTTTTTTCCCCAGCAAATGGTAAGCTTATGATGGTTTTTGGCAATGATTTGTAAGATGAATGTAATTTACATGATTGTGTGATATTTTGTTGAATTTTATTATGATTATTGATATTATGACTACCCCCTAAAGTGATGAATCGATTAAGGAAGTATAATCAATAAAGTGATGAGTCGCTTTACCAAGATGAATAATTTGGATGATTTAAGACTTTTGCACTTTTTTATATGGCAAGGCATAATTTAGTCATGATTTCAACCATTAGTAGTAATTGTATATCTCTATCCCACAGAGCAGTTTGATGGCCTAGCCTTCTTAGGGAATCTAGATGATAGCAATTCCAATTAGGCTTTTGTTGAACCACTATATGTTGATGATTTTCTAAAAATTTCATAGAAGAAATGAAATGAATTCCTCATTCCCATGGGGTAGTCCGGCTGCCTTGGCCTTCTTTGGGATTGAAGTGAAGCCATTTCAAGTCAATGATGACTAATTTTCCCTAAATGGCCTTATGGTGATTTACTCATCCTACTGGATTGCATGGAGTGCAAGTCTCTACAACAACCAAGTGTGTATAATAAATTATTGCATATGAGCTACATTTGAATTTTGATTTATGTGATGTTTTTGTTATTTTAAAAAATTTTAAGGGTTTTGAACTGGTAGATATGCTTAATTTTCCATTTTGAAACTCTTTATGGTGAGAAAATATGTGCATTTATGACTTGAATGAAATGACCAAAGGTTTTGGCTTCTTTGGATCTTTTTGGGATTGACCAAAGAAAATTAGGCATCTTTGGGGCTTGTGGGGATCGATACTGATAATGCCCCAATTGATGTTTGCAAATGTTTTTGTTTTGATTTTATGTTTATGAGATGCACATGTATACAATGTTGATATACTTTTATTACTGCTATATGATGTGATGTTTTGATGACATGCATTAGCTAGATGATTTATGTATGCATAGATACTATGATGTAGATGTGTAGATGGACTACCTATGATGTATGCATATATGGATGCAATGATTTGTTTTAAATGCATGTTTAATTTTGATTTAATTGTATGCATCTAATTTATGATATGATGAATGCAATGTATGTAATGCATTATTTACATGATGATGATATAATGTAAATGAACCTGTATGCTTTAATCACTTAAAACATAAAGAATGAATGCTATATGAGTTTAACAATCTAATGGACGACACCATAAAATGTATAAAAATCATGAATGAAAATGTTAAATCTTATCATAAGGATTAATCATTTTAACATACATATATGAAATTGTGAGTTTGAAAGATATGTAATGATTTTTGAGATGATATGATTTGTTGCTAATAGGGAATTTTTGAGTTTTTCCATGAGACTCAAACACCCTAGTTGACTCATCAAAAGTTGTATAATGACCATACTAAACTCCTGAAATACCAATTTTTTGATATGAAAACTAATATATTCATTATCCCTATATGTGTAAATGAATATATTATATGAGACATAAGACTACCTCATTGCCAGGCAGGATTCATTCAGCCCATTACTGTAATGAGGATCACCAAATGTTCACCATGATCCTAAGTTTGAATGCAGTTAGACTAGACCACTAGGCAATATAGGCTACCTATAGCTAGCTCATTTGTAAATTTCTTAGAACTACCCCAATGCCAGGCAGGATTCATTCAACCCATTGTTGTATTGGGTATCACTCTATGGTTTCAAGTAGTGACCATTCTGGGGATTCAAACTCTTCACCCCATTCTTTTCTTTTGATTTATTGGGATACTTGCTCATGCATAGTGATGAAAATCACTATTTATTTTGCATTTTTATTTTTCTTTTGTTTTGAGAAAGGGATTTGATTTTATTTTGGGATTTTTATCATTTTGTAAGCAAGGGATTTCTTGGGTAGGGGGGAGCTTGTCCTTTTTTCAATGATCAACACTCTAGACCATGCACATCACAAAATGAGTAAGTAAAACCTTTCACTTAAGGTTACTAGGACCACTTTGTAGTGTTCATATTTCCTTGTCCTAATTAGTATTGTTAATATTTTTTATTAGTGATGGGATTTTGACATATGCTAGGTGCTATCAAAACTAGACCTCATCTCCAAAAGCAAAGTAAGTTTTCTATAGAATCTAAGATCACTAGGTATGGTTGAATGATCGAAAAACCCTAGTATATTTCTTATAGCAATAGGAGGGGTTGTGTTGAGAAACATAATTACTCACAAGGGTGATGGATGATAATGATGAATAGATGCATGATTAAAATACAAACGTGGTGTCGTTTGTAAGATTGTAAACATAACCTATTCTAGTGCAAGTGTAGTGTATGGAAATGCCTAATACAATGCAATTAAATGAATGCATGTGCAAAATGAAATGCATAATACAAATGTTTTTGTATTTTTTATGTTTTGCCATGTTTTCAGCTTTTATTGGTTTTTTTTTATTTTTATGGATTTTGATGTTTTCCATGTTTTTGATGTTTTTATTATTTTTAATGTTTTTGAATTTTGAATTTATGTGTGGAACTCCTTAAGTGAATAATTTTTATAGTTTCAAGCTCTTCAACACCTTCATGTGATGTTAGGTGATATGTTCCAGGTCCTATCTTCTCTGATATGATATATGGACCTAACCAATTGGCCACAAATTTATCTTGCAAGTGCGACGACAAGTTTGAGTTATGTTGGTTTTATTTCAGTATAATATACCCAAATTTAAAGTCTCTCAAATGGAATTTATTGGTATAATCTCATTTTAGGTGTTCATGATAAGCTCGTAGATGCTCAAGGGCATTCACATGATGTTCATCAAACAACATCAGTTGATCGAGGTGAGATTGTCACGCAGTATTGTCATTGATGAACTCTTTCAATGCGATACACAAGGTTAGAACTTCCAACTCCAAGGACATGATGGCATCAATGTCATATACTAGATAAAATAGGGTTACCCCAATGGGTGTCCATATACTAGTCCTGTAAGACCATAATGCAAGGGGTAGTTGTATATGCCAATATTTGTGGTTTTATTGAACAATTTGTTTCAATATAGCTACCACAGTCTTGTTAGAAGATTCAGCTTGCCCATTTGCTTATCAATAGTATGGAGTCACAAAACCATGTTGTATATTGTACTTCGATTTCAAATCCCTCACAATTTTTTTTTGAACGACATTCCATTATCCAGTATGATCTTGTATGGTATACCAAAATGACATATGATATTGTGAAGTATGAACTCCATAATACATGCTCCTATTGTCATTTTCAGAGGGATTTATTCTACCCATTTTTTAAAGTACTCAGTGGCCATTATAATGAATGTATGCCATCCCAATTATGAGGGGAGATCTTACCAATTAGATAAAACCCCCACTGAGAAAATGGCCAAGCCGCTTGAATGGATTGTAAGGCCTATTGTGGCAAGTGCATAATATTAGCATGATATTGACATTTAATGCATTTCTTGACATACATGGTGCAATCCTTCTCCATAGTGGGCCAATAATATCCCATTCAAAGGGTGTGCTTGACGATGGCCATGCCATTGAAATGACCATCACACATACCATCATGAGCTTGTGATATTGCCCAAGCTGATTCTTGGGGCTCAATACAACGAAGGAGAACTCCATCATGGTTTCGATGGTACAATATGTCTCCTAATAAGACATACTTTGTCACTTTCTATTTGAATGTACATTTTATGATATATGACAATCCCTATGGTATTAATCCAAGCTTGAGGAAATCATGTAATTGTAATATCCAATCTTGATAAACTACAACCTTTACTGACAAGATGACTTGTTCCCTTTGTGAATCATTATACATGAATGCATATTGGGATACAACATTATGGTGAATGGTGGTGCCATTCCCCATAGGACCCTGCAATATCCAATACCGCTAGGGTACCTTCTTAAGAAAGTATCTAGATTTATAGAACCACTCATGGTTTGGTTATATATGAATCATGTTGACTAATTATTTATTGTCAAAAGCCTCACACTACATTGCAGATTGTGAGAGCATCTTCAAATGAATGGTAGTGAAATTAGTAGATAGATTCTAAGGGATCAAGGATCCCAAAAATACCATAGTGTCTACAAATCTATTTGATGTACGAGGGATTGTCAATGTCATACCACTATATTTGGGTAGATAAGTGTCAACAAGATCCTTATAAGCTTTTGGGATAGGACACCTGCATTGAAATAGTTCCTTAACCTAGTTAACAATGATAAGGGAGTCATAAAATATGTTAATATTCATGGTGATTATTGTTTGGAGGCCCAATATTAGGGCCTCGTATTTAGAGTTGTTATTGGTACAATAAAAGGCTAGTTTAAATTACAACGGTATTGGAGCACCTTGTGGCATGAAAAAGACAATTCCTACACCACCCCCTTGCTCACACTTCAAACTATCAAAGAAAAAAGTCATGTTAGCTTTGTTATCTAGCTCTTCGATTTCAGGTGAATTTGATAACACAAAGACTGCATCATCGAGAAGCACTATGATGAGATGCCTACTATCTTAGGGAGGTACCTCTACTAGCTAATCAGCTATGACCTGTCCCTTTATGGAGTTTTGGATGATGAATTCCAAGTCAAATTCTATCAGTAGCATGATCCACTTTGTAGTACATGTGTTATGATATTTCTTGCTCATCATATACTACAAAGGATTTTGTTTTGATATCACATACATTGTATAACTCAACATGTAGTGGCACAACTTCTTAGTTGCAAAAACAACGTCTAAGTATATATTTTATATGTATATGTATCCTAGATCATAACACACCAAGGTGTAGTTGATATAATATATCACTTGCTCTTTGTCTTGCATATTCTTTTGGGCTAACATGATTCCCAATGCAAAGTTAGTAGCCAATATATCAAGCAAGAATGGCACATTTGGCCTTGGTGGATCTATTACTGGTGGTGTTGCTAGGTATTACTTGATTTTAGCAAAGACCTATTAATAGTCTTTATCCCAATTGAATGGGACCCCCTTGTGTAGCAACTGATTCATGGGTTAGCATTTATCCAATAATTGTGCAATGAATCACTTTATGGATGCTACTTTACCTTGCAGGCTTCTTAGCTCTTTGATATTGGTGGAAGGATGCATTTCTAGTATGGCCTTGACCTTTTTTGGGTTGAATTTTATCCCTCATTTAGAAATTATGAATCCCAAGAGTTTTCCTAAAGTTACGCCAAATACACACTTCTTGGGATTCAACCTGACATTATGCTCTATCAGGTGATCGAAGACCTTTCTAAGAACCTCAACATGCTCTTCATGCAAAAATGACTTTACCAATAAGTCATCGATGTAATCCTCTAGGATCTTGTGCATATAGTCATGAAAGATGTATGTCATGGTCTGTTGATATGTGGCACCAACATTTTTAAGACCAAATGGCATAAATTTATAATAAAATTTTCTCCATGGCATTATGAATGTGGTTTTGTGCTAGTCTTCAGGTTTAATTCAAATTTAATTGTAACCAAAAAAACCGTCCATAAGGGAAAGCATATCATGACCTATAGTTGCATCTATGAGAGCATCTATGTTGGGCAACGAGAATGAATCCTTTGGTGTTGCCTTGTTGAGGTCTTTGAAATCCGAATAGATACAAATCCTTTCATCAAGTTTTCCTATAAGTACCATGTTTGATACCTATTTTGGATAGTCAATGGAGATGATAAAATCTACATCCAACAAATTTGGCAACTTGTATAGAACCATTAAAGTTATGGTTGGATCTATTTTATTGAGATTTTTCTTGACTGGATTTTTAGAGGGATCTAGTGAAAGGTTATGGGTAACCACTTTTGGATCTAGTCTCGACATATCCTTGTACATCAAAGCAAAGAGATCAAGTATATCTTTCAATAGAGGGATGAGGTTGGCATGCTCATCAGGAGATAGGCTCTCTCTAAACTTAACCTTCTTAGGATTAGTGGGATCATCACTGATATCCACATTAAAGGTTTCCTCTACTAACATGTGTGATCCCTCCTCAAGCTGGTGAGGCATAGGGATAAAGTGGATGTCATCTACTGGGTTTAAAGGTTCCATGCCAAAATTACCCTCAGTGTGATAAACATCATGTGTTCAGCCTAGTACAAAGTGAAATGGTTGTAACATTTCTTCATTGGAGAATAAATATTCAGGCTATAGAGGTGAATCAACACAATCCCAATCAATAGCATATATATTAAGACACAATGGTTTGGAAGCATCTATTGGGTTTTGAAGTGGAGTGGTCAAATTTATGGATATCATGTTTATGGAATGAATGAGATCTCCAGGACCATGTGTGTGCATCCCTACATTATTGATATACCTCTCATACCCAAGATGTGGCTCTGGGGGTATGGGGATCTTCGGATCTGGTCTATGAATGAACTAGAAAATGGGATAATTTGGCTCCATTAGCTATCTATATGTAGTAGGATCAGGGAAGACTATGCGATATATTTCATATGCGTTAGCTGGTCTCCCCTGAGGTGAGATCTAGGATAAACTCTTTGATACATATCATCCATATCGAATGGTTCATTATGATGACATAGGTGCCACAACCTAAGGTAGGCCATTTTGGTCTCATATTCGTAATTGCTATCATATATGAAGTATCAGTTATCCATAACCACTGTCTCATTGAGATGATGTTAGGCCTAAGGTAGACCATCTCTATTTCATCCTCATATTCTTCGTTGTTTGAGGACTTCTCATCATCATAATTTTTAGAATTGCATTCTAGTCCATCTCTTTTGAAAATGGAATCTGCTCTAAGTTCCTCAAAAATAAATTTTGATTCAGTATACACTATTAGGCCTAGATTCTAAATTTCCATGCCAGTGTCATCGACATCTTCACACTTTCCTATTATCAAGTTAGTTCTCAGAATATTCTCTGGATTGACCTCCACCACAATATTATGATAAATTTTGAGTGGCTCGATAGCAACCATGGTCACTGGACAGTTACCCATTTGTAAATAATAAGGGTTAGGATGGTAGGGGTTCTAATCCATGTCATCCCCTAAGTTGATATTCAGGTGATCAAGATATGTTGCTATAATTTTATCTTGACCTTTGATATTATAGCCTAACCTGAACTGATCAGTCGACAATTGATACTACAATTCATAGGGAGTTTTTTGTCCTTGCTCAAATAAATTGATACTATAACCATGCCAATGGTAAAGTTCAAACTATTGCAAGGTGAACTCTAGGTTATACAGATAATAAATGTTCACTGTGAATGGTTCATCATCATCTTCATCCATAGGCATACGATTCACAAGTTGATCAAGGCCTCCATAAATGAAGTTGGTTTGGTTGGATGGCATCCCTAGTGGTACCACTGTCCCTATAGGAAAGTACTGGGCTTGAGGCCTACCCATATCTTGTGCAATTTTGATAAAAGGTGTAAATGTCACATTTTGCACTATGTATTCCACTAACCCAGGATTAACCAAGTGAATGGTCATCTATGGCGCAGATGACCCAGATGAAGAAATAGGCAAAGCAAGTTGTTGCACCTCCTCAACTTCATTATGTGTGTCTCCATCATCCATGGGATTAGATACTTTAGCAATGGCTACTTTAGGATTTTCTTTTCTCTTTCTCACCCATTACTACCTTGAGCTTATAGTTATTTCTAAGCATCATCGATGTTGTAGGCTTTGCTGAAGTAGTTGTTGTATGCACAGATGGTCATGGTGCTGATATTGAAGGTCCAACACACACTTCCTTTGATTTTCCTTCTAGATTTTTAATAGGTGACGTTGGTCTTATATCCAGATGTGTTGAAGGGAATATGAAATCTCTAGGAAAATATACTTGATTCACATATTTGAATGGCTCCTCATCGGAAGGAACCACGTGCACTTGACCCTCATGTACGTACTTGATACATTGATGTAGTATTGAAGGTACACATCACATATCTCTTATCTAAGGCCTACCCAAGAGGATGTTATACTACATCATACCTTCTAACATGTAACACATCACCAGGATGGTCTTCAACCCTACCTGAATAGGCAAGACTATAGAGTCGATTGTTGAGCACAATGCATCATTGAATGCTCATAGTGTGAAGGTCAATGGCACGATATGCAATGTTTGCAATTTCAAATATGCTAAGGCCTTTGTAGTAATTGTAGCTCTAAAATTTTCTCACTCCTTTCCTTCAAGCTAATGGATTCATGCCTCAAAGGGGAATGAGAAAATGATAGGTCTACACCTCAGAGGAGAGGCACTTGAGGTCAGGCCCTCTTTGTTGATTTTTCAATGAATTGGGTGGATTCACTAGGAAATATTTTATGGTAGTTTTCATGCCTAGGTTTTGAATTTTGTTTGACGTATTCTTTTAGATAGTCTCACATGCACCTAGTTTTGCCAATATGCAACTATGTTATTCTAGATCCAATTTCAATTCACATGAAGATAAAAAACAACAAAAAATAAGAAATAAAGAGCAATGCAATGCTTATAAAGTAATTTGAAATTCTAACTCAGATTTGAGTGGCTAATTTATGCAACTTTTTACTTGATGCATACAATATCGATCAATTTAGGGTGATATCAAATGGTACGATCCTATGATCAGTTGATCTGATCTACGATCGATCAATCTGATCAGAACAAAAACCTGTAATTCAATAATTAAACATATAAAATAAGAAATTCATAGCATAACGTGTATTTGATAATATGAATTAGATTAAGTAATGAGATAGAATTTGAAATAATTAAATAAATGAATATAGATCTAATCTATATGCCTAAACATTCATGAAAAATGGTATTAAATGAATGAAAATATAATGCATAAATTGAAATGGATTTAAAATGGTCTATCAGGTAATGAATATGATCTAAGGAATGAGAAACAGGGAAAGAAAATGCAAACAATGAGGTCTGGATGCCCCCAAGTAGCTTAGTAACAAAATTTGTTGGTGCAGATAATATTGGACAGTTTTTCTAAGATCGGGTAGTTTTGTCTGAGATCGGGTGGTACGATCCAGAGATCGAGCGGTCCTATATTGTGCATATCCAACCGATGTATAAATCCAACCTACAAAAAACACAGCAAAGATACGAAGTAACAGAGAAAAGGTATGCAAAATTTCTAGGAGGAATCTAGGGCAAGGAGCCTAGATTAAATAGAATAGGATTAGCTGAGAGGTTGGGCTAAAAATGAAGAGGGTTATAACTTCCCCTATTTTGGACGAGATCATTCGATCCAATCCTGTAATTGTCATACAGTTGGCTAGGTAAGGACAAAGAATTTGCAACAAATTTTGTCACCTTGCTAAATAGGGAAACTTTTAGTTTTGGATAAGATCGGGTGATCTGATATTACACATTTAGGTCCGATCTCAGATCGAGTGATTCCATATCACACATTTAGGTCCAATCTGAGATCAGGTGATCCAATCTTGCCATGAGGTTAGACATGTACATATAGTTTTTTGCAATTTGAGGGGTCAAATGATGTCAAAATTGGACATATAATATATTGTTGGAAAGCTCTTTTCGAGCCCAATCCAATGGTGTAGGTTTTAGGAAATTTGGAGGGGATTTATTTAGGTAAAATTAAGCTCAAATATGACCTTAATTTCTAGGAGGAAAACTAAGGAAAATGAGTCAATTTTTTATGTCTACATTTTTCCCCCTCTTTGGCATATTTATGAATAATTTATGCGTCAAAGAAAACTGTAAACACTTGAGTAGAATTGATTATGATTGACATAGACAAAAAGGAGTATATGGTTTATAATGAATAGTTTATGGGAAATTGATGTTTTAGAAAAATAATTACTAATTTACTGACTAGGATGCCCCCTCAATTTTTTGCACCAAATTCTATATTTGGTGGAAAACTCAAAATTTTTGAAATCAAAATTTGCTTTTGTGGTATACCCCCTAGTGACTAAGTATACCAATTTTGGATATTGTGGCATACCAGTTAGCTTCATTTTGTACTTATATTTTGAGATATATATATATATATATATATATATATATATAGATAGATAGATAGATAGATATTGATCTTCTTGTATTATGTGACTTGATTTGATATTTGATTTATTGGATGATTTATTGCACTTTCTTATGATGGTTTGTGTTATATAATTTCTTGTAATCATGCTTTGATTTTCAAAATTTTTTGATCATGCTTAACATAAAAGGAAATAATTTTGTAAAGTGTTTTTGAAAGAAAAAAAGATGTTTTTGTGTGGTAATAAAATTGATGGATTAGCAATGAATCTCAAAGGATGTTATGTTGTTATCTGACCGTTGGTGGAGATCAATGCTTGCTAGGTCATGAAGCGTATCCTTTTGTGAGGAAGTTTTGTATTGCTAATACCAAAAGGATTGTGGGCTCAAGAGTGACCTTGAGGCTTATGATGATGAAAGAAGATGTTGATTTTAAAAGATATTGATTTTGAGAAAATAAGTTGATAAATATTATTGTTGTGTGAAAAATAAAGTGATTTAAGCATGAAAATTTGGGAAGGATGACTTGTGCTAGGCATAGAATTCCTAGTGTGAGGTTTTATGGAAAATAATTACTAGGAATTATACTATAATTGTGAAGTCAAAATGCAATGCATGATTATATATGATTTTGAAAATGCAAGTTGTATTTTGAAAATAAATCATTGTGTCACATGTTAGAAAATTTTGAAGACAATATATATATATATATATATATATATATATATATATATATATATATATATATATATATATATATATATATTATAGGTGCTAAAATGAAGTGATTTATGGGGATTAATGCAAGTGGTTACAAACTAATGTTTTCTAGCAAAAATCAAAGAAATATTTTAAATTATTTCAAAGACAAAGTCAAATTTATCGAGAACCAGTGTGTGATGTGTGAGTTCATTATCCATTTTGATTGTCATAATGATACAAAATCTCTCAAGGATCAAATGTGTGTACTTGTGAAATTGATTTACCGATTTTGAGTGAGGTAATGATACAAGCCAACTTTTATGAACCAATGTGTGTGCAAGTGAAATATTCATTAACCATGATTTTTTACATGCCATTGTATTGAACTACTATGTAATTAATATTACCAAAAGCTAGCTAATCCACAAGTGAACATTGGTCTATACAAAAGAAGGTCACTAATGTGATAGAAATGTCACCATGTGAAAGGCTTACCCAAGGCCATGCAGGTTGGGCACAAACCACATGTTATGGGGCTCACCACATGGTTTTAAAATAACTGAGGAATTCCAAATTTCAAACTCATTACCTCCTTCTTTTCTTTTTATTTTTGGAGTAGGGATTCTTGTTCATTTTTGAACAAGGGGATTTTATTGCTTTTTGTAGTAAAACAACTTTTTTTCTCTTTTTTTTGGGGGGGAGGGGTGGGGGTATACTTGCTCAGATTAGAGAAGGAGTAAGGAATTTTATTCGAGTAGGGGGGATCTTGTCCTTTTGCCAATTCTTAGTATTCTAGACCATGCACATAATAGGATAGCAAGGGAAACTTTTCGCTTAAGGAATTAAGACTACTATGTAGTATCTTATTTTGAATTTACAAAATTATTTTAAGATATGAAAATGTTTTCTTGGTTCAAAAAGTAGCAAGACCGGTTTCCAAAACTCAAAATGTTATTTCGTGAAGTAATAGTGATCTTGGTACAAGAGATATCTATAATCAAAATGACAAAATCAAAATTTAGTAAAAATGTAAATTAAGTGAGTGGTTCAAGATAACTTTTGAGTTTATAACTTGAAATTTTGGAAGATAACAAATAATAATGCAAAATGATAACTTAAAAACAATTTAAAATGTTTTTCAAAAATTTTCATGTTTTTTGTTTTTTTTCTTCTTTTGGTTTATTTTGTGATTTGATAAAATTGATAATATATACAAAAAATGCTATATATACACTATACAAAGTGATTTGTGCATAACATTTCTAAGGTGGATTCAAAATCAAAGGAGGTTTTGAAGGATAATTTGGTTGTGGTGTAGGCGATTGAAGCTGATTCGTTGATAGTTGAGATTGTTGTGATGAAGAATAATAAGTAGATGTAGATGAAGAAAAGTGATGGACAGAAGATGATGATGATAATAAAGAGGAAAAGAATAGAGAACTTGATGTGATAACGATAATGAAAGAGAGAATTAAGGATAAAATATGGCAAACAAAATGTGACAATGATGTTAGTCTCACAATGACACTTAGAGGGGGGGTGAATCGGTGTAGCTATTTTAAATTCAAATCTACAACTCTTAAAGCCGAAACAATGAAAACTTAAAATCAGATAAAGCAAGTATAACAAGAGAGCATTCCACAACACACGATGTAACGAGGTTCACCAATTTGGCTACTCCTCAAAAATGACTGCTTGGACTCCCATCCAAATCCAGTCTTTGCAAAATACCAATTTTACAATCAATTTACCCACGGCCATAGGGAGCACCAACCCCCGATTTATCCGCACCCACAGAAAGGAGCACCAACCCCTGATTTATCTGCACCAACAGAAAGGAGCACCAACCCCTGATTCCAAGCACCAACTCGGACTGCAATTTTGAAACTATAAGATTGACATAAAAATGCCTTCGCTTATACAAGACCCTGACTGGTCTATTGCTAACCCAACCTCTCTCGCTATTCACCAAAACACCACACACACTCACGGCTCTGCTTGCTGCACTTTTACGGCCCTCTTACAGCCCTCTTGTTGTGCTTCTCACTGCACTCTTATGGCTCTCTCGGCTCTGCTTAACTCTCTCTTACAACACTCTTCCAACCCTCTTTTTGCAGCTCTTTTCCTCCTTTTTCTAGCACACTAATTCTCCACGCAGACCTCCTTTTATAACAAAGTTCTGACTTTTCTCTAACTACATCTGTAACTATCATACCGACTTCAGTTAACTCTTCTTATTTTAGCTACGTGATCTTCTTCTGTAACTATCATACTAACTTTAGTTAACTCTTCTTATTTTAGCTACGTGATCTTCTTCTATAACTGCACCTGTAACTGTCATACCGACTTCAATTAACTGTCACATATCTTATTTCAGCTAGGTTCTCTTCTTAGCTCGTGCCAAAGTGACCTGTCATGAAATCATGACACTTCTACCTCTTTGTCCTCTTCTCGGACTTGTCCACCAAAAACACCATGTCGCGATATCGCGACACTTTCCCTCCTACTATTCCTCTTCTTTTTCGAATTAATACTCTTCCTCTTCCTTGTACCAAAACACAACATGTCACGATATCATGACACTTTCACCTCCGTACTCTTCCTTCTTTACTTTTGTCACGATATCGTGACACTTTTCCTTCTTACTTTCTCTCTCCTCTTAATCAGAAAATGCGACATGTCGCGATATCGTGACACTTTTTCTCCTTTGCTCTTTCTCTTTGCCTTCGGGTCATGAAAACCCGACATGTCACGATATCGCGACACTTTTTCTCCTTAGCTATCTCTCTTGCAACATGTCACGATATCGTGACACTTTTTCTCCATACAACCTTCTCTTGCAATATGTCACGAAATCGCGACACTTTTTTGTCCGTACAAACTTCCTTGCAATATGTCATGAAATCGTGACACTTTTTTTTCCGTACAATCTCTCCTTGCAATATGTCACGAAATCGTGACACTTTTTCGTCCGTACAACCTCCCTTGCAATATGTCACGAAATCGTGACACTTTTTCGTCCATACAATCTTCCTTGCAATATGTCACGAAATCGTGACACTTTTTCGTCCGTACAACCTTCCTTGCAATATGTCATGAAATCGTGACACTTTTTCGTCCATACAATTTCTCTTGCAATATGTCACGAAATCGTGACACTTTTTCTACTTGCCTTTTTTCTTCCAACATGTCACGAAATCATGACAGTTTTGCTTGCTTGCGCTTTCTCTTTGAACATGTCACGAAATCATGATAGTTTTGCTTGCTTGCTCTTTTCTTCGAACATGTCATGAAATCATGACAGTTTTGCTTGCTTGCTCTTTCTTTCCGAACATGTCACGAAATCATGATAGTTTTGCTTGCTTGCTCTTTCTTTCCGAACATGTCATGAAATCATGACAGTTTTTGCTTTTTCTCTCAACATGTCACGATATCGTGACAGTTTTCTTTCTTGCTCAACATGTCGCGATATCACGACAGTTTTCTTCCTTGTGATTTTCTTTTGATTTTTAGTATATGGGCCACTTCTATATTTTGGAAAACCACTGTACATACTCTGAAGAACCTCTTAACTCCTATCCACTGCATCAACCGATCTGTCTGACTATGTTGACAACAATGACAATATTGCTGTTGCACCTTGCTCATCAATCTCCCCCTTTGGAATTGTTGGCAACACACATGCAATTTCCTATAATTCTTCTCCCCCTTTGACAATAATACCAAAGGGCTACTGTAGACTCCCCCTTGAGTCCATGCACAACATTCTCAAGCACAAATTATTATAGTTAGCAAAAATTACAAACATGAGCAAAAAGATAATCAAATATACAAATGCTCCCCCTGAGAATGTGGTCCCGATTGCTAGTCAATGCTTGGGAAGCGTGACCACTCCCAATTTATTGCGAAGGTACTCAAAAATTTCTTTGGGCAGCGGTTTTGTGAAGATATCCGCTACTTGCTCTGTAGTTGGGACAAAATCCAACTTAACCTCACCTTCCGCAACTTTCTCCTTCAGAAAGTGATATCGGATAGCAATATGTTTTGTGCGAGAATGCATAACCGGATTCTTTGAGATGTTAATGGCATTGGTGTTATCACACTTAACTAAAATTGGCTCACTGAAGTTAATGCCAAGATCTTTCAGGGTTTGTTTCATCCATAAAACCTGCGTACAACACGTTGATGCTGCAATATATTCTGCCTCTGCTATGGATAAGGAGACTGACTCTTGTTTCTTATTGTGCCATGCGACCAACCTGTCTCCAAGATAAAATGCACCTCCACTGGTACTCTTTCTATCATCGACACATCCTGCCCAATCTGCATCTGAATACGCAATAAGGGTGAAATCCTTACCTTTCGGATACCATAACCCATACTCCATAGTACCCTTCAGATACCGAAGAATCCTCTTCACTGTTGTCACATGAGTCTCCTTGGGACTCGCCTAAAAATGTGCTACCATGCAAACTGCCTGCAAGATATCTGGTCTGGTAGCTGTCAAATACAGTAAGCTCCCAATCATAGATCTGTACATGGTTTGATCAACATCTAGAGATTTGTCATCCTTGCTCAATTTGCAACCTATCATCATGGGAGTGCTAACAGGCTTACAATCCTCCATTGTGAACTTTTTTAGCATCTCTTTCACATATTTAACTTGAGAAATAAATATGCCCTTCTCATTTTGATTAACTTGCATCCGAGAAAATACGAAAGTTCACCAATCATTGACATTTCAAATTCTTTCTGCATCTTAATTGCTAAATCTTTACACGAATCATCATTGTTGCTGCCAAAGATGATATCATCTACGTATACAACAAGGACAATGAGATGGCCATTCTCTATTTTGATATACAAATTGCTATCCACCATACCCTTTTTGAACCCTTGTTGAGTAAGATAGTTGTCTAGCCTTGCATACCATGCTCTGGGTGCCTGTTTCAAGCCATACAATGCTTTCTTCAACTTGCAGATGAAGTTGGGATTATCACCGAGTTGGAAACCATCAGGCTGCTCAATATAGACCTCTTCTTCAAGTTTTCCATTCAAAAATGCTGATTTCACATCCATTTGAAAAACTTTGAAATTCTTGTGAACTGCTAAAGCCGGAAACATTCTAATTGCCTCTAGTCTAGCCACTGGTGCAAAGGTTTCTTCAAAGTCAATACCTTCAACTTGTGCATAGCCTTTACAGACCAATCTTGCTTTATTTCTGACTATCTATCCATCTTCATTCAATTTGTTTCGAAAAACCCATTTAGTACCGATTATATTTTTATGTGCAGGTCTTGGTACTAACTCCCAGGTTTTGTTTTTCTCGATCTGATCTAATTCTTCATTTATTGTCGTCATCCAACTTTCATCTTTGCTTGCTTCAGCAACATTTTTGGGCTCAATGCTGGATAATAGAGAGTAGTTACTTACTACTCTTCTTCTTGTCTGAACACCAACTGTGGGGTCTCCAATTATTTGCTCTCTAGGATGATTTTTCTGCCAGCTGCTTGTTTTGAATTTCTTGTTTTCTTCCTCTTCTGAGACACTACTTAAATCATCTGAGTCAATTTTCTGTTTCTTCTCTATTTCCTTTTCCTCATCTCCTTCAATAACCTCTTCATAAATTGGGTAGTTTTCTTCATAGCTAATTTCTCGTTCCCTACCTTCATCAACTTTAACATCGGCACTCTCCACAATTTTCTTTAGCCTCTTGTTGTAGCATGTATAGGCTTTGCTTTTTGTCGAATAGCCAAGAAAAATACCTTCATCAACTCTATCTTCAAACTTACCAAGATTATCTTCAGCTTCTTTTGATGTAACACTTGCTGCCAAAAACTTTAAAGTATCTTGTTGTTGCCTTTTTACCGAACCACAGCTCATACGGAGTTTTGCTTTCATGTGTCCTCAACATGCACCTATTTTGGATGTATACCATAGTATGGACTACCTCTTTCCAAAATTTATCTGCTATTTTGCTCTCAATCAACATAGTCCGTGCCATTTCCTGCACTCGTCCTGATTCTTTCTTTCTACCACACCATTCTGTTGAGGTGTCCTTGCTGCTGAAAACTGTCTCCTAATCCCATACTTTTCATAGTATTCTGCAAACTCCTCTGAAATGAACTCTCCTCCTCTATCTGATCTTAAACATTTAATCCTTTTTCCTGTTTGATTCTCAACTTGTTTTTTGAAAATCTTGAACATCTCAAAGGCATCCGATTTAAGCTTCAAAAATAGTACCCATGTCATCCTGGAATAGTCATCTATGCACAACATAAAGTATTTGTCACCATTTATGCTTTGCGTTCTCATGGGTCCACATAAATCAGTATGTATTAGTTCTAAAGGTTTGCTTGTGAAGTACTCTTTTGTTTTAAATGTGGCTCTAGTTTGCTTCCCCTTTTGGCATGAAGCACAAATGCTATTTAATGGTTTGCCAATGGTGGGAATATCTCTCACCGCCCCTTTTGAGCTGATTTTTACTAGATTGTCAAAACTGATATGACCGAGCCTCTTGTGCCACAGCCAATTTTCTTCTTCCTGTCCAATCAAGCACGCTCCTTCTGAAGTCTCCCGAGAGAGTATACAGGTTGCCAGATGTCCTTGATCCAGTTGCTATCAACTTTCCATAGTTTGTTGTTCTGACTTCACAACCCTGCTTCTTGAAAATTACTTCATGACCTCTGTCACAAATCTGACTTACGCTTAATAAGTTATGCTTCAGACCAATCACAAACAAGACTTCTTTTGACTTGATTTTTCCGTCACTGATCTTAACTGATCCTTTGCCAACTATCTTAGCTCCATCATTATTTCCAAATTTTACAGAACCACCTTCATATTTCTGTAACTTCTCAAATTTTTGTTTGTCCCCTGTCATATGACTGGAGCATCCACTATCAAGTATCCATGGTGCAGATTTGTTCTGTGCTTTAAATGTTGTCTGTACAATCAAGGATTCCTTTTCTTCCTTGGGTTGCTCCTTTTCTTTCCACTCTGGTTTGATTGCAGTTTTGGTCACTTGTTTTGACTTTTCTTTGTCAGTAGCCTGTGCCTATTTTTTGAGAAATTTTCTATTTTGTTTCCAACCATTTGGTTGAAATTTTCTTCCCTGATGTTTATTTGCTGCAAATGTACTTCGACAATTTCTTGCAATGTGCCCAAAATTATGACAGTTATAACATTCTACTGCATAATCCATCAACGGTGAAAAAACATTTCTACTGGTAAAGTTTCTCTGTCCTACATTATACTTGCAATCTGCAATCTTATGTCCATAACCATTGCATTTAAAACAATAACCAAAAAAGAAATGAGTGAACCTGGGTGATGGTCTTTGCCATTTTGTAGTGGGAGCCACAAATCTTCTTCTCCTTTGATGAGTGACATTGGTGAATCCATCATTGTCAATACTCTTCTCGTGCCTGGCATTATTGCTTTCTTTAGCATGATTCATTTTTTCTTGATCAGTCCTGATCTTATCTTCATTCTTTATGGGTTCTACAGTTATGGCCTTTGATCCATTTGATGATTCTCCTTCGACGAAGCCCAAACCAAATTTGATGCCTGTAGTCCTTTGGCTATTTATAATCTTATCCAACTTTATAGAACTTTCTTCAAGTTTGTGATAACAACTCACTTTTCGATTCATCTCTTCTAGCTGCATCTTTAAACCAACAATCTCTTCTTCTAGCTTACTGCACTCATCTATTTTCATGGTTAATTGTACTTCGATATCTTCAGATATTTTCTTATATTCGTCTATCTGTACTTTCAAGCTGGTTATGATTTCATTGGCATCCTCAAACTTTCTTGAAATTTTCTTATTCTTTTTCCTTTCTATACTCAACTCTTTAAGTGCAGCGATCAGCTCACCTTCCAGATCTACTTCAGCCTCAGCCTCAAGTTCTTTATCACATTCCTATTTTTCCTCTATTTTTTCTTCTTCGAATGCCATGAAAAGAGCTTCACCTGTTTCTTCTTCAGAATCCTCACCAGAGCTGTCTTCTGAAGGACTGACATTCTTGGATATGAAACTTTTCTTCTTGAAGTTGCTTTTTCTAAAATTTGGTTTCTTCTTCCAGTCACTTCTTTCTTGATGTGAACCTTCATCACTTTTATTTTTCTCATTAAGTGGACATTTAGCTGCAAAGTGCCCAACACCTCCATAGTTGAAACACTTAAATGGTAGCTTTCCTCTGTATTTTCCTTTTCCCCTTATCAGTTTCCGAACAAAGTTTGCTTCCGTTTCATCTGATGTCTCTTCTTCATCGGATTCTTGCTTTGCTTTTATATTTTTATGTGCTTTAAAAGTAGCTTCTCTGTCTGTGGGTTTAGTTTTTCCTATTCTCATCTCATATGCAGTCAAAGAACCATGCATCTCATCCATACTAAAAGTATTTAGATCTTTAGCTTCTTCTATTGCTGAAACTTTAGAATCAAATCTTTGGGGAAGAGATCTTAGTACCTTTTTCATGATGACAGCATCTTCCATTTCCTCGCCGAGTCCTCTAATCGCATTAATGATTCCATTAACTCTCAGCATGTATGCCTCTATGTTCTCATCGTCATTCATTTTTAATGCTTCGAACTGAGCTCGATGCATTTGTAACTTGGCCTCCTTGATCTTGTCGTCTCCTTCATGAATGCTCCTTAGTTTGTCCCACATGTCTTTTGCCATTTTACAACTCATAATCTTTATCAGTTCGCTGTCCACTAAACCGCACATGATAGCATTCTTTGCTTTAGAGTTATTCTCAAACAGTTTCTTACCGGCAGCATCGGTTGGAGGAGTGATGGGTATTGTGTATCCACTGTCTATTGACTCCCAAATGTCATATCCCAAAGCGCACAGATATGTCTGCATCCTGAGTCTCCAAAATGCGTAATTAGTTTCGTCAAACAATGGTGCTTTGTTTGATGAGAATCCTTCACCACCTGCCATTGTCTCACTTCCAAGATCACCTTAGCCGATTAAGCTTGTTCAGGAACTTGGCTCGATACCAATTGTTAGTCTCACAATGACACAGAGAGGGGGGTGAATCGGTGTAGCTATTTTAAATTCAAATCTACAACTCTTAACGCCGAAACAATGAAAACTTAAAATCAGATAAAGCAAGTATAACAAGAGAGCATTCCACAACACACGATGTAACGAGGTTCACCAATTTGGCTACTCCTCAAAAATGACTCGCTTGGACTCCCGTCCAAATCCAGTCTTTGCAAAATACCAATTTTACAATCAATTTACCAGCACCCACCGGAAGGAGCACCAACCCCTGATTTATCTGCACCAACAGAAAGGAGCACCAACCCCTGATTTATCTGCACCAACAGAAAGGAGCACCAACCCCTGATTCCAAGCACCAACTCGGACTACAATTTTGAAACTATAAGATTGACATAAAAATGCCTTCGCTTATACAAGACCCTGACTGGTCTATTGCTAACCCAACCTCTCTCGCTATTCACCAAAACACCACACACACTCACGGCTCTGCTTGCTGCACTTTTATGGCCCTCTTACAGCCCTCTTGCTGTGCTTCTCACTGCACTCTTACGGCTCTCTCGGCTCTGCTTAACTCTCTTTTTCGTAGCTCTTTTCCTCCTTTTTCTAGCACACTAATTCTCCATGCAGACCTCCTTTTATAACAAAGTTCTGACTTTTCTCTGTAAATGCATCTGTAACTATCATACCGACTTCAATTAACTCTTCTTATTTTAGCTACATGATCTTCTTATAACTGCACCTATAACTATCATACCGACTTCAATTAACTCTTCTTATTTTAGCTACGTGATCTTCTTCTGTAACTACACCTGTAACTATCATACCGACTTCAATTAACTGTCACATATCTTATTTTAGTTGGGTTCTCTTCTTAGCTCATGCCAAAGCGACCTATCATGAAATCGTGACACTTCTGCCTCTTTGTCCTCTTCTTGGACTTGTACCCATGAAAACACAACATGTCGCGATATCGTGACACTTTCGCCTCTTGCTACTCTTCCTCTTTACTTTTGTCGCGATATCGTGACACTTTCGCCTCTTTGTCCTCTTCTGCTTTTACTCGCGAAAACACGACATGTCACGATATCATGACACTTTTCACCTCTATACTCTTCCTCTTTACTTTTGTCATGATATCGTGACACTTTCACCTTCTTACTTTCTCTCTCATTCTTTAATCGTGAAAATGCGACATGTCACGATATCGTGACACTTTTTCATCCGTACAACCTTCCTTGCAATATGTCGCAAAATCGTGACACTTTTTCGTCCGTACAACCTTCCTTGCAATATGTCACGAAATCGTGACACTTTTTTATCCGTACAACCTTCTTTGCAATATGTCATGAAATCGTGACACTTTTTCTACTTGCCTTTCTTTCTTCCAATATGTCACGAAATCGTGACACTTTTTCTTGCTTGCACTTTCTCTTCCAACATGTCATAAAATCATGACACTTTTTCTTGCTTGCTCTTTCTTTTCGAACATGTCATGAAATCATGATAGTTTTGCTTGCTTGCGCTTTCTCTCCGAACATGTCATGAAATCATGACAGTTTTGCTTGCTTGCTCTTTCTTTCCGAACATGTCACGAAATCATGATAGTTTTTCTTGCTTGCTCTTTCTTTTCGAACATGTCATGAAATCGCGACAGTTTTGCTTTCTTCTCAACATGTCGCGATATCGCGATAGTTTTTCTTTCTTGCTCAACATGTCGCGATATCGCGACAGTTTTCTTCCTTGTGATTTTCTTTTGATTTTTAGTATATGGGCCACTTCTATCTTTTGGAAAACCACTGTACATACTCTGAAGAACCTCTTAACTCCTATCCACTGCATCAACCGATCTGTCTAACTGTGTTGACAACAATGACAATACTGTTGCTGCACCTTGCTCATCAAATGATGATAAAGAGGAAAAGAGTAGAAAACTTGTAGTGACGATAAAGAAAAATATAATAAAGAACAAATATTCCCAATGAATAGGAGAGGTTAAAAAAGTTCTAAAAGTGATATCTTATGTGGATGATTGTCCCAGTATTGTTGAATTTTGAGGGAGACTTTAGGTTGAGATTTCAACACTAAATATGGGTTTTCTATCCTTGTATCTTCTTTCTGAGTATTATTCAGAGCCAAGAGAGGTCTTGAAGGTGAAGAATTTATCTCCTACTTGTCAAGATGATTTAGTTGGGCAAGAACTTGCTTTTTTGTAGTCTCTACTACTAAACTAATAATATTGTTATGGTGAGGTACATTATGATAGGACAATTGATTATTTTCCTATTGTTGATGATTAGGTAAGGGATTTTGTAAGATCGCTATGTCTTGATCAATTGTTTGAGTTTGTGATTGAGAATTTTGATTTTGGGCTTGTTGTCTAGTGATGGATCCAATAGTTCCCATAATGTTATTGTTTTGTAGTTGACCAAATTGGGGTCTAGCATTTACTGTTTATTCAATTGAAAGTGTTTATTGGGATGAAGGATGAGTAGTCATTCTTATAAATAATGGTTCTTCTGGAACTAATGAATCTATGATGGAAATAATTTTATCTGACTCATCTTCAAAACTATTTGAATTATTTGAAGTAATATCCATTTCACTTTTTGTTTCACTTTCTGTGTCACTTCTTGTATCTTCTAAATATGAAGATTGAAAATATTGTATGGGCCTAATTGTAACTGCATATTGAGAAGGCACATATGAAGTTTACAAATTTTATTGTGGTAAAAATTTTCTAATGGTCTCTACATATCGAGTTGGAGGAGGAAAATTATGATATTCTAGTTGATTCACAACCTCTTTACCATGGTTGGATAAAGGATATTGAAAGATATCTAAAGTTTAATTTGCATTTTGAGTTGGTTGTTTTTGGGTATTTTTTGAGGATTATTATTTGAATGAATTTTTTCTACTTCCATTTTACCTTTATCAATCAAATATTGTATCATATGTTTCAATCATTTACAAGAATTATTTGAATGTCCATCCACTCTATGAAAGTTACAATGTAGATCAGCCCTATATCCAACTATAGTGGTATCTGGTTATTGTATCTCTGGAAACCATATTAAACCTCGCTCTAATAATTGAGGCAAAATCACAGTTAAGGGTTGATTTAGTTTTATAAATTCTCTTGGAGATTTATTAGGAATATTTAACAAAAACTTCTTTATTGCTTCTTTAGTATTGATGTTTGAGGTATTTCTACTATTAGTGACTCCATCACCTACTACTTGTTTATTATTATATTGGTTTTTAGAAGTTTTATCTTCATCCTTTTTCTTGAATTATCCTCTTCTAATGAGGGCATCTTCTACCCTCCTTTCTAATTCTATAGCTTGATCGAAGGAGGTTACTGTAGTAGTAGAAATTTCATAAGATAATTTTTCTTGCAAATTACCAATGAATATCTCCAACATCTCTCGGTGAGGTAATGCAAAATGTAATTTTCCTAAGAGTTGTCTCCATTTGGTTAAGAATTCAGCAAAAATATCATCTTTCCCTTTTTTCAAATTATATAAATCCTTAATAGGTGAACAAACATTTCCACTATCTCTTCAAAAGTTCCTCAAAGAATTTATAGGTAGTTGGTAATACCATTCTAGGGCCATGCCTCTAAGACTCTTAGGAAACATTTTTAGTAACAACAAATCATCATAAGAGACATCATGACAGGTTGTCCTAAACATTCAAATATTCTCAATAGGATCTTTAGTTCCTTTATATATATGGGAGAATAGGCATAGGAAAATTTTTTCTATATGGTTGAGCAACCACAATAGGATCCAAGGGTTGGCTACACATACCTCTATAACTGTATGAGGGATGGTAGGGATACATTTGATCTAGACATGAAGCCAATTTTTTAACCAAGGCTTCAAGTCCTTGTGGTTGCCCAACTAGTTTATTTGGTGGTATCATATTGTTGTGGCTTTGATGATATGGTTGTGTTTTCACATAAGTATTTCCAGTAGAAATACTATTGTGTAAAGTGTTTGTGGGAACAATGTTATGGAGCTTATATGGGATTGTATTTTATTGAACTTTCTGTTGATAGTGGTTGGCATTTTGAATTTTCTTAGCTCTTTGTGATGTAGATGTTTGTTGTGTAATAACTTTGGAGGAAGAAGAATATTATTTTTGTTTGGAATTTGATTGTGTTGCTGGTTTTTGAGTGTTCAATTCTACGTTTTGATTATTTTTTTGAGATGGACCAGCTTGATCTTGATTTGTTCTATTTATATATGTTAACGGATTGGTATGCAACCATAAAAAAACTTCTATAGCGACCTCTATTGAATAATATTTGGTTGGGAGTAAATGTTCTATCATTAACACATGATTGATTTCATCTATATGACCTTTTAAAAACTCAGTAAAATGTTGAACATTTTTAAAGCTAACATTACCTTCAGAGTCTACTAAAGGCTTGGTAGGATATTCTATTTCCTCTTCTTCATTATCATCCTCACCTTGTTCTGTGATTTTATCATCTTCAATAATTACCCTATCATCAAGGTTTTCTTGATCTTTTTCATCATATTCTATTTGTTTTCCATTTCTCAAAATCCTAGGCATTTTTTTTAGGATGTTTTTCTTTAGGGATATATATTTATGTTGTATATATATGTTTTAAATTTCTTGGGTATATATGTTATATATATATACCTATATAAATATTGTAAATATAAATATATATTATATTTTGTTTTTTTTTTTTTTTTATATGTTTTATAAATCAAAAATATTTTTGTGTTATTCATGTCGAGTTCACCAAAGAATGTAGCTCTAAAATTTTCTCACTCATTTCCTTCAAGCTAATGGATCCATGCCTCAAATGGGAATGATAAAATGATAGGTCTACACCTCGGAGGAGGCACTTGAGGTCATGCCCTATTTGGTGATTTTTTGATGAATGGGTGGTTTCACCAGGAAACATTTTATGGCAGTTTCCACGCCTAGGTTTTAGAGTTTGTTTGATGTATTCTTTTAGATAGTATCACATGCACCTAGTTTGGCCAATATGTAACTACACTATTCTACATGTAATTTCGATTCACATGAAGATAAAAAATAGCAAAAAATAGGAAATAATGAACAATGCAATGCTTATAAAGTGATTTGAAATTCTAACTCGGATTCGAGTGGCTGATTTCTACAACTTTTTGCTTGATGTAGATAAGATCATCAGTTTAGGGTGAGATCAGATGGTACAATCCTATGATTGGTCAATCTGATCAAAATATAAATCTATAATTCAACAACTGAACATAGAAAATAAGAAATTCACAGCATAACATGCATTTGATAATATGTATTAGATTAAGTAATGAGCTAGAATTTAAAATAACTGCATAAATGAATATAGATCTAAGATATATGCCTAAACATTCATGAAAAGTGGTATTAAATGAATGCAAATATAATGCATAAATTGAAATATATTTAAAATGGTCTAGCAGGTAATGAATATGATCTAAGGAATGAGAAAAATGGAAAGAAAATGCAAACCATGAGGTCTAGATGCCCCCAAGTAGCTTAGCAGCAAAATTTGTTGCAAACAAGATCAGGCAGTTTTGTCTAAGATCGGGTAGTTTTGTTTGAGATAAAGTGGTACGATCCAAATATTAGGTAGTCCTATCCTATGTGTATCTAGTCGATGAACAAATCCAACCTACAAAAAACATAGTAAAGATACGAAGTAATAGAGCAAAGGTATGCAAAATTTCTAGGAGGGATCTAGGTTGAGGAGCTTGGATTAAATAGAATAGGATTAGTTGAGAGGTTAGGCTAAAAATGAATAGGGTTACAACTTCCCCTATTCTGTATGAGATCATTCGAGCCGATCCCATAACTACCATACAGTTGGCCAGGTAAGGACAAATAAGTTGCAACAAATTTTGTCACCTTGCTAAACAGGGTAACTTTTAGTTTTGGACAAGATCGGGCAATCCGATATTACATATTTATGTTTGATCTTAGATCGGGCGATTCTATCTTGAACATTTAGGTCCAATCTCAGATCAAGCGATCCAATCTTGCCAATAGGTTAGACATGTACATAGTTTGTTTTACAATTTGAGGGATCAAACGATGTTGAAACTAGACATATAATATACCATTGGAAATCTCATTTCGAGCTTAATTCAATGGTGTAGATTTTAGGAAATTTTGAGGAGATTTATTTAGGTAAAATTAAGCTCAAATATGACCTTAATTTTTTAAGATGAAAACTAAGAAAAATGAGTCAAGTTTTCATGTCTACAGTAATAATATTGATTGAAGACCCTATGTCGATCAATACCTGCTTGAAATGTGTATGGTTGATACATGAAATTATATGAAGCGATGGGTCAACTATAATAGTAGAGAATATTTTAATTTCATGATCATAAAACTGAATCATGGGCTCTTGGCGCTATTGCACATGTCCCACAAAATTTGTAAATACTTTTGGGTCTTGGGACTGAACTTCTATGGACCTTAAAATATCCATTAGCATCGACCTGTTCTTAGGAGACTACTGCATTATTTCATATATTGATAGATTTATTAAGGCTATCTATAGGCTTTGGATGTGCCTATTTCTTATGGTCACCATCAGTATAGTTGGTGGGCCTAGTAGATTGTTCTATGTTGGCCTTGGTGGGGACGCAGCTTGAATCCTGACTGGTGCAGGAGGAGGACCTAGCTAATTGTACCTCCTATTCTTGGTGATGACATTCACCATACTTATGAAGCCCTATGTAGGCAAATCAATCCACAATTGGTTCACTTGGTCGGTGTTGTTCCTTAGAGGCTCATGGTTTTGCAAGGGATTTTTGAATATTCTCATGTTTTAATTATTTGGAGCCTGAGGATTATCAAAAATTAATGCATTTCTATCAATCATGTTCTACACCACATGCTTCAAACTATGACATCCTTAAATTTCATGCCCTTTCTGCCTATGGTAAGAACAATATTGATCCTCTATGAATCCTCTTGATCTCGATTGGTTTGGATTGAGTAATTTAATCTCGGGTAAGGTGATGGCCTTAGCCTCACACAATTGATGAAAAATTGATGCCATCATCTTCGACAATGGTGTAAAATGGTGAGGAGGGTGTTGTTCCTTATTTTTACCCTATTTCTTATTATTGCATTGATTGTATTGCACAAGGGGAGGTTGAGCCTAATAATTTTGTTGTTGTTGGTCCTTGTCCCCCTTCTGGAGGTTCAATACTACTTGATTCATGTTGGCTGGCTTAGCTTGGTGATTTTGATTTTTAGTGTTCTTATTGTTCCAATCCTTTTTGGTCTAGAGTTTCAAGTTACCCTCTTGTAACTTGATATCCTCAATAACCTTGGCTTGTGCCAAAGCCTACTAAAATGTCTGATATTGTTGCAATTGCAATAATAGTAAGATGCATTTTGCACAACTCTTAGTGAACATTCGAGTTAATTATATTGTTGCAATGGAAAATGGTAGCTTAGCCATTATATTTCTCCATATATTTCCATATTCCATGATTGGCTCATCATCGTATTGCATTAAAATGGACAAATCGAAAAAATTTGTTTTTTTCTTGATGCCAAAGGAGAAGCATTCAAGAAAAGTATTTACAGTTGTTCAAATCTAGTTATGTTATACCTTTTTAACTAGTTGAACCATTCTGGGGTAGGGCCTAAAAGGGTCATGATGAAGGTCCTCAATAAAAAAGCATCATCACTTTGTATTTGAAAGCACATGTTCATAAAACTCATGACATGCTCCTACGCATCTTCATCTCCTTCAAATTTATCCAACTTTGGCATCTCTAAGTGAATGAGATACACTAGAGTAGGCACTAAGGGGCATAGAGGCACATTGTGTTTTTTTTAAAGGTAGGTTTTTGATATACTGTACCTTGTTTTTCAATGGATATTACCTTTTCTACCAAGGTCTTGTAGGCCTGTGAAGATAGAATCTCATCCAACCTGAGAGGTCTTTGAGGAGATTTTAGATGTAGATTCTTCTACGATTGAGGTGGAGGACTAGGTTCATCCTCCATGTCCACTAAGTAGATCTCAGGATATTGTTGTTCTTGATCCTCTCCTTCTATTTCCTCATATTGAGTACACCCATGGTGTTCGAGCGCTTGGCACTATAACATGTTTTGGGCCATATAAAGAGTATGATTTCTAGTATGCTTAGGGCATAATTCAAGCTACAAAATAGCTCGTCTATGATATCACTCTCTGTATTAACTTTGAGTAAGTAAATTGGCATGAGCCAATCTATCTTCTCTCTCTACATACTCCTTTTTGTCAAGGATGTATTGCTCATGCATGCACTTCTCATACAGACGTTGCCTTAAGAACCTTTGCCATTGAGTATCCTTGTTTTCGATGTGCTCACGCTCTACACACACATATTCCAATTGATCATGGAAGATCTGTTGCCTTTTCTCTAACACCAATTTCTATGATCTATCTATAATATCAATATTATGTGGATTCTAGTGGTTTAGCTCAGTTCTAGGGGCTTTATTGGTGTAATCCCTAGTAGACTTATCTACAGTACTCTTACCTCTATCCATGTATATGGCATTCATGTTTTCTAGTAGTCTATTATCTATACTCCCTATATATATGGGGCATGCATGCTTTGAGGGCACTACGAGCACTCTCTTGGATCAATGATTTATATGTGTGTGCTCATGCTATGTGAACTTGTAGAGTGAGTGAGTAGTTGGGGCTTTATAACCTAGTTGGCCTAGGACCTAATCTAGTTTGTCCAACTGTTTAGTTCTCTAGGGTTTATTTGGGGGTGTACCATTAGCTCCCAATGTGGCCAAATCTATAGTGAACTTTCCAAGTCCACTAGGGTTTGGCATCTTCATGGGTCTGTGCTCTGATGTAGCCCTTTTGTCTTGCCCTTGATCGGGTGGATTTTCTTGTTTTCTATCCTGGGATGGTGGGGGCTTTGAGCCACCCTTAGATATATCCCTCTAGGAGTGTGTGTTACCTCCTCTAACTAGGATATTCTAAATAGAATCTCCATACATTAAATTGTCCCCTATAATACTCATTGAGATTTGAGTCGGTATTTGCCAATAGATTGGGTTCATGGGATTTGAGCCAATGGATGGATATGATGCCCACCATAATTGAACTCTATTAGTGGTTGGATATGAATTCCAACTCACTAAAATTTAAATGTTACGTGGTGTGTGAGGTTTCATTTTAATTTTGTGAAAAGGAGAAAATGCATCAAAGAGCACCCATGATTTTTCCTATATGCCTAGGAAATTTACATTTTGAATTTAGAAAGATGCAAAACTAAATGCTATTTTCCAAATCATAGAATGCAAAATTACATTAGATATTGACCTTTAGATAGGCCCCAAGAAAGAAAACCCTAACACAAAGATTTAATGCTAGTTGCTATTATGTATCATAGCTAACAGACAACTAAATTTTAGTCATGGGTGACAACCACAACTAATAATGCTAGCTATTATTATCAACCATAGCTAACAATAGACAATGTAATTTTCATTATTTTTCTCTCTAAATTTGGCTAAATGATCTAATTAGCCTACTAACAGGAAAAATATAGAAACATGGAAATCACAAAGAAGGGAAAATTACGTGGAATCCCTCATATGATCAAGAGATAGGTTTTTTACTATCGTTTTCTCTATTTTCTACTAGCCATGGCTATCAAGTGTGGTTGAGATGCTAGTCATGGGTGTTAAACACAGTGATACTATGTGCCATGGCTTTCAAGCGTGGATAAGACCCTACAACACAAAAACATAGAGAAATCAATAAATACAAAGAATTTTGTGGGTCCCTTCCATGATCAACATTTGTACGATCCCCAAAAACATGCACCTAAGCTATTGTATCATTAATACCAAGAATAAAACATTAAAGTATGCATAACAATTAGTTAACAAGGATGTGAAGCCTTATTTTATTAAATCATGATAAATCTCGGTTACAAGTAGGTCCCTCTGAGGGATACCAGAATCTTGATACAATGAATACAATGTTTTGAATCCCCTAAACAGGGTTGGTGTAATCCATAGATTCTTTGGATTTGACATGAATTGCTCAAGGCTTATGGATATCTTCTTCTCACTTTCTTGGAGGAAATTGATGCCAAGAATGCTTCAAATATGTCAAGAATTTATAATCTACATTCAAGAAACAAAAAAGCACAATTAGGAGCATATGAGGCCTCTCATGATGAGGCTCTTGTTGAAGATTTGCAAAGAATGTAATAAAACTTGCAATAAAACATAAATATATGTCAATATAAGCAAATATATGTGCAAGAATGTTAAACTAATGTAAAGTATGCTTGAAAATAAGTAGATCTAGCTGATTTAATCTACAATTTGCAAGAAAGAACATGAAATAAGGCTATCTAAGAAGATAAAGTAAATCTAGAAATTATTGATAAAACAAGGTAAAGCTACCTCTAATCTCTCAAATTAACCATATAAATGTGCTAATGAAGGTTAATATAATCTAGATCTAACTAATTACATGAATGAAATTGAAATAATATGGCTAAAATAGAGGGAAAAGTGATTCAAACCCTAGACATGGGTTCTAAGTGTAGTTGGATCTGTTAGCCATGGCTAATAGTCGCAGTTGAGGGAAAAATATTTTTTCTCTTGCAACCAACACTTGTAATTGCTAATTCCTTCAAGGAATTGATGATCAAGGTTTACCTCTTTGTTCTATAATAGGTTGGTAGTGAAGCTCACTCAAATTTTTAATGGAAGTGGTTCAGTTGGCAAAGCTTACTCCTCAAGCTCTTAGGATCTTCATTGCTTCAAATGCAGTCATGATTCTCCAAATGGATAGCATGTAGACACTCCTCAAGGGTTGTATATGGATCTCCAATTTAGAAGGGCTTCATTGCATTCACTTGAAATATCTTCTAGACATTTTCCCCAATTTGGAGGGGATCTTATAGCACTCTCAATTCCTCATCCTAGCTTCCTTGGGAAGCCAAGATCAAGAATTGGGAGGTTGGAGTAGTTAGGAGGAAGAATCTAGAAGCTTCCTTGCTTGAAACCATTTGAAATCTATTGCCATAGCCATTTTAACTAATTTTGGCTTGGCTCAGGAGTCTGATATAGTTGCAAAGCTAGTTGCGGCTCTTAAGCATAGCTAGAATCCTAGCCATGGGTGTCAATCATGGCTAAGACCTTAGCTGCAGATGCCATCTATGGCTAATATTGAGTAGGCCAAATATGCCTAAATTGAGTGGTTAGAATCACTACTTAGAATCACTACTTTGCCTTGAAAAGGTCCAAGATCATTCATATGGTCTGCAATGATGCCCATATGAGTAGTCTCCTAAACATAACATATTTTAGGTGTCTATAGTTTTTAAGAGCACAAAATTAGAGCTATTAAAATTGATAAGAATTAGTTTAATAGAAAAGTATTCAAGCCAAGGAATATAGCCACATTATCACCAATAAACCTGCACATGTAATGACAATATTTAGATTTAAAGTTTGCTTGGAAAGGAGTGATAAGAAGTAGCATTATATGCTATTTTTATAATTGTAATAAGTACAAGAATAAGTTCTCAAATTCAGTAGATATGTGTTTAAAAACACAAAGAAAGGTATTAAAGGGTTGTAGAAACTTTTGTGAAGAAAAATCACCAAAGAAGTGGTAAAACCACCATAGTGAAGAAGCCACTGAGAGCAATCCACCAAACCTATGGAATGTAGAGGAGGATCTATCATGAAATCCATCAAATGAGTTGCCAAAGAGGTGAAATTTTCACCAAGGAATAACCACCAAAGTTGTATTGTTGACTTGGGATGGAAGAGCAAAGCACCACCACCATAAAAAATTCCATTCAAGGAAGATAAACCACGTAGGATGGACAAGTAGCATTAGTTGGACATCACAAGGTGGATGTGAAAGAAGGTAGAACATTGAAGAAAGAAAATTAGAGCACCAAGAGATATTTGCATAAGTGGACATTAGAGAGAGCAAAAGGAAGATGCCACATGGTCGTTGAAATGCCCAAGAAAATATAACACTTGGAAATATTTCAAAACCACTTATTTCTTAGTGTTACCTAGTGAAGAGGCATGAAGAAAGGGTAAGCATTTATTTAAAAGGGAATAGACGTTTCTTGATATGTGACATTATTAAGTCTAAACACCAAATGCCTTGGGTGAATTAAAATGTTCAAAGCATCTATTAATATACTTGTTGTAGATACAAAATCAAAACACCATAAATAGATATAAAGATAAATTGAAATCAATAGACAATATTGCACAAAAAGAGATGATTTTTATTATTAATGGGGGGAGCCTCAAATCTCCAATGTTACAATGAAAGAATTGATTTCTTTGATACAAATATTTACAATAGCTAGGGTTCTTTGAAATCCTAGCAAACAACATTGGTGGTGTCTTCAATATTGCTTTTGATCCCAATAGATGTGAGTGGGATTCGTGTTATCCAATACTAGGCCACTCCAGCTTAAGAAAATACACAACGCTAATGTAACACTTCTAGATTTGCACACAATAAAATAGCAAATAAGTTAGTAGAAATTGTGAGGGCTCCATAATGTGAGGCCCTCTATAATAAATACAAAAACCCTAGCTATATGATGTAAATAGCATGAAAAGAAACTAAAAATGCATGGAATGAAATAACAATAAAAATATTTACCTTGAGATGCTTGTTATTTTATAATCTATGATATTTGTCATAGGAAATCGGTGCAACAATGCCCTAGCATCTCCCGAGGCTAGCAGGGTTGCAGATATCTAGTGTAATATGCCCACAGGCACTCGACGATAATAGAAAATACCTATGGGCACTCAAGAATGGTAGAGGGCACCTATAGGTACTTGGCGGTAGAGGAGAAGTGCTCAAATGTTCTTGGAAGTGATAAAGAGTGCTCAAATGTGTTCGATATTTGATGTGAATATTTGTAGAAGCATATATAGCTGGGTGAGAAGGGTGACAATGGATTCGAGGTTTATGGTGAGTGAGGACGAAAGGTGAGAGTACTTGGATACTTTAGGGAACTTGGGGGCAAATGGATTAATAAAATGACTTAGGTGTTGAGCATCAAAATGGATCCTATTAATAATCCACATTAGGGCATGTTAGAGTTTGAGCGACATGAATTGTGTGGCTCAGATTAAAACACATCAAAGGGTGGATATTAATTTGGGTGTGTGGCATGGATTGATGTATATGGATGTCTAGGATTAAGTTAAATAAAATGGCTGGGATTTATTCATATATATAATATTTATATTTATTAAATATATAAAATATAATATTAAAATATTAATATTAAACATATATTTAACAAATATGCCTAAATATATAAATAAATGGAAAATATGGTGGGAAGACCTAGATGGATGACAAGTGGATAGATTTTGGTGTCTACATATATCCCTTTTTGTACTGCATTGCATGAAACACAATGCAATGCAAAAATACAAGACACCTATTTTGGCTAGGTGCAGAAGTAGCTTTTCTCTTAAGATTCAACATGAGCTTGAAGACAAAAGAATTAAAGAATTTGGATTTGCGTAGCTCACCCCCTCAATTGACGAGTGATTTTATGGATAAATATCACAAGCTAATTGAAAAAACTATGCAAATTAATCATGGACGATATGAATGATGTAAATGTGATATCATTTTTGCCCCAACAGTGAGAAGAGGATTGGTGAAAAATATGGAATTATGCATAGATTTTTACCCAAATAGATGAAGGGTTTTGTGAAAAAAGTGATGAAAAATGTGTCTATTTTTGCCCCAATAGATGAAGGAATTTTTGCCAAGTGTAGATACCATGATCATGTAATATGTATCCTTTTGTGGGAAAGTCAAAAACCAAATGTGGTTGTCCTAAATTTGGGGTGATTCGATGTTGTTGAAGAATGTGCCTTTGGGCATCATTGATATGCAAGGATGAAATATGCAAATATAAAATATAATCAACTTCGGAGGGCCAACTAGTGACTGTTGAATAATCCCTATCATAAGAACCAATCACCCTAGATATAACCATTCACCATGATGATTGTCAAGGAGAATTTAAAGTATGAAATGTGATTTTTTCCATGTTTTAAGCCCCACGAACTAGGCCATCAATGATAGTTTTTGAGCAAATTCTTCTTGGCATAGTTTCACCTAAAAATTGAAGTACCAAATGTGATTGTTATTTCAAACAAGGAGATAAGTGGTGATAACGATGACCAAGTGTCCTTATGGTAATTTATTCATCTTACCAAATTTAATAAATGCAAATCATTGCAATAACTGAGTATATAGAATAAACTACTAGATACAAAGTTCACTTGAATGCTATTTGAACTTGGTAAATATGCAGATGTTATGATTGAAAATGATTTAGAAATTGTAGACACCTAAAACACATCATGTCGATGGCGACTACTCATATGGACATGCTACAAGACCATATGGAAGATCTTGGACAGACTC
This sequence comes from Wollemia nobilis, assembly GCA_028583015.1. NCBI lineage: Eukaryota > Viridiplantae > Streptophyta > Pinopsida > Araucariales > Araucariaceae > Wollemia > Wollemia nobilis. The sequence continues at coordinate 1,036,171 of JAQPPZ010000505.1, forward strand.
CAAGATAGAGCAGTGGTTCTAACCACTCAATTTGGGCTCCTTGGCCTAATCAGTCTGAACCGTAGCCTAGACCTATGGTCTATAGGCTGAACCATGGCTGAGACCTACGGTTTATAGTCTGGACCACAGTTGTAACCTACGGTCTTAACTAAAGTTCAGTTGGCCTTCATCCGAGCCAAATCGGTTTGAACGACCATTTGTTCTAGAAGAAGGTGGTTAGAGGATGGAAGCTTCCAATCCAACTATCCTAACCACCCCTTCTTGATCTTGGCTTCTCCATGAAGCCACCCCTAGCCCTGGGACATCCTATAAGTACCCCTTCAAAATAGGGCAAAATATATAGAGCATATAGAGCATTTTGATAGTGAAGCGCTATTGAAATATTGTATGAGAGAGAGCATTTGGAGATCAAAGCAGTGAAGCCCTATCGAATTGTGGACTCACTTGAGTGCATAGAGAGAGCCTTGTTGCCATCACCATTGTCAATTTGTCAAGCATCATGATGAATTAGGCCATGGATGCCCTAAGGACCTAGGAGAGCCAAGAAATGCTAATTTGGGCAAACAGAGGCCCTATTCAATGATTCAACCACCAAACCTGTCATAGGACACCGAAGGTGACCCTTGATCATCAATTGGACAAGGAGGATCAAGCCCACTACCCTTGAATTTGGAGGGCAAATCTACTTGGTTGCTCGTCATGGCTTTCAACCATGGTTTATAGTGTAGACCGCTCATCAGAGCTACGGTTTGCAATAGAGGTGAGATCTCCTTACTATTTCTTCTTCCAGTTTATGTAGATAGGATAGATTAATCATTTTACTACTTTATTTGGTAGATTAAAGACTTTGACTAACCGGGTTAAATATTTTATTAGTTTATTTCCATATTGGCAAGTAGGACCTAATTAGATTATTTTTATGCTTTAATGCTTCATTTTGTATAATGTATGTCATAGATTGATAGTTGTATTTCTTGTTCATATATTTCCATCAATCTTGATAGGATTTGCATATGTTTAGCATAGTTTATGCACTTTCTTGATTTTATGTCATTATGCTATTCTCATGCCATTTGTCTTTAAAGGGCCTCATCATGAGAGGCTTCCTATGCTTTTGACATTCTTGTGTTGTTTCTTGATCGTAGGAGATAGGTTTTAAAGGAGCTACAACCATCCATTTCCTTCCTCAACATGAAGAAGAGGGTCTACTCCACCCTAGAGCAGTTCATGTCACCCTGAAGGGCACTTTGAAATCACACCTACCCTTGAGAGGGAAATAAAATACATCCTATTGTAACAATTGTATCAAGATGATTATCCCTAAGAGGGATGTACTTGTAATTTGAGTTTGGCATTGAAATATAATGGAATAAAGCATCTTTTATTGATCATCTCATTGTCAATTTCTTGTTCTTGTATGCATTTTGTATTTTTTTGTCAATTCTTGCAATAGGATACATTAGGTGTGAGCCTTTTTGGTGGTTACAGAAGGCGATCACGGTGGCACCCCATAAAAATAGACATCTGACTATGTTTCTTGTGTTTCTTGGAATTGTAGGTATAGACCATAGCTATCAGCTATGGGCCAACAACTGAACCATAGGTACAACATATGGTTTATAGTCTGAACCACAGATCAGACCTATGGTTTACATCTGACAAAGCAGACAATAGAAAATAGAGTGCAGATCGGATGAGGACCTGAGGTAGGCCCTATTTTCACCCTCTATTTTTTTATTTTTTCTCTATGTTTTCTAGAGAACAAAAATTGAAACATAAATTTACTAAGGCTAAAATGAAATGAAAATGGATTAGGTCCTTAGGTTTCTCTTTCTTAGTTTTTGATAGGCGCTGCTAGGAACAATGGATCTATGATTGTAGTCCGCCCTAGACTCCAACGTGCTTGATAGCATTGTATGTTTGGTGTGCATGTGTGAGGCCCAAGTAGTGGCCATTATCATCGTAATATGCATTGTCTAAAGGAGCATCTAGAATAGCTTGCATTTTTTGAATTTGAAACGTTATTTCATTTGCATAGCATATAGAAAATGAGCATGAGTGCTATATGATGCATTTCTTTTATGTAAATTAAAATGAACCACACACACCATGTTTCATTTAAACATCAGTGGCGTTGGGCTCTCACATCCAACCCATTTGATTGATACCAATAGTGGATGTCATTACCACTTGGTTGGCTCATTTGAAATTGTATTATCGGGACCCACTCATGGCCAAGGCCGACCCAAGAACTATCATATCCATGCAAAATAGCATGCACTCATCTTCGAAAGAGTGTATCGCTGTGCACGGTGTGTTGGGTGAGGGTTGGTAGTACCTATGCTACCTCATTGAGTATGGACTTCACTACCATATTCGGCTTGTGCGAGTATATAGGTGAAAACCTTTGAACAAATTGAGTATAACATCAACTTTTCAAAACATGATAAGGAGTTCTATATTGATACAACAAATCATTGAAACACATCAAACAGTTTAGGGCTCACTTTTAAAATGTAAAGGAGATAATCACATTGTTTACTTTGTATGCTTCTTTATTGCTTAATTCATCAAGATAAGGCCCTCCTTGAGGCCAAAATTTTTAGTAAGAGAGGAAACCTCTCGAGTCTTGCTTAGTCGGTTCATCATGATGACTAGGCATGATAGAGCTCAATCATGAGCTAATGAGTCGGAGAGTTCATGGAGAGGCTCTGAATGCTTTCGATGTTCTCCTGAGGAGCTTTCAGACCTTGCACGCCTCCTTGCTAGGCGTCACACTCATCATGCACCTGAGGATCCAATCCTCCTAGCATGACATTCTGATAGTCATCGTGAGCTCCCTTCGTCATGTAGGGGGTTCACCCATACAGATCATGGGGTTTCCTCACACACAGTGAGAACCCACATCATTAGGTCTCCACCTAGTGAGATAGAGAGTTGTGGATCTTACTCCATGAGTCGGTCATATAGGGAATCTGAGTCTCATGCAGCCCATGAGAGGTGACTACTCCAAGACCAATTGGAGGAGGCACGTAGTGAGCGTAAGCATCTAGAGCATGAGTGCATAGAGAAAAAGAGATTGCATCAACAAAGGTTGGATGAGCTCCAATGATATGAAGAGAGGATTTACCAACAGAAAGCATGTGAAGAACAATCATGTGAGGTAACTCCCAAAAAGAAGCTCATACCTAGAGTGCTTAGGCAACAAGTCAACGTGATGCACCTAGTGCATCGTCAAGAGTTGCCACTTAAGCAAGTAGATAGCCATTCCTCTAGATAGATAGACATACCTAGGGTTATCGAAGAACAATAGAAAGAGATGTTTAAGGATCCCATGTGTAAGCATGAGGTCAAAAGTAGTCAAGTCTGACAGGTGAGCAATGTCAATGCTCGAAAGTCATCACAATCCTTGGGGTATATACAGTCTATTCCACCATATAAGGAACCTATGATTACTTTCCATAAATAGGAAGTCAAACCTATCCCTATCAAGGAATCTAATCCTCCATTGCATATCATAGCGAGGATAAAGCAGATTGTGTATAAGCGAGTGTTGGTGGATACAAGATCATCGATTAATATCATCACCACCTCAGCATTCAAACATCTCAAAATTCCATCATCCCACATCAAGGAAACAACGTTAATGTTGCAAGCCTTTAACGATGTGGAATCCCCTACAGTAGGCACAATAGTCCTCCCCATCGAGGTGGGACAAAATATTATTCCTACATTGTGCTACATTTTAGAGGGATCAAGACAGTATAATCTGCTGCTTGGAAGACCATGGATAAGAGCCATGGAGTGTGTGCCATCAATAGTGCATCAGTGCATTAAGTACACCCATGGAGGTGAAGTCCATATAGTTGAGGTGGACCCAGATCCCTTCAAGTATTATAAACCTGAGGATCATCCATAGGAACCTGGTGAGGCGCCTATGCATCTGCAAGTTAAATAGGATGAGTCTATCCAAAGTTTGGATGTAGCCTTGCAGACTGTGGTGGAGTTACCATCCCCACCGCTATCACCGATAGAGTCACCTATGACCCCTGCATTCTCGACACTGCTTAGCAGGGAAGGATTGATGAATGCCCTCACAGAGATGCTCATAGCTACTTTGGAGGTGTCATTAGAGGATCCTCATACTCCTATCAAGGAGGAAGAACCTAGCATGGTCATGGATGCATCCGAGTGTATCACACCATCTTCATCCATCATGTCACCAGATAGTCCTCATGAGGATGATGGTGAATATGAAGAGCTTATAGAGGCCAACATTACGATGCTACCCACCATAGAGTCCATTGAGGATCTAGGTCAACTTTTCATCGAGTCTCTACCTGTGGATCCTATCCTGGAGACATCGTATGAGTATGAGGAAGGTTCAGTTATCATGACTAAAATAGGATAGCCTCAGTATGTTGATGAATTACCTATGATGCATGCAGTTGTGGAGTCTTCTCATGAGTTTGTGGGAATGGTTGACATTAGGCCAGAAGATCAAGTGATTCCTAATCACATAGAGCCAGAGATGGGGTAATCCAATGGTGTTTCCACATTTCTAGGGCTAGAACCTTTGAAATTAGTCACTCCTGACTCATTTCTCATGGCACCATCTCAAGAGCACAAATAGGTAGGTTCCTCACATCAGATTGGGGGTACCAAAACTGACACAGTTCAACACAACGAAGTGAAACAACAACTTGAGCTGAGTCATAGGCATGAGCATGTGGATAGCACTGATGAAGTGTGTCATCAAGAAGCTTCCACATCAACTCAAATGAAGGAAATAGGTGATTTACAATTACCTAATGGATCCATAGCATCCACTTTTCTATTTCCTTCAAATGACAAAGGTATTTCGAATCAGTCATTGGAAATACATATGAACTCTTTGTTAGTCTTGCAATCCATTCTAAGCCATCTAGAATGGATGGAGCATCGAATGGATGAGCAAGATAAGGCATTGTATTTTATCAGGAACCAATTTGAAAACCTGGGATCACAAAAGCAACCCTTGTTTGAGGCTGAATCGCTTCCTGTGCAAGTACAGGAAAAGCCTCAGTGAAAGCAAAAGCCCATGTGGCCAACCCAACCATTGGATTCTCAAAGCAAACCAATGTGGGTCAAGAGCCCAAAATAGTCATAGCATAGTGGGACTCCATTAAAAGAGTCTATGTCTGACATATTTTAGAAGTTGCAAGAGGCTAAGGTCATCACCTTACCTGATATCATCCCTTTAAACCCAAATAGAGTTAAACCTATGGGTTACAGGGAGCATCACTATTGTCTCTATCACCGAATAGAGGGTCATGGCATTCAATATTGTCATGAATTTAAGAGTGTGGTGCAACATCTGATAGATAGTGGGGTTTATCATGTAGATGGTTCTCTCATAGTGCCCCAACATGCTGAAGTGGAGGTCACACTTCCTCAAGAGTGACCCCGAAGTCGTCAGTCACCTCGTAAGCCCAATAGGCCAGTGCAATGAGTAGTTTCATTTCAGATGACTACTCTAACTTTGTTCCAAAAGTTACATGAGGCAAAGGCATTCATATTGCCCGAAGTCAAGCATAGGGCATCCAAGACTGGGTCACCTGATGGGGGTCCCTTTTGTGTGTATCATCGAGTGCATGGACATGACATTCGAGGTTGCCATTCATTTAAGAGGGTCATCCAAGACCTAGTAGAATGGGATATGATCCATGAGGATGGTTCTCTCGTTCACCCATGCCGAAGCATAGGTACACCAGTGAGGTCCATTCTTCACCTAGGAGAGTTGATTTTTGTCACTCTTCCTAAACAAGTTGATTACTTTTCAGTGAATAGCATGCACATTGGGGGTCTTCAAGGTAGCATACCTTTCCCACCAGCCACGCCAAATTTGATAAGGAAAAATGAGGAATCTAGAGGTATTGCACCTCCCTCACCATCATCGAATGGCACACACACTAGGGGTACATAGGGCAGCATGCCCTCCCCAAAAGGCTCCAAGGGTTCCTAAAACCACTTGGTCATGTCAATCAAAGGCCTCGAGGGTTTGTTCAAAACCGCTCGGTCATCCTAAAAGGCTCCAAGCTCATCTATGAGTAGTTTGGTCAATCAAAAGGCACCAAGAGTTTATAAAAAATTGCTTGGTCAACCCAAAAGCTCCAAGGATTCTTAAAATATCACTTGGTCATCCCAAAAAGTCCCAAAGGTGCTCATAATCCCTTTGGTCAAACCCAAAAGGCTCCGAGGGTTTGCTTAAAACCGCTCGGTCATCCTAAAAAGCTCCAAGGATTTTGCTGAAAAATTGCTTGGTCAATCTAAAGGCTCCAATGATATTTCCTCATCATTTGGTCACTCCTAAAGGCTCCAGAGGCATGTACTCACCGTTTGGTCAGATATGAGGCTCAAAACTCATAAAAATTATAAAATCAATAAAATCCAAAAAAATTGGTAAAGCATAAAATCCAAAAATATTTGCATTTGCATTTGAATTTTGCATTTTCATTTTGCATTCACACATGCATCCACTACATTATTGCATTGCATATAGGCATTCATCATCCATTGCATTCCATAGTAGGAGGGATTATGTTTGTCAATCTTACAAATGACACCACGTTTGTGTCTAAATCATGCATCTCTGCATTTATCATAATCCATCATTCATGTGAGTAATTGTGTTTTTCAACACAACCTATTTTGTTGCTATGGAGAATATACTAGGGTTTTTCGGTCATTCAACCATACCTAGAGGTCTTATCAAGAGTTGATAGAAAGCTTGCTTTGCTTTTGTAGTTGAGGTCTAGTTAGTATAGCCCTTAGCATATCAGAATCCTATCACTAATCAAAAAATTAAACAATCCTAACAAGGACTAGGGGAAGATGAAAGTCGTGAAGCAGGACCGGGTATCCTGAGGCGAAAAGAGTTATTCTTGCTTATCCCTCTGTGTGGATGGTATGGGAAATGTTGGCAGTTGGAAAAAGGATAGGTTAGTTCCCTATTCAGAATCCCTTGCTTACGATAAAATGAGCAATATCCCAGAGTGATATCCCACATCAATCCTCAAGATTGATACCCTAGATCGATATCATAGATCGACTTCCCAGATTGATATCCCATATTGATATCATAAGATCGATATCCTCAATCGATATACCAGAAATAGTTTCCCAAAGTAAATCCCCAAAGGGAGGTTTCTGAAGAAAATTATCACATGTAAATGCCGAAAAGTGAAGATCAAATGAAGATCAAAAAATAGGCTCAAATCAAGTTCAAAGTGAAGATCAAATGAAGATCATAAATCAAAGTTCGAGTGGAGATCAAATGAAGATCAGAAATCCAGTTCGAAGAGAGATCAAATGAAGATCCAGAGATAGTTCAGAGTCAAGATGGAATCGACTCCCTTGCTTCACCACATATGAGCAAGTATCCCAAAAATTGAAGGATAGAAAGGAAGGAGCCTGAATCCCTAGAATTGTTGGCACTACTGTACCTTACGCATGATGATATGTCTGATACACTTGCATTTTGTTTGTGTGCAGACCAATGTTTGAATGTGGAAGAGCTAGCTTCAGGTGTCCTGCATTGCCTAGTGGCTTAGTCCAACTAAAATCTAAACTTAGGATTGGATAAGACATTTGTGGAGCCCCTATCTTAGCAATGGGCTGAAAGAATCCCACCTGACATCGGGGAATGCTCGTGTCTTATCTTAATATACTCATGTGCACACACAGGGATAATGAACAGTTAGGGCCTATCCTAGCAAAAGCCTTGCACTTCAGAAGTCTAGTGTGGTTAGTATGCAACTTTTGATAAGTCTACTAGGGTGTTTGAGTCTCATGGAAAACCTCAAAAATCTCTCTAATAGCAACAAAATACCAAATATCGCAAACCATATAAAATCATCAAACTGCAAAGTATCGAGTCCATGATACATCATTATATAAAGCACAATCAAGATATAGGATAGATACCAGATGGATATTAGAAATAATATTTAGATGACCACTGACTATATTGTGCATATTTTTCAAACTTGCAAAAGAAAATAGAATGACACATTATATCATTCACATCATACAACTGCATACCATTGCATTTCATATATGGGTGATTAATTGATTAAATTCTTATCTTGAGGATTTTCAATTACATTCATGATTTTTATACATTCTATGGTGTCATCCATTAGATTGATAAACACATATTGCATTCATTCCTTATGTTTTAAGTGATTAAAGCATACAGGTTCATTTACATTAGATTACCATCATGTAAATAATGCATTACATACATTGCATTAGCATATCGTGACATCGTCATAAATTAAATGCATGCAATAAAGCAAAATCAAATATGCATTTAAGTAAACATCACATCCATATGCATCCATCATACATCGCACATCTAAGCATCTAGATCACTGCATATCATCATCATCATAAATTAAATAGCTATCTAGTGCATGTCATCCATACATCACATCATATAGCATCAAATAAACATAAAATTAAAAACATATACAAGTACACATAATGAGCCATAAATGATCAAATCATATATATATATATATATGTGTGTGTGTTTGTGTGTGTGTGTCCAAAAGAGTACATCAAGAGTACAAAATACTCATAGGCTACAATCGTGTAGGTCCTAGACCTTACACCAAAAATGATACATATACAAAAATGTAGCCTAGATCTGATAGAGCCCTAGCTCTAGCCTGCTCCTCCTGAGCTGGAGCTCTCACCGCCTCCCTCAACCCTATGCTCTAGAGCCTACTCTATAGTCGGCTCTAGTGCCTACTATGTGCCCTACTGAGGGCCCTATGTGCCACCTAATCCAAAGAGGCCTAGCACATGGGATACTGGTATCTCTATGCTGAGACCTATGACTAGAGGTCATAGAAGACTATCGTCTCTGGTCCTAGTATGGGAGCTGCCTCCATGTGTGCTAGAGGACCTATGTGTCCTCTCGGTCCTATGAGTCCACTGACTAGAGCTCATTATGGACTACCTCATAGTCCTAGACCTAGTCCTCTGAGACCCCATAGCATGTGAATCCTCTAGGACCTCCCCACCTATCAACTTGATGTGACCCTCCAATTGGTCTATGCGAGCTACCCTAGATGTGTGCCTAGCATTGGCATCCACCAACTGGTCCTATAAGCATTGAATATCTAACATCGGGTCACGACCACCTAGTAATAATGATAATGGTGTAGTTGGAGGTCCCATAATATCCTAGGAGGATGAAGGATCCCCCTCTATACCCTAAGAAAATATCGCTCTGTAATAGCCTCACCCCACTATGCTAGTGCCACATCACGTGCACTAGTGAGATCATGGACCTGAGTCTCTACCATTATAGCCCATGCTGTAAGACTCATGATCTACTCCTAAGCCTCAACTAGCTACCTATCCCTGTGAGCTAGCTTCACCTCTAGAAGGGTGATAGAAGTATCCCACTACAACTATTGAGTCTATAGCCTCCCAACCTAACTCTACAAGTCAATGATCTGAGCTAGGAGCTATCCTACCTCACTATTAAGAGGTACCTCACCCTCCTTGGATCCCTCAGCCTCCTCCTCAGCCTCTACCTATGGAGCCTCCTCTATGATGGCCTCTATGCCCCATCCACCCTCAATCCATTGGTGCACCCTACGCCCATCTGGATCGACCTCTACCTCTACCTGGTCATCTACCCTACCTAGAGGTCCTGATCCCTACCACTATAGTAGGGACCACCATGTGTCATATGTTGGGGTGGTCCTAGCCCTATCATCCCTAGACTCCTAGAAATCATCAACCTCATCTCCAAGTGTCATAGGTTGAATCCATGATAGGTGCATCTCCAAGACTAGATGCCTATAGACAAAAGGAATATCTAGGATGTCCTACACTAGGCCAAACTACCATAGGATATGAGAGTAGAACTGGTACTCCCTAACCTTGACCTTATGACCGAGTAGCCACCTATCTCGGTGAGCCTATCATAGCCACTCACCTACCTCTAGCCAATCTAGGCAATCCATGTAGGGATGCCACTCAATGTCATCTGGCCCGAGCACTACAAATCATGCAATGTAATGATCAACATCGCCAGCATGGGTCCTGCTCTAGAATCCCTCCTCCTCTCGAGGCCAGCACATGGTGTAGCACTGATGCTGATCATCGATGGTAGAAATGTGAAGGGGTAGCTCTACGGGATGCTCTATCCTAATATGCTACCAGCCCCAGATCTGTAGTAGCAGGCTGCAACTAATACCATGATGGCTCTAACTAGTGATCTGGTACAACTCCTAATAGAGCTGGCATAGTAAAGTGCTCCCCTAGGCTAGGAGCAGTGGTTGAGTAGTGGAGCTCTGAATAACTCTCCTAACACTAGCCAGGAGGTTCCAAGGAATCCTCACACCCGAGGAGTCTAGAAGAACAATCTACACCACCAGGTGCATGAAGATCACCTCTCTCATAGAGAAGATGCACTGACCCTACCAATATCCGATGTGGACTCCTCCATGATCAATCATGCCCTGAGCCTCCTAGCTTCGATCATCGAAGATCACATCAAATATAGGCCCCTTGCTCTAGGAGGAGGAAGAGGTGATGGCCTCACCATCAATAGGGATCCTAAAGATCCGATAGATGTCCTCGAGAGTGATGGTCATCTCACCCATGGGTAGGTGAAAGGTGTTGGTCCATGCATTCCAACGTCGGGCCAACGTAGTCAAATAGGCCTGATCTACCCTAATAGTGGGTAGATCTAGAATGTAGCCAAAGTCGATAGCTCCAAACCATGTCCGCTCTCCAGGAGTGAGTTATCTACGAAGAGTCTTTAGAAGGTCTAGCTCGCGAGATCTAGAGGTCAACCTCTGAAATAAAAGCATTGTATAAGAGAAAATCTAACTAAAAAACAAGCAAAAATAGATAAAAAATGACCTTAAAAATGTCAAAAACATTTAAAAATTGATAAAAAGACAAAAACATGTCACAAAGCATTCAGAAAAATAAAAAAAATCAATTAGGCAAGTCAGAATTGCATTAAATGATATTAATTGCCTATTAAACCTTAGAAAAATTAAAAATTTGATAATTTTTTCTAAAGTCCATGAACCGTGGGTCAACCTTGTGGTCCGCATGCGATCAAAATTTGACCGTTGGAATTTGAATTCCAACCACAATTGATAGCTATGGTCCCCAATCTGACAATTGGGAACCACATCTGCAATTGTGGTCTAGGAAGGATACCCATTTTGGGTCACTTCCTAGCCTCGCTGACCAAAAAAAATTAAAAAACTAATCTAACCTAATCTAGTGTGGGGTTCATTACCAACTGTTTAATGAAATTGATTTACCGCATTACTTAATGTGGTTCATTTTAAATTGGTATTGATTGTGAGGACTCGGTTTTGAGTTACCTTGCCCGCTCCGTGGCCTCCGCTAGTCGATGGTTGTCCAGGATCCACCATCGGGGTATAGGTGTGAGGTATGGTCGAGTTTTAGGTAGCGTTCCAGATCAAGGATGTCTTCTACCTCTCAGAGCTCTCACAAATGTAGTTGCTTTCAAGAAAATAATGAAAAATTCAAATGGGAAAGGCTACTTATAGGTCCTCCTAATTTTGGTGGACCGCAGCTGACACCTGCGGTCCCAGAATTAGGGTTTTCCACCCGTAGGTCCAACCTACGGTTCCCAAAATTTGAAAACTTCAATCGTAGACCATACTCATGGTTTGCAACTAGCATTAAATGCACTCAAACCCCATCGTGGGAAGGTCTAAAATGATAAATTAATGACTCCTAATGGATCAAATTTCAAAAAGAGCAATCAATATTGTAAATTTGGTGATGTTCAAAGCACCAGGATCGATCAATAAATCAAAATTAACAAAAAAATCAAATAATTAAAAACCAAATGCGCCTCGTATTCAGTAATTTACCCTATACACTTGGCGGTTGCAGTGACTTGCGATCCATGCAATCCGACAAGATGAGTAAATTACCATAAGGACATTTGGGGCAAAAATTGTCATCATTGATCTGATATGCTTCTTTTCAATCCCTAAGAAGGCCTTCGAGGCTGGACTGCTCCATGGGAACGAGGTGTTTCATGTCATTTCTCCTATGACATATTTTTAGCAAATCATCGATAACTTGATTCAACACAAATCTAATTGGATTTGTATCATTTTGATTCCCTAAGATGGCTATTGCAGCCTGACTGCTCCATGGGATAGAAATGTGCAAATACTATTAACAGTTGCAATCAGAAGCTGAACTAGGCCTAGCCAAGGCATTAAAATGCTCAAATCTAAATTTGTTTAGATCATTCATTGTGGTCAAGCAACCTCGTCACTTCATACATTGTCATTACCCTCATCGACTCATCGCTTGAGGGGGTAGTCATAATATCAAATCATAATCAAAATCAATAGAAGATCCCTGAGATCGTAGATCCCTTGATCTTGTCAAAATTGTGTTCGTCCTTGCGAATCATTGTCAACAACTATCATAAGCTTACCCCTTTGCTTGGGGAAAATAGCAAATATGATAATTAGTTTGTAACTCTCATCCTTTCGGTTATATAGGCCTAAATCCTATTGTAGCGCCAAAGCTACTCGAATGTCTGATGATGAGTGCAAACTCTTTCAAGTTTAAGCCTCCAAAGAGTTGGAAGCAATGATTCCAGGATGCGCATCCTTTTGCAGGACCTGGGGCATCTAATGTTGATCCGACTAATGATCATCATAGAACCTTCGACATCATTTTAGGAGGTCTATTTTTGCTCAGCATTGTTCGATCTCACAACGCATCTCAAAAGGGGCATCTGTAGACACCTAAAACATGTCATGTCGATGGCGACTACTCATATGGACATGCTACAAGACCATATGGAAGATCTTGGATAGACTCCAAGATAGAGCAGTGGTTCTAACCACTCAATTTGGGCTCCTTGGCCTAATCAGTCTGAACCGTAGCCCAGACCTATGGTCTACAGTCTGAACCATGGCTGAGGCCTACGGTTTACAGTCTGGACCATAGCTGTAACCTACGGTCTTAACTGAAGTTCAGTTGGCCTTCATCCGAGCCAAATCGGTTTGAACGACCATTTGTTCTAGAAGAAGGTGGTTAGAGGATGGAAGCTTCCAATCCAACTATCCTAACCACCCCTTCTTGATCTTGGCTTCTCCATGAAGCCACCCCTAGCCCTGGGACATCCTATAAGTACCCCTTCAAAATAGGAGAATGATATAGAGCATTTTGATAGTGAAGCACTATCAAAATATTGTATGAGAGAGAGCATTTGGAGATCAAAGCAGTGAAGCCCTATCGAATTGTGGACTCACTTGAGTGCATAGAGAGAGCCTTGTTGCCATCACCATTGTCAATTTGTCAAGCATCATGACGAATTAGGCCATGGATGCCCTAAGGACCTAGGAGAGCCAAGAAATGCTAATTCGGGCAAACGGAGGCCCTATTCAACGATTCAACCACCAAACCTGTCAGAGGACACCGAAGGCGACCCTTGAACATCAATTGGACAAGGAGGTCAAGCCCACAACCCTTGAATTTGGAGGGCAAATCACTTGGTTGCTCACCGTGGCTTTCAGCCATGGTTTACAGTGTAGACCGCTCATCAGAGCTACGGTTTGCAATAGAGGTGACTTCTCCTTACTGTTTCTTCTTCTAGTATATTTAGATAGGATAGATTAATCATTTTACTACTTTATTTGGTAGATTAAAGACTTTGACTGATCAGGTTAAATATTTGATTAGTTTATTTCCATCTTGGCAAGTAGGACCTAATTAGATTCTTTTTATGCTTTAATGCTTCATTTTGTATAATGTATGTCATAGATTGATAGTTGTATTTCTTGTTCATATATTTCCATCAATATTGATAGGATTTGCATATGTTTAGCATAGTTTATGCACTTTCTTGATTTTATGTCATTATGCTATTCTCATGCCATTTGTCTTTAAAGGGCCTCATCATGAGAGGCTTCCTATGCTTTTGACATTCTTGTGTTGTTTCTTGATCATAGGAGACAGGTTTTAAAGGAGCTACAACCATCCATTTCCTTCCTCAACGCGAAGAAGAGGGTCTACTCCACCCTAGAGCAGTTCGTGTCACCCTGAAGGGCACTTTGAAATCACACCTACCCTTGAGAGGGAAATAAATACATCCTATTGTAACAATTGTATCAAGATGATTATCCCTAAGAGGGATGTACTTGTAATTTGAGTTTGGCATCGAAATATAATGGAATAAAGCATCTTTTATTGATCATTTCATTGTCAATTTCTTGTTCTTGTATGCATTTTGTATTGTTTTTGTCAATTCTTGCAATAGGATACATTAGGTGTGAGCCTTTTTGGTGGTTACAAAAATGAAGTATTGGTGATGGAAATTATGATTATAGTTGTTTTATGAATATTTTGACAATTTTGGATTTTGGAATTTGTAATGCAATTTTTGTAACTTTTGGTTGTAATTTAAAAGTATGCATTCAAATAAATTGTAACCTTCACAAAACTTGTTGATATGATTATATGGATGCATGGATGTAATTTGGATTGATTGGGTGAGGATAAGCCACTATTTTGTAATTGTTTTGTTCTTTTTGTTGATTCTTATGCCAAACACCAGTTGGTGCTTTCAACATGCGTAGATGCCCATCGATGTTCGAGTATTTTGCAAATGCTCTGATGCACTTCAGTGCACCAATAATCCCCATGGGTATCTCAAGGTGCCTTTAACAACTATAAATAGCTTGCTTGGTGAGATTTGAGATCATTAGTGAATTTTGTGAGTTTGATAAGCTACATCTAGGAGAGTTGGGTGGAGTGGAGTGGAGTGAGGTTAAGCAATTTGAGCACAGAAGTGATGGTGATGGAAGGAATGGATGCAGGGATTGGAGTTGGAGCACGAGCGACAGACGTAATGTCATTTTTTGTAAAAAAACATATTTTGTGTTTTTTTGATGATTTGTTAATGATAAATATTTTCTACTATGTTGTAGCTTAGGATTTTGAAGTCTTGACATCGGTTCTTGCCTTACATCCCTGGAATGAAAAAGGCACTGGTGGAAGAGGAGTGGGAGTTGCTGGAGGCTGTGGGGCTAGCGAAAGTAGTTTGGTTTGATGTGATTAGGGTAGATGAGGGGTACCTCTCTACCTTGGCAGAGAGGTGGGATACAGATAGGGGAATGTTTTAGCTCCCCATGGGAGAGGTGATACTTACACTTGAGGATGTATACCACATCCTCAAGGTTCCAATGGAGGAGGTGCACATCAATGTTGGATGTGATTGAGGTAATATATGAAGATGTTTGGTAACAGCTGGTAGGATGTGAGTGTGGAGAGTGGGGGTATTCCCTACTTTTCCATGTATGTGGAAAAGGATTTGGATGCCCTTCGTGCTTTGGTGATGTTCGTGTTGGCAAACATCGTGGTCTCAAACATTACTGGATGTAGGTTCCCTTGGAAATTGATAGGATAATTGAGTGATATGCTCACTATGTTGTAGGTGTATGCATGGGCTCCTACATTATTGGTGTAGGTATACCAAGAGCTCTATGAGGTGAGGAGGTAGAGGAAGGGATTAGGATGTATCTTGCTACTACAGTGTTGGGGATCGGAGCACTTCAGTGTGGCTCTATCAAAAGGCTTACCAGTGGTAGGTTTGGGTAGGAAGCAACCCTACATGAGGAGATGGGTAGTGGCCAAGGAGTTACAATTGAGTCATCATGTGCATATGAGCCAATGGTACTAGGATTTGTGGTTTGGATTAACATTTGCCCAAGTGATATGGATGTCATGGTAGGGTAGCAAGTGGATCAAATATGGAGAGCATCTATGATATGTGTGGTATGCTAGGTGGGTGGTTGGGAGATATTGGAGTGAGGTCGAGTATTTTTAGTTCTCATGGATAATCTGATAGTTTGGCTTGAGGTAGAGGATTCCAGATGAGTTGGTGCTCTATAGGAGGAATAAAGAGGATATAGAGCTACCATGTGCAGAACTATGGAGGGAGGATTACAAGGATGAGGAGGAGATAGATCTCCCCAACATAGATGATGTGAGGACTACTCTGGAGTATGATGTGTAGTTTGCTATACAGCCACCATGGGCATAAAAACTAGTAGTAGTTGGTGAATATGGGGATGAGTCAGAGGAGACTCATGAGGCTCCTAAGCGATAAATATGCCTTCAATTAGATAGTCAAATGAGGATTTGGGTACCTTGAGTACATTGCCTTTGCCTAAGTTTAGTTGTTGTCATTGATGTCAAGGAGCTATTGGTAGATGTTGTTTTTGATGTCAAGGAGTTCTTGGAGCAATTTGTTTTTATGTCTAAGGATGTGTTTTGATGAAGGTTTCAGCTGGTCGAGTAAGTCTCCAAGAAAATCCGAGTAGCCCGGTTGCCAAAAATCCAAAAAAAGATAAGTTAGAAAAAGTTTGCAGGTGCTTGGAAAAACGATCGCGATTTCGCGACATGTTTGAGGAGAGAGAAAGTCACGATTTCGCGACATATTTGAGGAGAGAGAAAGTTCGGCCAAAACTGTCATGATTTCGCGACATGCGGGAAGGTAGAGAAGCGGCAAAAGTGTCACGATTTCGTGACAGTGGAAGGCGAGGGATGGGCAAAAGTGTCACGATTTCGTGACAAGTTTCGAAGAAGTTGTACGGATGCAGAAAGTGTCACGATTTCGTGACAGGTTGAGTTGGCAGCTTGCAGTTGGCAAAAGCGTCACGATTTCGTGACATGTTCCAGTTTCGCGAGCAGTTGACAAGAAAGAGCTTAAGGCAGCGAAAGCGTCACGATTTCGTGACATGTTTCATTTTCGCTAGTGCAAACCAAGAAAAGGATGAAGGAGCAAGAGGTGTCACGATTTCGTGACAGAGTTGCTGATGACGTCAGCTAAAGGCAAAGGTGTCACGATTTCGTGACAGTAGCGGAGAAGAAGGCTTTGAAGTCCAGAGCGTCGTGATTTCGCGACAAGAATCATGATGACGTCAGCAAGAGGCAAAGGTGTCACGATTTTGCGATAGCAGAGAAGAAGGCTTTGAAGTCTAGAGCGTCACGATTTCGTGACAAGAATCATGATGACGTCAGCAAGAGGCAAAGGTGTCACGATTTCATGATAGCAAGAGAGAAGAAGGCTTTGAAGTCTAGAGCGTCGCGATTTCGCGACAAGAATCATGATGACGTCAGCAAGAGGCAAAGGTGTCACGATTTCATGATAGCAACGGAGAAGAAGGCATTGAAGTCTAGAGCGTCGCGATTTCGTGACAAGATTCATGATGACGTCAGCAAAGGCTGTAGTGTCATGATTTCGTGACAACAAACCAAAGAAGGTGTACGGTAGACAAAGGCGTAGCGATATCGTGACATGTTTGAGTGTCACACGAGAAAAGCTACAGAACAACAGAGGCGGTTGAAGCCGACGAAGTTAACCTTGGCCGATGAAGTATAAGGTTTTACAGCCGACGTGTTAGAAGGTTGAACAGTCGACTAAAGAACAAGATTTCATCTTGAGATTGTGAGTATTTAAAGGAGGACTATTTGAGCAATTTTGTGTATCGATCGAGGTGTGCATTCGAAGTGTGGCATTCGCAGAGTTAGTGCGACAAGTGAGGTTCGATCATCGAAAGTTAGTTAGAGTGAAGTTCGACTGCAGCATTAGAGTGCATTTCGTTGAAATCTTCTAAGTGTCAAAGATGATGGTACTGTATGCATGAAGAATGTGCTGCTGTTCATGAGAAGACTGTGCGAAGAGAATGAGCTGTTGTGGTTGCACATAGGCGCATAAGTTGCTGTGCATTCGAATGCTGTAGTGTTTGCGAAGCAGTGGAATTTGATCTAAGGACAGCTATGATTGCAACTGTGTTCACGCAGTCTGTGTAAAAGAAAAGCAAAGGGCACGAAGTAGATGTTGTTGTAATTACGAACAGTTGTGAAGGACGAACGGTGATAGTGCTGCTACAATTTTTGCGAAGATTGCACTATTGTGTTTGCGCAAAAGTTGAGAAGATAGTGCGGCTGTAATTTAAAGAGACTATGCTGCTGTAGTTGTGCAGACAGTGAAAAGTTGTTTTCCTACCAAGTGCAGATCAAAGACAGAGGAAGAGGACAAAATTGTGCCAGATCGAAGGACTGTGTTTTGGTGCAGTAAAGAGGACCAACTTGTTGTGACAGAGTTGAGGACAGAGATCTCCAGCCAGAGCAGGGAAGACAGGTGTCTTCTATGGAAAGATTTCCACTTGCTAAGGGCAAAAGAGATAGAGGTCTTCTAGAGGATCACTAGCAAAGCGGAATTAGGGGAAGGTGTCTCCTTTGAGCTGAGGCTCATAAACATTGTAATTGGGAAGGATTCCCAGAGGTTTTGATATAACTTTTAGAGGAAAATTTTTATCCGTGGAGTAGCCCATCTTGGGTGAACCACGTAAATTGTTGTGTCTCATTGTGGATTGCTTCTTATGCACTATTTTACTGTTGTTATTACTGCTATCTTATTCTGCATGTTAATGGTTTGAAAGTTGTATTGATAGATAAAGTAAAAAGAGGTCTTATACTGTTCACCCCCCCCTCTCAGTATAAGCTTGTGTTCTTCAATTGGTATCAGAGCCAGTGCCTTCAAAAAGTTTAACAGCTTGAAGGAAAAGTTTACAAAGAACACAATGGACTACTCGAGTGGCAATGCAGCACCTATTCTTGACGGATCAGATTTTGGTCTGTGGAGTGCAAGAATGAAAGTCTATCTAATGGCTCTCGGTAATGAGGTATGGGAAGTTGTTGAAGATGGGTATACCATTCCTACAAATGGTCCTTACACTAAAGAAGACAGACTTCTACATCACAGCAATTCAAAAGCCATGAATGCAATCTTGAAGGGTTTACAAAAGGCAGATC
Source organism: Wollemia nobilis (assembly GCA_028583015.1). Classification (NCBI taxonomy): domain Eukaryota; kingdom Viridiplantae; phylum Streptophyta; class Pinopsida; order Araucariales; family Araucariaceae; genus Wollemia; species Wollemia nobilis. The sequence goes on from JAQPPZ010000505.1 coordinate 1,055,074, forward strand.
TCACTAAAGTTATTCACTGCAAGACAGCTAGTGAAATGTGGAAACAATTGCAGGTTGTTCATACGGGTGATGCAAATGTTCGAAAGGCCAAGTTGAGACATTTTAAAGGTATGTTTGAACAACTCAAGATGAATGATGATGAAAATATTAGTGACTACATGCTCCGGATGGATGAAGTTGTTAATTCTATGAAAGACTTAGGTCTTGAACTTGCTGAAAATGATGTGTGTGATAAGATTTTAAGATCCCTTCCTAATAGATTTAGTGAAAATATTTCTGCTATTGAGGAAGCTAAAGATTTAGATAAATTGAAAAAGGATGAGCTCCATAGTATTCTTGCAGCATTTGAGCTGAGAACTCAAGTAAAAGTTGATGTAAAGAAAGAAGCAGCTTTCAAAGCTATCAAGAAATCGAAGGGCAAACAGATTCAAGAAAGTGATGAGTCTTCTAGTGAGGAAGAGGCATATTACAGTAGGAAAGGCAAGTTTTCCAGAAAGCACAAAAGCAAGAAAAATATAAGATGTTTCAACTGTGGGAAATTTGGTCATTATGCTACTGACTATCTTGTTTCTAAAGATGAAAGTGATGAAGATATACAGGATGTTAAAAGCAAGGATTCTGAAAAGCACAGGTATTACAAAAAGAGCAAAAATGAGTACAGCAATCACCAGAAAAGCAAAGATGAGTACAACAATCATGGAAAGAGGCATTCTCACAAGAATAAGAAGAGCTTCTACTTAGACAAAGCAAGTAAGTGTTCTAGCAGTGAAAGTGACAGTTCTTCTAGTGATGATGAAAATGAGATGTTGTTCATTTCAGAAAAAGAGGAAGAACCGAAACATAAATTCATTATCATGAAATGTTTTAGATGTGGAAATTTTGGGCACCTTGAGGATGATTGCAGAAATAATGATTTGGCTGCTAGTATGTATGAGGATGTTTCAGAAAACCCCAATGAAGATGCATGTATGGTTTTTGAAAAAGGTAGCACCTCTAGTGATAAGAAATCCGAAAAAGGTCTGTGATGATTCAAAGTGCCATCAAATAGAGGATCTTGAATGCGAACTCAACAATGCTCTTAGTGTTTTGAAAAAGGAAAGAAAGAAGAATGATAGACTCAAGATTAAGTTAGATGAATGTTGTATGGAGATAGATGAACTTGTAGAAAATCTTGAAGTATCTATGGCTAAGTCACAAGAACTCAAGAATGAGTTAGATTCTAAAATTCTGGAGTATAGTGAGTTAGAACAGGAAATGGCTTCTTTGAAAGAAGAAAATAAAGAGTACAAAGATAAGCTCTACAGATTTTAGGATAGCTCCAAGAAGGTTAAATTTCTCATCGAAGGACAAAGAAAACCAACAGATAAAATAGGTCTCGATTTTGTTGAGCCGCACAAGGAACAGGTTGGGGAATCTAGCAAGAGATTTCAAAAGAAAGAGAGTCCTATTGAAGAAAGTACTTCAGATCATGAGTCCGTAAGTGATGAATACGCAGAAATAGAAAATGATATTCAGACTGAGAAGAAGAAGTTTTCGGGACCCATGAAGTCGAATAAAAGAAAATTTCACGACAGATGTTATGCGTGTCACAGATTTGGTCACATGGCTGTACATTGCATGACTCAAATGAAGAGAGTAAATGACAGTTTCAGGAGACATAATTTCTTTCAAGGGTATTGCTACTCTTGTCAACAATTCGGGCACAAGGCAATTTTTTGCAAGGCAAATAACAGGAACTGGGTTAGTCAAAATAGGCGAATTCAAAGAACAACCATGACTAATATTGTTACTTGCTATAAATGCAACAATGAAGGTCACCTAGCTAGACAGTGTAGAGCTGATCTTCTGAGATACAAGAACAGAAATAGCAGCATGAACAAGTCCAAGGATCAGGGCATGGATAAAAATAGGAATGATAACAAAAATAGGAAAAGTGATATGAACAGGTCCAAGGATCAAGGTATGGATAAGAACAGAAAAGATAATAGAAACAGGAACAGTAGTATTAACGAGTCCGAGGATCAGAACAGTGACAGGAACAGAAATACAGGAAAAGAATTCAAGAGAAGGCCCGACAAAGAAATCTTAGACACTAATGATGATGAGTGTCTAATGGGAGTGTCACTCCCAACCCTGTTTTAAATCACCTCATCAGGGAGGTGGGGGAGGGACTAAGCTAAGAGGCTCATTCTTAGTCCCAAGCCCCAAAGGTGACCCTTTGCCATTGATGACAAAGGGGGAGAGATTTAAGTAAGGGGGAGATTTTTCAAGAGAAGAGGAAAGCTTCAAGTCGGGGGGAGCAAAACTTGAAGAGATTGATTTCAGTTTTGGCTCTTGAAAGATGTGTTTTAGTTAAGGGTTGCCATCAATGACAAAGGGGGAGATTGTTGGCAATTTTGGGTACCTTGAGTACATTGCCTTTGCCTAAGTTTAGTTGTTGTCATTGATGTCAAGGAGCTATTGGTAGATGTTGTTTTTGATGTCAAGGAGTTCTTGGAGCAATTTTTTTTTTATGTCTAAGGATGTGTTTTGATGAAGGTTTCAGCTGGTCAGTAAGTCTCCAAGAAAATCAGAGTAGCCCAGTTGCCAAAAATCCAGAAAAAGATAAGTTAGAAAAATTTTGCAAGCTGTTGGAAAAACTGTCGTGATTTTGTGACATGTTTGAGGAGAGAGAAAGTCATGATTTCGCGACATGTTTGAGGAGAGAGAAAGTTTGGCCAAAACTGTCACGATTTCGTGACATGCGAGGAAGGAGAAGCAAAGCGGGCAAAAGTGTCACGATTTCGTGACATGTAGGAAGGCAAAGGCAGAAGTGGGCAAAAGTGTCACGATTTCGTGACAAGTTTCGAAGAAGTTGTACGGATGCAGAAAGTGTCACGATTTCACGACAGGTTGAGTTGGCAGCTTGCAGTTGGCAAAAGCGTCGCGATTTCGTGACATGTTCCAGTTTCGCGAGCAGTTGACAAGAAAGAGCTTAAGGCAGCGAAAGCGTCGTGATTTCGTGACATGTTTCATTTTCGCTAGTGCAAACCAAGAAAAGGATGAAGGAGCAAGAGGTGTCACGATTTCGTGACAGAGTTGCTGATGACGTCAGCTAAAGGCAAAGGTGTCACGATTTCATGACAGTAGCGGAGAAGAAGGCTTTGAAGTCTAGAGCGTCGTGATTTCGTGACAAGAATCATGATGACGTCAGCAAGAGGCAAAGGTGTCACGATTTCATGATAGTAGCGGAGAAGAAGGCTTTGAAGTCTAGAGCGTCGCGATTTCGTGACAAGAATCATGATGACGTCAGCAAGAGGCAAAGGTGTCACGATTTCATGACAGCAGCAGAGAAGAAGGCTTTGAAGTCTAGAGCATCGCGATTTCATGACAAGAATCATGATGACGTCAGCAAGAGGCAAAGGTGTCACGATTTCATGATAGCAACGGAGAAGAAGGCATTGAAGTCTAGAGCATCACGATTTCGTGACAAGATTCATGATGACGTCAGCAAAGGCTGTAGTGTCACGATTTCGTGACAACAAACCAAAGAAGGTGTACGACAGACAAAGGCGTAGCGATATCGCGACATGTTTGAGTGTCACGCGAGAAAAGCTACAGAACAACAGAGGCGGTTGAAGCCGACGAAGTTAACCTTGGCCGATGAAGTATAAGGTTTTACAACCGACGTGTTAGAAGGTTGAACAGCCGACTAAAGAACAAGATTTCATCTTGAGATTGTGAGTATTAAAGGAGGACTGTTTGAGCAATTTTGTGCATCGATCGAGGTGTGCATTCGAAGTGTGGCATTCGCAGAGTTAGTGCGACAAGTGAGGTTCGATCATCGAAAATTAGAGAGAGTGAAGTTCGACTACAGCATTAGAGTGCATTTCGTTGAATCTTCTAAGTGTCAAAGACGGTGGTGCTGTTTGCACGAAGAATGTGCTATTGTTCATGAGAAGACTGTGCGAAGAGAATGAGCTGTTGTGGTTGCACATAGGCGCATAAGTTGCTGTGCATTCGAATGCTACAGTGTTTGCGAAGAAGTGGAATTTGATCTAAGGACAGCTGTGATTGCGACTGTGTTCACGCAGTCTGTGTAAAAGAAAAGCAAAGGGCACGAAGTAGATGCTGCTGTAATTGCGAACAGTTGTGAAGGACGAACGGTGATAGTGTTGCTGCAATTTTTGCGAAGATTGCACTATTGCGTTTGCGCAAAAGTTGAGAAGATAGTGCGGCTGTGATTTAAAGAGACTGTGTTGCTGTAGTTGTGCAGACAGTGAAAAGTTGTTTTCCTACCAAGTGCAGATCAAAGACAGAGGAAGAGGACAGAATTGTGCCAGACCGAAGGACTATGTTTTGGTGCAGTAAAGAGGACCAACTTGTTGTGACAGAGTTGAGGACAGAGATCTCCAGCCAGAGCAGGGAAGACAGGTGTCTTCTGTGGAAAGATTTCCACTTGCTAAGGGCAAAAGAGATAGAGGTCTTCTAGAGGATCACTAGCAAAGCAGAATTAGGGGAAGGTGTCTCCTTTGAGCTGAGGCTCATAAACATTGTAATTGGGAAGGATTCCCAGAGGTTTTGATATAACTTTTAGAGGAAAATTTTTATCCGTGGAGTAGCCCATCTTGGGTGAACCACGTAAATTGTTGTGTCTCATTGTGGATTGCTTCTTATGCACTGTTTTACTACTGTTATTACTGCTATCTTATTCTGCATGTTAATGGTTTGAAAGTTGTATTGATAGATAAAGTAAAAAGAGGTCTTATACTGTTCACCCCCCCCTCTCAGTATAAGCTTGTGTTCTTCAATAAATATGCCTTAAATTAGATAGTCAAAGGAGGAGGACTAAGGTTGTGGTGAGGCAGGATCTAGGGAGTGGAGGAGATGATGGATATGGAGATGATGCGGAGGAGACTCTGGATTGGACTTCAATTCATAGCAAGGAGGATTGGGTGAGGCTGGAGTAGTAGGTGATGGAGTGATATGTGATGGTTATGGCTCAGGATGAGAGGATCATGAGACTCTAGGAAGATCTGCTAGAGAGGAAGCATCGATATAATGTCGACATAACGTACCTTCAATCATGGAATAGGTATATCAAGGCATTAGAGTATAGGTTGATGGAGCATCATATTCCACTTCTTGATCCTCCAACCTCATATGTATCCGAGAATGCTAGGCATAGTGATTCTAGGCATAGCTCTAGGTCTAGGGCTCCTTCTAGGTCACAAGGGTCCTCTTGGAGGGTGTAGCTAGTGCTTAGATGCACTTTTGTATATGAGCCTTGGTGCTTCATTGTATATAGCCTTTTGGAATTCATTGTACATGCGATATTTATACATATATGCTTGGCTTTTACCCTTTTGTGTTATATTTTTGTTTGAAATTTTTTTGTGGAATGCATGTTTATATGGGTGACGAATGCATATGATATGTTATGGATGATTAATGAAAATGGGATGTTATGGATGATTAATGCAAGGTATGGAATACAAATTTTATAATGATAATTTTATAGTTTAGATCTTGCTTGACCTATTTTTAGCATTGTTGTTTAATCAGGGACACTAAACTAGGTGGTATGTATAGTGAATAGCTCATGAAGTGACATGGATGTTGACATGGAAGAAAATATTGATGTTGATACGAAAAAAGATATGTATGTTGATATGGAAAAATATATGGATTTTGATATGGAAAACTGAGTTTTTTGCAAAGACTCAGACATACTAGTGATATCAAACAAACTCACTAAAACTGCCTAATTCCTCTAGGACCAAATGTGTGTGTAGTGAATTAATTTATCAAATAAAGAGCATGGTAATGAATTGAGGTAATAAAGAACCAATTTGTGTGCAAGTTATTTTATTAACTCATCTTAAGTAAATTGGTTGTGACTTTTTATGGATGAAACCAAGAAGCTATATTGTTTGTATGTGCGGTCAGAGGTCTCTTTAAAGGAGACGTGTCACCATGCATGAGCATACTCCACTACCAGTCAAGCGTCTATAGCTCTAATGGAGGCTAACTCCATATTCCAAGGATTTGATCTCTTATATCTTGGGGATGACTACTTAACCATATAATTGGAAATGTAGTACAATCCTTACAACCTATTGATCAGTGGTGTGTGATGTAAAATATTTAGAGCTTTGGGGAATCAGATTCTCAACCTAAGTGTGATGAGAATTGTACCCTATCCTTACTACTCTATCTTTTAAATTTCAAAGCAACTGTGATAGTGGTGAAAACCACTTTTGTGGACTATGTTGCATGATGGTACTAGCAAGGATAACCCTTTTCACTTTGATGTGTATACCAAGTATGGTGTTATACCTCTTTGACACAAGATGATTTTAATATGTGAAGTTGTGTTTGGTTCAAGAATTTTTTAGAGTAAATTAACAAAAACTCAAGATTTTCTTAGTGTATATGTGTGGTGGTCCTAAAAGTAACTTGACATGTATTTTAGAGGTTTCTTAAAACACTAGGAGTGGTTGAGTGACCAAAAACACCTAGGCAAGCTTTGCTAATGATAATTTGGTTTTATGTGAAAATGGATGATGATGTGAAGGTGCCCCTGATTAAGGCAACATGATTTTATTGGACCAATTAAAATATTGAACTTAATAAATGATTCCCATTATGAAATTTTAAATGGGAATGGAATGTGTGAAATGAAATGTGTGAAATGCAAAATGAAATATGTGCTAATATAATGTTTTGGTATGGAATGTATGCAACTGAAGTGCAATGTTTTTGTGTATTAGCCATGTATATATACATATATATACAAATGTTATTATGCATAGAATACTCTCAAGTATATAACATTAAGTGGTTTGGGTTCTTCCTCTACCTCTAGACTGGAAATCCTATAAGTACCGTTACCCACTCTTTGAATGACCATGTATGGACCCAACCAATTAGCCACGAATCTATCATGAAGATGTGGTAATGCATTGGTGTTTTACCAATTCTCTTTAAGGATAAGATCTCATACTTAGAATTCATATATATGAACTTTAGTATTGTAAGCACACTTTAGGTGGTCTTGATAAACCCATAAAATGCTCTAAAGCATTGAATTGCTTCTCATCAAGAAGTGTGAGTTGGTTAAGATGTGTTTATCTAGCAGTGTCATCATCTATGAATTCTTTTAAAGAAATTTGTGAGGAGAGGATCTTAAGCTCAAGAGACATGATTGCTTTGGCTTCATAGACTAGTGAAAATGGCATCGCCCCTATAGGCGTGTGGATGTTTATTCGATAAGACCATAATGCCAATGGAATTTGTGTATGCCAATCTCTATGATTTTCTTTAACAAATTTCTTGAGAATAGCAATTAAGATCTTGTTGGAAGCTTTAGCTTGTCGATTTACTTGTGGGTAATAAGGAGTCGGAAAACTATGTTGAATGTTATATTTTTCACAAAGTGTTTGAACATCCTTGTTCTTGAAATACTTTTCATTGTCAAAGATGATTTTTGAGGGGATACCAAAATTATAAATGATGTGTTGAAGTATGAACTCCACAATTTTAGGTCCTATCATACTAGTTAGAGAAATTTCTTCAACCCACTTTGTGAAGTATTTAGTGGCTGTGATGATGAATGTATGTTGACCTGATGAAGGAGGAAAAATTTTACCAATTAGATCTAGACCCTATTGTGAAAAGGGCCAAAGGATTTAAATGGGATGTAAAGCTTGTTATGGTACATGAGTTAAAATAGCATGTTCTTGACACTTTTTTCAATGTTTGACATATGTGCAACAATCATGTTCCATTGTGGGCCAATAATAACCTGTGCATAAGATACACTTTGCAATGGCCATTTCACTAAAATTATCACCACGAGTACCATAATCATCTTCATATATGGCTCTTTGTGCCTCACTAGACTCAAGACAACAAAGGATAACTCCATCATAACCATGTTTATACAACACGTCTCCCAAGAGAATAAAACAAGTTGACTTTTGCTTGAAAGTGTGTTTGGTAGTTTGAGACATGTCATATGGGAGTTTTCCAAACTTTAGAAAGGCTAATATTTGGCTTGAAAAAGGCTCATATGGATCTGACTAGATAAAGCAAACATCCTTTTCATCTTTATATTCATAACGAATAATTGCAAATTTTGAGATCATTGAAATGATAAGGGGTTGTATCTCTCCAAAGGAATATTTAGGTGTCGGTAAGGCTAAATCCACTGAGTCTCAAGACTATTTAGGTGTGGATTGATGACAAAGAGTAAGTTTACACTAACTCCAGAGTGGAATGGTGACAAATTCAATTTTACACTACTGAGAGTACGGAATGGAGACAAGAAGTTATTTTTACATTGCGGTCAAAGTGGAATGGAGACAAAGGATGATTTACACTTGCCCAAGTGCGGATTCTTGATTCCACAAAATTTTTTTAGCAAAGGTGACGTCAACACGCTTTAAGGTGTGGATTTCAGAAGCTTTGAAGCCAAAGAAGAGAAAAGGAAGGGTAATGAGTGGATTGCATCCCGCTCACCTCTTAGTTCATTTTACGCTGAAATGTGATTCCATAGGATCAAGGCTATAATGATGATGTCAACAACTTAAAAGTGTGGAATGGCACCTGGGTTTTCCTCACCAATTTGTAGAGTGTCTTGGGAGGTTTTAATCACAGCCATCCATGATGAAGATCAATGGTTGAGAACTTGCTAACACTGATAAGGTATTTAAAAGCATTTTCTCATCGGACCAGAGCATAATTAGTTGGAGGGTAGGAAGATGAAGCATCGAGGGTTTCCAAGAACAAGAACCAGATGCAGTTGTAGATCTACGATGGAGCCGAGCTTCCAAGAATGATCGATGGATGAGATGCAATGTCCAACTGTTAGAACTCCAACTACCACCAACAAACCAACAAGTTGCAGAGGTATGCTACCATGGTGGATTTCTCACAATAGATTTCCTAGAGCTCCACATCCAGTAAGATGATGCCAACAAACTCTCTATTGAGCTATAAATATACAATCTTTGTAATGTCTCCTTAATATTCTTTCATTTACAAACTATAAATAGAGGTCGAACCCTCATTTTTTAGGGTCGGCTCTAGTGTGTTTGCTTGCCCTACTATAAATATTCTTGTGAGCTAATGGAAGGAGCATTACTCTGATAGTTTGACTCAAATTTGTCATCTTCATTATCTTGTGCAAGAGGTTCAAAGTCTTGAGTTGCATTTTTATTAATACTTGAATGGTTAGTTCATTCCAGCTTTTGGATTACTAGTTGTGAGAGTAGTTGAAATCTATTCTTGATTAGATCTGTATTGTTAGGAAGTTTATTTCTATTAAATCTAACTATTGGTCTATTATGCTATTTGGATTATCAATATTGGATGTTGGAATTGCTTTCTGCAATATATCTCTATTTATGCTTTAATGTGTGAAGGTTTCATTAATTTGGGTGATGTTAATCTTGAGTGATGGGACACTGGAAATAGCTTGTGGGAGCCTTTTGTTGTAGTTGCCTATGTTGTTAGCCTATCTGACCACTATTTCTTTATAACATTTCTAACCCTAAACCTTTTCTAACCCTTATCTCAAAACCCTATTTGAGCTTTAATTGAGTCAACACCATTTTAAGTTGATAAGGAACCAACCTACTCTAGAGGTTGGATTGAAGTTTTCTTTGGTCCATCCAATGCTTGAGTGTCGAGCTACGACTATTGGGTGCATGCCTGGATAGAAAATTGGAAGATAGACAATTGTAGTGTCAAGTAAAGCTTGATGACATTTTGGTGCCCAATAGTTTTTGGCATGCCCGATGGGACAAGTTCACAAGGAACATGAAAACCCATCATATGAGTTATTATTTTATCTCTACCCAAAGGAATCAAGATTTGGTGAATTATCTTGACCTTGTTAAGTGGAGAATAGAAAATTCACCTAGTGACTCCCTAGTCTTTAAACCCAGAAAATAATTACCCTTATAGACCAGTGTCCTTTCATGTATACCAGGTCTTTCAAAAGGAATAACCCTAACTCATATTTTCATTGTGAGCTACCTTATAGAGGGTCTACTATTATCAGAAGTTTGAATCAATATTTCCTCTCAGAAGAAGAGCTTCTGAGGAAAATCTTATAGTTAATTCAAAAACTCCTACAATAAGACCTACACCTAGAAATATGGTAGGAAATGCAGCCCAAAATCAGGGAAATGTACCCCCAAATCAGCCATTACAGAAATACCCCAACTGGAACACAACTGGTCCCCTTAGATTAGCCCATATGAATACCATTCCCTAGGCTATGTCCAAGGCTATTCCCACTTATGATGGATCTGGAAAGACAACATATGAGCACTATCAGGATATTTTGAATCTAGTAGCAATCCACAACATAAAGGAGGAGGATGTTATTGTGAGAATCCTAGCCCTATCCTTCAGAGGAAATATTTTACATTGGTTTAGGACTCTTGAGGATAACACCATCACCTCATGGGCAGCATTGGATGAGCCTTTTGTGGAAGAATTTAATGAATCTACTGACCCTTTCTCCTTGCTTAATCAGTTTACATCCATGCAAAAATCTCAACAAGAGACTATCTCAGATTTCAATTTGAGGTTTAGCAGAACATGGAAGAGAATTCCCCCTATAGCTAGACCAACTGCATGCTTGGCTTATATGTATTATATCAGAGCTCTTGGATCAGATCTAGGCTTGCAAACCCAAAAATCTAGAGTGGAAACCTTTCCACAAGTTTATAATGCAGTAGTTCATGCAGAGAATATCCTAATTAATGTGGGGAGGTTACCTCCCAAAGTTATGCTACCTTATAGTTCAGAAACCACTAATGGCCAAATCCAAGCTACAAACTCATCTTACATGGATCCCCTTTCCTTATCATCCCCATATCCACAAATGAATCCTATTCCTCAACTAAAAGCACCATCTACTGTAGTTCCTTTCCCTCCCCTTCCTTCTCAAACCTCTCAAGAGTTTTCTACCATTCTTGATATACAAAATACTCTAAAAACTCTAAGTAACAGAATGAATTCAATGGAAAAAAGAGATCAAGAGAGATCTCAATAGAGGATATTTCCATATGTGAACAAATATCAAAGACCTAGTCCTAGTAACAGTACTAGGGTCAGAGTAAATGCAACATATGAAGAGCTGAGTGTTCTTTAGAAACAAGTCTAGTGAATATTTGGTGTTTGGTATGTAATGATCCTCATGATTCATAATCTTGTGTCATGTACCAACACCATGTTCAACAAGCTATGGATCAAGCAGAAAGGAATCAAAAGGGAAGAGTAAATATGTTATGGCAGCCTGACCAAATCATGGTTGGGAAAGAGCTGGATGAGGATGGCCCAATTGTTATTATGACAAGGTCAGGAAAGAAAACCTTGCAAGTAGATCCCCAAAATATGGGACAATTCTAGGTTCCTTCTCAGAAAAGGAATGACCCACTTCCCCAAAGCAGTGATACTTTTCCTATTCCCTAGGCTAAAGGGAAAGAGAAGATAGACAATCTCCCCAAGATATTTGAGAAAGAAACTGAAGGAGACCGAATGAAGTCTAAATATGAGGCTCAAGAGAGGCTTAGATTCCCTTCTATTACCAAAATATAAATAATAGAAGCCACTCAACAATATAAAAGAAAATATGGTGAGCCAGAAAGAAGGCCTAAGAGGACCACTTTGGCTAAGTCTGAATACAACATTGTGGAAGAGATGAAAAGGATTCCATAAAAATCTAGTTTATATGATACCCTTTTCATTCCTGGCCAGATTGACTTGCTTAAAGCTTCTCTCAACAAGTATCCACAAGATAGGCAGGCCACCACAATCCTTAGTATACCCTCAAAAAAGAAAGAAATATCCCCTACTATTTTAAATAATAAACCCCCTCCTTTCTATATCTCTTTAAGAATGGAAGGTTGGGTAGTCCAAAATTGTATGATAGATTCAGGAGCATCAACTACAGTTATGCCTAAAGTGGTCTGTGAAGAGATGGGTATGGAGTATACCCGATCTTGCCCTAGAGTACTGCAATTGGATGGGACACCTATGAAAATAGTGGGAGTAATAAAGGATGTTTTAATGAGGTTACATAGAGCCCCTGAGGTGAAAATAGTACAAGAAATAGTAGTGGTTGACCTAGAGCCCTACTTTGGTTTATGCCTCTCAAGGGAGTTCACTACAAAATTAGGTGGATGCATGTACATGGATTATTCCAGCATGGTCATTCCCTTCAAAGGGAAGAGGATAAGGATAACACCTAAAAATCCTATGTCTTATCACATAGAAAAAATTGAGGAAGACATGTGCAACCTCACTCCTCTTGAAGAATTTGAAATTGTGGATAAATTTGAGGAACTGGAACTGGAAGATGAATTACCTTTTAGAGAGGATTACAGTTAGTTTGGGATAGGCATGGGCACATATAGTATTTTTATAGAATCAGAGAAGAAAATTCTTGCTATATCTAATCAATATCTGAGAGAGATAGAGGTATGGACCATGCACTTTGATGGTGCTAGATGCAGAAATGGAGTTGGTGCTAGTGTGGTACTACAGTCCCAATCAGAAGGGACAAAGAGTTTTACCTATAGATTAACATGGTCATGCACCAATAATGTTGTAGAGTATGAGGCTCTATGCCTTGGACTGATGCAAGCAAAAAATATGGGCATTAAGGTCCTAAACATATATGGTGACTCTGAGTTAATCATCCATCAGGTAAGAGAAAGGTGCAGTAGTAAGCACCATTACCTAAAAGCATACAAAAATAGGGTATGGGATCTGATGGAATCCTTTGATGCCCTAAATATAAATTTTATTCCTAGAGAAAAGAATACTTTGGAAGACTCTTTAGTAGCAAGGGGAGCTAACTTCAACCCTTCTACAGATATTGGAGTCAAGAAAGACAAGGGAATCAAAATGATTTTTAGGCCTGCAGTGCTAGATAAGCAGATTTTTTGGTAGGTCTTTGAAAGTGATGAATAAATCATTGATTTTTTGGTAAGAGAAGCCTATCTCTCCACTATCCAAGAAGAAAATCTAGAGGAAATTGATCAACAAGATGTTATTCAACTTAGAAATAATCATATACCTAGAGGGTTGGTCACCCTAGAAAGCCTGTTTGACAATGAAGATAGGAGAAGGATCAGATCTATGGAAGTCAATGACAAAATATATAAAGAAGTTGAAATAGAAAAATAAAAGAAGCTCAATGTTGGAATACGATGTTCACCAGAAGAAGAAGAGGATATTAAAGCTTTATGTATAAAGTACCAAGATATTATAGCTTGGTCATATGAAGACCTCAAGGTATATGACAAAAGGATTATCCAACACACTATTGAGCTAGAGCCTGATGCAAAGCCTTTTAGGTAGAAGCAAAGGCCTATAAATCCAAGGATCGAAGCCATAATGAGAGAAGAGCTCTTAAAGTTGTTAAAGGCTAAGATCATATATCCAATAAAACATTCCACCTAGGTAGCCAACTTGGTACATGTGAGAAAAAAGAATGGTGATATTCGCTTGTGTGTAGATTTCAAAAATCTTAACCAAGCATCTCTTAAGGATCACTACCCCCTTCCATAGATTGATCAAATATTATAGATAGTGGTAGGGCAGAGAGGTTCTCACTATTGGATGGCTTCTCTGGATACAACCAGATTTGGGTGAAGAATGAAGATCAGTATAAAATAACATTCACCACAAAATGGGGCACATTTGCCTACCAGAGAATACCTTTTGGGTTGTCCAATGGGAGCCACATTTTAGAGAGCCATGGACTATGCCTTTGGGGAACTTATCAATAAGGTCATTCTAATCTATTTGGATGATATGATTGTTTTTTCCCATAACAAGCATGATCACTTAGCACACCTTGAGCAAGTTTTTCAAAAGTGCAGAGAATTTGGCATTTCCCTCAATCCTAAGAAATCATTTTTTGTAGTCCATGAGGGAAAGTTGCTAGGTCATGTAGTCTCAAAAGAAGGTATGGCCATAGATCCAGATAGAATCAAGTCCATTCTAGCTCTTCCATTACCTATAAATAAGAAAGCCTTACAATACTTCTTGGGTCAAATAAACTTTGTCAGGAAGTTCATTTCTAACTTTGCACAGAAGGTAAGGCCTATATCTGAGCTATTGAAGAAATATGCAGAGTTCAAATGGACTGAAGTGAGGAAATAAGCCTTTGAGATAATCAAGTAGTCCATTGCAATAGCTCTAGTGCTAGTAAATCTAGATTTTAGTAAAGATTTTATTCTTTACGCTTATGGAGCTGAAGAAAGTTATGCCTCAGTACTTACTCAAAAGAATGAGCAAGGTGAGGAGCATCCCATATTATTTTGGAGTCAGACTCTCCATGATTACCAGGTTAAGTATAATTTTATTGAGAAACAAGTATTTGTAGTGATGAAGTCATTGAAGAAGTTTAGGCAGTATTTGGTTCAAAGTAAGACCTTGGTATATGTTGTTCACCCGGATGTAAGAAGCTTTATTCTGCAAGGTGAACTAGGAGATAAGAGAGTTGGATGGATCACCAAGATCCAGGAATATGATGTGGAGATACACCCCACCAAGTTGGTAAGAGGTAGGGCCTTATGCCAAGGTCTAACAGAGGTAGCAACATCAATAGAAATGATAACTTGTCAGGCAACAGAAGATGATCAGATTGAAGGAATACAACCAGGAGACTCTGATTGGGTAGACCAGATGATCAATTACTTTCAAACTAGAGTATGCCCTCCTGATATTAATGCATCACAAAGAAGAAGATATAGACTTCAAGATTTGAAGTATGTCTTACTACAATAAGGGCTATACAAAAGGAACCTTGATGGAGTCCTCCTTAAGTGCTTAAAATATGATCAACAACAAAAGGTCATTGAGGAGTTCCATGGAGGACCATCTGGAGGACATTTCTCAGGTAGAGTTACAACTTTGAAGATCATAAGAGTAGGCTATTATTGGCCTACTATATTTTTTGATACCTTCAAAATCACTAGAGCCTGTGACAAATGTCAAAGGCATGTAGGGAGGACAAGAATTGCTTCATTCCCCCTCAGGCCAATACAGGTAGAAGAACCATTTCAACAATGGGGGTTGGACTTCATAGGTGTCATCAATCCAAATTCTTTAGCTGAGCACAAGTATATTCTAACTACCACAGACTACCTCACCAGATGGGTAGAAGCTATCCCTACCAAGAAATCATATCAGGAAGTTGTGATCAATTTTATGGAAAGTTTGATTTCAAGGTTTGGAGTTCTAGAAGCCTTGGTGAGTGATAATGGGCCAGCCTTTATAGGAGCCAAATATATTGAATTTTCTAGTAAGTATGGCATAACCATTAAGAATACTTCAAATTATTACCCTCAAGGGAATGGACTTGCAGAGTCTACCAACAAAAATCTGTTAAGGATTTTGAGGAGATCACTAGAAGGGAATAAAAGAAGTTGGCACCTAATGTTGGAACAAGCTTTGTGGGTAGACATGATTACTATCAAGAAGTCCATCAAGACTTCCCCTTATGCTTTGGTATATGGCAAGGAGGTAGTGTTACCTATCCATTTAGAAATTCTAGCACTCAAACTGATAAATTCAGAAGAAGAATCAGAGGAAAATCTAGTGGATACAAGGCTAACACACCTACTATAGTTGGAAGAGAAAAGAGCTCAGGCCTATGAGAACTTTTAGAAGCATTATGTGGACATCAAGGCATGGTTCGATAAAAAGGTAAGGTTCAAAAAATTCTAGGTTGGAGATTCAGTTCTCAGGTGGAATGTTGAAAGAGCAAAACTAGGTCACCATCAAAAGTTTGACTCCTTCTGGGATGGCCCTTTCAAGATAGTAGAAGTCAAGGAGACCAATGTTTTCCAACTTGAAGATCTAGAGGGAAACATACAACCAATTCTGGTTAATGGTTTTCATCTTAAACTCTACTTTGATTGAAATATAAGCTCATTGTAATATATGTATATACATTGTATCATATTTCCTTTCTTTCTACACTTTGTATCAAGTTTTGTTTTAACAACATATTGTGCAAAATATAAAAAAAAAGAGAAAATTTTGCAAAAAATTGGCTAAGTGTTCCCACAGGATGCAACAATTCCTATTCCACACTCAAATACACTAAGTGCAAAGTGGAATATTCAATGAAATGACAAGCGAGTTCCAATCCACACCTAAATGAACTACATTTTTAGCGGAATGTAACATGCACTATTTTTGCACTCAAATGGACCACGATGCCAGTAGAGTGACGAGCGGGTTCCAATCCATCGAGTTTCAAGACTTATGAGGTGTGGAATGAGGAAGTTCCTAATCCACCATAATTTAGAGTTAAGTTGTGTAGAATAGGAAAGTGTCACCAATCCATCGATTTTAAGTCTACATTTGAGTGAGGCAGCAATTCCACATCGTATCACTTGGAAAAGGTAAAAGGTCCACAATAAATGCTAATTTTCCTATGCTCGAAAGAGAAAGGACAAAGCAACACCACAAGGTTGAAGCACATTTGAATTTTGACCAATCAGAAGTTAGAACACCACCTCTAAGCCACCAAAAGGGATAGAGTGCTAGTTGAGAAGCATGCCAATGGGTAAGTCATGTAGTAGCTACATTAATGGTGGAAGACATGCATGCAACATTAATTAAAAGAGAAAAGCACAAAATTATATTCATTTGACAAGAGCAACATTCATTGAGTAGAGAAGAGCAGAATGATAGCAGAAGCATTACCTACAAATTCTACAAAGAAAATCTAAGTCATTATAGACGAAGATGGCTTTCGAAGATTCCCAAGAAGCTAGAAAATTGATGAAAAAGATAGTGGGCCATTATATCGACAAAGCAGAAGTTATAGTAGATACTGAGTTGGTCCTCACAGAGAGATCAAAGCTCAAGAGAAACATCAACAATAGATACAAGGCAGGAGTGGCCCTGTTGAAGGTAGATGTGTTGTGCTCTCATTTCTATATTTTTACATTTGTGATTCCATCCATCCTTGCCCTAAATTAATAGTGGCCATCATTAAGTTTTATGACCCAATGGCAAAAGTAGTAAAGACTGCTAAAGGCAAGACCCTATTTAGCATCACGACTACAAACTGTAATAAGTTTTTTGCCATAGAAGTAGAACCACCAGTAAAACCAAAGGAGTTTAAAACAACTACCCAGGTGGGTATTACTCCCTGGAGAAGAGAGCTAATGATGGTGAGTCTTTCAGAAAGTGGGTATATAAACAACTCAAGGACACTAGGCCCAGAAAAGGATTACCTCAGGTCCCAATTTCCATTGAACATTTTGAACACCCAGAGCTTTACTCCATGTTAGCCTGTATGGATGGTCTAGATTCTGATAAAATGGTGTAGGGTTGGAAAATAGTCATTGCATATTGCATTTCCAATGAGAGGATGTATGAGGAAGACAGTTGAAAAGGGTATTAGGGTTATCTATTTTGATTGGCCAACTTTCCTTACCCAGAGAATACATGAGCAATTAGTAGCATTGAAAAGAAGCTCTGATGCACCTTGTTTTTGACATTGTTCAAGCTTAGTCTAGATGTTTTTCACTACTATAAGAGATATGATGCCCTGGATTCCAATCAAGGACAAGACCAGTGAAGGAGAACCCATACCAGTTTATTACTAGACTAATCATCTCAGAAGTACTGAGTCTTTTTACAAATTCAATTTGGAATTCTTAGGGCCAGCATTGAAAATAATGTATGGAGTTTGCCCTAGGATACCACCTTTGGCTGAGAAAATATTGAGAGAAGAAGGTGCAGAGGAAGGAGACTGGTATCTCCTAATAGAGGGCACAATCATTAGACTATATGGCTTTATGGGTAAGCCTTTTCTACTACCCCACTTTGTCACAAAGAGGCTATTTGCCTTAGAATATTTGAGGTAAGCAGAATATATAGATTTGAACTATGGCTCTAGGAGAAAGAGGAAGTCTATGTTGACCTACCAAAATGTTAGTGATATAACTATTACAAAGAAGTGGTAGGGTGAACAAATTGACCAATACCTAGATAGGTTGGGTCTATTCTATATTCCTCAGAGATGGAGTTATGATCCAGATGACATATTCTATAAAAGAAATATAGTCGTAAATGGAGAGAAGGCCTACAAATTTGAAAAGAGATCTAGGCCCCATTTTGAACAAGGTAGAAATAACAAAGAAACTGATATTTTAGAATGGAATGTTTCTAAAATGGATCAACTCCCTCCATGGTTGGAATTTTATGAGAAAATTATGGATTTTGACCCAGAAAACAATGTAAAACATCAGTTGAAGGAGTCTACCATCAAATATATTGAGGAAAAAATAGAAAAGAAAGAGGACCCTCAGTCTCAAGAACCTGATGATGAAAAGGTAGAGAATAAAGGGAAATGGAATGAGGCCAAGATATCAGATTGGTGGAGGATGAGAATTGAGACTGGTAAAGCAAAATCCAAATTTGGGATTAAAATGGATGTTGAATTCTCTAAAAGGTATGACAATAATCTCCAAACTTGGAGGCCCAAAGATACAAGGAATATAGTGTTAATATATAAAATGACACAAACGGGTCTGATTCCCCATCCCCACTCAGAAGAAGAGGAACCTGATACTCCATTAACTACTACCAAAGTCCTAAAGCCTTTTCAACCTTCAACTAAGAAGATAGAACAATTTCCAAAGGGAGCACGATTGATGAGTAAAATGCACTATTCTGATGAGAGGACTATCAGTGCACCAATTATAGAGATAGAAAATAGGCCTAAGCACCTAGCCCTAGGTGCTCAACCTCTAGATACAGATATAAACTAGAAATAAAAGGATGAGAGCTTTAGGTTTACACCTCTAAGTTTCACCACTACAACAACAATGGAATTAAATCCTATTTCTAAGTAAGTATTACTAGAGGAAACAATACAAGAAGGGTTATCTAAAGAAGAGATAGAAAGTGAGAAAGTTACCTTTCAATTTTTCAGAGAAAAGCCAAAAGGGCCCCAGAAAGAGCTGAGAAAGATATTTCAAAGAAATAGAGGCTAGATAAAGAGGATATAGTTGAGAAAACAACTATTTTAGATACTGAAGAATTGATACAACAAGAACAACAATAAATCATAGAGACAACTCCAGAAAACCCTACATCAGTAGGTGAAGGTATAGTCTCTAATCCCTCTTCTCCTCTTCCTCCTCCAGATTCCCCAAGGAAATATCCCTCCCTTTCTAAACAAGAAGTTGTAACAAAGGTACCTTCTCCACCTCATAGTTCACCTCCTACTTCATCGATCACCACTGAGGTACAAACCAATCCATCTCCCCCAAGGTCATCATAAATTCCTTCTCATCACCCCAAGTTCCACATTCATCACTGAGATTCCCCTCTCATCATCTCCCATAGTTACAACTTCACCATTACCACCACCACCATCATCTGAGAAGCAAACTATTTCTAGTTCACCCCCTCACCCATCTATGAGTCTCCCTTCAGTTTCCATGAGTTTACCAATTGCAACAATGATAGTGGTCATAGATTCCACTATGGTCACAGATTCTACTATAACTACTTCTACACAACTAGTATCAACTATTGATTCTACTCTTACATTCCTTGTGTCTTCTTCTCCTCTTGCTACAAGTTACCCTACCCAGGCAATTCTATAGAAAGAGTAAGAAGCTACATATAAAATCAATGATTTATGGGTAGAAAAGTTGTCTAAGCCTTCTAATAGGATGGCCACCAGGAGAAGAAGCATATTTGTTGATCCAGTTTCAAGGCAAAGGACATCTAGATCCATGATTCCCCTAGTGAGCAAGCCTGAAACTGAGATGACAGCTCAAGATTATCATATAGAAGAGTATACAGAAGATATTGAGAAGTTTCCTGATGAAGATGAATTGGTCATAGCCAAAGCCCACTTAGAAAATTTTATGTAAAAAATGATATATTCAAAGAAAAGGTGGGTAAGTTGGAAAAGCAAATTGAAAAGCTTCAGAAAACTATCAACAATCAGAAAGAAGTGGAGAAAGCTCTAAGAAAAGAAGCTAAAAGCTGGCAAGAGAAGTTTCAAGAAGCTAATAAGCTCAAGGAGCAGATTGTAGAGCACTAGAAAAAGAATGAGGAGTAGGCTAAGGAGATACAAAGTTTGAAGTAGCAGCTCCAGATTGAAAAGGCTAAATCTTCTAGTTTTTCTAAAGTTGGACTCAAGAAAGTGAGAAAGGAATTGCTTTCTGAAGTGCTAGAGAAATGCTCAGGGTTGTAGCTTATTATTGACTATTTAGATGATGCTAGCCTACTCCAAAGTATTCAGAAGGATTTGGATAAAATCACTAGAGAGCTACAACCTATGGTGATTCCAGCTGAGCAAATTCATAGGTTGGTGGATAGTAGACTCAATGATTCTGCTAAGCCAATTCCTAATAAGGAGTGGAACATTGCTAGGGTTGCTACCAGAATTGTAGTAAAGAAGCACAGAGCAATCCAAAAGGCTTGGCTATTGTATGACAAGATTGAAGGAGTAATCAAGGATGTAGTGGATGTTAACAAGGAAATGATCCAAATTGGTTTCAGAGGGTTATGGATGGAAGATCATAGCTTGTTATCAGTTGAAGAAATCAAGAAAAGTACTAGAGAGAGCTTACAAGATGAATCTAAAATTGATGCTCTAGAGGAACCAATTGACCAAGAGAAGGCTTCACAAATGATCATTGATTTTACCAGGCTCAGAGACCTCATGGAGGACCTGGTAAACAAAGGAAGTGTTGCTTACTATGAAGATATTGGTGAACTCCAGTACATTTACAAGTAGCTAAAAGAGACTTCCAACCCCTCAGAAGCAACCTAGAAACAAGCCCTACAGACCTTGAAACTGATGGTGCAGCTATTTGGTGATAATGTAGAAGAGGAAAATAAAGAGCAATCTTCTCCAGAGGAAGAAGTTGAGCAAGAAGAGGATAATGTTGAGGAAGAGGTCCAACAAGAAGAAGAGCCGAATAGAGATGTTGCAGACCCTAAAGGGGCACAATCTTAGCAATTTTTTTTTGTACATATATAGTCATAAGTTTTGTATTTTTTTGATTCATTTTTACTCTGACATGGTTAGAAAGAAACAATAAAAGCATGAGTCCAGAGAGACACAGAAAACAATAGTTTTTGTGTGAAGGTATTTATATCATGTATTGTAAGAAGGCTTTATAAGGAGAACATAGCTGTATTTTTGATGGAGCAATGAAGCAATTTTGTTAGAATGGCACAATGTTTATGGCATAGTCTCCATATGAACAGTTATCCTCTAAGATGCATGGAGCATAGTCTCGATATGAATATTTATCCTCTAAGATGACCATAAAGTTTTTAGAGGGTAGTGTTCATATGGAAGTTATTCTTTAAAGCATTTTTGAAGAGAAGCATTTTTTGACTCCTGATGCCCAATGGATAAGACTCTGAGTTTGATGGCTTTGTGAGAAAATCCACCAGGAGGCACTAGAATGTAGGCCCAAAATGGCCACATCCTTAGAAAGCATTGCAAATTTCATTCTAAGGTATGTAAGTTCCATTCCGCACACTTTTTAGTGTATTTTGGAGTGGATCCGCTACATTCGTTTCCTAATCCACCAACACTTAGTGCAATTTTTGCCTTGAGCGATTCCGCTGGGTTTATAATGTAAAATGGTGTGGATTGGTGATGGGTCCTGATTTTACAAAAGTTTTTGATAATGATGATGTCAGCACAAATAAAAGTGTGGAATGGAGATCGAGAGTAATTTCTTGCATGCTCCGAGCGGCTAAGTGTTGGTAAGGCTAAATCCATTGAGTCTCAAGACTATTTTGGTGTGGATTGATGACAAAGAGTAAGTTTACACTAACTAGAGTGGAATGGTGACAAAGTCAATTTTACACTACCTGTGATTGAGAAAAGAGTTTTACACTGTGGAATGGAGATAAAGGATGATTTACACTTGCCCAAGTGTGGATTCTCGATTTCACATATTTATAAAGCAAAGGTGATGTCAACATGCTTTAAAGGTGTAGATTTTAGAAGCTTTGAAGCCAAAGAAGAGAAAAGGAAGGGTAATGAGTGGATTGCATCCCACTCACCTCTTAGTTCATTTTATGCCAAAATGTGATTCCATAGGATCAAGGTTATAATGATGATGTCAGCAACTTAAAAGTGTGGAATGGCACCTAGGTTTTCCTCACCAATTTGTAGAGTGTCTTGGGAGGTTTTAATCGTAGTCATCTATGATGAAGATCAATGGTTGAGAACTTGCTAACATTGATAATATATTTAAAAGTATTTTCTCACCGATCAGAGCATAATTAGTTGGAGGGTAGGAAGATGAAGCATCAAGGGTTTCCAAGAACAAGAACCAGATGTAGTTGTAGATCTATGATGGAGTCGAGCTTCCAAGAATGATCGATGGATGAGATGCAATGTCCAACTATTAGAACTCCAACTACCACCAACAAACCAACAAGTTGTAGAGGTATGCTACCATGGTAGATTTCTCACAATGGATTTCCTAGAGCTCCACAACCAGTAATATGATGCCAGCAAACTCTCTATTGAGCTATAAATATACAATCTTTGTAATATCTCCTAAAATATTATTTCATTTACAAACTATAAATAGAGGTCGAACCCTCATTTTTTAGGGTCGGCTCTAGTGCGTTTGCTTGCCCTACTATAAATATTCTTGTGAGCTAATGGAAGGAGCATTACTCTGATTTTTTGACTCAAATTTGTCATCTTCATTATCTTGTGCAAGAGGTTCAAAGTCTTGAGTTGCATTTATATTAATACTTGAATGGTTAGTTCATTCCAAATTTTGGATTACTAGTTGTGAGAGTAGTTGAAATCTGTTCTTGATTAGATCTGTATTGTTAGGAAGTTTATTTCTATTAAATCTAACTATTGGTCTATTCTGCTATTTGGATTATCAATATTGGATGTTGGAATTGCTTTCTGCAATATATCTCTATTTATGCTTTAATGTGTGAAGGTTTCATTAATTTGGGTAATGTTAATCTTGAGTGATGGGACACTAGAAATAGCTTGTGGGAGCCTTTTGTTGTAGTTGCCTATGTTGTTAGCCTATCCGACCACTATTTATTTATAACATTTCTAACCCTAAACCTTTTCTAAACCCTTATCTCAAAACCCTATTGGAGCTTTAATTGAGTCAACACCATTTTAAGTTGACAAGGAACCAACCTACCCTTATCCAATGCTTGAGTGTCGAGCTATGACTATCGGGTGCATGCCTAGATAGAAAATTGGAAGATAGATAGTTGCAGTGTCAAGTAAAGCTTGATGACATTTTGGTGCCCAACATAAATGAATTAATGAAGTGGGGGTGGTGGTTCACCGGTAGGGTTAGCTCACTCTTGTGGAAGAAGCAAGTGAAATATGGGCTCATGGATGAGGAAAATTCAGAGATAAAACTCATCTTGTTTGGTATGGGTAATAATGAACTCCTATTCGTCTTCAAATTAATCCAAAATTATCGACATGAGTTCAAATTATTCATAGATTTCATCATCTAAGTTATCGAGGTGGAGGGCTTCTTCTCCTAAATTTAGATTAAGCCTTTGGAAGGTTTGTTCAAAATAAGAGATGGTGGAAAGTGGGTGGTAACCTAGAACTGAATGGTTGTGCGCTTCTTGATATGGAACATCAATAGGCTGAAGAACTCCCTGTTCATGCAATCCTAGTCCATGATCTTGCCAATTAACTATGTGAAAATAACAATATGGGAATCCTAACATGTTTCAAATGTTGGTAGGTGTTGGTTCCTTGGGTTCTTCTAGGGGATCTAGATTTTATGAAGAATCAATCCCCCCATATATAATATTTATACTATTTGGATTTGAATCCATTTCATATACTACTTCTATGGATAAAAGTGGGTTGAAGAACACAAGCTTATACTGAGAGGGGGGTGAACAGTATAAGACCACTTTTTACTTTTCTTTTAAAATCAATATTATGTTGTGTATAGATAGCAGTATCAATAGTAGTATTCAAAGCAATGCAAAAAATACCATACACAATAAAGACACCAAAATTTACGTGGTTCACCCAATATGGGCTACTCCACGGAGAAAAAAAAAATTCTCAATCAATATCTTTTGGAATCCTTCCCAATTACAATATTTATGGACCTTTGTCCAAAGGAGATGTTGATCCCCTAATCTCAAGTTTGTGGATATCTTCCATAGGATAACTCTTTCCCCTTCTACTCTGGCTAGTTATCTTCTAGAAGACTTTGTCTCTCTGCTGTACTAACTAGTGGATCTCTCTCCACTTGAAGACTCCTCACTCAAATATATCTTCAATTGTCCTGGTTGGTGGATCTCTATCCACTAAGACTTTGTCCTCTATACTCTGTCACCTCCAAAGCTTTGTCTCAATACTGTACTAAACACATTCCAATCAGTATAGCATAGCTCTACTCAATATCTTACAATAAACACAATTTATTTGGTCTAGCACAACTCTGCTCAATATCTTACACTAAACACAGTTTATTCAGTCTAGCACAAGTCCACTCAAATTTGCACTAAACACAGTTCATTCGGTCTAGCACAAATTTTCTCAATAGGTCCACATAGAACCTTCTCAAATCTGCTCAACAGGTCCACATAGAACCTGATAAAATCTACTCAATAGGTCCATATAGAACCTGCTCAAATCTACTCAACAGGTCCACACAGAACCTGCTCAAATCTGCTCAACAGGTCCACATAGAACCTGCTCAAATTTGCTCAACAGGTCCACATAGAACTTGCTCAAATCTGCTCAACAAGTCCTCTCTAAGACTTGTCCAAACATGCTCAATAAGTCCTCTCTAGGACTTTTTCAAATCTGCATAGCAAGCTTCCACAAAAGCTTACACAAAATCAGTCCACAAGCCTTCTCAAAGACTTACCTCAAATCAGTTTAACAAGCTCACATAGAACTTGTCCAATCTTATAGAATTATAAAGATAATTGTTAGAGACTCAATATTTTCTATACTCAATGCTCAATCAATATCTCAATTCAATATCATAGAATCATAAAGAGAATTGTTAGAGACTCAATATGTTCTATAATCAAATCCCAATCTCAACTCAATATCAATATCATAGAAGCATACATAGAATTGTTAGATACTCTATATGTTCTATTCTCAAATCTCAATATCAACTCAAATCAATCTCATGGAAGCATAAAAAGAATTTTTAGAGACTCTATACGTTCTATTCTCAAATCTCAATCTTAAATCAAATCAGAATATATAATAGTTTGTTTCATGGAACTTGAACAACCACTTCACACAATCACTTGACTAGGCTTAATCAACTCTACTCAACCAATCACCTCAAGGAACAATCCTTTCCACAAACCCTAGTCCAAGCATGTATCAACCAACTCAAAATGTTTCCAACAATGCTCAACAACAAATCTCACATGACAATGATACTCATGTTCTTAACTCAAGTTCAAGTTCTTTGTATGACCAATTGGCTTCAACAACAATGCTTATAAAATAAGGTTTAATCACAACTCTCAAACTAGAAAACCTTGAAGCATTAAACCAACAACTCCTCAAAAAAATAAACCACAATCAATTATTTTCTCTCCAAAGATATTTTCATAAATCAATCACCCAAATAAGTCAATGAAGAATATCGCCCATACCTTTTTGATGTCTTATGAGTTGTCCACTAAATCTACCACACTCAACACATTTTATTTTTCCGATCTCAACAAGGGTTAGAGGTCTTAAGTAATAACACAATAATAAAAATAATATCTCAATAACACCTTATTACTCCTACTCAATAAAATGCACCATACCCTCTTATGCAAGAAATAAACCCTCAAAAGAATGAATCAAACTTACTTTTAAAACTCCTTGAAAAACCAAAAATATCTCCTTGCGCACACCTTATTTCTCCATCTAAGCAATCTAAACAAATAGCTCTCAAAAAGAGCTTTCCAATGATATATAATATGATATACTTCCAAAAATAAAATCAGAAAAACTATCTATCTTTCCTAGGGCATACCATATCCTTATTTATCCTTAGGCAACCTTGGCAAAAATTAAAATATTAAACAACATCAAAAATTAAATCCACTTGCCTTGCCCTTGGCGGGATTTGATCCCTCGACGTCCTCCTTCCCAACGCCTTAGGCACAGCCAAGCTATCGTTGGGCCACGCACCTTGATGTGTCTAAAATGGCACGTTCACTATCTATTTTCCGTGAACAACTCTCCTCCAAAAAACAAAAAGTGCTTCAAGCGCTTCTTCCTTGCAATCCAAAAGGCCTCACATGAATAGAACGTGGGACCTCCTCCTTAGTACCAAGCCAACATATCACTAGGCCATGCTGGCCTTTGCGCTTAGAGCCTCCGAACCTTCACACCTTTAGCCTTTATGTAAATCGTAAGGCCTTCGAAAAACCTTTTCACATGCGCTTCAAATAATAATTGCAAGGGATGCCTTGCTAAACCTTTTTGATAGAATTTATATAATGCCTTTGTCCTCTTTTGCAATCATGTCAGCACTTCGAATAATTTTGATGTTGACGTGATTTTTTATTTATAATTAATTTAAATTTAAATTTAAATATTATAAATTAAAAAGAACCAACCTTAGGTTTAATTTAATTAAACCTTAGAACCTTGTCTTAATGCCCAATCCTTGTGTAATTAAATATTATTTATAGAATTTAAATTTCTTGTGAATTTAAATAATTTATAAATAATTATTAAACCTCCTTTTTAACCTCTGCAATAACCCATCTTGCGTTTTTATAAACCAATCACTTAACCTGTGCTCCCAATAATATTAAAATATTATAGAGCCTTTTTCCTTTCACTTTTACACTGATGAAGCTTTTTCTTGGATGACTTGGGTGACTTTATTTCTTGCTGAATTTCTTAATAAGAGTGATAACTCTATCAGGTGACATCAATGACAACTTTGACTTAGAGGACTCAAAATGTCCAACATAGGTCATGTGGGTGACCAAAATCCTTAGCATTAGGAATGGTGAGCAATGTGATGGTGATGTATTGGACCATGTATTCACCAATACCAAGATTAGTGAGGTGGACCTCAACTTGGGATGATGTGAAAGGATCATGATTAGATAATGGCTCAGGGAATGGTGGAGATGAAGATGTCTCACAATCCATCAATTTGATTTGTGAAATATTAGTTGATGGTGATAAATTGAATTGGAAGGGTTTCTGAATATATGATGATTATGTGAAAGGCAAGGATGTGGATTGATTTTGACCACATGTGCATGTAGTTAATGATGAAGATGATGGGGGCAAGGAATCTTGGTTGTGTTTGGTGATAGGGGACTCCTTAGGAATGGAAACCTTGGATGAAAAAATGGGTGGAGTGGTATATGGATTGGCTTATGATGATAGGAAAAGTTGGGTGTAAGAAAGCATAAATTCATAAGGATTTGAAATGAAATTGCAATACTTAAATAGCTAGACGTCCATCGGTATGCAATGTACCTGTCCCTCATGAACATATTTCAAGTATTGATGTAAAATTGAAGGGACACATCTCATTTCTCTCATCGAAGGTATTACAAGTAGTACATTGCACACCATGGATCCTTCCAAGATGTGGAACATAGTGTGCAACATTTTGATCCCTACTTCAATGGGCAAAACAATAGTTCCAACTATGGAAGACAAAGCATCATTAAATTATTTTAGGGTGAAGGATGACTTGGTGATATGAGATGGAGGAAGATTAAAATGATGAAGGGTATACATGGTGATGATATTGATAGAGGAACTGGTATCAATTAGAACTCTTTTAAATGGCTTCTTGTCAATTAGATCCATGATGTGCAATTGAGGATCTACTAATTTCAATGATATTGGCTTAATATCAAAGTCATAAAATGTAATGGAAGGCTCCATGCATGTTTGAATGCTCTCTACAAAATTTTTTAATGCATTAGAATATTGAGATCGTAATTCAATGGATTTCAAAATGTCCATCAATACCTCACAATGTGGGGGAGATTGTAAAATTAATTCATAAATTGATAATTTCGCAGAAGCCATCTTTAGACTTGTGGTTAATCGGCTACTCAATGAGATGACTGGTCATGGTGTATGATTTATAGGTGGAATGAATGGATTTTATTGGCTAGGAATGTGTATTGGCAATGAAGGATTGGGGGAATTTGTATGGGAGGTGATGGGGGAGGTTGTGATACACTTGATTGAGGTTGTTGCCTTGTATTTTGTTGATTATTTCATTGACCTCTAGTGACCACATGAATGACACCTATAAACCCTTGATATTTTTGGATGTGATTAACTTTATTAGGAAGAGTTTTGGTATTACTTCCTCCCATATTTGGTTGCACCTCCTCATGGTGAGAAAGTAGTATTTGAAAAATACCAAGGTTTTGGTTTTGTTGAGGAAGGGGGTTGTCAAACTTGATGGCCCCCAAGTTAATAAGGTCTTGGATGATGTCTTTGAATACATTGAAATTATTGATATCATACCCATTTTGCCTATGGTAAGGACAAAATAAATGTTCTCAATAATATTTCCCTTACTTAGTGGGATCATCTGGTCTGATTTTGGGTAAAGCAATTTTATTTGTGTCATACAACCTTAATAAAATGGAAGCATATGACTCATACAAGGGGGTATATTGGTGATTATGTTAAACAGACTATCGTTAGGGATGGTTCTCTATAGTTGGAACTATGTTTTGTATGGCTTGAGTTACCGAGGGTACCACATGATAAGCAATTTGTTATAGTAGCTATTGCACTGATTGTTGTTGAGCCATTAGCATATGGATCATGACCACTTGATTAACATGATTAGGCTAACTGGCCGAAGTGGCTTGTGTTGATTTTGATTGGCCAAAATATTTACTTTTATATTAGCCCTTGTTTTTGTATTATTTTTCCTTAGGCTTAAGTATGCCCTCTTGGATTTTTATTTCCTCAATAAAGATAGCCTATGCTAGAGCTTCTTCAAATGAATATATGCCTGTAATTAAGCCATCCAAGAGATAGATTTTAAACAACTCTTGGTGGATAGTTTGATAAGCTCTTCCATTGGTAGGGTGAATGGAAAATTGGTAATGATGACCCTCCAATGGTTTTCAAAATCATAAATAGACTCATCGTCATGTTGTCTTAAAGCATAAACATCAGATAATGAGACTTTCTTTCTAACATTTAGGATAAAATGCTCAAAGAATTGGTCAACCAATTGTTCGAAAGGATAAATACTATGAATAGGAAATTGGTTGTACCACTCTATGGTGTCTCCTCCTAATGTCTGAGGAAATATTCTAAGCATGAGAGCATTGTATTTTTTAATTTTAAAATATGAGTGTACAAATGTTCTTACATGCTCTTTGGTATTTGTTGAGGTGTGATTTTGTCCGATTACAAATATCACCCAACAATTAGGATCGTAATCCTCTCTTGCAAAGAAAATATGTTTCTCCAAGGTTCTTTTACGTAACACGTTATGAATTTATGTCAATTAAGTGCACAGAACATCTCAGGGATTAACAATCAACTGTTAACAAGGGGCCTAGTATAACAAATATTTTGATCTTGAAATCATTACTTGCATTTTCATCAGTATAATTTACTTCCTCAAAATGAATAAACTTACCTTTTAAAGCTAATATTTGAGAATGCAAATCTATTTTAAAAGATGAACTTTGATTAAAAATGCTTTTAACCTTATATTAAACTTGCATGAATGTTTTAAAGCATTTTAATTCAAAACTTACATTTATTTCATGAATGAAGCTTAAAATCAGATCTAATAAATGATGAATAAAATAAAAACCCTAATTATAAAATGTGAAACACTTTATAATCCCTATGTTTGGGCCTTTAGAATATTCTAAGCTTTATAATCCTTGCTTCTTTTCATAGAATATGAATAATTAATGTGTATGAATTCTAATTATAAAGTTTTGTACTTTATAATATAAAAATTAGAATTCATATAACCTTTTAAACCAAATATTTATTTATTCAAATATTTGAAATAAATAAATATAAATAATTAATATGTATGAATTCTAATTATAAAGTTTTGTACTTTATAATATGAAAATTAGAATTCACGTAATCTTCCTTAATGTGATGTTTATTTATTTTCAAATATTTATTAAACTAAATATTTGAAGTAAATAAATTTAATCCTTTCAATAGTATACTTTGGACTTTATGATTTGAGATTGAAAATTTTAATAAATCAAACTTTCAGAAACATAAATAAATCTCAAATTATGGATTTTAAAATTTTATGATATTAAAATCAATAATCCATATAATCCTTCTCTGTCTCTGAAATTTATTTGTCAAATATTTATTAACTTAAATATTTGACCTAAATAAATTTTACAACCCTTTCTATAAATCTGAATCTTTGAAATTCAACTTAGGGTTTTAATAAAACAAATTCAATGAACTTTATAAACTTTATGAAATTTAAAATCAAAAGCTCATTGATTCCCTCCTCTCTGAAATTTATTCACCTGAAATATTTATAGAATTAAATATTTGAGTGATAAATTCAAACTTTAACCTAGTTGTAAAATTTAAATCTTTTATAAAATAAACTAGGTTTTATCTTAAATCTTAATGCCTCAAATAAATTAAAAAGGTCTTAGGGTAAAGAAACAAATTTGAATAAAACGTTCGGACAAACTTGCTACAACACAGAAAAACACAACTTTGAAAACCAAACTCAAGCAGACCAGATTTTACACAATCCTACCACAAATTTGGTGCTATCTTCTACGGAAATTTTAATTAAAAAATTATATCAATCAACTTATAAATTAAAAACACCACAATAGTGCTTGCTTTTAATAAAAATTGAATTTGATACAAAATATTAGATCTTACAATGAATCCAACAAAGTCTCTGTATTCATGTGCAAATGTAGCTTCCTCTACAACTTGGTCTTCTATTTGGCTCCTTTCAATCTTTCCTCTTTTTCTCCAACCTGTCCGACCCTCTCTTTGGTTTCTAATTCTCCATTTATAACTTGAGAAATTTGTTCCTCTTGATTAGTTTGCTTCGTTCCATCAGTTTTTAAAAATGAATTCTTGAAACCCTAATATCAATAAACCCTTTTCAAAGGATTTAATATTTCTCCTCATTGGCATTCAAAAATTAAAGTTATAATCCTGCCAATAAGACAAATATTAATTAGAATATAAAACATTTATAAAATAACATTCTTAAATATAATTAAATTATAAAGTTATAAAACTTTATAATTTAATTAATTTAAAACAAATTTATAAAATAACAATTTTAAATATATTAAATTATAAAGTTATAAAACTTTATAATTTAATTAATTTAAAACAAGACATAACTAAACATAACATACGAACATGCAACCTATATGAACACCACTATAATAAACAAAAATATATTAAAATAACACCAAAAATATATACTAAATAACAAACATA
The DNA here is from genome assembly GCA_028583015.1 of Wollemia nobilis. Lineage (NCBI taxonomy): Eukaryota > Viridiplantae > Streptophyta > Pinopsida > Araucariales > Araucariaceae > Wollemia > Wollemia nobilis. The sequence goes on from JAQPPZ010000505.1 coordinate 1,086,566, forward strand.
TAATTTAAAGACAACATAAAACTAAAACAACATAACATAACAAAACATATTTACAAAACCTAACCTATCAATATTAATAACAAACAAAACAAAACACCCTTGACATAAACATAACATAACAACAATAATACAACTCAAAGACCATAATCAAAATGACCATACAAGCATAACTTCAGGATCTTCAGATCATGAGGTGAATTTTGACAATGGACCCTGCTATAAGACCATTCAGAGGAAGATAAGCATTCTTGATATTTCAATGATGACAACGGTGAACAATAAGCGCAAGCAACAATTTGAAACAAGCTTTCAAATTTCAAGTGGGTCCCCAAATTTTGGGGTCATTGTGAAGGAGTCACAACAAATGGTGACTCTACTAGTAAATGTCCTTGGACATTTCGAACTTAAAAACCAAACTCTGAAAACAACAAAAACCCAAATATTAGAATTATAAGCGTCAATGATATCCAGAGAATGAGAATAGACCAATTCGACATGAACCATCAGAATCATCAACATCAGCTCGGTGTGTGCAAAGTGATTCATTCTATATATTTTGAAACCATTCAACATTCCATTATCAATTTTGCATTTCAGGCTATGAATATTTCCTCTTTGAAGAAATACCTCCACCTAATTCCCTTCAGACATTGCTCTACTACCTATCGAGCGTCTATAGCTCCGGTAGAGATTATCTGAAACTCCCAAATATTAGGTGAATTTTATTCATTTCCTTTATTTTAGACATAGCTTCCTCCACCTCTATAGCTCTTATCAGTTATCTCATGGTGATAGATTTGACTTTATTTTCAGCTTTATTCATCATTTTTTATCTCTCATTTCTATCCTCATTTTTTTCATCATTTTTTTTCTCTCATTTTTCTCCTTTTTATTTCTTTTATCTAATAATATGGTACTTTGCAACAAATCCACCTGCCACTTGGGTTAGAGATCAGGTAAGGCTGAAAGAGTATATAAAATTTTTCACCTTAATTTGCAAAATTGACAACTTCATACATCCAAAATTTCAAAAGATATTCCTTAATGTGTTTGTGGTACTCGTGAAGCTTTTGCAATATGATTCTAATATTTCAAATTTCCTTATCTTAGTTCACATTCATGAAGATATAGACTAACATCTCACTTTTCCTTTTCTCCAGGTTTTACAGGTTTTCAAAATAGGTAATTTTATCCTATATGACCTAGGCCCAAATACCAAACAAAATCATCAAATGATTAGTGTCTCGATAACAACTACCTCAATCAAGAAAACCTCACTGAAACTTTGTCAAATTCAACAACACACATCAAAATAATGAAACTCCAAAATATGGCAAAGCCATTTTATTGCTATACTAAAAACACAACCAAAAATATGATAAACACTAAACAAACAAAAATAAACATCAACAACATCACCAACTAATAAAATCAGCAAAATAACTAACTAACAAGCTCACAAAACAACAAGCTATACAAAACATAAATTTGCAAAACCAAAATTGCAAAGTTGATAAAGCGAGTGAATCCACTTCCTAGACTTGACAACATTGACAACAGAACCAATAACAAAACATTACAAAACCACAACTTATGTACAAACACAAAAACAAGAAAACAAAATCCAAAAGACTATTTACAAAAATATACATTATGTACAAGACACTGCAAAATTTCTGCCATCATTTCCCTGGATCCCAAATACGATTAGCACACTTTAGAAAACATATATGATTATATGCCTGCCAAGTTTTATAAGAATCCAATAAAAATAAGATTAGGCCAAAAATAGAAATTCTTATTATGCCTATCTCATCCCACTGATTTGATTCAAGTTGATAAGCAATTCCATGTTTAAAATTTGATTCATTAAACTTAAAATTGAAAACATGATTTTCAATTATCCTTTGCTTATTCAAAAAGGTGTAAATTTCACAATTTGATTCATAATTTAGAACTAGGCTCCCCTTTTCAAATAGGAGATCTTGCAAATAAGAACCTATTTCTAAAAATTTCAAATTCAAATCACTTTCAAAGTTTTTAAAGCAATCACAATCATTCAAGAATTGACAAGCATCTAGGACATTTGGTATAAGAAGATCATTAAAAATTTGTGCCCTAGATTCACTAGTTGATTGCTCATGAATTTGATTAAGCATTTCAAACATGTTTTCCTTCATTTCATTTATGGCAAAAATTTTAGAAGTTGTCTCCAACTTCTTGTTAACAACATTTGATATTTCATCATTGATAGCATTAGCATCCAAAAACTTATCATGCAACCCATTACCTAAAAATTTTGTAACCAATGAGAAAGGTGAAGATTTTACCTCGTCATCTATACTCAACACATCATTATTAGCATTTACCAAGATTTGATGAGCATTTGTCACTTTTTCCTTTTCTTCATGGTCTCCATCATGATCACCTTGTAGTTCTTCGTCTTCATCAAATACCTGTTTATTAAAGACACCAAAATTAGGCACCCAATTAAACGTATGCCCATCCTTTTCAAACCACAAATCTGAATGATCACAAGATGTGCTAAATAACAAATTTTCTTGATCAACCACCTGAGTTACTTCAGATAGATTAACATTTTCCTTTAGGTCATCACCAACATTAAATCCAAACCATTCATGTGAATTTGTACTCAAATTTTTATTAGTCATGGGTAAAAGAGATGACCTTACCTCTTCTTCATTATTAACAAATGAGTCATAAGAAACATTTACCATTTCTTCATTTTCAATTTCAGCAAGGTGTTCAATAAATTCATCTTCAAAGTGATTCAATTTTAGAACCTTCTCTATTTCTGCAATTGGCATGTCATTTTCTGATTGTGTAGGAATTGTGAAATCTTCATTTGAAATAGAAGTTTCAACATCCTGCATATCAAGTGAAACAAAAATTTCATCAGTCGAAGAGTGAGAAAACAAAGATTCACCATACATACCCCAACCATTATAAAAATTATCTTCTATAGTTAAAGGGTGAGGTTCAACCATATATTTTGTGCAAACTTCGGATAGGTCTATAATTTCCTTTTCAAATTCACCTTTATCAATCACCTGAGATGAAGACCTACTGATTTCTTGTTGTATGAGCATTGTAGAATCCTTAAGTGACACAAGGCTTTCAATTTCCTGCACATCATCTGAGATAAGAACTTCTTTGGAAATTGTGAATAAAGTGAATAATTCTTCTTCATGATCTGAAATAACAAAATCATTATCTTTCTGAAGCACTTGGTGACATTCCATATTTTCTTTCATACCATATTTGGATTCATTTTCAGATTCACCTTCTTCAATAAAGAATTCATCTTCAATTTCAAACAATTCATCTTCCTCAAGCAATAAGATTTTAGGATCAATCATTTGAACCATCATCATCGAGGTATTATTTTTTTGTAATCCCTTGCAATATTCAATGAAATCACATCTATGATCATTCAATTCTTTAAATTTACCTATTTGAACATCACACTCATTATCCTCCTAAAACAAATGATGAAAATCTATCATTTCTTCTATATATTCTTTAGATTCATTTTCAAATTCATTTTCTTTAATTTCAAAAAATTCATCTTTCTCAGATTCATATTTTGGTAAGACAAGGGTTTCTTCAATGGGATCAATTTATGTATTTTGTTTTATAAGATCATCCCAATCCTCTTTTGTGAATAATGGCTCTAAGTCAGTTTCTACATTTTGATCAACTTGATCATCACAATGTTCATTGATGGGTATTGAATCTGAAACCTGCACCTCATTCTCAACATCTAAGGTAGTTGTGACATCTAAACTATCAATCTCAACCTGACTCATTTGTGATCTTTGATTATGAGTTTTAGGTCTAAGTCTGTATAGTTGTTCCATATTAACACCTTGAGATATCAATTGTTGTTCAAATGTTACTGCCTCATTGTAAGCTCTAGACAATGATGTAATTTTAAGACCTTTCCCCAAAAACATAGAAGTAACATGATCTAAGGCTCCCATGTATATTTGAGTAGCTCTTTCTTCTGAAATGATATAATGTATCCCCACCTCAGTATACAACCTATGGAATTTATCATTAAATGATCTCATGGGTTCGTTAAATTTTTTATGGATGGAGACAAATTGATTTAACATCATAACTGGGTCATCCAACTTTCCAAAATGTTTGAGAAATGCTTTTTCTAGTTTAGCCCAAGAAGTAGCGAGACCTTACAGGTAATTGTATGTACCACTTAAGCGCAACCTCATCCAATGGGTATGAAAATAATCTGCAAGGAACATCTCCCTGCATAAGCTGCAAATGACTTAACACACTCTTGTATCTCTGAATATGTTCCTTGGCTTGATCCACATCATGCCTAAATCTGGGTAAACAAACTTCTACACCTTCAAGAATTTGATGAATAGGCATGTTTAAACTGCTATAATAATCACCTATCCAAGATGCCATTATTTTCTTTACTGAAGTAAGCGATGCCATTAGTGAACTTCAAAGAACACAAAATTTAATGCCAATCTTATTAGTCAAAGAAATATATCTTGCAACTAAGCATGAAATGACTAATCAATTGATAAAATATATGCATCAATTAAACCTTGGCATTAAATAACACCCTTCAATTTGTAAATTTTTTTTTTAAACTGAGATTTGAATGATTTCAAATGAAAATCAAATATTTACCTTTCATGCCCTCCTTCTAGCGCCAATTTGTTGAGGTGTGATTTTATCCGATTACAAATATCACCCGAAAATTAGGATCGTAATCCTCTCTTGCAAAGAAAATATGTTTCTCCAAGGTTCTTTTACGTAACACGTTATGAATTTATGTCAATTAAGTGCACATAACATCTCAGGGATTAACAATCAACTGTTAACAAGGGGCCTAGTATAACAAATATTTTGATCTTGAAATCATTACTTGCATTTTCATCAATATAATTTACTTCCTCAAAATGAATAAACTTACCTTTTAAAGCTAATATTTGAGAATGCAAATCTATTTTAAAATATGAACTTTGATTAAAAATGCTTTTAACCTTATATTAAACTTGCATGAATGTTTTAAAGCATTTTAATTCAAAACTTACATTTATTTCATGAATGAAGCTTAAAATCAGATCTAATAAATGATGAATAAAATAAAAACCCGATATCTTAAAATTCTATAGTTTTAAATGAATATTTTGATGACTTTGGATTGATTAGACATTTTTCGCAGGACTGCCCAAACTTGCCGAACTCGTTTCGGCCATATCTCACTCATCCGGACTCGGATTGAGCTGAAATTTTGAGGGTAGATGCCTGAAAAACCCTAGAACGTCTCCACCAATTTTCATATCATTTGGAGCAACACAGATCCTAGCACATCCCTATGTGTGAACGACATATTTGGCAAGCGGCTATGCGAGGGTTTCATCTGGGTTGAGTGCAAGCAGCTCCAGAGGTTGGTTTTTAGGGCCTTCGGGCCCTAGCGGCCAATATTTTTGTGGTTTATGCTCAATATTTTAGCAGGAAATGTTGCAGGGGATACAATATGGGTTAGAAATTTGTCTTTCAATAGATCATACTATGAACTTGAGTGACAACGGCTTCCAATTTGCTGCACAAAAGAAAAGTGAAAACCATACCTTTCCACGGCGTCTAGGGCAAGGATTAAAGAGATCACGAAACAAGTTTCAAGCAGTTGATCAAAAAATGGCTCATATCTCAAGTGAATCTGGTGCTAAGGTGCACCCACAAAATAATTCTACTATGAAAACCCCTATCAAGGGTAAGAATTTTGAAGACTCAGTCCCAAAAATGAATTTTAGGGATGCCCTTCATGGTGGACAGCCTCAGCCCAATGCTAATATCAATATTAGGGCTTCCCATAAACCTCTAAGAATGCCTAAGATTGATCCCAGGAAAACGGAGTCAGGATGTCTTAAAGCAGCTGATGGAACTCCTATTGTTAAGCTTGATATGGGTAACATTCAGACTGGCATTGAAGATTTGGAAAAAAGAGGACTAATTTGTCGGTTCGTGGGTTTTCATTCGAGTCTATCTGCTTTCAAATTCTGGGTTGCAAAAAGCTGGAAAACTAAAGGTGAGTTACAAATCTCTATTTATCCAAATGGTTATTTTCTTGTTTTATTTGCTAATAATGAAGATAGAGAGAAAACTTTTCAAGGGGGTCCTTGGTTTTTTGGAAGGGCAGGGCTTTTCATGAAGCCCTGGCATACTAAATTTAAAGCCGAAGAAGAGATGCCTTCTATAGCTCCCGTGTGGGTTAGACTCTTTGGCCTCCCTATTGAATTTTGGAATCCTACTATTTTTTCTTCAATTGGAAACTCTTTAGGAACTTTTATGATGATTGCTGATTGTACTCAAAATTTTGAACATATTATTTATGCTCGAATTTGTGTTTTAATGGATTTTGACAAACCCCTACCTAAAAAGATCACATTACAATTTGGGGAAGACACTTGGGAGCAAGTAGTGGACTATGAGAACATTCCTTTTCATTGTAGAATTTGCCATGAATATGGTCATTTGGCCCAGTGCTTGCCCAAATAAAATTCCTGATCAAAAGAAAGAAGATATAAACTCAACGAGTTTCCAAATACCTAAGAAGAAGAACACTCGAAAAAAACCGAGTTATGAAGGATCAATCAAAGTCATCTGCTAATATGTTTGAAATCCTTTCCACAAATGATGTCCCAAGTGAGGAAGAGGAAATAATGGAAACTGAAATCTTAGAAACACAATTTAAATATGAAGGGAAGAACTCGGAGACAAACCAACAAATCAAAGGTTTTCAACAGAAAAAAAGGAGAAAATTTACACAAGAAAAACAATATTTCAAATGTCAAAACTTCAAATAATGCGAGTCCCAATATAGACTCTGTTGAACCATCTAGTAAAATTTTGGTTGTGTACGAGCATTCTTCAAGGTTAGAAGCCATCTCGGATTCAATTGGAATAAGTCAAGAAATAGGAAAAAAAATTGAAGATGGATTCTAATCAAAAAGTAGGTCGCAAGACCAATCAATATCATATGGTAAAAGAAGGTGAAAAGCTTGTAGAGGAAGGTAAGATTAATGCCCTTCCCAAATTTTTTAGCCCTGGTATTAATGAAGATCATCACTTGGAATATTAGAGGACTCAAAGGGAGTCTTTCAAAACAAAATGAAATTAGAAGAATGATTCAGATAAATCATCCACATCTTGTTTTCCTTCAAGAAACAAAGATGTCAATGGAGGATATGGACTTAATTGCCAATAAAATTTGGCCAACTGGAAAAGTGGTTTCCCTCAGTTCCCAAGGGACTTCGGGTGGCATTGCTTGTCTTTGGGACCCAAAAGAGGTAGTTATTCACCATATGGTTGGCAGTTGGGGTTTTTTGGCTATAGCTATTCAAAGTAGACATTCCAACCAGATTATGCTCTGCATTACTATTTATGCTCCGACTTCTTTGGAGGAAAAAAGAAGACAGTGGAAGGATATTACTCATATTATCTCTCATTTTCCTAAAGCTTGGATCTTGATCGGAGGAGATTTCAATACCATCCTCTCTCTGGATGAGAAAAGGGGGGAAATAGAAATTTGGACAAAAGCACTGACCTCATGAGCGAATATATTGCAAACCTCCATCTTGTGGATATCCAACCAGATAATGGCCTTATGACTTGGTCTAACAGAAGGCAAGGCTTAGCTTGTATAATGGAGAGATTGGATAGGTTTTTGCTCTCTAAAAATTTCTTAATCCATGGTCACATTCCTAAAGTGAAGACTCTTAATAATGTCTGGTTCGGATCATTGGCCAGTCATGGTGGAAATGTGGAAAACCAATGTGAGTTTCTCTCCTTTTCATTTTCAATTAATGTGGCTTAGAGACATTTCCTTCAGACCTCATGTGCAACAATGGTGGAAGGAAGGTAAACCTAGGCATGGGACTAAGATGTTCTGTTTTGCCAAAAGACTGCAATACATTAAATCCAAAATCAAGACTTGGAACTGGAAAGAGTTTGGGGATGTTCATAAAAAAAAACATGAAGTTATTGCTCATCTTGAAAATTTGAATAAGAAAATCCGTTTAGATGGCCTCATAGAGAAGAGAAGTGCAGATGAAATTAAACTCACAACTCAGTTAGAGGAATGGGAAAAAAGAGAAGAAATCTTATGGAAGCAAAAATCTAGAATTCAATGGCTCAAAGAAGGAGATCGAAACACAAATTTCTTCCACAAATCTCTTCTAGCTCGAAGATCTCACAACTTTATTTCTTCCTTAAAATCAGATTCTGGAGATGTTGTTTATACTTGGGATGGCATGAACTCTATTGTTGTTGATTACTTTTCCAATATTTTTGTTGCTACTCCTCTTGACTCAGCTTCACAACATAATGTTCTTCAAGCAATCCCTTCTCTTATCACTTCTGAGGAGAACTCTATTTTGACTACTCCTGTTACTATCAATGAGCTTCAACAAGTAGTTTTTAAAATGCAAAAAGGGAAAACCCTAGGTCCTGATGGTTTTCCTATTGAGTTCTACCAAGAGTTCTGGGATATCCTTCATGTTGATTTATTAGAGGTGGTGGAAGAAGCCAGGAAAGCCAAAGAAATTTTGAAGGTTATCAATAAAACTTATATTACTCTTGTTCCAAAAGCTCAAGAGGTTGATCATATCTCAGCTTTTAGACCTATTGCTTTATGTAATGTTCTTCTCAAAATCATTACTAAAATCATGGCAGTAAAGGTTGAAGCCTCTTTTGCATAAGATTATTTCCCCGAGCAAGGGGGTTATGTGGAAGGACGTCAAATAGTAGATGAGATAGTTCTTGCTCAGGAAGCCATCCATTCCATGGATATGCAAAATTCTCCTTCCATGTTCATTCGGTTAGACTTATCCAAAGCTTATGACAGAGTGGATTGGCACTTCCTTATCAAAGTTTTGAGGCAATTTGGTTTCTCTAAGGATTGGATGGATTGGATTATGGGATGTATCTCTTCAGTTTCCTACTTAGTTCTTATCAATGGCAGGCCTTCTCAGTCATTTCCCAGCTTCCAGAGGTATTAGGCAAGGTGACCCGCTATCCCCTTATTTATTCATCATTCTTGTTGAATGCTTGGGTAGGACTATAACCAAAAAGAGGGAAAACAAAACCCTTGAGGGAGTTACCATTGCTCATGGAGCTAGACCTATCTCTCATCTTCAATTTGTGGATGACTCTACTCTTTTAGGTAAAGCTACGGTTAAGGAAGCTTCTAATATTAAGCAAATCATTAGCTATTTTTCTAAGGCTACTAGGCAGCTTGATCAATGAAGACAAATATAAAGTTATTTTCTTTCACTGCTCTCGCTAGACAGGAATCCATGGTCTTGGATAAACTAAGATATAAGAAGACCTCTCTTCCAATCACTTATTTAGGTATTCCCATAAATATTCAAAGGCAGAAAAATAAATATTGGAATTGGTTGTTGGACAAAGTCAAGAAGAAAATTGGAAAGTGGACCAACAAGTGGCTTTCTTCTGGGGGTAGAATCACCTTGGTAAAATCAGTCCTTCAAGCTATTCCTATTTATGTTTCTTCCATTTTGAATATCCCAAAGGTTGTTCTTCGAGAATTGGATCAAATCAATCATCGTTTCCTTTGGAGTGGTACTAAGGAGAAAAGAAAATGGGCCTTGGTGAAATGGGATACTTTATGTCTTCCTAAGAGTGAAGGGGGGTTAGGATTACGGTCTTCAATTAATAACAACAAAGCTTTAGCTGCTAAATTATATTGGAGGATGTTGCATAACCCCAATGCTCTTTGGGCCAATAATCTCCATGCTAAATATGCTTGAGAACAAAAGGCCTGAAGACCTTGTTCGCTATCAACTTCCTACCAAAGGTTCTCCCATTTTAGCAGTTCTTAAGACTGGTGAGGATTTGATAAAAAAAAATTATTTTGGATCATTCATAATGGTCAACATGCAAATTTTTGGACAGATTCTTGGGATGGTCACAAGCCTTTGATAACTCAGTTTCCCGATTGGAGGCCTTGGATGGAGGAGCTTCACCGAGCTAATTGGATAAAGGTGGCTAATTACTTTCGGTACCATATTGGTAATTCAAAGGTTGGTAGATATTGGATCCCTATTGAGGACTGGCCTATTCAAATCCCAGAAAGGCAAAGACAAGATATCCAAGGCATCCTTCATATGAGATCCCTCTCTTGGTCCCATGAAAAAGATTGTTTTGGATGGAACAACACTACTAAGGGTGAGTATTCAGTTGCTCAAGGTTATTTGACCTTATGCCATAATAATCCCAACCATTCTTCTGACATATTTTCTCGATTGTGGGCTCAAAAGCTCTGGCCTAAGGTGAGGTTCTTTAATTGGATTTTATTGCATCGTAGGGTGCTTACTAGGTGAGCAACTTATGAAGCGTGGTTTTCATGGCCCTTTTAGATGTGAAATGTGTGAAGAGAATGTAGAAAATATCAACCATATTTTTATTGAGTGTACTTTAGCCTCCGAGCTATGGAGGAGAATGGCCACTTTACTTGGCTTACAGGTGGTCCAATTTTTTTACTTTTGAACAGCTTTGGAGGGATTGGCCTAATCAAGAGGGTGTTGATCATTTTATTAGGCAGTTAGTTTGGATGGGTTCTACCATTCTTCTTTGGAATATTTGGAATGAAAGGAACAACCAAATTTTTAATCAAGATAGGAAGGATATTCACTATATTTGGCAAAATACCATAGCCAACTTAGTTGAATCAGTCCATCATCTCCTTAATCACCCCCAAAACTCCCACCAAAGATGGGATCAAGTGATGCAAAGATTGAAGATTAAACCTTCTAAGGGCAACCAACTTAAAGGGAATGTGAGTATTAGTAAGATGGATAGGACTAGAAATTGGCAACCTCCTCCTAAGGATTTTGGAAAAGTCAATACTGATGGAGCCTCTAGAGGGAACCCTGGAAAAGCCAGTGTGGGAGGAATTGGTAGACTTTTAGATGGCTCCCTGGTTTTTACTTTTGCTGAGAATTTGGGTATTCTTTCCAATAACCTTGCTGAGGGGTATGGTATCCTCAGAGGCCTTCAGGAGGCTACTAAGGTTGGATGGGAAAAGGTGTTAGTTGAGTCTGACTCTCAACTTATGATTAATCTCTTGAAGAATCCTTCTAAGAATCATAAGGTGGATTGGAGAATAAAAAGAATTATTGAGAAGATTCAGTTAATCCAGATGGGATTTTTGAAAGTTGATTACAATCATGTGGTCAGAGATCAAAACAAGAGTGCTGATGCTTTAGCTAATTGGGCTTTGGACAAAGGTGATCTTACTTGTTATGGCCACCCTCCTATATGGTGGGCTTCTCAAATTAGGGAAGCTCTTCTTTCTATCATTTCTTTGGATGGCTCCAGCTTCGAAGGTACCTAGTTTCTTCTTGTTTTTTTTTTTTTGCTTCTCTTTGGTTCATTCAGTTTTTTTTAGTTCCCTAGCTCATTCTATTCTTTATTTTGTTTCGTCTGTTGATTCTTGCCTTAATAGTCTTTTGGTCTAGATAGGTCATTGTTTTGTTCATTTTTTTTCTTTTTCTTTTTTTTTTTTTTGTTTAGTTTTTTAAGGTGGGTGGGTTCTTTTGTTTTGTTTTGTTTTTGTGTTCTTTGTGTTGTTTTTTGTTGTTCTTGTGTTTTTGTTGTTTTGTTTTGTTTTTTTTATGTTTTTTGTTATTGTTCTTGTGTTTTTTTCGTTCTTGTTCTTGGGTTTCTCTTTGTTTGTGTTATTTCGTGTTTTTATGTGTGAGTGTTTTCTATGTTTTTTGTTTTTGTTTATTGTCTGTTGTTGGTTGTTTTTTATTTTTATTTTTATTTTATTTTTTAATTTTTTAGGTTTTGGTTGTGTTTATTTTTCATGTTTTTTTTGGGTTATGTCTTTGTAGTGTTCTGTTGTTTTTGTCTTGTTTGTGTTTTGTTATGTGGTTCTTGTGTTTTTCTATGTGGTTTGTGTTGTGGTTTCTTTTATCTTATTGTGCGTGTTTGGTTGTGCTTTTGTTTTTGACACACTCAAGGAGCATGTTTTTTATTTTATTTTATTATTTTTGTTGTTATTTACTTATTTTTAAATTGGTTTTGTGTGTTTGTTTGCTCCTTGAGTATGTCAAAGGTGGTAGGCCAGGTCCGAGTCCTGGGCATTTTTGGTGGAATGGATACCCCTGCCTCCTTGGGTCTTACCCGAAAGTGGCATCCCTTTTGGGATGTTTTCCACAAATAAAAAAAAAAAATTAAAATAAAAACCCTAATTAAAAAATGTGAAACACTTTATAATCCCTATGTTTGGGCTTTTAGAATATTCTAAGCTTTATAATCCTTGCTTATTTTCATAGAATATGAATAATTAATGTGTATGAATTCTAATTATAAAGTTTTGTACTTTATAATATAAAAATTAGAATTCATATAACCTTTTAAACCAAATATTTATTAATTCAAATATTTGAAATAAATAAATATAAATAATTAATATGTATGAATTCTAATTATAAAGTTTTGTACTTTATAATATGAAAATTTCACGTAATTTTCCTTAATGATATTTATTTATTTTCAAATATTTATTAAACTAAATATTTGAAGTAAATAAATTTAATACTTTCAATAGTATACTTTGGAATTTATGATTTGAGATTGAAAATTTTAATAAATCAAACTTTCAGAAACATAAATAAATCTCAAATTATGGATTTTAAAATTTTATGATATTAAAATCAATAATCCATATAATCCTTCTTTGTCTCTAAAATTTATTTGTCAAATATTTATTAACTTAAATATTTGACCTAAATAAATTTTACAACCCTTTCTATAAATCTGAACCTTTGAAATTCAACTTAGGGTTTTAATAAGACAAATTCAATGAACTTTATAAAATTTATGAAATTTAAAATCAAAATCTCATTGATTCCCTCCTCTATGAAATTTATTCACCCGAAATATTTATAGAATTAAATATTTGAGTGATAAATTCAAACTTTAACCTAGTTGTAAAATTTAAATCTTTTATAAAATAAACTAGGTTTTATCTTAAATCTTAATGCCTCAAATAAATTAAAAAGGTCTTAGGGTAAAGAAACAAATTTGAATAAAATGTTTGGACAAACTTGCTACAACACAGAAAAACACAACTTTGAAAACCAAACTCATGCAGACTAGATTTTACACAATCCTACAATAAATTTGGTGCTATCTTCTATGAAAATTTTAATTAAAAAAATTATATCAATCAACTTATAAATTAAAAACACCACAATAGTGCTTTCTTTTAATAAAAATTGAATTTGATACAAAATATTAGATCTTACAATGAATCCAACAAAGTCTCTCTATTCATGTGCAAATGTAGCTTCCTCTACAACTTGGTCTTCTATTTGGCTCCTTTCAATCTTTCCTCTTTTTCTCCAACCTGTCCGACCCTCTCTTTGGTTTCTAATTCTCCATTTATAACTTGAGAAATTTGTTCCTCTTGATTAGTTTGCTCCGTTCCATTAGTTTTTAAAAATGAATTCTTGAAACCCTAATATCAATAAAGCCTTTTCAAAGGATTTAATATTTCTTCTCATTGGCATTCAAAAATTAAAGTTATAATCTTGCCAATAAGACAAATATTAATTAGAATATAAAACATTTTAAAATAACATTCTTAAATATAATTAAATTATAAAGTTATAAAACTTTATAATTTAATTAATTTAAAACATTTTTATAAAATAACTATTCTAACTATATTAAATTATAAAGTTATAAAACTTTATAATTTAATTAATTTAATACAAGTCTATAAAATAACAATTTTAAATATATTAAATTATAAAGTTATAAAACTTTATAATTTAATTAATTTAAAACAAGATATAACTAAACATAACATACGAACATGCAACCTATATGAACACCACTATAATAAACGAAAATATATTAAAATAACACAAAAAATATATACTAAATAACAAACATATAATTTAAAGACAACATAAAACTAAAACAACATAACATAACAAAACAAAAAACAAACAAAAAAAACCAGGGTACACAAGAAAAAAAAAAAAAAAAAACACAAAACATCTTTACAAAACCTAACCTATCAATATTAATAACAAACAAAACAAAACACCCTTGACATAAACATAACATAACAACAATAATACAACTCAAAGACCATAATCAAAATGACCATACAAGCATAACTTTAGGATCTTCAGATCATGAGGTGAATTTTGACAATGGACCCTTCTATAAGACTATTTGGAGGAAGATAAGCATTCTTTATATTTCAATGGTGGACAATAAGCGCAAGCAAAAATTTGAAATAAGCTTTCAAATTTCAAGTGGGTCCCCAAATTTTGGGGTCGTTGTGAAGGAGTCACAACAGGATCCTTAGTTCCCTTGAATTTTTCAAACCTCGGTATAATGCAATCTATCGGATATGGTGGTGATGGTAAAGAAAGATTAATGGATTGCTTTATCAGTTGATGTAAGGTTAGCTTTTGGTTTGTCATACCATGAGTATATTGTATCAACTGATCTATTTGTTGTTGCATAGTCTTAATTTGAGGGTCTTATTCAGGAATTTGGAAGCCCTAAATTACCTAATTATTTTGAGGAGGTGTGTTGGAAAAATATTGTGGGGTAACTAAATGATGATGGGATTGATGATGAGGTGATTGATGATGAAGATATGGGGAATTTTGGAATGGGGACAATGCATGGGGACTATGGCTAGGTTGGCCAATGGTAATAGGATGGGTATTGGTATGGCTTGGTGGAGGAACATGGATAGAAACCACAAAAGACTGTGGTGTCCATGATGGACCCCGGTTAATGAGGATAGTTTGAGTAGAGTTTGGTAGAGGCTTAGGGTTTACTTGCACTATTTGTTGAGCATTTTGATGTTGCTTAAGCAATTTGATCAAATGTTCTTATGATTCATTAATATCTCGATCATAAATGGGAGGTATGGAGGTAAATGGTAAGGAATATGTGGTTGGGTAACAAGTTACACTTGGCATGGTAACTCGGGAGGGTGGAACTTGTGAAGTAGTATTTACATGTGCTTCCTACAAGGGGTTTGTGTATGTGGATGTGTATGAATATGGGATGGAAGTGCTAGAAGCATTTGTGTAGTAGGAAATGGACACATGAGAGGAAGGTGCAACTGATGCCTCAAAAAGAGGGTTAGTGTACACTTGGATAAAGTTGTATGGTGTCTAGGAATAAACAAGTTCGTGTTGTAAAGTAGTATATTGTCTAGGTGAGTTGGGGAATGACTCTAAGTTATAATTAGAAGACTTCATAAGAGCTTCCACTCATGCCATATATATGTGGATAATGTGGTGATCAATTGTTGGTGAGGTTGACTCTATTTGGAGAAAAACCATATGAAAGGTTGTGGTTGACAAGGAATGTGAGGGACCTACGGATAAATCTGCCTGTGTCACATTTGAGGAGTCTACCACAGAAGTGGTAGGGAAGGTGGATGAAGGTTCCATTGAATTGTTTTGATTTAATGTTTTATTTTATTTTATTGTTAATACCATAAGTAATTAAACCAAAATATAGATTATGCAGTAAAATGAAACACAAAATTGAAGTTTTACAAAAATATAAACAATCAATGCTAAGTTTGTTCAACAAGTGTGTCTTGCCTCTAGCCTTCACATTTTTCCAAAAATCCCTTATCTTGCTCTCCTCTTAGGTATTTCATACTATGGTGATTCAACTACCCCTAAGCTTAAAGTCTTCCTCCTTCCATTAATGCCATCTAACAAAAGTTATGGTAAGCTTATCCAAGTGACCGAGGGTGGGGATGTTTTGATATTTAAAATATTTTTTCTTCTCTAAAAAAAATATCCGCCTTTGGAAAAATATATTTTATTTATAATCAATTCAA
Source organism: Wollemia nobilis (assembly GCA_028583015.1). NCBI lineage: Eukaryota > Viridiplantae > Streptophyta > Pinopsida > Araucariales > Araucariaceae > Wollemia > Wollemia nobilis. The sequence continues at coordinate 1,102,491 of JAQPPZ010000505.1, forward strand.
AGTCTTTAATCAAGCATGAATTTTCATAACAAAAGAGTATTATATTTCATTTAAAATATATATATTTTATTTAAAAAATAGAATTTCTCTTATTAAAATGTTGTAAATTTTGAGTAATTATGTTGTCATTGATGTCAAGTGTTAGATGCAAGCAAAGTTCATCTCAATGCAAGGGAATTGATAAAAATAGGGTTAAAATATTTATATTTTAAGCCCAAGAGATTTGGGACAAAGTTCCACATGGTTGGTTAGAAGGTTGAAGGCCCCAATCTAACAATCCCAAAGGAAGAAAATGTCTAGGCTCAAAAAGGGAATAATATTATAATATTAAAGTTATAAAGTTAAGCCTAAGGGTCAATTATAAATAATTATAATATTTTATAACCCTAAGTGGGTTTGGAACCAACCTTTGAAAAAGAATTTTTAAATTCTTAAGCACCACTGACGTCCTTAGCATGATGGTAAACTCATATTTATATGGTAATTTTTGGTGCCCTAAGTGTATGGTCTGATGCATGACTTCAAGTGATTGAATACGAATTTTTGGCGTGCGCAATCGTGAGCAAGGAAGATAAATTTTTTATTTAACAAGAGAAAATGGCTTTGGTCAAGCATAAGGATAAGGTCATGGACTCTTATCCCCAACCAGGCAGTTGGCCTAGCAGTAGATTGGGCAGTGTTAAGATGTGGGGCACACAACAAGTTCTATGTTTGATTCTGGGTGATGATATTTTTCTACTATTTTTATTTGACAAGGAATTTGAGCAGAATTCAAATTGTGAGTCATGTTGTTTCATCCTTGTGTGGGTGGTTGGCCTAGCGGTGGCTCAAAGAGTGCTATCACGCTGGAAGATGGTAGATGTTGTGTTTGAATCTCCCATGGTAGTTTTTGATAAACATTATTAAAAAATTTAATTGCCTAAGATTGAGGTTAGGCGCATATGTTGTATTTGATTGTTTTAGCATTGTTGACTTAGGAGGTATAAGGGGAAATAATTTTTTAATTATTTCTTGTAATTTATTTTTTAGGAAAAATATTATGGAATGTCTTTTTTTTTTTTTAAATGATTTTGTGGAGTAATAAGAGTTTTTGATAGTTCTTTTGATAATTTTTTTAGAAACAAGAGGGATTTAAAAGGTGTATGAAGTATTTCTATTGCTTGTATTTTACTTCATTTTGAAGGGCTTGGTTTTATGTTTTAATGCTCTAGTTTGAGAAACCAAGAGAGTTGGTTTGGAATTTAATTGTGCACATTTTTTGAGAGAGGTCTCCCAATATATGAAAAGGTGTTGTGCTAACTTTTATAGTTGCAAAAGATATTGTGTGTGAGACAGATTTTTGAAGACATATCTCCATAAGAGTAAGCTAAAATGTATGGGCACATCATTCCTTATTTAAGGTGTTTTGTTGAGTGAATATTTTTGAACATAAGGTGGAGTGAAAAGGATTGTTTGATAAGCATTATTAAAAATGTTTGAGTTAGGGTTTGAAGCCTACATTGTGCTCTTTGTTGGAAGAAGTTTGAAAATACTTGTTTAGGGTTTATGAGAAAATTGTACTTTATTGGTTGAATAAGTGTGTGAAGCTTTTGAGCATTGGTTTTGAGTGATATTGAAAGTGAATGTGCAAACATTAGAATTTAGATTTTTGAAAGCAAGTGTGTACATCAAGAAGATATGTGTCATATGCTAGACTAGATCTATCTTTAAAATATCAATAAATTTAAGACATATGAAAGCGATAGACTTAATGATTGAGTAGAACATATCGAGTTTTTGATAGAGCATATTATTCTTTATATGTTCCAGAGGTTAAACAAATTCTAATTAGAATTTATTTGTGTGAAGAAATATTTTTGAAAAGGATTTAAGTTGTGATTGTATGCAATTTATGGAAATATTTGAGCATGTTTTGTGAGCGGATTGAGGATATATTTGAGCAAGTATTTGAGAAGGCTTGAATATATATTTGAGCAAGTCTTTAAGAAGGCTTGAGAATATATTTGAGAAATTATTTAAGAAGGCTTTAGGATAGATTTGAGCAAGTCTTTGAGAAGGCTTGAGGACATATTTGAGCAAGTCTTCGAGAAGGCTGGAGGATAAATTTGAGCAAGTATTTGATAAGGCTTGAAGATAGAGTTGAGCAAAGTTGATAGCAAGTTTGATTGATGATTTTTTCAAGCTTGTGTTAAGGCTTGGGGTAGATATGAGCATAATAGCAGGTTTGGTTGCTAATTTGATCAAGATTTATGTTAAGGCATGGATTAATTTTGAGAGAGATAGAAAGTAGTTGAACAAATTTAAGCTAACCTTGTAATGAGGTTCGGTATAGATTTGAGACAAAGTCGAGAACATGATTTGCAGGTGATAGAGAAAAGAGGATAGTAGTCTCCAGTGGATAGAGATCCATCAGCCAGTGAAGTGGGGACATAGGTCTCTAGTGGAGAGAGATCCACAAGCCAGAGTAGTGGGGGCATAATTCTTCTAGAAGATCACTAGCCAAAGTAAAGGGGATAGAGATCTCCTATGGAGAGATATCCACAAACCAGAGCAAGGGGAAAGCGTTATCCTATGGAGTGTGATCCAAAACTAGCTAGGAATATATATTTCTTTTGTGGAGAGAGATCCACAAACCATTTGAGGAGATAGAGTTCTTCTGGATCAAGTTCCATGAACCAGAGCAAAGGGAATAGAGTTCTCCTATGGAGATATATCCATAAATCAAAGCATAGGAGATTGGTGTCTCCTTTGTATAAGATGTCCATAAACATTTTAATATGAAATTTATTCCCAAGTGATTTTTTAAGAAAATTTATAAGAAATATTTTCTCTGTGGAGTAGCCTACACTAGGTGAACCACGTTAAATTTGTGTCTCTCTTATGTGTGATGATTTGTGCATTGCTTTGATTACTACTATTGATATTGCCATTGATAAAATTGGATAATATTGTTTGGAAAATAAAATGAAAATATGATATTGTATTGTTCACCCCCCTATCAATTTAAGCATGTGTTCTTCAATTGGTATCAGAGCGGGTTCCTTCGAAAGAGTCTAACAACTTGAAGTAAGAGGTTACAGGAACATAGATGGCATATTAGAATGGATGTTCATAAAATAAGGTACCATTGTTTTATGAGAACAATTATTCTTTTTGGAGCATAAGGATGAGGACTTACTTGATGGCACAAGGATATGAGACATGGCAAGCAGTTGAGAATGGGTTCACACATATAGCTAATCCTCCTACATATAAATATGGTAAGCTCTTAAATTTGAATAATACCAAGGTTATGAATGCAATATTAAGTGGATTACATGAAGCACAATTTGTGAAAGTTATGCATTTCAAATTAGAAAAAAAAAAAAATTGGGAAAATTTGAATCAAACCTATGAGGAAATAAAAAGGTTAAGATGGCAAAACTACAAAACCACAAGAAAAGGTTTGAATATTTTAATATGGAAGATGAGGAATACATTGCTACATACTAAATTTGTGTGGATGAGATTGTTAATACCATGTGTGGACTTGAATTTAAAATTGAAGAATCCAATGTTGCTTAGAAAATTTTAAGGTCACTTCCTTCAAGGTATGATGGAAAAGTTTTAGCTATAGAAGATATGGAAGATATTGATCAGTTGACTATGGATGAATTACATGGAATTCTCACAACTTATGAGATGAGAATAGTAAAGGATCCAAACTCCAAGAAAGAGACAACTTTCAAAGCATCAAAGAAGACAAAAGATAAGAAACCATAATCAAGTGGTGAGTCAAGCAGTGATGAAGAAGCTAACTATGGTAGAAGAAACGAGGACTCAAGAAAGCACAAAGGTATGAAAGTAGTGAAATGTTTCAATTGTGGAAATTTTTGTCACTATGCATCTAATTATCCAGAAGTTGGAAGCAGTAGCAGTAAAGAGAAATATGATCATAAGAAAAAGGAAGAAGGAAAACCCATATATGAAAATAAAAATAGGTATGGTCAAAGCAAGCATGAGAAAAAATTATTTCAAAGGCACAAGAAGAGTTTCTATGCTAATAAGGGAAGCAAGGCTTCAAGTGATAGTGATGAAAGACCGTCAAATAGTGAATAAGAAGAAATTTTATTTTTTGCAGTAGAAAAAGAAGATAACACTCCTACTAAAAATCAAGTTAAATAAGATGTTGGAAAAGAATATAATAAGTTTTGCAAGTGTGAATGGGGTTTCTATCAAAAGTCCTAGAAAAAACTAGCTATTCTAGCCTAAGTGTGAACACCCACTCAAATGGTCGGCAAATTTTTTGGTTTATATTTTTTCCTCTATTCTTCCCTAGCCCCTCTAAATATCTTTCCCCTCGATTCCCTATTCTCCCTCGCCTAACCCCTATATACCCTCACCTACCTTCCTAACTACCCTTATACCTCCTCGACACCTCTCACCTCCACCTCCTCCCTTATCTCCTTTATCCTCCCTTATCCCTCCTTGCCGTCCTTTCTCCTCCCTAATCCTTTATTCCCTATAAATACCATGAGCTACTGAAAGTTGTAATGCAATTTTTGAAGTTATTAATTAAATATTATTTTATATTATAGCCCGATTTGGCTCACTGGTATCAGAGCCGGTGCGCTTTTTGAGGCACAAGCATGGAGGCACGAGAGCCGAGGCCAGGGGCATGGATCCCAAGGCAGGTGCTGGTTGAGGTGGTAGTTGGGCATGAATCCTGAGGTGATACACAGTTCGAGACAAGCATTGGCTAAGCTGATAGCTGGGCATAAATCTTGAGGTGGTGATGTGGCAGCACAAGAAAGCGACGTGGCATGAGTCCCGAGGCGGTGATGTGGTAGAGCGAGAGTTCTGAAGTAGACACGTGGCAGTTGAGTGTCGTGACGTGTGGTGGCGAGCTCCTACTGACGTGGCGACCTATGGTTGGTTGATGGGGCAAAACACTGGCCAACGAGATTGCCCGAAGGCAATCATTTAATATGTGCCTGCGCGCATATTTAAATGCACAAATTCCTTTTGCCCGCTGTGTGTGGGATTAAATTTTTTTTTAAAATGTTGCAATTTTTAAACATTTTTATTAATGTGTGCTTCTCCGTAGTGAACACGTCAGGCGACGTGGTGTGGTGGCAAGACCTTTCGACACGCTGTAGGAAGTTCGGGGTTCAAAACCTGGCAGCGATAGTATAAAGGTATTTTTATTTTTTTTGTTTGTTTGCTTCAACGTCGGCAGGTACAATAGGCACGAGGTGCCTTCATATATCAAAGGTGTCGCTTGGTGTAGCGGTTGTGCACCCCTCTTACAAGCAGAAGGTTGGGGGATCGATTCCCCTCCACTACGAAACAATATTTTTGTTTAAAAAAAAAGGTTGGTTTTTTAATTTTTTTTTTATTAAAGTTTTTTAAAAATAAATTTAATAGTTATTTATTTATATTTTTAATTATTTTTAAATATACATTTATTTAAAAAATAATTAAAGATATAAAAATTATTATAAAAAGACTATAAAAAAATATATAGAAAACCTTGCAAAATTGTGTAATAGCCTGAGAGGCAAGCATTGTAAAAAAAAGGTGACGGGAAGCCTTCCGGAGTCTTGCCCCTTGGAACCCCATTCAAGGCTAAAAATTTTGTGTAATAGCCTCAGCGGCTGTAAAAGAGCAAAAATTGTAACCTCATAAGCTCTAACGAAGTTTTTTTTTGCCTTGATGAGTAGATGATCAGATCTACCGGATGTTACCATGCTTTGTGCTCTCTATTGCGGAGAGAAACTGCTGAAGCTTTTGATGAATGAGTTCGACGAGATGGACTGCATGTCGTATTCAGTCAGCTGTAGAATTCTGTTATAGCCCACCTGAGGAAGCCTGATTCTGGATACGAGGCTGACTCAGAAGACAATATTTTTGGACAACGAGTGGAGGAGTCCGATACAATTGAAGCCACACCTGTAGATCAAGCCAGTGATAGCTACTCTCCAGCTGAGCCGGAGCAACAATCCAGTGAAAGTTATACCCCACGCTCTCCAGAGCCTGAGCCAGTAGAGCCTGAGCCAACACAGGTCGAGCCAACGATAGCTCCTAAAATTGTTGTCATCAATGACGACGAAGATTCCATTGCAGATAATTTTGGGCCTCTAGTACTGGGTAATCCACAAGAAGAAGAAGAAGAAATCAATGAGAGAGTTAAGAAATCTAGATTTGATTTGAACTCGTAATTGCTTTGTACTTCCTATTTTTAGTCAAATCAAAGTTTGCTTTCAAGTAGTAGAAATGGCTTCAAATTCAAATCTCCCAATTCCTAAATTTAATGGTAGTGATTATGAATACTGGTCAATAAAGATGAAAACTATGTTGATTGGTAAAGGTTTATGGGAAATAGTTGAAGAGGGTTACACAAAACCCTCTCCTACTGACTGGTCTACCTTAAGTGCTATTGATAGAAAAACCAAGAAAGAAGCCTAGAAAAATAATTCCTTTGCCCTATATCATTTACAAGAAGCCCTAGATAAAAGCATATTTCCTAGAATAGCATCCTGTATAATAGCTCAAGATGCTTGGAAGGCTTTAAAGGAAAGTTTTCAAGGGAGTGATCAAGTGAAGCAAGTCAGGCTTCAAACTCTGAAAAGAGATTTTGAAAATCTCATAATGCAGGAGAATGAGAAAGTAGGAGACTACTGCATGCGAGTCAAATCCGTAGTAGATAAAATGGTCACTCTAGGTGAAGAAGTTAAACCAGAGGTTGTGGTGAAGAAAGTGTTGCGAACACTTCTTCCTAAGTGGAATCATGTAGCAATCATTATTGAAGAGTCAAAATATTTGACTGCACTTTCCTTTGATGCACTAATTGGTTCTCTTCTTTCACATGAAGAGAGATTGCAGGAATCTCCTTCCACTAGCCACGGAGGCGATGACAAAGCCTTCGCTTCACAAGAAGGAAAAGGACAAGGTAGAGGTCATGGTAGAGGTCAACACAGAGGTAGAGGTAAGAATAGTCCACGAGGTGGAACTCCTAATAGAGGAGGATCTTCAAACAGAGGTGGAGGTCAGAATAGAGGTGGACAGTAGAACAGAGGGAAGAATCCAGGACGAGGAAAAGGGAGTGACAAGTCAAAACAAGCTTGCTACAATTGTGGCAAACTTGGCCATTTCGCTCGTGACTGCTGGTCAAAATCTTCACAAGGGAGCAGCAACCAGAAGCAGTCAAGTATGGCAATTTTGGAGAAGAGGAAGGGACCTCAAATCTCTTTCTCTCATATGGCAAGTCAGATCAGAACCTGAATGACACCTGGATCTTGGACACTGGGTGTTCAAATCATATGAGTGGCAAAGAAGAACTCTTTGCTACTCTGGATTCTTCTTACAAATCCAGCATCAAATTGGGAGATGACAAGTCATTGGCGGTTGAAGGCATTGGAGCCATGGAGGTTCCAACAAAAGAAGGCATGAAACAAGTAAGTGATATCTATTACACACCTCATCTCCAACACAATATTTTAAGTGTTGGTCAAATGTTAGAAAAGAACTATAAGTTGCTATTTGATGAGGGTAAATGTACCATTTTTGATAAGAGTAATAGTGATAGAGTCATTACTCAAGTGCCAATGACAAGAAATAGGTTATTTCCTCTAAATTTTGGCCAACCAGGAGGAGATCAGTTAGTAAATGTTGCTATTGCAAACCCAAGTGTGTTGTGGCACTTGAGATACGGTCATTTGAATTCAGCCAGTTTGAAGTTGTTAACTTCTCAATCGATGGTGACCGGACTTCCTAAAGTTCAGGACAATAAGGAAGTCTGTGAAGGGTGTGCCTTGGGCAAGCACGCTAGAACCAAATTTCCTCATGGACAAGCATGGCGGGCCAGTTATCCACTCCAGCTAGTGCATTCGGACATCTGTGGTCCGATGCAGACCAAGAGCATTGGTAACAACTCTTACTTTCTTCTTTTCATTGATGATTTTTCAAGAATGTGCTGGATATATTTTTTGAAGCATAAAGATGAGGCATTTGATTGCTTCATAGATTTTAAGGCAAGAGTTGAAAATGAGAGTGGATATTTTGTTAAGTGTCTCAGATCAGATAAAGGAGGAGAATACTCCTCTAATGAATTTTTGAATTTTTGTAAAAAACATGGAATAAAGAGGCAGTTCACTATTGCCTATACTCCACAACAGAATGGTGTGGCTGAAAGAAAGAACCGCACCATTGTAGAGATGGCAAGATCTATGCTTCAGACGAAGCATTTGAGCAATATGTATTGGGCAGATGCAGCCAGGACCAAGGTGTATATTTTGAATAGGAGTCCTACTTCAAGTTTGAAAGGGAAAACTCCTTATCAAGCATGGTATGGTAAGAAACCGAATGTCAAGCATTTCAGAGTGTTTGGTTCACTGGCTTACTCACACATTCCTGATGAACAGAGGAAGAAGCTCGATCCTAAGAGTCAAGCATGCATTTTTGTAGGGTACTATGAGAACACAAAAGCTTACAGACTCTACAATCCTAGGACTCAAAAAATAATACTTTCCAGGGATGTGATTTTTGATGAAGGGGGAGAATGGGGAAATCCCAAAATTTATAGTGATGTTGAATCTCATGATGCAGGTCCTTCACAAATTCAACAGGCATCACAAAAAAGCAAGAAGTCTCCTCCAAGCCCAAGCCGACATTCGACTTCCAGTTCATCATCATCATCACCAAGTCCTTCTCCACAAAGGTCAATTAGTTCCTCACCAATGGATATTGATTCTCCATCTAGAGGTAAGAGAACTCTCCAACATCATCCATCTTATCAGATGTTGGATACAAATTTTCAAAGACGATATACTAGAAGTCAAGCAAGTGAAATGGGTTCAGTTTTGCAAAGACTTGAAAATATGCATTTGTATGGAGATGATGACTCCCAAGAACCTCGGGGAGATGTAGTTAACTATGCCTTGTTAACTAGTGCACAACTTGAACCTTCTAGTTATGAGAAGGCTTGTACTCAGAAGATATGGCAAGATGCCATGAAAGAGGAGATAACCTCTATAAAAAACAATGATACTTGGGAGTTGGTAGAGCTTCCTAAAGGAAAAAAGTGTGTTGGATGTAAATGGGTCTTCAAGACCAAATTCAATGTTGATGGAAGCATTGAAAGGCACAAAGCAAGATTGGTTGCAAAAGGATTTACACAAAAGTATGGTATTGATTATGAAGAGACATTTGCTCCTGTAGCTCGATAGGAGACCATCAGAACAGTTCTTGCTTTAGCTGCACACAAGGGATGGAAAGTCCAACACATGGATGTGAAAAGTGCCTTTCTCAATGGGTACTTGACAGAAGAAGTATATGTTGAGCAACCTCAAGGATTTCAAGAACAAGGTAAGGAACACCTTGTTTACAGACTAAAAAAGGCACTCTATGGCCTCAAGCAGGCACCACGAGCTTGGTACTCATGCATTGATGGGTACTTCAAAGATTTTGGGTTCACCAAAAGCAGAAATGAACCCACTCTTTACTACCTGAAGCAAGGTAACGACATCCTCATAGTTTGCTTGTATGTGGATGATCTCATATTCATGGGTAGTAATAGAAAAGTGAATATGGAGTTCAAACGCTCCATGATGAAGCAGTTTGAGATGAAGGATCTTGGCTTAATGCACTACTTCCTTGGACTGGAAGTTCATCAGACAGATACAAGGATCTTCATCTGTCAACATAAGTATGCTCGGGACATGATCAAAAAGTTTGCTATGGAGCATTGCAAACCAGTTGCAACTCCAGTTGGACATGGGATCCAATTGAGCAAAGATGATGGAGCATCAAAAGTTGACGTGACCACTTTCAGAAGCATAGTTGGGAGTTTGATGTTTCTCGCCAACACCAGACCTGATATTCAGTATGTTGTTTCTCTTGTATCTCGATTTATGGCTAGCCCATCTGAGCTGCATTTGCAAGCAGCTAAGAGAATTCTCAGATATGTGAAGGGTACATTGGATTTTGGAATCCAGTACCATAAATGTAACACTGTTAAGCTTGTAGGCTTCAATGATAGTGATTGGGGCAGTAATATTGATGACAGGAAATCAACTTCAGGGAACTGTTTTAGTCTGGGATCAGGACTAATAACATGGAGCTCCAAAAAGCAAACAGTGGTAGCCTTGTCTTCTACAGAAGCTGAGTATATAGCAATCACCTATGCTAGTACTCAAGCCCTATGGCTAAGAAAAGTGTTAGAAGAGATTGGAGAGCAGCAAAGTGGTCCGACCAGAGTCTACTATGACAACATCAGTGCCATTCAGTTGGCATACAATCCGATCCACCATAGTAGAACGAAGCATTTTGATATGAAGTATCACTTCATCCGAGATATGGTGGAAAATGAAATTGTTGAGCTTCAATTTTGCCGCACTTTGGAAAACGTCGCAGACATCTTCACCAAAGCGATGGCTAAAGCTCAATTTATAAAGCTGAGAGACTGTTTAGTCAGTCCTCTCAACTTTAAGGGGGAGAATGTTGCAAGTGTGAATGGGGTTTCTATCAAAAGGCCTAGAAAAAACTAGCTATTCTAGCCTAAGTGTGAACACCCACTCAAATGGTCGGCAAATTTTTTGGTTTATATTTTTTCCTCTATTCTTCCCTAGCCCCTCTAAATATCTTTCCCCTCGATTCCCTATTCTCCCTCGCCTAACCCCTATATACCCTCACCTACCTTCCTAACTACCCTTATACCTCCTCGACACCTCTCACCTCCACCTCCTCCCTTATCTCCTTTATCCTCCCTTATCCCTCCTTGTCGTCCTTTCTCCTCCCTAATCCTTTATTCCCTATAAATACCATGAGCTACTGAAATTTGTAATGCAATTTTTGAAGTTATTAATTAAATATTATTTTATATTATAGCCCGATTTGGCTCAATAAGGAGCCACAAATACTCAAATGTTTTAACTACGGTAACTTTGGTCACCTTGAAGATCACTATACAAAGAATGGATTTAGTAGCAGTGAAGAAGAATATAAAGATGCTCTTGAAGACCTAGAAGAAGATTCAGAAGCCACAATAAATCTAGAAGAGGAACTTGTTACTGCTCTGAGAGAATTAAAAAATGTTAGAAAGAAAAACTCAAGATTGAAGGATCAAGTTCAAGAGGATGAGAAAACAAAAGCAAGACTTATACAAGATCTCAATGACTTGAAAGTTAAAGTTGAAAAGGCAAAAATAATTAAAGAGATCATGAGTGAAAAGTTAGAGGTAAACATTTTAGAATGTGAAAGATTAGAACATGAGTTAGTTTCACTAAGGATGGAAATGAAGGATTCTAAGTACAAGATACACATATTTAGGAAAATTTCAAATACTTTGGATAATATTATCAATACACAAAGATCTTCATCTATAAAAATAGGAGTTGGTTTTGAATAAGGACAAGGGAAACAAGAAGGGTCAATATCAAGCTCAAAAGAGGAAGAAGTGTCAGATAAAGAGAGTGAAGGAAAAATTTAGACTTATGAGGATAATTTGAAGAATATAAGCTTCACTAAAAAGGGAAACAATGCACAAACAAGGAATAGGTATCATCACAAAGATGAAAGAACTAAGACACCAATGAGCTCAAGACAATATCTCTTCAAAGGATGTTATTTTTCATGTAATCATTTTGGTCATAAGGCTATGCATTACAAGGTTTATGAAAATAAGGAATATTGTTTTACTAATAGAAACTTCAAATACGGATTTTTATTTCAAGGGTATTGCTACTCTTGTAATCGATTTTGTCATAAAGCAATCCATTGTAGGTTTCATGATAGAAGTGAGTATGGCTTCACCAGGAGGAACTTCAAAATATTTGCACATTCTAATAACCACAAAATTAAGTGTTATAAGGGCAATAATGTTGGGCATAAGGCCAAGTGGTGTAGAACAAAGTTCCCAATGATAAAAAAGAACAAGTGCACTCAAAAGGATCAAAAGGGTATGTTGAGAAAGAAGGTTGACAAAGGAAAAAAGCATTGCATGTTGGGAGTAGTTTTACTCCCACCCTAAAATTAATCACCTCAAGTAGATGAGGTAGGGAGGGGGCTCAACTAAGAGTCTTATATTTAGCCCCAAAGGAGTCCCTTTGCCATTTATGTCAAAGGTGGAGAGATTTAAGTAAGTAGGAGAGCATTCAGTCAGGAGGAGCAGTTTCTCAGGGGAAGCAGATTTGGAATCAAATGATTTGAAAAAGAAATTTTTAGAAAAGGGTTGCAATCAGTAAAAAAGGGGGAGATTGTTGGAAATTTTGAGTAATTATGTTGTCACTGATGTCAAGTTTTAGATGCAAGAAAATTTCATATCAATGCAAGGGAATTGATAAAAATAGGGTTAAAATATTTATATTCTAATCCCAAGAGATTTGGGATAAAGTTCCACATGGTTGGTTAAAATTTTGAAGAACCTGATCTAAAAATCCTAAAGGAAGAATATGTCTAGGCTTAAAAAGGGAATGATATTATAATATTTAATATTATAATATTAAATTTATAAATTTAAGCCTAAGGGTCAATTATAAAATAATTATAATATTTATATTATAATATTTTATAACCCTAAGTGGGTTTGGCGCCAACCTTTGAAAAATAATTTTTAAATTCTTAAGCACCATCGACATTCTTAGCATGATGGTCAACTCATATTTATATGGTAATTTTTGGTGCCCTAAGTGTATGGTTTGATGCACAATTTCAAGTGATTAAATGTGAATTTTCAGCGTGCGCAATCGTGAGCAAGGAAGATGAATTTTTTATTTAAAAAGAGAAAATTTGGTATAAGGATAAGGTCGTGGACTCTTATCCCCAACTAGGTGGTTGGCCTACTGGCAGACTTGGCAGTGTTAATATGCGAGGCACATAACAGGTTCTATGTTCAATTTTGGGTGGCGATATTTTATTCACTATTTTTATCTGATAAGGAATTTGAGCAAAAGTTAAATTGTGATTCGTGTTGTTTCATCCTTGTGTGGGCGGTTGACCTAGTGACAAATCAAATAATGCTAGTGTGTTGGCAAGTGGTAGGTGTTGTGTTTGAATCTCCCATGGTATTTTTTGGTAAGCATTAATTAAAGTTTTAATTGCCTAAGGTTGAGGTTAGGTGCATATGGTGTATTTGATTGTTTGAGCGCTGTTGACTTAGGAGGTATAAAGGGAAATAATTTTTAACTATTTCTTGTAATTTATTTTTGAGGAAAAATATTATGGAATGTCTTTTTGTTGAAAAGTGATTTTGTGGAGTAATAAGGGTTTTTGATAGTTCTTTTGATGAATGTTTTAGAAATAAGAGGGAGTTAAAAGGTGTATGAAGTATTTATATTTCTTGTATTTTGATTCATTTTGAAGGGCTTGGTGTTATGTTTTAATGCTCTAGTTTGAGAAACCAAGAGAGTTGGTTTGGAATTTAATTGTGCACATTTATTGAGATATTTCTCCTAATATATAAAAATATGTGCTAAATTTTATAGTTGCAAAATATATTGTGTGTGAGACAGAGTTTTGAAGACATATCTCCATAAGAGTACGCTAAAATGTATGGGCACATCATTCCTTATTTAAGGTGTTTTTTTGAGTGAATGTTTTTGAACATAAGGTGGAGTGAAAAGGATTGTTTGATAGGTATTTTTGAAAATGTTTGAGTTAGGTTTTGAAACCTACATTGTGCTCTTTGTTGGAAGAATTTTGAAAATACTTGTTTAGAATTTGTGAGAAAATTGTAATTTATTGGTTGAATGAGTGTGTGAAGCTTTTGAGCATTGGTTTTGAGTGATATTGAAAGTGAATGTGCAAACATTAGAATTCAGATTTGTGAAAGCAAGTGTGTACATCAGGAAGATAGGTGTCATGTGCTAGACTAGATATATCTTTAAAATAGCAATAAATGTGAGACATGTGAAACTGATAAACTTAATGATTGAGTAGAACATATTGAGTTTTTAATAGAGGTTAAATCAATTCTAAGTAGAATTTCTCCAAGTTGTGTTTGTATGCAAGTTATGGAAATATTTGAGCAGGTTTTGTGAGTGGATTGAGGATATATTTGAGCAAGTCTTTGAGAAGGCTTGAAGATAGATTTGAGCAAGTCTTTGAGAAGGCTTGAGGACATATTTGAGTAAGTCTTTGAGAAGGCTTGAGGATAGATTTGAGCAAGTCTTTGAGAAGGCTTGAGGATAGATTTGAGCAAGTATTTGAGAAGGCTTGAGGATAGATTTGAGAAAGTATTTGAGAAGACTTGAAGGTATATTTGAGCAAGTCTTTGAGAAGGCTTGAAGACAAAGTTGAGCAAAGTTGATAGCAGGTTTTAATGATGATTTGGTCAAGCTTTGTGTTAAGGCGATCAGAGTTAAGAGTAGGTTTGGTTGCTGATTTTATTAAGCTTTGTGTTAAGGCTTGGGGTAGTTTTGAGAGAGATAGAAAGCAGTCGAGACAAATTTGAGCTAACCTTGTAATGAGGTTTGGTATAGATTTAATACAAAGTTGAGAATAGGATTTGGAGATGATAGAGCAAATATGACAATAGTCTTAAATGGATAGATATCCATAAACCAGTGTAGTGGAGATAGAGGTCTCTAGTGGAGAGAGATCCACAAGCTAGAGTAGTGGGGGTAGAAGTCTTCTATAATATAACCAGCCATAACAGAGGGGATATAGATCTCCTATGGAGAGAGATCCACAAACTAGAGCAAGGGGAAAGAGTTCTCTTATGGAGTGTGATCTGTGAACCAGCTAGGAAGATAGAGTTCTTCTATGAATAGAGATCCACGAACTAGTTGAGGAGATAGAGTTCTCCTGGATCAAGTTCCACGAACCAGACCAAAGGGGATAGAGTTATCCTATGGAGAGATATCCACAAATTAGAGCATAAAGGATTGGTGTATCCTTTGGATAAGAGGTCCATAAACATTGTAATAGGTAATTGATTCCCAAGAGATTTATTGAGAAAAATTTGAAGAAATATTTTCTCCATGGAGTATCCCACATTGGGTGAAACACATTAAATTTGTGTCTCTCTTGTGTGTGATAATTTGTGCATTGCTTTGATTACTGCTATTGATATTGCCATTGATAAAATTGGATAATATTGTTTGGGAAAGAAAAGTAAAAGTTGGTCTTATACTGTTCACCCCCACCCTCTTAGTATAAACCTGTGTTCTTCATAAAAAGGGACTCATTTTATTATTCAAAGGATAAGTAATATAAACCTTTCAATATTTTAAATAAAATTTCCTCTATTAAATAATAACCTTTCATTATTAAAATAAAACCTTTTATTATTTTAAATAAAATAACACTTTCATTTAAATAATAACCATTTATTATTTAAATAAACATTTATTCTAATAAAATATTTTATTATTTTACATTGAATACTCATACTAATATCAAACATTAGCATGGTATTCTAAGTGGACTTAAGGTAATGGACCATCTATATCCATTAGTTCTTTTTTGAAGGAGTTCTTTAACTAATCCTATTTTTTTTACATAGGAAACAAATAAAAATTAGGTGCATCCAAACAAAGTGGGTGGTTTATCATCAACCTAGTCACCCATCCTAGCTAGGGATTTACTATAGCTTTGACGCTATCAACTCTGGATCTAGGTGGTAGGATCATCAAAGGTCACCCTTAGAAACAAAAATGCATGTCTATATGAGTTGTTCATGTTACCTTGAGTTACCTAAATCATCACTTCCCTTTTCAAGTACCCCATTCTTGGTGGTAGATTCTACCTCTTCCACCCATGGATGTATCTGGTGCTACAGATCGACAATACATTACCAGTATTGTATTCTTCAAATATAATCATTGTAAATAATGCATAGTCATTCAAAGCATCAGTTAGTCATTTATTAGTACATATTCTATTAGGAAAAAAAGGCCTACCAAGGTGGGGCATGACATACTATCCCCCTTGGGTTAGACATAGTCCTCTGTGTCTCATGTCATAATAAGTTATTACAAATTTTCAAATAAAAAGGAAAAATGTTTCTTCATATCATCCACTTTCTTTCGAGTGGTATTTATTTTAGAGTATCAATCCCACTGGACTTTACATTGTTCTAGAATCCATTTCCTCAGGGTTTTGGAACAAAATTCTAGAATCTTAATTGACATCACTCCAATAGCCCTAGGGTTTGCCATCTGTAGTTTAGAAACATCCCATACATGATCAGTGTCAGCAACATACTTCCGATATCGCCCAAATTTTTTGCACCCTTACCTTCATGCTAAAGGATTCATGCCCGGAAGGGGGATGCGAGAAGTATGGGACAATACCTCGGACGAAGAGGCCCTTTGAAGGTTGCACCTCTCGGGGGAGGGGTATAAGGGTGAATTTTTGATGGATGGTGGGGTTCACCAGGAAACTTTGAGTGGCGCTTTCCATGCCTAGGTTGAGAATGGGTTTGATGTGTTCATTTTATGTTCAATCATTCAGATTCCTAGGTTGGCCAAAATGAATCTAAGCTATTCTATATGAAATTTCTGGTTTATATGAAGACAAAAAACATAAATGAATCCTAAATATAGAAAATATCTAAAATGGAGAAGAGTGCACTTGATTTTTGATGAATATTCTGAAGCTTGTAAGAGTCTAGATCATCTCGGATATGACAAGATCATCTGTAATTATACAGAATCATCAAGATCACAAGAGATCATCTGAGATCAGCCAAGATCGTCAGCGACCTAACGAATTCGTCAGACGAATTCATCAGAAACCTGCAATCATGAAAACAAACATCAAAAACCAAAAATACAATTGCAATAAATGATACAAAATGATAGAAATAAGAATATAAATGCTTAAATGATAAATCTAGATATCAAATCAAATGGTATGCAATGTTTTAATAATTTATTTTAAATTTTATCATGCAAATATGCTAAATGAGGTGAACTCCAAGATGCAGAACAAAAGTGAATTAATCTAATGCACAATTACATAAGAAAAAGAGATAGAGAATGCAAACTCAGGGCTTTGATTGCCCCCAATCTAAACTGTAGTCAAAATCTTCTGTAATCGTATGAGATCGTCGTCGATCTTGACAGGATCATCCAAAATTATGGTTGAATCACCTGCAACAATCTGAGCTTCCTCTGGCTAAAACACAGTGAGATCCTACAATAAAAATTGAAAACACAAATGTAAATGATGGGGGATAGGATGTTCTAACACAAAAAAAACTAAATTTGCAAGGAAATGATCTGTCAGGGGGATAAAATGGGAAAATCCCAAGTTTATATAGGATTAGGGGGAGGTTAGGAGGTTGTGGATCATCCCAATCTAGGAGATATCCAAAGTAGGAATATCCAACCACGCAAAAATGCTTCTCTTTGAGTTGGAGAGGTTGTTGAAACATAAGTTAATTATGAAAATTTGGTTTTGGGATGAAATCGTCTAGACGTTCTGTTCCAAACGAATTCATCCAATTTGGGACGATATCATCAGATCGACGACAATATCGTCCAATGGTCAAAACAACTTCTAAAAATGGTGCAAAAAATGAGGTGAGCGGTTAACGAGTGGTTTCGGGGTTAAAATTCAATTTTTTTTATCTTTTACTGATGGTTTAACTACACCAATTTTAGGGTGCTACATTTTGCCCCCTCTTTAGTGAATTTTCTGAATAAAATGCGTTAAAGACGAGTTCTTCATGCTTTATGAGAAAGCAAAAATTTATTCCATTTTTTAGACGACGATTCTAGGTCGAATCGTACAACTGTTTGCTATGGTGCCCCCTCCGAGTTTTTATCCAAATCGAACGTTTGAGGTAAAAGCATGAAAAAGCAAAAATTAAAAAAAAAATGTTGTTTTTAAATAAAAACAAGAAAAATAGGGTAAAACCCTAATTCATTTTTACTGTTCACTTTCACTGTTTCAGAGCTCTGTAGGTGAAATGGTGGAAATGGCACACAGATCGACAGAGGTCCGACGTGGGTTGCGGGTAAGTATCTAAACCTAGTGTACTATGTTTTTAGCTTGATTTGTTTAATTTTTTACTTGAATTTTAATTTTTTTGGGCATCGCAGCCATTTTTAGGCCGTCGATGACGTCGAGACGAAATCATCCCAATTTTGCCGAAATCGTCCCTATATTACTGATTTTGTCTAAGGACAAAATCAGAGAAATAGGAGCAATCCAGTCCAATAAGGGGTGATCCCCAAATTGAAGAATCGGAGACAATTACGTCCTATTAAGGACGATTTTGTTAAATTTGGTACGATATCATCCAGTAATGGGCGATATCATTTTTTTATGAGATGAAATTGATTTTAATTGATTTTAATGATTATTTATTAATTATTTTTGTTGTTTTATTATTTATTTTGTAGAGTGGATTGCTAAAGAGTCGAGAGTAGAAATACAAGGGTCTCAAGGATGACTTCTCCGTGCTTGATCAGTCCGAGCGAGACAGACTAGCAGAGGTCATACTGCAGCATGTGGTAGAGATACCACAAATTCCTATAGACATGGGGCTACTGACAGCCCTAGCAGAGATATGGTATCCAAAGTCATCCTGCTTTCAGCTACCGACAAGGGATATGACTCTCACTCTAGAGGATGAATGGAGGATCTTGAGGATCCCCATACATGGACTTTTCATGACTCCTTCAGCCAATCAGGGCCACGCCATGATGAGATTATGCAGTGACCCAAGATTCACCCTGGAGAAGGGTGGAGTGAACACCTAGGCTTTGAGGCAAATTTTGGTGATGCGTAGTCGTTATACCATCATTAATTCTCAAAGAATCTGTCAATCCAGGGCAGTGTACAAGGCTATCTGCGGAAGAAGAAGTGAAACAGCTATAACTTAGGTCAATCTAGGGCAACAAGTCTTTATTGGTGGAACCGGTTTTGTGGGGGGTTTTGGAGCATTCCTATCTCTAAATTGCATGAATTAAATCTTAATCTAAGTTGCGGAATTGGAAACTAATCACTAAGCTGCAGAAATGAAGTCCTAATTACAATTGCGAGAATGAGACCTAATTATATTGCGAGAATTAACGGTTGCGAGAATTGAAAGTCTGATCCTAATTGCAGAAAGGAAATCTAATTACTTTTGCAGTAAAGAAAGTCTAGATCTAATGTGGAAATAAAACTATCAAAATTCTGTAACAGAAGGTTGTCAATCCTCTGTTCAGATTTTGACAGCAAAACACAAAAATGCAGGAAATTGCTGAAAAAATAGTAAATTCTGGAAATAACAGTTCTGAAAATAAAGTGAAAGCTTGGCTGAAAGTAAGATTGCAACTAAAACATTAAGCACAAGATTTATTTTAACATGAATGAACTAATACTGCAAATATTGTCAACTATTCACAAGCAATTTACATAACAAGTTCTGCAACTCATTCTGCTGCGACAAAATCGAGAATAAAAACCTATTACATTAGTCCTCCTCCTAGGTACAGAAGTGGCCGACCTCTTTGTCGAGAAGAAGGTGTAAGTCTCTCTCTCTTTCTAAATCTTAATCACACTCATTTACAAGTAAATTGAAATAGAAGCTGGTGCACTTTATTGATCAAAAGACATGATTACAAGAATTCTGTTGAAAAACTGTTACAGGACTGTAATAGTCAATTTCTAGTTATACTCTGTATTTTTTGCTAGCTTTCTCTATATTCTATCTTCTGCTACTTCTCTACCCCCTTACTCTATAGCTCAACCTGAACGGGAGCAATATTTATAGCTATCCTATGATCTGATTACAAACAAAGAATATCTCAAAAGATCTAATCCTAAAATGTTGCAACAAATTCTGGTTTTATCCTAGAAGAGGACTAAAACCTGATCTTTCCCTTAATGATGGCTTTGGTCGGCAATGACGGCAAAAATAGATGGCAGATATTTCTCTTTACTTTTTCCAACCTTTATTTCCCTTTTTTCGTCTTCAAAAATCGGTCAAAAAGGTCAAAATCACATTTTGTTCTTCATTCCGAAGATAAGTGGCTTCATTTCGAAGACAGTGCAGTTTTCATTCCGAAGATCGCTCATTCCAAAGATCGCTCATTCCGAAGATACTGCATGCTTCATTCCGAAGATCCGCTCATTTCGAAGACGTTGCATTCTTCATTCCGAAGATCCGCTCATTTCGAAGATCCTTGTGTTTTCTTCATTCCGAAGATATCTGTTCATTTAGAAGATGCTTCGGAATGAACAAATGTGTGCTTTTCCTTTGATTTCTTCTGCATCTCTCAGGTGGGTTATCTCTTAAGATCAAATTCTAATGGTCTCCATTCCTTTCCTCATGTGAATTCCATGCCTTGCTATTTATGGACAGCTGGCTGGAATTTATATGGGAAAGACCAGTTTTCTTTGCACGACAACAGTTTGCTTGCACTGTTGCCAGATTTAGGTGAAGTAAATGCTTGAAACAAATCAAAATATGATTAGTGAAATGCTGCTATTATTCTAAGCATATCTCATTGTAGCAAATCATAACAAAAAGAACACAAAACTATGCAAAAAGGCTGTAAAATCAGCATATAATATCTCAAATACATTGATCATGCAAAATGGTTAATATACAACATATTAAATCAACTTAACTAACATATCGGATAAAACATAAGAGTTTATAGGCATTTTTAGTGTACAAAACATGTTATGATTGAGGCATTTCCGAGGCCTCATCATTTTCCCCCAACTTATATTGATGCATGCCCTCATGCATTCTGTTGAGCTATGGAATCACAGATGTCCATGTTCAGATTCCATGACCTGTAGAATAACTTCTTGCCTATGTAATATCCTCTATTTTCCTGAATGTTTCTAAGCCAATCTTCAAATTGTTCATCAAGTTGTTCATCTTCTTCAAAGTAAAATGGAGCTGGAGTAATGATGGTTGGAGGCACAGAACACAGAGACCTATCCGGTTATCTTTGCATGATCTGGATCGGTTGGACTACACCTTCTGCTCTTCTTCGGACCACTCTAGATTGATGGGGAGATAGGTTCTCTTTTTCTTAAAGACATGGAAAGTTCATTCCATCTGTCTCTGCATACTGACAATGCTTGGAAAGAAATTGTGATCACAGAAATTGTTAAATATGGTCACACGAGTCCCTCAAATTGTTCAAGTACATTCTCTTAATATCATCCCTATTCATCATTGAAAATTGCTTGAGTGATATTTAGGTGATTTGGCTGGATTGCTCTGACTAACAACTCAGCCCTTGTTTCAATCACTTTATTCTGCCTTTTCTCATGATCCCAATAAAGCTGATTTTGCAAGGTAGACATAAATGCTCTCAACTGAACATCTCCAATGTAGATTTGAGGATGAGAGTCAACTTCCTCTGGAATGAAGAAACTATGCAAAAATAGTTCACACAGGAGATTTTTCTATTCAAAGGGACTGTCAAAATATGCCTCCAGAAAATCTTCAATAGTGTCCAATTTGTATGGAAGGTTTGAAGTAATCCTCATGACCTGCCATCTAAGGTATTTTTCCTTCAAAATAAGGTTGTAAAATCTGGCTGGCCGTCTAAATTGGACTAAAAACTCAGCAATTTGGCACAAGTCAGATACCTTTTCTTTCAATGCCTGAATTTCTGTGTCCTTGGCTTCTAGCTATTTTGCTTCCAGTTTGAATTTTTTAGTTTTATTGGCAAGCTGTTCATATCTAATCATCCAGCTAGCTATGTCTGCATTGTACTGCTCTAAGGACACAGTATTAGGTGGTCTTACTACAGGGGGGATCCTAGGCACCAGATTTGTCTGAACTCCTTTTTCTGCCACTTCCACTGGCTGTTCATCTATCAATATCTCTACTTGCACCCCCTTATTTGCTATTTCTATGGGGTTATCATCAAATAGTATTTCTACTTGTACCCCCTTATCTGTTGTTTCTATTGGAAGTGTAACAAGTTGAAATGCAGGGACCTCAGTAGGAGTACTTACTTGAACTTTTTCTTGTTGTTGGGACTGTTCTTGTCTTTGGTGGCTCATTTTCAGCATCCTCTGCAATATTCCTCACCATTTTTGAAGCATCTTCAGAACAAGAAGGCACTGCTTCAGAATGAACAGGCACTTCTTCAGAATGAAGGAGTGCTGTTTCAGGATGAACTTCTATGTCTGCCTCAACAGAATCATCTGCTCTTGATAAACCCAGAAGCAATTGAGCCAAATTATCTTCATCATGGAACACAGCTGGCTGCTTTTCAGATTGTGCCAACAACTTTTTTAGTTCTGCCACTTCCTGCTGGAGTTCTGCAATTTTTCTTTCTTGCATCTCAATGATGCTTTCTTTCTCTGTGATCCATCTGGTCTGTGTCTTGACAACACTCCTTGCTGCCCTCAGCTGCTCAGTGATGTCTTCCACTTCTATTTTTGCTTCAGAAGCTGATGTAGACAAATCAGTTGCAATTGGTTGTTCAACCAAATTTTCCTCTTCTGCTGCAACATTCTGTTCTTGTTCAGGAGGCTCTGTGAGACTGTCTACAAGGACATCCACCATATCTATAGCTTGTTGAATTGTAGCCTCTTCCAAACCAACTTGCTCAGTTTCTGCTTCAGCTATCTATTCAAGGAATTCTAGAAAATTGTCAGATGTTGGTTGTATCTCTGTGACATCTGGGCTACCTGGTCTATCTTCTTCCTCCATGACCTATTCTGCAGTCTCTTTCAAATGGATTCTTGTAGACCTCCTAGTTCCAGATGCAAACTTCTTCTTTTTGCTCTATTTTATGGTGACAGCAGGGGTCATGGGGTCAGTTTTTGATGCCTCTGTTTCCCTTGTTTCACTTCTCTATTCTGACAAGTCAGTTGCAGCTTCAGCAAACCGAACTCTCTTTTGTTTTTCTGCTCTGCTGCTAGTTCCAGATCCTCTTTTCTTTTGTCTCTTAGCCTGTGAAGTTGAAGGCTCAGGAGCAAGTTCTGTAACAGCTTCAGGGGCATCTTCTGCAGCTTCTTCTGCAGCAACCTCTGCAACATTTTCTGCAGCAACTTCTGCAATATTTTCTACAGCAACTGTTTCCTCTTCTGCAGCAACATCAGCAGTATTTGACTCCTCTTCTTCTTCACTTTCATCCCCAAAAATGACATCATTTAAATTAGAGTAAAACCTGTCAAAACTCCTAGGGTTTCCTCTGAAATGATGTTGGCAAATTAATTTGATAAGGCCATGATGGCGAAGGCTTCCTTTACCCTCCTGATATCTTTTTGCCATGTTCTTTAACTCTTGGTACAAATACAGGGGAAGATTAACCCTAACTTCTGGTTGTTGTCTACCATGTCTGAGATGGTTTAAAATTCGTAGATGATGCCCTGACAACAGCACATACTGCCCTTCACAGGTCAAAAACTTAATCACCCAGGTGGCTACTTCATCCCAGGGTTCTTGCAGGCTAGCCCTTTTTAACCCCTTGCATGTGTTGTTATGGGTTAAATATTCAAGTTCTCTATCATTCTCTTCTACAAACTGATTAACTACATTTGCCAATGTGTTCTTGCCAGATCTAGTAATTGAAATTCCCTCTAATGGCAGCTCTGTAATTTGACTTAAAATTTTAGGGCTTACCTCAATAGACATGTCGTTGACATGTGCTCGGTTGTTTATGAATGTGTGGGCAAACATGCCAGCTAAATCTTCTGAAGACCCATTGAATTTGTCCAGAAATGTCATAAACCCTCCGTCTTCAAAAATCTGCACAACTGCCAGATTTTCTCGGAGGAAATTGGTATCTGCAGGTTCTGTTCTGATCTTGCGTCCCATTTTTCTCTATTTAAAACTTGTACACTGCGGCTGCTGTCCTACTACAGGATTTTTTGGCTATTTCCTATTGCTAATTTGCAGAGTTTAGAACCTTCGCTGCCCTGTTTCTCCTTCTTCTTCGTCTTCTTCGGAATGAGCCGTATTCTGTGCACTGTACCTCGCAACACGTCTTCGAAAAGAAGGATGGCACACATATCTACTTCTGCACTGTACACCTGTTCGTTGATAATTGCATGGATGTCCTTGTCGTCAGATCCACGTCATCAGTTTTGTAGATTCTCACGTGCATGTTAATTGACATTAAAAACTGGTGGCATATGGTTGCAGATTCTCCGTATTTCCAATGAGTGCAAAAATAGACCATGTGCTTATTGACACGTGTCCCTTCTTCGCATGCAACTAAGAAAAAATCTTAATTTTGTCGTATCTTATTTTCTTGGACGCCACGTGGAAATGCTCTTTCCGAAAATGCAAATGAAATTTCATTCCGAAGATTATGACCTCATTCCGAAGACAAGTCTTCATTCCGAAGACAAATCCTCATTCCGAAGATTATGACCTCATTTCGAAGACAGGTCTTCATTCCGAAGACAAATCCTCTTTGCAGAATTTTCATTTCGAAGATAGATCTTCATTCCGAAGATCAATCCTCATTTCGAAGATTAATCCTCATTCCGAAGATCAAGCTGTATTGTGAAAGTAAATCGTCATTCCGAAGACAGAACCTTCATTTAGAAGATAGATCTTCATTCCGAAGACAAATCTTCATTCCGAAGATGATGCGGCAAATCGTCATTACGAAGACCAAGTTTCATTACGAAGACAAATTGTCATTCCGAAGACAAAGTTTCTTTACGAAGATAAAGTGCAACATTCATTTTTTTGTCATTACGAAGACAATTTCATTTCAGAAGATAATACGACAAGTATTGTTTTTGGCATTCTTGTTCGAAGATTAGGCGAGAAATCAATATTATCATTCTTAAAACATGTTTTTAAGTATGCCAACTCTTATGAATACCTTTTATGCTAATGGTTAATTGTCACATACTATATACCAATCATTTTACAATGAAGAAATGTAAGAAATATATACCTGATAAAAACAGTTAATGCCAGTTTTGAAGAATGACTGCTTTTGTTGATATTCTGCTGAGATTTTCTGCAACATTTCAAAACAAGTGCACTAGGTGAATTTGTACAATGATGATTCAAAAATTTCTCAAGGTTATGCATGCCAGAAAACTGGTTTTCATGCATACCAACCCAGTAGTGCCTTAAAAAGGTTTTCACTGCTGAGTTATTCATTTTTCTCTTTTTTTTTTTTTTTTTTTGATTTTCCCCATTTTTTTTATTTTTACCTCTCCTTTTCTCTCTTTTTTTTTTTTCTTGATCTTGACTATGCCCATGAAGGAATTTCATGATTTCCCCTGAAACCATGCCCATGAAGGAATTCATACTCAGAATTTATTCATCTTTTTGTTTTCTATTTTTTGATTTTTTTGTATTTTCTATTTTCTTGAAATCCATTGATCATGTTGATTGTTTTGAAGTGGAAGAAGGATTCTCTTCCACTGCTTGTGTATCCAAACTATCAAGTCTCTGCAAGAATTCTTCTTTAGTCAGAGGTGTATGGTATACCCTGAGGCGATGTCCATTCACTACCAACTTTCTTTGTGACCCATCAATGGGGGATAAACGAGCTGCTCCATTGTTGAATACCTCTTCAATCCGAGTAAGGTCCCAACCATCTAGTTCTCGGTTTTCCAGGGAAGTCCTCATATTGAGAATCGAACAGTAAAGCCCAATCTCCTTGTTGGAGTTTCCTCTGCTGAATGTGATTTGTCATGCCACGGCTTCCTCTGCTCCTGAATTACCTCGGTTTGGTGCAGAGCATCCAATCTAAGTTCATCCAATGCATTCGGCTGCAGAATCCTGTCTATACGTACTGCGACAAGTCAATTCCAATTTCCGGTCTTGTGCGCAATGTTAGTAGCTCAAATTCAATAGGTAAGAGAGGCTTTTT
This sequence comes from Wollemia nobilis, assembly GCA_028583015.1. Taxonomy (NCBI): domain Eukaryota; kingdom Viridiplantae; phylum Streptophyta; class Pinopsida; order Araucariales; family Araucariaceae; genus Wollemia; species Wollemia nobilis. The sequence goes on from JAQPPZ010000505.1 coordinate 1,128,230, forward strand.
ACCAAAGACTAGTTCATAAGGTGTGAATCCGGTAGTGGACTTCCAAGTAGTATTGTAGGCCCAAACTGCTTTAGGTAGTTTGTCTAGCCAATTTTTCCTATGAAAAGCTACTGTTTTTGTCAAGATGCGTTCTAGTTCTCTGTTTGTTACTTCAACCTGGCCATTTGCTTGTGGGTGGTAAGGTGATGATTTCCTATGTTTGATTTCATACAATTATGTAAATACTTTTATGACTTTGGATGCAAATTGGGGTCCTTGGTCTGTGGTGATAGACCGTGGAGCTCCAAATCTCTGAAAAATCTGAGTATACAAGAAATCAGCGACCTTCTCTTCACGAGCATGTTTGAAAGCACGCACCTCTACCCACTTTGTCAAGTAATCAGTGCATACTAGAATATGCACCTTTCCTTGAGAAGGTGGATCAATAGGTCCTACAAAATCAAGCCCCCACCTCTCAAATGGTTCTAAAACCATTTGAGGCTACAGTGGCATCTCATTTGTATGAGTGGGTTTCCCCATTCTTTGGCATGCATCACAATGCACGATGTACTTTTTCACATCCTTGTGAAGAGATGGCCAATAATATCCTATCCCTAAGATTTTTCTAAGCTGTGCTTTTTACGAGAATAGTGTCCACTGAGGGTTCATCATGACAAGCTCTAAGGATATCATACACTTCATCCTTTCGGATGCACCTACGTAACACATGGTCAGGACTGCACTTAAAAAGCATACCCTTAATCCACTCAAAAGAAGAACTCTGTTTGATCAATTGTTTTTTCTATTTTGAGGTGAAATGTGGAGGAACTTTCCCTGTGGCCAAATAATTGGCTATATCTGCAAACCAAGGTGATTGAACTGATATAGCAAATAGTTTTTCATCAGGAAAAGTGTCATCAACTAATTCCCCTTCATCCGTGATTACGCAACTTTGGACAAAAAATCTGCTACAACATTAGCTTTTCCTGGTTTGTTGATTATGGTAATATCAAATTCTTGCAGCAACAGCAACCAACGAATAATTCTTGCACTTACCATAGGTTTATTCATCAAATACTTAATGGTTGTATGATCTGTGTGAATAAATATTTGATAACCTTGTGATATAATGCCTGAATTTGTTGATGGCATAAATCATTGCTAGGAATTCTTTCTCAGTTGTTGTATAATTTTTCTCTGCTCTTGTCAAGTTTTTGCTAATGTTGTAGATGGTATAATGTTCACCATTATCAATTTGTCCTAATCCTTGCTCCAATTCGTTGTATTGGAGGCATCGATCTGAATGTGAAATGGTAATGTCCAATTAGGTCCTCTAAGCACGAGTGGAGTTATCAATTTCTCTTTCGAGCTTCAAATGCTTCACGACACTTTGCGGTCCGGGAGAATTCAGAATCTTTAGTCAATAAGGCAAACAGTGGAGTGGCTATTGTACTAAAGTTGGGAATAAACCTGCGGTAAAAACCAATGTGTCCTAGGAAACTTCGACATTAGTCCGAGTTTTAGGAGGAAGGAGGTTCTTGATAATTTCAACTTTCTTTGGATCAACTTGGATCCCTTCAGGAGAGATGTGATGACCAAGAACTATCCCTTCCTTCATCATCATGAAGCATTTATCTGGATTTAAGGATAAGTGGTATGTTTCACAGCGTGTTAAGACTTTATCAAGATTTTCCAATGTAAAATCAAAAGTTTGTCCACATATTGTGAAATCATCCATGTAAATTTCAACACTTTTGGTGGTCAGATCAGCAAAAATTGCTAGGATTGCTCGCTTAAAAAGTTGCTGGGGCATTACACAAACCAAAAGGTAAAACCCTATAGGCAAATGTTCCCCATGGACATGTAAAAGTTGTCTTTTCTTGATCTTCGAGTGCAATCTGAATTTGATTATATCCATTGAATCCATCAAGAAAACAAAAGTATCTTTTCCAGCAAGAGTATCTAACACTTGATCTATGAAAGGTAATGGAAAATGGTCTTTGTATGTCACCTTATTCAATTCTCTGTAATCTACACATACTCTCATTTTTCCATTTTTCTTAGGAACTATTACCAATGGAGAAACCCATTGACTATCAGAAATTGGGTAAATGAATCCTACTTCCAGGAGTTTTTCAATTTCTTCCTTCACAATATCTCTTAAGGCGGGATTCAATCTTCTTTGAAATTGTCAGTGGCTTGACTTCTTCGGTATAGATCTTATGGGTACATATATCGGGATGAACTCTGACATATCTTTGTAGTTCCAAGCAAAAGCATGAACATGCTTACGCAAAACAACTATCAATTTTTCTTCCTCTTCCCTAGTAAAGTTGGCTGTAGATATTCAAAAATTTGCACTGGTTGGACTTCTATTTGTTTTGTATTTAGAAGGAGTGAATTCACTCCTTCATACTTGGTGATTAAGGGATTAAGAGGACATTCCTTGTGATTGGAGAAACGAAGCGGTTTATATTTCATTCCTTGCTTGAGGGAAGCATTTCTTGTATGGAGCAGTGAGAAGGAAAAATCAGATGATGGTGCCATCCATGTGATAGTGAAACAGAGTTTCCTTGTGATAGCACGAGATGATTCATCTTCAGATTTTTGATTCTCCTCATTACTTATCAATTGTTGGATATTTGTTGCTTCCCCTTCTAAACTTTGTTCATGCAGAACATTCATCAGGATTGTTTCATTTTCTAAGTTTTACGTGTCCATTGAGGTCTTACATGTGTTCTCTTACTACTAAGGTAGCTAGTGTAGAAATGACCTCTTACGGTTCTTCATCGAGTCAGAAAACCATAACTGGCCTGAAAATTTGCTAGATGGTTTTGCAGGAGGATATAAAGAAATTTGTTTCAGCTCAATACCATTTGAAATAGTCATATTTCCAGATCTGCAGTCTATAAAGGCTGCTGCAGTTGCAAGCCAAGGTCTTCCCAAAATAATGGGATATCCATGTGCTGAATTTCTTGGCTGTAAAACCAGAAAATCTGCAGGGAATTCCCAAGAAGAAACTTCTATAGGGACATCTTCAATGATTCCTTCAGGTTTTGCAAGCTGACCTATCGACCATTTCTAAAGCTGTAAATGTGGGGGTGAGATGTTTGAGCTGTAATTGTTCCATTGTATCTTTAGTCATGACATTTATTGCAGCTCCTAGATCCACTAAAACATTTGATATTGGTCTTGAACCTATGGTGATTTGTGATAACTGGGCTTCCTAGATCACTATACTTTGGAGGTAGTAGTTTTCTAGATAAGAGATCAGCTATCTTCCCTTCAACTTGCACAGTCTTGGGGAATGCTTTCTTCTTTCTTCCTGCTCTTTTAATGCACAAATTTTGGACGATCTTTATTGATTTCTGGTATTTCCTTAATGGCTTGCAATAAGGGCAATGAGATAGTCAACTTTTTGAGTTCTTTGACCAATTCTGACTCAGAAATTTTTGGTATTACATTAAGTCTTTCGGGATATGGAACTATCCTTGGTAATTGTTCTGCTTGTGTCTCTTTTTCTATTGTTGGATCCAATTTTTCTGTTTCTTTTGTTGGTTGAATTCTCTACGATTCGATGATTCTTGCTCTTCATTATCTTTGGTTTCCATTAAAGCTGGTTCGGGTACAACTTTTCTGAACGGAGTTGAATATCACTACAATCAAGAACATTAATTTCAATATTTTCTTCGAGCTTGACCACATAGGCAGGAGGTGTCTGTCTTACACTATTGGGATTAGTGATTGGATGAGTGGCAATTGAGGTTGCTTCACTTGCTTGTGTTTGCTATTTTTCTTGAAAATTTTGATTAGGTGCCAGGCAACAAATGCTTGAGTTTGACCTTGATTCCTTTCTCTGCCTTGGATAGGACTGGTATTGTTGATTCCATTGTGGTTGGTTTTGCACCCAATGTGGATTAGTCTGATTTTGATTCCATGAGGGGTTGTTTTGATTTTGATTCCATGAGGGGTTGTTTTGATTCTGATTCCAGGCTGGATTACTCCAATTTGATTGTGGCCATTCTTGGGAATTTGTCCATTGAGGATAATTCCAAGGACGTTGGGGTGGTTCTGATTGTCCCCAAGGCATAGTACCAGGATTATGCCCCCAATTTGTAGGAAAACGAGGGGGATTTTGATATTGAGAGAAATTTCCCCCTTGTTTTGGTCCAATATAGTTGAGTTCCTCGGTCTGGTTTTCTAACACAGTTTTGAGTTGTGGTAGCAGGTGGCATTGATCAGTTGAATGCCTTTTTGAACAGATACTACAAATGGCTGAGATGGTTGTTTTATTCAAAGGACATTCCTGCAAAGCATGTTTACTTCTACATCTTGGGCAATAAATTGCCAAAGGTTCTGTATTTTTAGCTTTTGCAGAGATTTCCCCTAAAGTAGTGTTTAGATGCACTAGGATATCAGTTTTGAAATTTGCAAGTTCCTCTATCAGGTCCTTTACATCAGTGCCATTTGTGTGGCTTTTTCTTCTTCTCTGCTTAGTGCGAGAGTAATTCCTGTAGAGATCCATAATTTCCTCATTATTGAGAGTGGTTACATCCCCTTTTCCCATCAAATCCAGAACTTCTCTGGATTCATCTTGCAATCCTCTCAAAAAGATAGTTTTACACAATTCTGGTTCTACTAGTCCACATCTCCTTTGAACAAAGGAGAACCTATCAAGGTAATCTTCCAAGGTCTCATCATCTTCTGCTTGATTCTAAATAACTCATCCTTTCTATTCCTTACACGGCAGTATTCCTGATATTTGTCTAAAAAGACAGTCTCCATTTGATCCCAGGTTCTTATGGAATTTGGCTCTAAGCTCATGAACCGGCGTAATGCTGAATCCTTGAGAGTTGAGGGAAAAACCTTAAGTTTTTTATTGTCATTTATATAATCATAAGTCTGACACACTACCTTGAATTCAAACAAAAACTGGTCAGGATCTTCGGATACAACACCTCGGAAGGTGGGAAATGCTGAAGGTGAAATGGTCTTCATGGGAGAGTTTTGTGTTGGATTCGGATGAATAGGATATTCAAATGTTCTAGATGGTTGGAGCACATCCTGATCATCCCCTTCATTATGAACATAGCCATGCTGGCCATCTACATTGCCTGCCATAGTTTCTTGTTTCCTAGGAGAAGTTAAAGCTTCCCAAATTTTTCTCTCAAGAGGTCCAAGCTTTTCTGTTGATGAGTCTGATGAATTATCTTCCTTAAGATATTCTGTTGATACAATTGGTGATTTTCCTTTCTCAAAATGTTCTACTGATGGTGAGGCTGGTGATTTTTCTATCAGTCTTTCAGGTAGTTCAAACACAGGTGATTCACCCCTTAGGCATGAATATCTCCTTAATGGGACAAGCCAGGGGATCCTTTGGGGTCTCCCTAGACTTACTCATTCATGTTTACTCCTAAATGACATAAATTAAGTCAATAGTTGTTATCTTACTCTGCTGTTATATTCGATTTTAACCTGAATGTTCACAGTTTAGTCTGATTACAGCTATTGGACTATTTGTTTTCTTCTGGCAACACTATATCCCTAGCAACGGTGCCAAAATGATGCGTAGTCGTTATACCATCATTAATTCTCAAAGAATCTGTCAATCCAGGGCAGTGTACAAGGCTATCTGCGGAAGAAGAAGTGAAACAGCTATAACTTAGGTCAATCTAGGGCAACAAGTCTTTATTGGTGGAACCGGTTTTGTGGGGGGTTTTGGAGCATTCCTATCTCTAAATTGCATGAATTAAATCTTAATCTAAGTTGCAGAATTGGAAACTAATCATTAACTACAGAAATGAAGTCCTAATTACAATTGCAGAATGAGACCTAATTATACTACAGAATTAACAGTTGCAGAATTGAAAGTCTGATCCTAATTACAGAAAGGAAATCTAATTACTTTTGTAGTAAAGAAAGTCTAGATCTAATGTGGAAATAAAAACTATCAAAATTCTGTAACAGAAGGTTGTCAATCCTCTATTCAGATTTTGATTACAAAACACAAAAATGCAGGAAATTCTTGAAAAAATAGTAAATTCTAGAAATAACAGTTCTGAAAATAAAGTGAAAGCTTGGCTGAAAGTAAGATTGCAACTAAAACATTAAGCACAAGATTTATCTTAGCATAAATAAACTAATACTGCAAATATTGTCAACTATTCACAAGCAATTTACATAACAAGTTACGCAACTCATTCTGCTGTGACAAAATCGAGAATAAAAACACTGTTACGTTAGTCCTCCTCCTAGGTGCGGAAGTGGCCAGCCTCTTTGTCGAGAAGAAGGTGTAAGTCTCTCTCTCTTTATAAATCTTAATCACACTCATTTACAAGTAAATTTAAATAGAACTGGTGCACTTTATTGATCAAAAGACATGATTACAAGAATTCTGTTGAAAAACTGTTACAGGACTGTAACAGTCAATTTCTAGTTATACTCTGTATTTTTTGCTAGCTTTCTCTATATTCTATCTTCTGCTACTTCTCTACCCCCTTACTCTATAGCTCAACCTGAATGGGAGCAATATTTATAGCTATCCTATGATCTGATTACAAACAAAGAATATCTCAAAAGATCTAATCCTAAAATGCTGCAACAAATTCTGGTTTTATCCTAGAAGAGGACTAAAACATGATCTTTCCCTTAATGATGGCTTTGGTCGGCAATGATGGCAAAAATAGATGGAGGATATTTCTCTTTACTTTTTCCAACCTTTATTTCCCTTTTTTCGTCTTCAAAAATCGGTCAAAAAGGTCAAAATCACATTCTGTTCTTCATTTCGAAGATAAGTGGCTTCATTTCGAAGACAGTGCGGTTTTCATTCCGAAGATCGCTCATTCGAAGATCGCTCATTCGAAGATATTGCATGCTTCATTCTGAAGATCCACTCATTTCGAAGATGCTTGCATTCTTCATTCGAAGATCCGCTCATTCGAAGATCTTTGTGTTTTCTTCATTTCCGAAGATATCTGTTCATTTCAGAAGATGCTTCGGAATGAACAAATGTATGCTTTTCCTTTGATTTCTTCTGCATCTCTCAGGTGGGTTATCTCCTAAGATCAAATTCTAATGGTCTTCATTCCTTTCCTCATGTGAATTCCATGCCTTGCTATTTATGGACAGCTGGCTGGAATTTATATGGGAAAGACCAATTTTTTTTGCACGACAACGGTTTGCTTACACTGTTGCCAGATTTAGGTGAAGTAAATGCTTGAAACAAATCAAAATATGATTAGTGAAATGCTGCTATTATTCTAAGCATATCTCATTGTAGCAAATCATAACAAAAAGAACACAAAACTATGCAAAAAGTTGTAAAATCAGCATATAATATCTCAAATACATTGATCATGCAAAATGGTTAATATACGACATATTAAATCAACTTAACTAACATATCAGATAAAACATAAGAGTTTATAGGCATTTTTAGTGTACAAAACATGTTATGATTGAGGCATTTCCAGGCCTCATCACCCGGGGCATCTCGGTTGACCCGGGTTTTGGCAGGGGTGGTGGGTGGCCTTCTTCTATGCCACCAGAGCGGATGCAGGTTACCATGGCTCCTCTTAGATGTGGTCTATGACATGAGAGACCATGGATATAGGTTTGCTTGGGGTAGCTTTGTATTATGCCACTTGTATAGGATCCTTTACGGGGTCGTATACAAGGGAGGTCGATGTCTAGTGCTGACATCGCTACTACAGGTTTGGTGCTGGGAGCACATTACAATGCGAAGGCTGGTAGGGCTTCCACTGATAGGAGTTGACCGGGAGAGACCCCAAGTTTTCTATTGGTGGCTCCAGAGAGGGTCACAGCGATGGATAGATCTACCGATGTCTCGGAGGTTTCTAGATGACCTCACCCCAGATCAGATCACCTGGAGACCATGGAGAGAGCATCCAGGGTGGGTAGAGGATGGACAGGAGTTGGCTCACATCAGGCGAGTCATATAGTTGAGGACAAAGCGGGGAGAGGTAGAGCTCCATCGCTATGACCAAGTTTTGAGGTAGTTCGGTCTATAGCAGGGGATCCCTTCTCTTAGGGATTATGAGTACTCCCAGACTATGTGGGATAATACCACATTGAGCGGGGCTCCAGACATGCAACGGTTCTAGAGTCAGGATACTGATGATGCCCCCATTCAACTAGTGGATGGGGATGACGTAGGGGTAGCAGATGGGTATGATGCCTGGTATGCAAGCATCCACCCTCCTCGGATGACGAGGGCATAGGGTCCGATGCATGTTATAGTGCAATGGATGGAGAGGCGATGCCAGGCTGCCATCGATGCAGCAAGGGGTCACAAAAGGAGGGATCAACGATGGCCTCCTTAGGAGAGATATCGAAGAGTACCAAAAGCTCTAGAGAGATAGTAGCAGCCGGAGAGGAGGGAGAGACTCCCTTCTCAGCAGAGGGATAGGCCACCATCACTCGATAAGGGCAAGGGTGTCGAGGTGGGGGAGAGCAGCGAGATGGTGGCTCTTCGGGCGGAGAATGCCCGCCTACGAGCTCAAGTGCAGACTCTTCAGGATGAGGCTACATGGCTCAGGGCTCGGAGCGGAGGGGCGAGCATTCTAGAGCTGGCATGGGCTATTGTGTAGACCGCGTTCTACTAGGGGTTGTACTATCATGTGGTTCCAGAGGAGCAGAGGATACTACTGCCAGCCAGCATTGCGAAGCCGATCAAGATGGGGTCATCGAGGACATCATCATGATCGACGTCGAGGACCCACGATATAGCACGGACCTCGATGGGACCACCTCCTCCACCTCAGGGCAGGAGAGGAGATGAGGCTGAGAGCTCGAGGGCTTCTCGAGACTAGCTGCTCATTGTACATAGACCATATATTTTTGAGAGGATTGAGTATGCCAGGGTATAGATTGTGGCATACCAATCCATTTTGATATGATGTATAGACTTCTTGATATATATATATATATATATATATATATATATATGTTCTTTTTGTGATATGACTTGTGCATATGTTTTATGATGCTTTAATATTTTAATTGTTGTTTGATTATTCATGTAATTATGTCATTGAAAATATTATAATTTTATGTCATGCTATAAAATTAAATGAAATAATCTGATGTAAACAAATTGGTTGTTGTGGTATGATTTGATGAAAAATAAAGTGACTTCTAACAATAATTTCAAAGGACATTGTCATTGTTACATGACCATTTCATGGAGTCGCCGCTCGCTAGGTCATCAAGCTAATCCCGGTATGAGAGAAATATTGCTAAAAGTAAAAGGGTGCTTAAGAGACTTTCTTAAGACTTTGTGTTGTGATGATGAAAAATGATGATGGTGATGATTTGTTTTCAGATTTCCATGAAAATATTATGCATGAAATATTAAAAATATGATTTTTGCTAGGCATAAAATTCCTAAGTGTGATAGAAATTTGAACAATTGCCTAGGAATTATACCATCGTCGCAAAACTGAATGTTGACATAATGAAATGAAATAGAAAAGTTTTCGTTCTTTTTTAAAGCACAATTGTGTAACATAATGATTTAAGCCATATGCTTTTTATGGATTAAATAAATGGGAGATAAAATTAGAATGATGGCTTGCGCTAGGCATAGAATTTTAGGTATAGACTTATACCATCATCGTGAAATCCAAAGAAGAAATTGATGTAATAGTTTTATTGCATAGTTGATTTTTTGATTTTGAGATAAAAAATATAAAAATGAGGACTTGCACTAGGCATAAATTCCAATTTAGGTTTAGGAACTATACCATCATTGTGAAAGTCAAAAATATATAAATGTGACTTTATTGCTAGATTTTTGAACATGCTTTGAAAGAAATTTTGGATTTTTGAAAAAATGTATTTAATTGTTTTTACGCTAAGCCAATATTCTCAAGTAAGAAAATCAAATTATTCCAGAAGATTTGCATAAATATTTTAAATTATCTCAAAGACAAAATTTAGATTTATAAGGAACCCCATGTGCATATGTGAGTTCATTGCCGATCTTGATCTATCATAATGATACAAAATCTCTCAAACACAAATGTGTGTGCAATTGTATTGTTCATTTACCAATTTTGAGCAAGATAATTTGATACAAGTAATTTGAATTAACCAAATGAGTGTTCGTTGACCATGATTTATATGCATGTAACCATACCAGACTACTATGTAAGTCGGGTCATCAAGAGCTAGCTGATCCATGAGCGGACATAGGTCTGTACAAAAGAAGGTCGCTAATGTGACAGACATATCACCACGCTAGGAGTTACCCAAGGCCAAGCGGGTTGGGCACAAACCACCTGTTATGGGGCTTACCTCACAGTTTTCGAATAATTGAGAATTCCAAGGATTCAAGCTCATTCACCCTTCTTTTCTTTCAAAGGGTAGGGGAAGGGATTTATTGCTTTTTGCTTTTTCTTTTCTTTTTTCTTTTTTTTTTGTATTTTTGCTTGACACTGAGATAATGCTGAAATATTGCTGAGATGGTACAAAATGATAATGCTTCTGAATAATTTTCTCTTTTTCTCATGATTTTTCTTGATTTTTCTTTTTCTTTTTCTTGCTATACTAGGGATACTTGCTCGGATTGGTTGTAGAGCAAGGGATTTTTATTCTAGGCAGGGGTGAGCTTGTCCTTTTGTCAATTCTCAAATATTCTAGACCATGTGCATGATAGGATAGCAGGGGAAACTTTTCGCTCAAGAGACCACTTCTACTATGTAGCATCATTTTGAATTTGCAATGAAATCATTTTAATGTGAAAAGGTGTACTTGGTTCAAGTAAATAACAAGATCAGTTCTCTATGCTCAAAACTTTATTTAATTCAACCGTGGACTTTGATATAAGAGAGATTAATAATCATACCAAATAAGATCAAGATATTTATTCATGTGAGTGTGAAAGTGAGGGATTCCAAATAAATGCTAATTTATCCAAAATAACTGAAAATATAATTGCAATACTTCAAGAATTGACAGGTGCAAAAATAGAAGATGTTTTTGAGGATTTTGATGATTTTGATTTTTTTATATTTTGATTTACATAATATTACTGTTTTTGAAATTTTTATATGAATTACTAAAATAAGACAATATGTATAATATATACAGTGACAAAATTACCATATTTATGCATAATAGTGCTTAAGATGCATAATGTTCATAGGTTCTTTAAGATCTTTACCATCTAAGGTAGCTAATATGTATGCTCCGATCCAAATTTAGAAGTTATAATATATGGCCCAAGCCAGTTAGGCTCAAATTTACCTTTAAGGTCTTTAGTTGCATTAGTTCTTTTTTTATTTTCTTTTAAGACGATTTATTGACCAGTATTTTGAGGATTTTAATTAATGTTTTATTAGATGCTTATGCTTGGCCATTACCCTAAGGATAATAGGGAGTGGACCAACGATGTTGAATTTTATATTTTTGACATAGTTTCTTTACATATTTATTTTTGAAACAAGTTCCATTATCCGAGATGAGATTTGTAAGAATTCCGAACCTACAAATAATTTGATTAAAAATAAATTTGGAAACTTGAGTTCCAGTGCAAGAAGCTAAGGGCATAGCTTCAACCCACTTCATAAAATACTCGGTGGCGGTTATGATGAATTTGTGTCCATCAGATGACACAGGATTGATTTTTCTGATGATGTCTAAGCCCCATTTTGAAAAGGGCCAAGGAGATGAAATAGCCTATAGTTCTTGTGCAGGCGCATGGACAAGGTCAGCATGTTTCTGGAACTTGTCGCAATGGTGCACGTAATCATGTGCATCATTCTCCATGGTAGGCCAAAAATATCCTATCCTAAGGAGCTTCTTAGCAATGGCGCTACCACTAAAGTGTCCCCCACAAGATCCATCGTGGGCTTCACTCAAAGCTGATCTAGACTCTTCTAGATTCAAACATCTCAATAGGATACCTTCAAAAGATCTCCTATATAAGGTATTGCCAATTATGACGAAGTGACTTGCTCGTCTACGTAATAACCGATGTTGGTTTCTATTAAAACCTTCAGGGAAGGTCCCATTTTGAAGAAAATTGAGGATATCAGTGTACCAAAGTTCAGGAGTAGTTTCATTGATTAGAAACACGTCCAAAGGTTCCAAGCATGATTTAATTGAAGTGGGTTCCTGGAGTCGATGAATAATGATGGTAGCATATTCGTCATCTAACTCCAAGGGTAAAAGAGATGCAGCTACGGCCATGGCGTCAACCGCACGATTGCTAGTTCTAGGAATAGCTTCCAAGGTAATTTGATCAAATAAAGATATTAATTGTAATACATATGCTTTATATGGGCACAATTTATCATCTCTAGTCTGATAAACATCATTAATTTGATTTATAACAAGTTGAGAATCACCGAAAACTAATAGATTTTTAATTTTTAGTGCCAGGGCTGCTCGTAATCCAAGGATGAGAGCCTCATATTCAATAGTGTTATTAGTACAGGCAAACATTAATTTAAAGGATAGAGGTATGAGATGTTTCTATGGAGATATCAAAATAATACCTGCACCAGCCCCACTCATGCATCGGGCTCCATCAAAGTATAAGGACCATTGCTCTGAATGATCTGCCTCTAGTTTAAGGCATTCGTCAGGAAACTCAATGACGAGGGGATGGGTGGATTCTAAGGGTGCAGCAGCTAATTGATCTGCTATGATTTGACCCTTAACAGACTTCTGTCCTATAAACATGAGTTCAAACTCGCTTAGCGCAAGAACCCACTTTGTTGTGCGACCAGATAAATAAGGTCGACTCATGAGATACCGCAAGGGATCGGATTTAGCAATAACGTATGTTTTTTGACTGAGCATATAATGGCATAGTTTCTGTGTAGAAAATATGACTGCTAGACATAACTTCTCTAATGTTGTGTAGCGGGTTTCATAACTAATTAATGTTCTGCTAATGTAATAATTAGCACGCTCTCTTTTCTCATCATCAAGTTGAGCTAACATAGCTCCTAAAGCAAAATCTGAAGCAAAAATATACAAGATAAATGGGCGATCAGGTTTAGGTGGTGAAAGTACAGGTGGGTTAAGAAGATATTGTTTGAGGAGTTCAAATGCTTCCTGACATTCGTCGTCCCAATGGAAAGAGACATCCTTCTTAAGAAGCTTAAGAAAGGGTCCAGTTTTATCCGCCAACTTATCGATGAAGCGACGGATAGCTTGAAGCTTACCTTGTAGACTCCGTAATTCAGATATATTTGTAGGTGTGGGCATATCAGTGATAGCCGTAATCTTGAGAGGGTCAATTTTGATGCCACGTAAAGAAACTATAACCCCCAATAATTTACCTGACTTAACTCCGAATATACATTTGGCTGGATTCAATCGGATAAGATATTCCCTTAACCGATCAAATACTTTTCTCAAGTCATCTAAATGGTCATCTTCTTTAGTAGAACGAGCTATAATGTCATCTACATAATCGTGTAGTATATCATGCATCATATCATGAAAGATATAAGTCATGGCTCGTTGATAGGTTGCACCTGCATTCTTCAACCCGAATGGCATCACTTTCCAACAGAAAGTCCCCCAAGGGGTAATAAAGGTTGTTTTAGCCTGATCTTCAGGAGCTATCCTGATCTGATTATAACCAGAAAATCCATCCATTAAGGATATCATTCCACTCCCAATAGTAAAATCAATGATCTGATCCATATTGGGAAGGGGAAAATCATCTTTAGGGCATGCAACATTAATATCTCTAAAGTCTGTACAAACCCTAACCTTAGTAGCTTCTTTCTTAGTTATTGGAACTACATTCGAGATCCATTCAACATAATCAATGGCTTGTATAAAAATAACATTCAAGAGTTTTTCTAACTCCCCTTTGACTAGTAAGGCCACTTTAGGATGCATTTTTCTAAGTTTTTGTTTAACAGGTTTAGCATCCGGGTGCACTACTAGGTGATGCATAACTACAGAAGGGTCTAATCCTGGCATATCTTCATATGTCCAAGCAAAGACATCTTCATATTCTTTAAGAAATGCAATGTATTTATCCTATTTTTCTTGACTCAATTCTGATCCAATGTTGATTATGTGGGGGTTATCCTCGGTTCCAATGTTAATTTTTATGACATTTTCTACTTCCATGTGTAGATCTCTCTCAAAATTAGGTGGGGCGGGTGAAACGCCCAATTCTTGTAATTCTTCCAAGGTTAGCTTGGATAATTCGTCTTGAGGAGTCATGGCCTCAAGCTGGGCTATACTAGGTATAGAGCCATCAAAATAAAATCCATTATGTAATAATTCCTCAATGGAGACATCATGAAAGATATCTCCCTCCAACTCATCGTCGGATTCAGCGATCATCTCAGGATAAGCTATAGATAGCATATTACATGTGAATGTCTTATTTATTAAATGCAAGGCATCGCGTTCATCTAAATAATCTTGGTAACATATAAGATGGTCATCATCCTCAAATGGGAATGGCTGACCCTTACTAGAAAATAGGCCCACACCACATCGGGCGGGCCACGCTTCTACCTCAAAAGGTTCTTTCATACCATTCTGGAAAGGTCCCAAACCTTTCCCTTTATATCCCAATTTCAGCATTATAGGTTTGGCTTTAATATATTCATTAGTAAAATAACATCGAGCATATCCATCATAATGAGTTCTGATGTTTCTGGGTATTCTACCCCAGTCATATCCCTTATAAATAAAGGCACAACTCCCGACTTGGTAAATACTTCCCATAGGCTGTGGGAGGCCCAAGGTACGAGGAGATGGTGGCAAATTATTTAAAATAAGGGAATCTTGCATAGAAGCATTCGTTTCTTCTGATATAAGAATTTTAGATAGATCGGGTAAGAGTTCGTCAGTAAGAGCATAAGAGGTAGAAGGAACATTCCCTACGTCTTCTGATGCAGAAAATATGACTTTGGTGGATGTAGACGGTGTAGAGGAGTCGATAGATGGGTCTATTAAAGGTATGGAAGTTATAGGAGTAGAACAAGAGACATTGGTTGTGGGATTAGGATCTTTCTTAGGTCCTAATGCGGTTTGTTCAGAAGATGGTTGAGCTATATGTGGAGGTGCAACTGATGGAGAAGAAGTAGATGACTTTGTGGGTGTAAGTTTCACACGTTTAGATGGATAATGAGAATTAGGATGTGTGGATGACAGAGTAGGGCAAAATTGAACTCCAATAGGTTCTGCCAAAGCACACATATCAAAGGGTCTTGGATCACCATGAATGGTAACCAACTGATTCTTAAATTCGAACTTAACACATTGATGTAAGGTTGAGGGAACAGCTCGCATCGCGTTGATCCAAGGATGACCCAAGAGTATATTGTACGATGCAGGGCAATGTACAATAAACACGATCGTATCCAAGGTTCTTGGACCAACCTGCAATGGAATGGTAATAACTCCACACGTTTCTTGTGTTTCGTCATTGAAAGCTTTTATGATCATATCAGTTCTTTTCATTTCCTCACTTCTAAACCCAAATATTTGGTAGAAGTCAAAAGTGCAGATATTTAAAGATGAACCATTATCAATCAAAACTCGTTTGACTGCTACATCTCCAATTAAAGCAGTAATATACAAGGGGTTATCTTTATGTAAACTATGTTGAGGTATGTCTCTATCCCGGAAGTCAATACAATCAACTTCACGAGTTATTATAGTATTGGCCATGGCTTCAGGTTGAATGTCTTGTGGTACCATCATCTGGCTTAATGTGAGCATTAATTCATCTCTATGTGTAGGAGAAGATCTTAAAAGGTCCAAGAGGGAAATTCTAGCTGTAATATTTGATAATTGTTCATTAATATTATAAGGAGGTTTAGGTTGAACATTAGGTGCATGATTCCCTTTATTAGGAACCTTCAAAACAAATGGAGTTGATCCACCATTCTGAATTTGATCTTGTTGATAATTTTGAGCCTGTTGTCTAGTAATAGCTCCGATGGTACCCACAATATTATTCTGCGGATGATGAATGGGTCTTGGTCTAGCGTTTATAGCTAGCTCATTAGAAAGTAATCGGTGAGACGATGGTCTAGTAGTGACTCTTCTTGGAAATGGTTCTTCTGGAACCATATAACTTGTGATAGGGTGAATAGTATCTGATTCATCTTCAGAACTATTCGATTGATTTGATGTGATTTCCATATCACTCTCAGTCTCGTATTATGTATCACTAAGATCAGGTATCTGAATATTATATAGAGGCCTGGTTGTAACCACGGATAAAGTTGTGTCAAATATTTCCAGATCATGAGCAGGTAAATGCCCACTAATAGTTCCTACATATCGGGCAGGAGGAGGGACATTATGATGTTCAATTTGATTAGCCACCTCCTTACCATGTTTTGGTAAGGGATGTTGAAAGATGTCTAATGACTGATTGGCGTTCTGATTCTGGTTTTGTGGGGTGTTCTTTTGAACATTATTAGGAGGATTTTGCTTAGGTTGAAAGGCTTGCACCTCCATCTCATTGTTATCAATCAAGTCCTGTATTTTATGTTTTAATATTTTACAAGAGTTGGTAGTGTGTCCAGGTCCTCTATGGAAGTCACAGTGTAAATCTGCTCTGTATCCGGGTATAGTTGGATCAGGTTCCCGGATATTTGGTAATTGAATCAAACCTCATTCTAATAATTGTGGTAGAATAGTTGATAAAGGTTGATTTAACCTAGTAAATTCTCGAGGAGGTCTATCAGGAGGTTTCAGTACAAACTTCTCCGTTGTCTTTGCAGCATTAACATTAGCAATATTTTTGCTATCGGTGACTCCATCACCCACAACTTGTTTATTCTTATATTGATTTTTGGATGTTTTCTCATCGTCTTTCTTTTTAAGCTGGCCTCTCCTAATGAGAGCATCTTCCACTCTTCGGGCTAAGTCTATAGCCTGATCGAAGGTGGTCAAGGTAGCGATTGATAATTCGTAAGATAGTTGCTCTTGCAAATTATTAATAAAGATGTCCAACATCTCCCTATAAGGTAACACAAAGTGCAATTTTCCTATCAACTGTCTCCACCTAGCTAGGAAATCAGCAAAGCATTCATCTTTGTCCTATTTTAAGTTATACAAATCTTTAATGGTCACATGTCTTTCGATGTAGGCACTAAATTGATGAACAAAAGACTCGGAAGTTTCTTCGAAATTCCTCAAAGAATTAGTGGGTAATTGATAATACCACTCTAATGCCATTCCTCCCAAGATTTTTGGGAACATTTTTAGTAATAACAAGTCATCATGTGATATATCATGACATGCTATCCTAAACATACGAAGATGCTCTATGGGATCTTCGGTTCCTTTATATATGGGAAGAACAGGCATAGGAAAATGTTTAGGATACGGCTGTGCTACGACTATAGGATCTAAAGGCTGACTACACATCTCTCGATAGTTGTACGAGGGACGGTAGGGATCTATCCGGTCCATGCGGGAAACTAGCTGTTTCACCATGGTTTCAAGATTACTAGTTTGTCCACCATATTGGTTCGGTGGGACATAGGTATGGGATCTATGAGTGTATGATGGTGTGACATAAGGATTAGATGCTATATTGCTATTATGCAAAGTGTTGGTAGGAAGAGTATTATGAAGGGGATTTGTAATAGTATTATGTTGTACCCTAGATTGTTGGTAATTGGTGTTTGGTTTTGTTTTGGGTTTTTGTTGATTTGAGGTATGTTGATCAAGAGCTTGGCGAAATAGAGCAGTAAATGATGGTTTCTTTTGTGCGGGAATGACCCTAGGCTTGTTAACAGGCACTTTAGATGGTTGGGTAACCTGTTGTTGTTGCATGTTCCGGATCACAGCTACCATATCCAAATTGGATGGTCCAGCTTGATCACTCTCTTGATCAATAAAGGACAAGGGATTAGTGCGTGTTTGAAATACTTCTTCTAGAGTTGCTTGAGTGTCACTAATTCGATCCTTGTCCATATGGGCTGCTCTATTAAAAACACCAATATTAGTGTTAATGAACTTCCAGAATTGTTCCATGTTCTCAAAAGTGATAGCTCCTCCCGGAGACATTTTAGGGGATGAGGATCCTTCCTCTCTAATAGTTTCTTCTTGTTCATTTCCTACAACAAGCTCTTCTTCTTGCTGGTCTAGGGTTCCTTCTTCCTGAACTTGGTCCTCGGGAGGGACATTTTGGTCGATTAATGGTCTTCCTAACCAATCTTCATCTTCTTCGGTTTGTTTTCCATTCCTAAGTCTAGGCATTGTGCTAAACTTAGGTTTTAGCAAATATATATATATATATATATATATATATATATATATATATATATATGCGGTAGGGTTGAGAGGTATATATTTTAACTATATACCTACTATAATACTTTAAAAGGAAAATGTTTTGTTTTTTTTGTTTTTTTTTTTTGTGTGATTATATTATTATTTTGCGAGAATAAAAATAACAAACAACATGCTAGTTGCAAGAAATAACAATAGTAAAAAGAATGACTTAGTTTTCTATGAATAGTTTATGGATATCATTGATAGGGTCAAGTTCATCAGGAGTCATGAAATGCTCCTCTTCAAATTGGAAGTGGTTTTTCAAGAATTTGACAAAGTGTGCTATGGTAATATGATCTACTTCAGACCCTGACATGTAAAAATAAAGTTCATGGCAATACTCTCGATACAACATAGCTCTAGGAACTCTATTCCATATTTTTCTATCCGTAAGAACGACTTCTTGATCCTCTATACGAGATAGAAATTTATGTACTACAACTGCGTTCTCAAGGTATTCCTCAAAGGTGTATAATTCAGAAGACACAAGTGCTCTTTTATCTGCTAACCACCTATGGCAAGCTCTCTGAAGTTCATGATACAAAGTCACCTGATCAGGATCCAAGATTCTATCTAGGACAAACCTCTTAATTTGCCTAAGTTCTACAGATCTGGATTCAATAATACCCAATCTCCTATCAAGTTCATCCCACAAAGATTGGGCTCTATTTGTTTGAGGTACTCTAAGCACAGAAGTAATCTCTATGGCCGTTAATTGATTTTCAACATTTATGGTGACAACTCGTCTTCTATTATAATCTACCATCTAAGTATGATATGCAAATTTAACGGTTGTCTAATGATTCTAGATGTTCTTAATAATGTGTTTTTTTTTTGGATTGTTTTCAAAAGGTGTTTTAGTTTCACGTCGGGTTCACCAAAATGTATCGCCCAAATTTTTTGCACCCTTACCTTCAGGCTAAAGGATCCGTGCCCGGAAGGGGGATGCGAGAAGGATGGGACAATACCTCGGACGGAGAGGCCCTTTGAAGGTCGCGCCTCTCGGGGGAGGGGTATAAGGGTGAATTTTTGATGGATGGTGGGGTTCACCAGGAAACTTTGAGTGGCAGTTTCCATGCCTAGGTTGAGAATGGGTTTGATGTGTTCATTTTATGTTCAATCATTCAGATTCCTAGGTTGGCCAAAATGAATCTAAGCTATTCTATATGAAATTTCTGGTTTATATGAAGACAACAAACATAAATGAATCCTAAATACAGAAAATATCTAAAATGGAGAAGAGTGCACCTGATTTCTGATGTCTGATGAAGATTCTGAAGCTTGTAGGAGTCCAGATCATCCCGGATATGACAGGATCATCTGTAATTGTACAGAATCATCCAGATCATAGGAGATCATCTGAGATCAGCCAAGATCATCAGCGACCTGACGAATTCATCAGAAACCTGCAATCATGAAAATAGACACCAAAAACCAAAAATACAATTGCAAGAATGATACAAAATGATAGAAATAAGAATATAAATGCTTAAATGATAAATCCAGATATCAAATCAAATGGGATGCAATGTTTTAATAATTTATTTTGAATTTTATCATGCAAATATGCTAAATGAGGTGAACTCCAAGATGCAGAATAGAAGTGAATTAATCTAATGCACAATTAAATAAGAAAAAGAGATAGAGAATGCAAACTCAGGGCTCTGATTGCCCCCAATCTGAACTGCAGTCAAAATCATCTGCAATCGTACGAGATCATCGTCGATCTCGACAGGATCATCCAAAATTGTGGTTGAATCGCCTGCGACGATCCGAGCTTCCTCCGGCTGAAACACAGTGAGATCCTGCAATAAAACTTGAAAACACAAGTGCAAATGATGGGGGATAGGATGTTCTAACACAACAAAAACTAAAGTTGTAGGGAAATGATCAGCCAGGGGGATAAACTGGGAAAATCCCAAGTTTATATAGGATTAGGGGGAGGTTAGGAGGTTGGGGATCATCCCAATCTGGGAGATCTCCAACGTAGGAATCTCCAACCGCGCAGACACGCTTCTGCCCGAGTTGGAGAGGTTGTTGAAACAGAAGCTAATTATGAAAATTTGGTTTTGGGATGAAATCGTCTGGACGTTCTGTTCCAGATGAATTCGTCCGATTTGGGATGATATCGTCAGATCGGCGATGATATCGTCCAACGGTCAAAACAACTTCTAAAAATGGCATGAAAAATGAGGTGAGCGGTTAACGGGCGGTTTTGGGGTTAAAATTCAATTTTTTTATCTTTTACTGATGGTTTAACTGTGCCAATTTTAGGGTGCTACACTTCCTAAGTAGGGATATGTGGAATGTGTCATGGATATTTGACAGGTTAGGTGAAAATGCAAGTCTGTATGCAACTGAGCTAATCTTCTTAATGATCTCAAAGGGTCCCATAAACTGTGGGTCCATCTTCATGGATTTGATTACACTTTTCATAGGGTTGACCCTTAAGAACATCCTTTCATCTACAAAGTACTCTCTTGGTATCCTCTTTAGATCAACATAGCTTTTCTTATGGTTAGCAACTTCCTAAAATATTTTTCTATATACCTTAATTTGACCCTCCATCCCTTTGACCATGTTAGGTTTGATCACTACTCGATCCTCTAAATTGTCCCATGAGAAAGGTGTCCTACACCTATTTTCATACAAGGCATCGAATGGGGCCATACCTAAATAAGAGTGATGCCCATTATTGTAGACAAAATCAACAAGATGTAGATAATATTCCCACCTAGATTTTTAATCCATGTAGTACATGCAAAGCATATCTTCTAGTACTTGGTTTACCCTTTTAGTTTGACCATCAGTCTCAGGGTGTACGTGGAGCTTATATTCAATTTTGTGTATAACAATGTAGGACTTTTTCAAAATTTATAAGTAAATATGAAATCTCTATTTGAAATTATCATTTCAAGGAATCCATGAAGCCTAAATATCTCCTTGGAGAATCTGTTTACCACTATGTGAGTATCATCTATGATGTTTCCTAGTATCAAATGTGTAACCTTAGTCAATATGTCGACCACCACAAGGATTGCATCATATTGATACCTAGTCTTTGATAAACCTTCTATGAATCCCATAGATATAACCTATCATTTTTGCATAGGTATATCATATGGATACAATTACCCTACAATATGTCTACGTTTAGCCTTCATATTCTAGTATCCTAAACACTAAGCAATAAATTTGGTGATATCTTTTTCCATTCCTATCCAAAAGAAGACCTTTTCATATTCTCCATCATCTTGTCTCCTTTTGGGTGGAAAAAATAAGGAGCTCTATGTACTTATTGCATGATTATCCTTCTTAAGTTACCCATTTTTGGCATGATGACTCTATTTTTATAGCATAAAATACCATATTGGTGTAAAAATCCTCATTTTTATCTAGATTTCTACTCATTTTGATCCAAATTTGTTTGCAATACTCATCATGAGATTGCATTTTCCTTATTTGGTTGACTAGATATATATGACTTTGGATCGAGGTTGTTATGTGCCTTCTTCTACTTAAGGCAACAACCACCTTATTTTCCTTTCTCTTGATGTATTCAATCTCAAATTTGTACTCAACTAAGAACTCGACCCACTTTCTTGTCTTGCATTGAGCATAGTTGGGTTAATATGTATCTCAAATTCTAATGGTTGGTTCTTAGCTCAAAATGCCTCCCTACCAAGTAATGATAACAAATATTTAGAGTGTGAACAACTGCTACCAGCTCCAGATCATGCGTAGCATAGTTAACTTCATGCTTCTTAAGTTTTCTTAATGTATATGCCATGGTAGAATCATCATGAGATAGTACTCATAATCCCTCCAATGATGCATCTGTACACACTATAAATTTTCCCTATGGATCTAGAATCTCAAGTATTGATGTTTTGGTGAGATTCTACTTGAGAAACGTAAAAGCAGTATCACACTTCTCAGTCCACTTAAAATCCTTTCCCTTCTTCTAGAGATTGGTTATTGCAGTGGGTATCTTAGAGTAATCCTTCACATACCATCTATAATATCCCATCATATCCATGAAGCTTCTTACTTCAATAATATTGGTAGGTGGTGGCCAATTCATAATGGCCTCTATATTTTTTATATCAACTACAATTCCCTCTATAGATATTATATGTCCTAGATATTTCACTTTTGAGACATAGAAATCACTCTTTGCTAAATTATTATATAGTACTTTATTTTCTCTTAACAATTATAGTACAATTCTAAGGTGGCTATCATGATCCTTCTGGTCCTTGGAGTAGATTAAGATGTCATCTAAAAACATGAAGACAAACTGATCTAGATGCCTCATGGATACATTGTTCATCAAATTAATGAATGTGATTGGGGCATTAGTGAACCCAAATGGTAAGATTGTAAGTTCATAGTGCCCATACCTAGTATTGAATGTTGTTTTGTGTGTCCTCATCACGTATTCTTAGTTGGTGGTACCCCAAATTCAAGTTTATCTTTGTAAATATTGTGGCATCTTTTAGTCGATCAAACAAGTCTTTGATCCTAGGTAAAGGATGCATATTTTTTATGGTCACTTTGTTGAGAATTATATAATAAATACATAGTCATAGTGAACCATATTTCTTCTTGATGAAGAGCATTGATGCACGCCATGGTGACACACTATATGAGGATACAAAAATGCAACACCAAATAATGCTAAATAAATTGAACACAAGGAATTCAAAATTTCACAATAGATGATCTTATATTAATGGGGGGAGCCTAAAAACTCCATTATTACAATGTAGATCCTTGAATCCTTTTGATACAAATTTACAAACGTCTAGGGTTCCTCAAAACCCTAGAAAACAAGGTTGGTGGTGTCTTTAGGTGCATCCTTTCTCCCAATATAATTGAGTGGGCTTCTTGATATTCGATGTCGGGCCACTCTATCTTAAACAATTGTCCAATGTTGATGTAGTTGTGTGACCCTAGGAGGCATGCACCGCTTAATCTACTTGCAATATTATATCAAAATAAAATGAAAGACCATAAAATACGTATAACACAAAAATAACAAAGAAAAATCCTTTTATTTATATTGAAACTTGGTTACATGTTGGTCCCTCTGAGGGATACCCATTTCGATACAATGAATTACAAGTGAATAAAATATCCCTTTGTAAAGGATTGGTGCGCTTTCACAGGCTTCCCAATCTCACACAAACTTTTTTGAGAGCTCACAGATGCCTCCTTCTCCTTCTCTCATCTAGGAGGGATCACATGCTTCGGATGTCTTGATATGGTCCTGTAAACCTACAAATATGCGTACATGAAAACAACAAAGCACGGTAAGTAGTACAGGTCACCTCTCCGAAAGAGGCTCTTATTAGAAAATATGATAATCCAAAAAAATAAGCATGATGTGTATTGAAATATACCAGATCTAAGCAGTATGCATATAAAAATCAAAAATATTAATCTAAATGCAATGGAAGATTCAGATCTATGCTAAAGCCATGTAAATGAAATAATGATAAATAAATATCTATTACTTAGAACAAAGGAATCAACCACTTTAAAACCTAGTTATGACTATGGGCCGTTGTCAAATACAATGGCCTTTGATCTCTTGCTCGAATTGATGTTCAAGGGTCATCGGGTGTGTCTCCTACACTAATTGGCATTTTGGAATGATGAATTTGAATACGGATGCATGGACGCAGCTCAGTCAACTAGTGCTCTAGTACTCCTCAAAGGGGTGTAGCTTGGTTCTCCATTTTGTTAGGGCTTCGCTACTTAATCTTGAAACTTCATGGATCATTTTTCTCTCGTGTAAGAGTCTATATGTAGAATTCCCTCCAGATCTGGAGCTTGGCTTCCTGGAGAAGCATCTATCCAAATTGCATGCAATTGACCATTCTGGGTGGGAAGCATTAGTCATAATTTTGCACTGAAGGGGTAGTTAGGAGGGACTTAGGGATTTCCTCACCAAAATCCATGCATAGATGCAGTCAAAATGTGTTATTTGGGTTTGTATTCATGACCAGATTGTTTGTGATGTTGGCCACTATCAGGTCTAGCTGTTGTAGTCTCTAGCGACCAGGTGTTATGGTTGCTCTGCTTGGGATAAGCCAAGCCTATAGGGACCAAAATTGCCCTACCTGAGTGGTTAGGACCACTGGTTACTCTTGGAGATATCCAATAGGGTTCATATGGTTTGTGAATGTGTTCACATGGGTAGTATCCTAAACATGATATGTTTTAGGTGTCTACAAATGCCCCTTTTTAGGATACGCTATGAGCGAAACATAACATAGAGCAAAAAAGTAGACCATCTAGGGCCATATTGTAGGTTGGATGATGATCATTGATCTGATCAACATAGGATGACCCAATCATGTGGTAGGGCATGAATCCTAGAATCATTGCTTCCAAAATAATGGAAGGCTTATATGTATGGGAGTTTGCACTCGCTCATCAAGAAATCGAGTAGCTTTAGTGCTACTATAGATCCAAAGGGAGGGGAGCTACAAACTTAACTATCATATTTGATTTTTTCCCTAGCAAAGGGTAAGCTTATGATAGTTTTTGGTAATGATTCGTAAGATTAATGCAACTTTGTCATGATCGCGATGATATTTTGTTGACTTTGATTATGATTATTGAAAATCTTGACTACCTCCTTAGGTGATGATTCGATGAGGAAAGGACAATTAACAAAGTGATGAGTCACTTGACCAAAATGAATGATTTGGATCTCCTTAGAGGTTTGCATTTGTTGTTATAGAGCAGTTCTCACCCAGGTGCAATTTCAACTCTGTTTGGTAATTGCACATCTTTATCCCATGGGGCGGTCCAACCGCAATGGCCTTCTTAGGGAATCAAGGTGTTAACAATTCTATTGTGGCTTGTGTTGACTCACTATTTGCTATAGGAGAAATGAGACGTATCCTCACTCCCGTGGGGTGGTCCAACCACAATTGGCCTTCTTTAGGTTTGGAAGGAAGCATTTCAATTTCATTGTAATTAGTTTAACCCAAGTGACCTTATGGTTACTTGTTCATCTTGTTGAGTTGCATGGATTGCTTGTCACTGCAATCACTAAGTGTATAGAACAAGTGACTAGGTACAAGGCTCTTTTGGGTTTTTTGTTGGTTATTTGATTTTTAATTTTTATTTTTATGATGTTTTGGTTGTTTGATTTAGATTTTGAATGCTCTGAGCAAATAAGTGCCTGTTATGGCCTATTTTGAAGTGCTCTACGATGGCAATTTGGTGCAAAATTTCTTTATTTTCTGGCCACTGACCCCAATTGTCGTGCGTGGCCATTGTCAAGTCTAGTAGCCATGAATTTTGGGCCACCGATGCTGGTAGTGGCCAAGGTACAGTTTTGAAAAATAAAAAGCAAATTAGGGTTTCAAGCTATCATTATCGCCAGTTGTAAAGTGTACTTTTGGAGATTCGAGGAGAGAGAGACTACTCTAACTAGGATGCTACTGATTGGATGCCATTGCTGATCAAGGTGAGTCTTCAAAAAGTAGAGGAGTTGGAGCTTCATGGGTAACTCTCTAAACCTTAACTTCTTTTGCTATTATGGTAAAAAGAACCAAATTAAAGATACCCAATAAATGAACCTCTTTAACCGTGTTGGCAATGAATTTCATCGATAGTTAGGCTTCATTTAGGTTTTAGATAGATGGATCCTTCTTAATTTTTTTTATTTTGCAATTTTTTGTTATTTTTGCACTTGGGAGGAACACCGTTGGCATGCCACCCATTGGCCACTACCGCTTAGAGCTGCTAGTTTGCTTTGAGGTTTGTTGCTGCTGCCATCAGCGTCCAGTTTGAAAATCCAATGATCAAATTTTTGACCATTGGGAACTAGCCATTGCCAGCTGTAGTGACTGAATTGCGGCCACTCCTAGTGTGAGAAGCCAAGGAACTTTAGGCTTTTAATTCACATTTTTTATTTTTTAGGCCAATTAATTATTTTTTTTGGAATTTTGAGTTGTTTTTATGCAAATTTTTGAATGATTAGGTGCATTTATTTATTACTCATGTAGCCTTAGAGTATTTTGATCATATTTGCAATGTTTAGCATGTTTATCGCATTTATTTAGCTATAGTGCATTGATTTAGGCCTTTATTTTGAAATCTTAGATCTTATCTGCTCGGGCTCGGGACCTAAACCTACTTTGTGATCTTTTATGCAAGATGACTGATACAGAGTGGGACTGGCTTAAAGCCTGTTGGCTCTAGTATATCATTGACCTACACATGATTATGTTTGATTAGGCCTACTTGATGGCCTTGAACCACCGATGGGACCTATTGTGGCTGATCCACAACACACCCCAAAATTGGGGACCCACCTTTTTTGCATGCTTTCAAAGAAGACCGCAGTGGCCCAGATGCTAAAAAATCAAAGGAAGAGCAAAATATAGCAAGAAAAAGAAAGTGTCGCGATATCGCGACATGTTGCTCCGTCGCGACCAAAAATGAAAAGTTGTCACGATTTCGTGACATGTTGCTCCGTCGCGGCTAGAAATGAAAAGTTGTCACGATTTCGTGACATGTTGCTCCGTCGTGGCTAGAAATGGAAAGTTGTCACGATTTCGTGACATGTCACGTTTTCACGGCTAAGAGCAGAATGCATCATGAAGAGAAAATGTCACGATATCACGACGTGTTGTGAAATCACGGTGCAAGACAAAGAACCAAATTAAAGACTCAAAATGTCACGATATCGTGACATGTCGTGAAATCACGGTTCATATAGGAGAGAGAAAGACAAAATGAAAATGTCGCGATATCGTGACTTGTCATGAAATCGCGGTCGAAGGCAGCAAGAGAAGAGTCAATGTAGAAGTTGTCGCGATATCGCGACATGTCGCGTTTTCGTGACCTAAAGCAGCCAAAATGAACGTAGAGGAAAATCGTCGCGATATCGCGACAGGTCGTGTTTTCACGGCTCCAAGCAACGAGATGGTACGGAAGGAAAATATGTCATGATTTCGTGACATGTCACATTTTTGTGGCCAAGTACAGCGAGAGCAGTCCGAAAGAGAAAAGCGTCGCGATTTACAAAAAGCAACGAGAACCGAAAGAGAAAAGCGTCGCGATTTCACGATAGAAAGCAACGAGACAGCCCAAAGAGAAAAGCGTCGCGATTTCACGACAAGCGAGAAAGAGAGAAAAGCGTCATGATTTCACGACAGAAAGCAAGAAGATGGTACGGAATGAAAAAGTGTCACGATTTCGTGACATGTCACGTTTCCGTTGAGTGCAACAAAACACAACGAAGGAGAAAAACGTCGCGATTTCACGACAAGTTGCATCCATGCGGTCCGAAGCAAAAAAATGTCGCGATATCGCGACATGTATCATTTTCGTGATGCATGATGACAAACAAGGCTGCTGACAGAAAAATGTCGCGATATCGCGACATGTCTTGTTTTCGCGATACAGGTAGAGGGGCAAAGCTGCATACATAAAAACGTCGCGATATCGCGACATGCTATTTTTGGTCATGATTTACAGGGGGCCATTACGGAACATGCAAAAAGCATGGAACACGTGGCATAAAGGTGTAAGGGCTACGTAAGCGTTACGAGTCACAGAGAAGATCAAGCGTCTCGATGTCGAACATAAAGTCAAAAACAACGAAAAGGCGGGGAAGGTGAAACGAAGTGATCTGGGAGATGAAGCGAAGCGTCACAGGGCAAAACAGAGAGCATTGCCAGAAAGTATAAAAGCAGAGGCACAGATTGGTACAAGGGTCGAAAACCGCTACGAGCAGAGTTGCAGTGCCGAAGGTGAGAAGCCATTCTGGGCCTGCTTTGGAGTGTTTTTCTTTCCCTTTTTTTGGTTTTGAGAAAACTAGAGATTCTGTTATTGTAAAATGATCAATTTTTAATACAGAAAATTCAGAGAGTTGCACCTCATTGGCAAGAAAGAAGGAGTTATTTTCTGCATGCAGGATTAAATGTTTATCTTTCCCCTTTTCAGATTTCTAGGCTTATAGGTGAAGTTTAATGCAAGTTCTCTTGGTTGCTTCATGCGAATGTCTAAATCTGAAATCACAGTTAAAACCCCAGAGACCAGCACTTGACTTATCTAGATTGTGCATGTTTTGCAGGTTCAATAGGTTAGGTTGCATGCATGGAAACCTCATTAGCTTCGGTTTTGTCAGAATAGGATTGCATCACCCTGAATGCATTTCATTTTTCTTTTTGCATTTTATTTTCATTTTTTCTGCACTTTATTTTCATTTACAGGCATTAAAATAAAAAAATAAAAAACTAAAAATTCCAAAGTCTGAAAATAGAAAATTTCCATTTCAAGGCCAGAATTTCATTTTTCAGTTTTGTTTTTCATTCATGAGCAGATGATGATATTCCCTTCATAAAATTCCAATTTCATTGAAGGGGTTATGTTTTATGACATTTCATAAATTTCCATTTTTTTTTGCAGCGTGGTCATACGAAGATCAAATCACATTTGCTTTATTCGGGTTCAACGAACAATCATTACAGTTTCACAGTAAAATAAACCACAGTGCCCCTTGTTAACAGTTACTTGCAATCACTAAGGTGTTCCAAGCATTTTAATTGAATATCTTTATTTGAGATTATTGATACACATATACCAAATGCTAACATAGCGGAACCTTGGAGAAATTGTTTATTAAATTTCTTTGCAAGAGAGGATTTAGAACCCAAATCCTATCGGAGAGTGTGTTTTCACAATCGGGTGAAAATACCACTCAACAGATTGGCGCTAGAAGGAGGGCATGAAACGGTTTATTTCATTATGATTTTAAATGCTACAGGTTTATAATTGTTTGAGAGCTTTACATTGCTAAATATTTCAAGTCCATTTGATTAGCATCTTTGGCCTCCTCTAACACCACTCAAAAGATTGGCGCTAGAAGGAGGGCCTGAACGGGTTTATTTTAGTGAGATTTAAATTTTTTGTATATTTCATGCTATATTGATTGTTATCTTTAGTCCTCTAACACTCGACAGATTGTTAAAAGGATGGCCTGAATTGGTTTACTTTATTCTATTTTAAGCAATTCAGGTATGTTGTATATTTTTCTGATTGTTCATACAGAAATAAAGTGATTTGATTTAATTTTGAAAATTTTGGTCTTGACTAGCAAAGTGTTGTTTCCATACAATTACTTTCATTTGATTTTAATGAATACATCTCTTAGTTGATGCTAACTTGATTTTTTTTTTATACATTGCAGGTTGAATATTCAACAGATTTGGTTCTAAAGTTACATTCTGAGTTCACTAATGGCAACATTTGAGGAGCAAATTGTATCCCTAAGAGCTGAAATAGCATCTCTAAGAGAAAGAATGGTATCTACAATGGAGGATCATTATAAGGGTTTGTCTATACATGTGATACCCTATCATATTCCTAAAATGTTATTGGATTTTTTACGGTGTTTTAATCAAGAGGTGCCACTAGGATACTTGCAAAAACTGCATGTCTACAAGAATACATTATGTCAATTCCAGATTTTCTATGAGGAGGTGGCTTGTAAGTTATTTGCATACATTTTGGATGATAAACCATTCTTTTGGTATAGCCAACTACCCATGGAGGTTAGGACTTCTTGGATACAACTAGAAGCAGCCTATCTTTATCATTTTGGTAATCGAAGTTGACTTAGAAATCTTGAAAAATCAGTTTACCTCCATATGTAAGGAGCCTAATGAATCCTTGAGTCAATTCAATGGAAGATTTCGTGAGTTGCACTCCCAAATGTGGGAAAATTTTAACACATTAGAAGAGGAAGCCATGGAAGTATACCTGGGAGCCATACACCCCACACTTGCTTCACTCATTGAGGAAAAACTGAGTGGTTTGTCTCTAGAGAAAATCCATGAGATCTTAGAAGAGATAGAACGACAAGGTCTTGAAGAAGAAAAGGCACAACATGTTCACATAAGAGATTGTCCTTCTAAAAATATTGATGCCAACCTACACCAACCATTAAAAATAGCACCCTCCACTCCAATGATATCTAAGGTAAATGATCAAGGGGATGAATTTGAATATCCAAATCTTACAACCACCTTAGATGTAGTCCACGAGGAGGTGCAAATTGCTAAGCCAACATCCGCTAGTGAGGATTATGCAGAAATGATCTCATTCATAGAGATACACGATTATTCGGATGAAGGGGTTCTAAATTCAACAATGTTTGATATATGTGATAGGACGGAACCCACCATAGAATTGAATGAAGTGGTTGAAAGTGAAATTGGAAGAAAACCAATAAATAAATTTGAAGACATGATAGAATTTCACCACTTGTTCTTGGAAGATACTCTTGATGAGATGTGTAGGAACTAATGATAAAGGAATTCTTCACCCTCCAAATTATGATAAAATTGAATCATGGGTTACAAATGTGGACTATGATAGCCTTATCAACTTGAATTCAAGAAATGACCCACTTTTGGAAGTAATTGAACCATCTAAGGAAGGTGAAGATGAATTTGATGAGAAACACATTGATGAATTGGAGGATGTTGAAGAAGTAGTTGAACATCACCACTTGATTTTGGAAGATGATTATTACGATGCTTGGAAGAAGTGGGAAGACTACACTCACTCCAAAACTGCTAATGAAACTTGTGTGCCAATTGATATGCGAGGATGACATAATCGCCTACTCAAAGGAAGATATTACGACTCCTGTACAATTTGAGGATGTTTTGGAAGAGGGTTTCAAGTCTCATCAAATTTTGAAAGATTATAATGATTCTATTGCCAAGGACAAAGAAGAAAAGGAATTTATGAATGAATCAAAAGATCATGCCACAAACATCATGGAATTTCATTCCATGGATCTGGATGACGATTTTTACAATGGTTGGGGGAGATATGATGATGCATTCTTTTCTCACACCCCTATAGATGAAACCCATATTTCACTTGATATGCAAGATATTGAAATTTCTATCTCACATGAAGAGATACCATGGATAGTGAACAAAGAATGGGAACTAAATGACGAAGAGATGGATCAATTGGAAACAACTCAAATGAAGGATCATCAAGATGAGTCATTGGACATACACTTTGACCAAGAATATTTGAGGGTTGAAAAGGATGGCCATGTTTTCAATTGGGTGCCTAATTTTGGTATGTTTGATGAACCAAGTAATCAATGAAGAGTGTGAAGACCATTGAGGTAAAAGGGGGAATTACAAATCCCCATCAAATTTTGGTAAATAAAGATGTTCAAAAGGTATAGTCTAACCTTTTTTTTTCAAGATCCAAATTTAGGGGAAATTTGCATGACCATATTTTGAATTTGAATGATGTTTATGGTGAAATGTCATTAAAGGTGAATGAAAAACAAGGTATAATTTCTAATCACACCTTTGATAACATTGTTTTAATGAATGAAAAAGAAGTTGATGCACTTGAATTGTTAAATCAAATTCATCAACAATTACTAATTGAATCTAGGGTAAAAACTTTTAATGATCCTAATTTAGTAAATATCCTAGATGCTTGTAAATTGTTGCACAAATTTGATTGGCCTACAAATTTGGAAAATGATTTGGCTTTGAAATTTTTAGAAATAGGCTCTTACTTACAAAATTGCATATTTGAAAAAGAGAGCCTAATTCTAAATCATGAATGGAATTATGAGGTTTATACCTTAAATAATAGACAAGAAAGAATTGAAAATCAATCATTGTCTAATCAATTTGAAAATTTGAATCTCACCTATGAGAATACTAATGGAACTAAATTTAATTGGTGGGGTGAGAGAGGAAAGTTGAAGTGGGTTGCATTGTTTGGTCTAGTCTTGTTTTTGTTGGATTCCTACAACATTTGGCATGCATATCACGTTATATTTTTGTTGAAATGTTCTAATCATGTTTGGGATCCAGGAAAGTGATAATCCAAGCTTTGCATCATCTTGTATTATATTGTACATTTGTATATAGATTTTGGTTTTTGGTTTTGGTTTGTGTTTTCAAGTTTCATTTTTGGGATTGCTATTTGGATCAGGATTTAAGTTGTGTGTGTTGATTCCTTTGGACATGTTTGGTTTGTCTATAAAAAAAAAAAGAAGAAAATTTTTGAGATGTCAACTTATGCCTAAGATCAGGAGAATATGAAACATTGGAATTGTGTTGTAGAAAGCTCCACAAGTAACACAAACATCTTAAATAATATCGTTTGAATCTTGTGATGCATGAAGTTGTCAGTTTTACACATTATGGTAAAGTAGATGATATATTCCATCCACATTTCAAAAGAAGCAGTGCATTCATATCTCATGTCACATTCCTCATTGCATATACATGTCATCTCAGGTACATTTTCATTTCATGTGCAATCATTGAGAAGGTGTCGAATCCTCTTAGGGTTATTCTATAACATAAAACATAAAAAATCCTAAGGTTGGGAACTGATGCCCGAACTATCTTGAACCAAGCACGTTCTATGCACATTAAAGAAGATCTTGAGCAAAATGATCAAAACCATACTTGGAAGAAAAGGTGAGGTGAAAAGAATATTTCATGTCTGTCCTATCATGCAACATAATCCTTAAAACAGTGGTTTTTACCACTCCCATAATGCTTAAAGCCTAAAATCAGAGTAGTAAGGATAGGATTAAATCCTCATCTCACTTAGGTTGAGGATCCAATTCCCCAAAGCTCTGATTTGACCTTCATGGAGTAGTAAGGATAGGGCATAATTCTCATCTCACCTAGGTTGAGAATCCGATTCCCCAAAGCTTCCATCTTTTCATTTTATCATAAAACTTGGATGGGAAGGATCGTACTACATGTCCTCTGCAAAGGATGGGTAGTCATCCCAAAAGTCCAAGAAACAAAAATAAAATTAATATTTTCCATATTTCATCTTAATATTGGATTGGAGGGATCGTACTACATGTCCCTAGCAAGGATGGGTAGTCATCCCAAAGGTCCAAGAAATAAAAAAAAAAGAGAAAAGAATGAATGAAGCCAAATCATGGATTATGGGGTTAAGTATGCTCATGCGTGGCAACATGTCTTGTCTAAAAGCAAGACCACTGATTGCTCAAACGGACAGGCTAGCCTGACAATTTCATCCATAACAGGTTAAATCATTTTGTTCAAGATGAGGTAATGAACTCCAGATCAGAGTAGTAAGGATAGGATTAAATTCCCATCTCGCTTAGGTTGGGAATCCAATTCCCCAAAGCTCTGATCTCACTTACACCTGCACATGGGTTCAAGATGGTAGTGACACATAACCAACTTTGGGATCTAGTAAATTAATTCAATATACATATATTTGGTCCTAAGAGGGTTTGACAGTTTTAATTGTTTGTACATGATATTAGAAGGTTTGAGCCTTTGCAAAGCAGGTTGTTATATCTCTAGCATCTTCATCATACATCAAATCCTGCACAAATCATTCATAGCCTTGCATACAAATCATAAGTGAAACTGACAATGGAATGTTGATCAAGTTCAAGTGATAGGGAATGAAAACACATTGCACACACCGAGCTGATACTTAATGATTCTGATGTTTCATGTATTTCTGATCTATCGGTATTAGTTTATCCTTTATGTGCTGACGCTTGTATCTAAGCTTGTATATTTCAGGTTGGGTTCTCACCAAAATGCTCAGGAGCATTTGACAACAGAGTCACCATTTGTTGTGGCTGATCCACAACACACCCCAAAATTGGGGACCCACATTTTTTGCATGCTTTCAAAGAAGACCGCAGTGGCCCAGATGCTAAAAAATCAAAGGAAGAGCAAAATATAGCAAGAAAAAGAAAGTGTCGCGATATCGCGACATGTTGCTCCGTCGCGACTAAAAATGAAAAGTTGTCACGATATCGCGACATGTTGCTCCGTCACGGCTAGAAATGAAAAGTTGTCACGATTTCATGACATGTTGCTCCGTCGCGGCTAGAAATGGAAAGTTGTCATGATTTCATGACATGTCACGTTTTCACGGCTAAGAGCAGCAGAATGCATCATGAAGAGAAAATGTCACGATATCACGACGTGTTGTGAAATCATGGTGCAAGACAAAGAACCAAATTAAAGACTCAAAATGTCACGATATCACGACATGTCATGAAATCGCGGTTCATATAGGAGAGAGAAAGACAAAATGAAAATGTCGTGATATCGCGACTTGTCATGAAATCACGGTCGAAGGCAGCAAGAGAAGAGTCAATGCAGAAGTTGTCGCGATATCGTGACATGTCATGTTTTCATGACCTAAAGCAGCCAAAATGAATGTAGAGGAAAATCGTCACGATATCGCGACAGGTCACATTTTCATGGCTCCAAGCAACGAGATGGTACGAAAGGAAAATATGTCATGATTTTCACGACATGTCTGTTTGCCAAGTAACGAGCCAAGAGAAAGGCTTGATTTCTAAGAAGCGAGACAAAAGAGAAAAGCGTCATGATTTCATGCAAGTAGCGAGCAAAGAGAAAAGCGTCACGATTTCACGATAAAGAAGAGACACCAAAGAGAAAAGCATCATGATTTCATGATAAAAGCAGCAAGATGGTACGAAATGAAAAAGTGTCACGATTTCATGACATGTCACGTTTTCCTGAGTGCAACAAAACACAACGAAGGAGAAAAACGTCACGATTTCATGACAAGTTGCATCCATGCGGTCCAAAGCAGAAAAATGTCACGATATCATGACATGTATCATTTTCATGATGCATGATGACAAACAAGGCTGATAAAAATGTCATGATATCGTGACATGTCTTATTTTCGTGATACAGGTAGAGGGGCAAAGCTGCATACATAAAAACGTCGTGATATCGTGACATGCTATTTTTGGTCATGATTTATAGGGGGCCATTATGGAACATGCAAAAAAGCGTGGAACACGTGGCATAAAGGTGTAAGGGCTACAGAAGCGTTACAGGTCACAGAGAAGATCAAGCGTCTCGATGTCGAACATAAAGTCAAAAACAATGAAAAGGTGAGGAAGGTGAAACGAAGCGATCTGGGAGATGAAGCGAAGCGTCACAGGGCGAAACAGAGAGCATTGCCAGAAAGTATAAAAGCAGAGGCATAGATTGGTACAAGGGTCGAAAACCGCTGCGAGCAGAGTTGCAGTGTCGAAGGCGAGAAGCCATTCTGGGCCTGCTTTGGAGTGTTTTTCTTCCCCTTTTTTTGGTTTTGAGAAAACTAGAGATTCTGTTATTGTAAAATGATCAATTTTTAATACAAAAAATTCAGAGAGTTGCACCTCATTGGCAAGAAAGAAGGAGTTATTTTCTGCATGCAGGATTAAATGTTTATCTTTCCCCTTTTCAGATTTCTAGGCTTATAGGTGAAGTTTAATGCAAGTTCTCTTGGTTGCTTCATGCGAATGTCTAAATCTGAAATCACAGTTAAAACCCCAGAGACCAGCACTTGACTTATCTGGATTGTGCATGTTTTGCAGGTTCAATAGGTTAGGTTGCATGCATGGAAACCTCATTAGCTTCGGTTTTGTCAGAATAGGATTGCATCACCCTGAATGCATTTCATTTTTCTTTTTGCATTTTATTTTCATTTTTTCTGCACTTTATTTTCATTTACAGGCATTAAAATAAAAAAATAAAAAACTAAAAATTCCAAAGTCAGAAAATAGAAAATTTCCATTTCAAGGCCAGAATTTCATTTTTCAGTTTTGTTTTTCATTCATGAGCAGATGATGATATTCCCTTCATAAAATTCCAATTTCATTGAAGGGGTTATGTTTTATGACATTTCATAAATTTCCATTTTTTTTTTGCAGCGTGGTCATACGAAGATCAAATCACATTTGCTTTATTCGGGTTCAACGAACAATCATTACAGTTTCACAGTAAAATAAACCACAGTGCCCCTTGTTAACAATTACTTGCAATCACTAAGGTGTTCCAAGCATTTTAATTGAATATCTTTATTTGAGATTATTGATACACATATACCAAATGCTAACATAGCGGAACCTTGGAGAAATTGTTTATTAAATTTCTTTGCAAGAGAGGATTTAGAACCCAAATCCTATCGGAGAGTGTGTTTTCACAATCGGGTGAAAATACCACTCAACAAGACCATAGGACCAACACCTTCCACCTTCCTACTGGCGATATGACCATTACACTGGAGGATTTTTACAGGATCTTTAGGATCCCCTTCGACAGAGTGCCTATTGTTTCCTCCCCCACTACTGCATGATGTGCTATATTTGTGAGGGTCTTTGGTGAGCATGGTGACACTGCCTCCAAGGATACTCACTCAGGTGGGATCTTTATTTCCCATTGGTATGATGAGGAGGTCTTTACCTGCCTGCATTTTGTGTTGTTGATGGTCATCTACAACAACCTTATTTTTGACTGCTCTAGACTGATGTTCCCATGGAACCTC
Source organism: Wollemia nobilis (assembly GCA_028583015.1). NCBI lineage: Eukaryota > Viridiplantae > Streptophyta > Pinopsida > Araucariales > Araucariaceae > Wollemia > Wollemia nobilis. Next base: position 1,164,902 of record JAQPPZ010000505.1, read on the forward strand.
TTAGTGATGGTATAGTACCTAATTGATAGTGAGTAGCCCATCATATATACCTGGGGGAGTGCATTTTTGACACAATGTTATGATGAGTTGTATTGCATCTAGTGCCACAAATGAGCTAGCATTGCTTTTAGCTTGCTCCTTCAGGTTTAGGACTGGGAGCATATTAGGTTAAATGATCCTAGAGGACTCCTAGTGGAGATTGCTAATTTGGACAAGGATATACAGTGCTATAGATCTAGGTGGCTGAGGATGCTCAAGGAGTGTAATATTCAACATCATGTAGAGGATCTTTCTCACTATAGGGCATCTCTGACAGGTTTTTGGGTTGTTGATATTATATGGAGACATTATGATGAGTTTCCTACTTGGGATGATCCTTCCAGATTTATAGTAAGGACTCATCATGATCGACGGTTGATCAATCACAAGGTTGATATCAAGGATTTATCTTTGTACTTTAGGGTACTCTATCAGTTTGGGATTTGGTAGGATGTTCCTCTCGAGCTGGTGGTCTATCACTAGATTGCCATTGAGAAGAACCTTCCACCACCCCATGTTATAGTAGTACTTGAGGAGGATGACCCTCTCATAGTTGATCTTGGTGTGGCAGATGCTGGAGTGATAGACGTGTACTCACTCTAGTGAGGTACTTGACTATGGCAGGGTGGTGGCTGCCTAGGGTGATCTTTAGATGAGGTTGAGGCCATGGATCCTGAGGGGCACTGAGTGCAAGCTCGGATAGATGACTAGGGACAAGCTAAGCAATAGGAGCATATGGTAGAGGAGTTGGTTGCAGGGGATTAGGTTTTCCCAGAGGAGGAGGATGTAGATCATATGTATCAGAAGTATCCTCTCTAGGCTTAGTTGCACTAGGTTGAGTACGAGTTGCAGATCTCCCAGATACAGGTCCAGTAGTGGGATGCCACTATTACAGACCTTCAAGGACAACTTGCCCAGGTTACCATTGAGCGTGATGAGGTACGAAGTCAGGTTACCTTAGGTACAAGTGTAGATCTTAGGGCCGAGGTGATATCGTTGCAAGGGATCATAGAGGAGGATGATGCTCAGATGACATCAGATTCCACCTACATTTTTACCCTCAGGTTGTAGATATGGCTTCTAGGTGATACTCATCGGGAGAGGCCCATCATAGGGGGTTTAGAGTGTAGAACATGGATCACTTCCAAGCATTATTTAGCTCGATCGGGCCATAGTACCAGGTCCCAAATAGAGCACACTAGAGGTACCAGCTCTATGCTGCCTCCCAAAGGGGGTGGTGAGGGTGGTGGTGAGACTAGTGGTGCAGGCCACTCCTAATGTACTTATGACTTATCTGATACTTTGTACCTATTTTGGGGGTGTAAGGTCACTTGACCTACATGATTATAGCTTTATTGGTGGTTTTTGCACTTACATGTACTTATTTGACACATGATAATATGATATTTAGACTTTGAGACTCATCATGTGTATTTCTTCATGTTTATGCTTTTATGTTTATGTGATGTAGTATTATGATTTTATGATATGATGTGATGTGATAGATGTATGCTTAGATGATGTATTTATATGTGTCGATGTATGATTTATGATGTATGCAGGTGGTTTTAGTTATTATGACTTATGCTTCATTATGTTCATATGTAAATAAATGCTTTTGTGATTTTATGCTATATGGTATGGTTTACATGACTTGTGCTTCATGGTGTGTGAATGACTGGATGGTATAATTTTGATAATGGTATGTATGCATATTGTTTATATGCATGTCTAACTTTGATGTATTGATATGATGAATTCCATATTTGATATGCACTATTTTTATGATGGCACTCTAATGCAAATGAACCTGTATGCTTTAATCACCTAAGTCATATTAGTGATTAGATATGAGTTTAACAATCTAAAAGACAACACCACAAAATGCATAACAATTATAAATATAAATAATAACTCTTAATACAATAATTACTTATTTACACATATGAAATGTGAGGTGTTCTGATGTGATATGCATGATTATGATTTGAAATTATATGTATGATTATTGGATTAAATGAGTTATTGTTATGTATGCTTTTTGAGTTTTTCCATGAGACTCAAATACTCTAGTTACTTCATCAAAAGTTGTATATTGACCATACAGATCCTTTGAATAATAAAGTTATGTCATGAAGACCTAGGTACTCATTATCCTTGTGTGTGCAAATGAATATATTAGATGAAACATAAGCATACCCTAGTTCCAGGCGGGATTCATGTAGTCCATTGTTGTTTTGGGGATCCTCCAATATTTATCCTAATCCTAAGTTGGACTTTAGTTGGATTAAACCACTAGGTGGTACAGGTTACCTAAATCTAGCTCTTCCACATGAAAACATTGGTCTTTACAAAATCAAGATACTTATGATAGATATATCGTCATGTGTAAGGTTTGACTATGCTGATAATTCTAGGGATTCAAGTTCTATACTCCTTTATTTTCTTTATTTTTATTGGGATATGTTGTGGTTGATCCACAACACACCCCAAAATTGGGGACCCACCTTTTGGCAGGCTTGCAGAGAAGAATCTCGGTGACCCAGATGCTAAAATTGAAGAAAAGAGAAAAAATGCATGTGTTGAAAGTGTCGCGAAATCGCGACATGTCGCGAAATCGCGACATGTCGCGAAATCACGACTTGTCGCGCCATCGCTGCCGGAAACAGGAAAGTGTAGCGAAATCGTGACATGTAGCTCCATCGCTGCCGAAAAGGAGAAAGAAAAGAAAAATTGAAAGCTGTCGCGAAATCGCGACATATCGCTGAAAAGAGTGAAAGGGTGTAGCGAAATCGTGACATGTCGCTGAGAAGAAAAGAAAAGGTGTCACGAAATCGCAACATGCCGCTGGGGAGAAAAGAGAAGGTGTCGCGAAATCGCGACATGCCACTGGAAAAGAAAGAAAATGGTCGCGATTTTGCGACGTGTTTTGCCGAAGCGTACGGATGATGAAAAGTGTCGCAATTTCGTGACATGTTTTGGCAAAGTGTACGGAAGCGGAAAAACGTCGCGATATCACGACAGGAAACAGCGAAGGGACTCGAAGCGGAAAGGCGTCGCGATTTCGCGACCGATTGCAGCTAAAGTGTACGGATGAAGAAATGGTCGCGATTTCACGATGTAAAGTTGCCGAAGAGGTCCGAAGGGGGAACGAAAATGGTGGCGTGGCCAAATGGGAACTTTGGGCATGTCCACATTTGTAAAACTTGGATTTTAATTTGAATGTGAAAGCTTCTCTTCAGAAATTTCAGGCCTTGTTAGCAAGAAAGAATGAGAAATTTTCTGCATGCTTTATTTTAATTGTTCCATTTTTCTCCTTTCAGATTTCAGATTTGTATGTGAAATTGATGCCATTATTTTGGGTTATTTCATGTGAATGTCTGCAATCTGGAAATTATTTAGAACTCTAGGAGCCAGCACCTAGTTTACTTTGATTGTGTTTATTTTGCAGGTCAAATAAGCTAGGTTGCATGTACGAAACTCTCACGTATTCGGTTTTGCAGGACAGGGTGCTATCAAACTAAAGGAGCTTTTGCATTACTGTGTTTTCAGCAATTATTTTGATTTTAATTTTCTGTTTCCAAAAATTTTAATTTCAGAATTTTTTTCCTATTTTCAGACATTAAAATAAACATTAAAAAAATTTCAAAATCTAAAATGATTTCACCATTGCGGAGATTATAATTCAGACTTCAAATACGCACTTTGAAATTTCATTTTCGGACTTGTTTAGTATTTTTAAAAATTCATCGAAGTTGTTGTTTTGCTATAGATTTTAAAATTCCGAAAATAGAAATTTTCCATTTTAAAGTCAAATTTCATTTTTCCAGCTTTTGTTTTGCATTCATGAGCCTATGATGACATTCCCTTCATGGAAATTCCAATTTCATTGAAGGGGTTATGTTTTATGGCATTTTCACAAATTTCATTTTGGGCCTAAAATTACCCTTTCTTCATAAAAATTCCAATTTTACGAAAGAGGGGTAGTTTGAGTACTACATTGAAAGTCTTTTCCTTAAAGCACTTAATTGTTCATCTTGATGAAAATTTGATTTCATTTAAGAGGGATAAGTTAAAGTGACATTTTGAAGTTACATTTGAAGACCCTATTCATCATTGAGGATTTAATGCAAGATAAAATCTATCTTAAAAACCATCAAGATAAAAGGAATTAAAGCATTACATCGTGGTCATATGAGGGCCAACTCACGTTTGTTTTATAAGGGTTCAATGAACAATCATTTATTTCACAGTAAAATAAACCACAGTGCCCCTTGTTTTCAGTTACTTGCAATCACTAAGGTGTTCCAAGCATTTTAATTTAATATCTTTCATACACAGATGCAAAATGCTCACATAACAAGAACCTTGGAGAAGTTACATGTTTAATTTCTTTGCAAGCAGAGGATTTAGAACCCAAATCCTATCGGAGAGTGTGTTTTCACAATCGGGTGAAAATACCACTCAACATATTGGTGCTAGAAGGAGGGCATGAAACGGTTTATTTCATCATGATTTTAAATGGTTAAAATTGCTTAAGAGCTTTACAACACATTTGGATTGTTCATACAGAAATAAAGTGATTTAATTTTTCAGAATTTTGGTCTCATGCAATTACTTTTCATTTGATTTTAATGAATACATCTCTTAGTTGATGCTAACTTGATTTCTGTTTTATATTGCAGGTTGAATATTCAACAGATTTGGTTCTAAAATTACATTTTAAGTTCACTAATGGCAACACTTGAGGAGCAAAGGGTATCCCTGAGAGCTGAAATAACATCTCTAAGAGAGAGAATGGTATTAATAATAGAGGATCATTATAAGGGTTTGTCTATACCTGTGGTACCATATCATGTTCCTAAAATGTTATTGGATTTTTTACGGTGTTTTAATCAAGAGGTGCCACTAGGATACTTGCAAAAACTGCATGTTTACAAGGATGCATTATGTAAATTCCAATTTTTTTATGAGGAGGTGGCTTGTAAGTTATTTGCATACATTTTGGATGATAGACCATTCTTTTGGTATAGCCAACTACCCATGGAGGTTAGGACTTCTTGGATACAACTAGAAGCAGCCTACCTTAATCATTTTGGTAATCAGGATGACTTAGAAATATTGAAAAATCAGTTTACCTCCATATGTAAAGAGTCTAATGAATCCTTGAGTCAATTCAATGAAAGATTTCATGAATTGCACTCCCAAATGTGGGAAAATTTTAACACATTGGAAGAAGAAGCCATGGAAGTATACCTGGGAGCCATACACCCCACACTTGCTTCACTCATTGAGGAAAACTGAGTGGTTTGTCCCTAGAGAGAATCCATGAGATCTTAGAAGAGATAGAACGACAAGGTCTTGAAGAAGAAAAGGCACAACATATTCACATGAGAGATTGTTCTTTTGATGCCAACCTACACCAACCATCAAACATAGCACCCTCCACTCCAATGATACCTAAGGTAAGTGATCAAGGGGATGAATTTGAATACCCAAATTTTATGACCACCTTGGATGTAGTTCACGAGGAGGTGCAAATTGCTAAGACAACATCCACTAGTGAGGATCATGTAGAGATACATGATTATCTAGATGAAGGGGTTCTAAATTCAACAATGTTTGATATATGTGAATGGATGGAACCCACCATAGAATTGAATGAAGTGGTTGAAAGTGAAATGGAAAGAAAATCAATAAATAAATTTGAAGATATGATAGAATTTCACCACTTGTTCTTGGAAGATACTATTGATGAAATGTGTAAAATTAAAGATCAAGAAATTCTTCACCCTCCAAATTATGATAATGAATCATGGGTTACTAATTTGGACAATGATAGCCTTATAAATTTGAATTCAAGAAATAACCCACTTTTGGAAATAATTGAACCATCTAAGGAAGGTGAAGATGAATTTGATGAGAAGCACATTGATGAATTGGAAGATGTTGAAGAAATAGTTGAACGTCATCACTTGATTTTGAAAGATGATTATTATGATGCTTGGAAGAAGTGGGAAGATTTTACTCATTCCAAAGCTACTAATGAAACTTTTGTGCCAATTGATATACAGGACAACATAATTGCCTACTCAAAGGAAGATATTACAACTCCTGTACAATTTGAGGATGTTTTGGAAGAGGGTTTCAAATCTCATCAAATTTTGGAAGATTATAATTATTCTATTACCAAGGACAAAGAAGAAAAATAATTGACGAAGGAATCAAAATATCATGTCATAAATATCATGGAATTTCATGCCATGGATGTGGATGACGATTTTCACAATGGTTGGGGGAGATATGATAATGCATTATTTTCTCACATCCCTATAGATGAAACTCATATTTTACTTGATATATAGGATGTTGAACCTTCTACATCATACGAAGACCTCATATTCACGAGATTTGAAAAGGGAACAAAATATAAATTCATTCAAAGTGTGGATGCAAGTTTGCATGATGATTTTGGGGATTCAAATGAAGAGATGCCATGGATAGTGAACAAAGAATTAGAACCAAATGATAAAGATATGGATCAATTGGAAGCAACTCAAATAAGTGATCATCAAAGCAGATTACTTGACATACACTTTGACCAAGAATGTGTGAGGATTGAAAAAGATGACCATGTTTTGAATTTAAATAATGTTTATGGTGAAATGTCACTAAAGGTAAATGAAAAACAAGGTATAATTTTTAATCACACCTTTAAGAACATGGTTTTAATGAATGGAAAAGAAGTTGATGCACTTGAATTGTTAAATAAAATTCATCAACAATTACTAATTGAATCTAAGATAAAAACTTTTAATGATCCTAATTTAGTAAATATCTTAGATGTTTGTAAATTGTTACACAAATTTGATTGGCCTACAAATTTGGAAAATGATTTGGCTAAGAAATTTGTAGAAATAGGCTACTACTTACAAAATTGCATATTTGAAAAGGATAGCCTAATTCTAAATCAAAGAGAGAATTATGAAGATTATATTTTAAAGAATAGACATGATAAAATTGAAAATCATTTATTGTCTAATCATTCTAGTAATTTGATGCTCACCTATGGGAGTATTATTGGAACTAAATCAAATTGGTATGGTGAGCATAGCAAGTGGAAATTTGTTGCATTGTTTGGTCTGGTCTTATATTCCCACAACATTTGGCATGCATATTATGTCATATTTTTGTTGAAATGTTCTAATCATGTGTGGGATCCAGGAAAGTGATAAGCTAAGCTTTGCATCATCTTGTATTATAGTGTACATTTGTATATAAATTTTGGTTTTTGGTTTTTGGTTTGTGTTTACAAATTTTCATTTTGGGATTGCTATTTGGATTTGAATTTAAAGTTGTGTATTTATTTGACATGTTTTGTTTGTCTATATAAAAAAAAAAAAAATGATGATGAAAAAGTTGCCTTGAGATGCTAACTTATGTTCTAGATCGGGAGAATATGAAACATTGGAATTGTCTTGTAAAAGCTCCACAAGTAACACAAACAGTTTAATAATATTGTTTGATTTTGTGATGCGTGAAAGAGTCAGTTTTGCATGAAAAATCATTTTCATTTGCAATTCAAGAGATAATGCATTCATGTTCCATCTCACTTTGCAATACATGCCATCTTAGTTGCAAATGCATTTCAAATACAAATCATTAAAGTGTGTCAAATCCTCTTAAGGTTATGCTATCACATAAATAAGAAGAGAATCCTAAGGTTGAAAACTGAGTCTTGAGATATCTAGAACCAAGCACGTCTCATACATTAAAAAGGATCTTGAGCAAAATTATCATGACCTAACTTGGAAGAAAAGGTTGGGCGAAAGAGGTTTTTCATGTCTATCCTATTATGCAACATAATCCTTAAAACAGTGGTTTTGACCACTTCCATAGAGCTTAAAGCCTAAAATCAGAGTAGTAAGGATAGGGTTAAATCCTCATCGAACTTAGGTTGAGGATCCAATTCCCCAAAGCTTTGATTTGACCTACATGGAGTAGTAAGGATAGGGCATAAATTCTCATCTCGCTTAGGTTGAGAATCCGATTCCCCAAAGCTCCTATGTCTCATTTCATAATAAATCTTGGATTGTAAGGATCGTACTACTTGTCCTCTCGCAAAGGATGGGTAGTCATCCCCAAGGTCTAAGCAACAAAATTAATATTTTTCATCTAAAGTTTGGATTGTAAGGATTGTACTACATGTCCCTAGCCAGGATGGGTAGTCATCCCCAAGGTCCAAGAAGTAAAAATAAATAAATAAATAAATAATTTTTTCCCATCTCATATTTATATTGGATTGTAATGATCGTACTACTTGTCCTCTACAAAGTATGGGTAGTCATCCCCAAGGTCCAAAGAAATGAGGATAAGTTTTGGATTGTGGGGTTAGATATGCCCATGCATGGCATCATGTCTTGCCTCAAAAACAAGACCATTGATTGTCTAGAGGGTTAGACTAGCGTGACCATTTATTCCATAATTGGTTTAATTATTTTGCTTAAAGTGAGGTAATGAACTCTAAATCAGAATAGTAAGGATAGGGTTAAACTCTCATCTCGGTTGGTTGGGAGTCTGATTCCCCAAATTTTTGATTTCACATTCACTTGCACATGGGTTCCGGATAGTAGGGACTCATAACCAACTTTGGGATACAATAAGGTAATGAATTAGTGGATCTTAAGAGGGTTTGGCAATCTTGAAGGCTTGTACCTGATAATAGAAGAATGACTATGCCTTTTACAAAAAAAAAATCTCCCAGCACATTCATTAGGGTACACAAATCATTCACCATCCCACATATGCATTCATGCAAAACTGATAATGAAGTGTGGATCAATGTCAAATGATAGGAAAATAAATTCATTGCACACACTGAGCTAATACTTGATGATTTTGATGATTCATGTACTTTTGATCTTTGGGCATTTGTTATATTGCTTATGTGCTAACATATGTTTGCGAGTATGTGATATGTTTCAGGTTGGGTTCTTACTAAAATGCTCAAGAGCATTTGACAGCAGAGTCACCATTTGTTGTGGTTGATCCACAACACACCCCAAAATTGGGGACCCACCTTTTGGCAGGCTTGCAAAGAAGAATCTCGGTGACCCAGATGCTAAAATTGAAGAAAAGAGAAAAAATGCATAAGTGTTGAAGGTGTCGCGAAATCGTGACATGTCACGAAATCGTGACATGTCGCGCCATCGCTGCCGGAAACAGGAAAGTGTAGCGAAATCGCGACATGTAGCTCCATCACTGCTGAAAAAGAGAAAGAAAAGAAAAATTGAAAGTTGTCGCGAAATCGTGACATATCGCTGAAAAGAGTGAAAGGGTGCAACGAAATCGCGACATGTCGCTGAGAAGAAAAGAAAAGGTGTCGCGAAATCGCAACATGCCACTGAGAAGAAAAGAGAAGGTGTCACGAAATCACGACATGCCGCTGGAAAAGAATGAAAATGGTCGCGATTTCGCGACGTGTTTTGCCGAAGCGTACGGATGATGAAAAGTGTCACGATTTCGCGATGTGTTTTGGCAAAGTGTACGGAAGCGGAAAAACGTCGTGATATCACGATAGGAAACAGCGAAGGGACTCGAAGCGAAAAGGCGTCGCGATTTAGCGACCAATTGCAGCTAAAGTGTACGAAGGAAGAAATGGTCACGATTTCGCGACGTAAAGTTTCCGAAGAGGTCCGAAGGGGGAACGAAAATGGTGGCGTGGCCAAATGGGAACTTTGGGCATGTCCACATTTGTAAAACTTGAATTTTAATTTGAATGTGAAAGCTTCTCTTCAGAAATTTCAGGCCTTGTTAACAAGAAAGAATGAGAAATTTTCTGCATGCTTTATTTTAATTGTTCCATTTTTCTCCTTTCAGATTTCAGATTTGTATGTGAAATTGATGCCATTATTTTGGGTTATTTCATGTGAATGTCTGCAATCTGGAAATTATTTAGAACTCTAGGAGCCAGCACCTAGTTTACTTTGATTGTGTTTATTTTGCAGGTCAAATAAGCTAGGTTGCATGTACGAAACTCTCACGTATTCGGTTTTGCAGGACGGGGTGCTATCAAACTAAAGGAGCTTTTGCATTACTGTGTTTTCAGCAATTATTTTGATGCAAACTTTAATTTTCTGTTTCCAAAAATTTTAATTTCAGAATTTTTTTCCTATTTTCAGACATTAAAATAAACATTAAAAAATTTTCAAAATCTAAAATGATTTCACCATTGCGGAGATTATAATTCAGAATTAAAATACGCACTTTGAAATTTCATTTTCGGACTTGTTTAGTATTTTTAAAAATTCATCGAAGTTGCTGATTTGCTACAGATTTTAAAATTCCGAAAATAGAAATTTTCCATTTTAAAGTCAAATTTCATTTTTCCAGTTTTGTTTTGCATTCATGAGCCTATGATGACATTCCCTTCATGGAAATTCCAATTTCATTGAAGGGGTTATGTTTTATGGCATTTTCACAGATTTCATTTTGGGCCTAAAATTACCCTTTCTTCATAAAAATTCCAATTTTACGAAAGAGGGGTAGTTTGAGTACTACATTGAAAGTATTTTCCTTAAAGCACTTAATTTTTCATCTTGATGAAAATTTGATTTCATTTAAGAGGGATAAGTTAAAGTGACATTTTGAAGTTACATTTGAAGACCCTATTCATCATTGAGGATTTAATGCAAGATAAAACCTATCTTAAAAACCATCAAGATAAAAGGAATTAAAGCATTACATCGTGGTCATATGAGGGCCAACTCACGTTTGTTTTATAAGGGTTCAATGAACAATCATTTATTTCACAGTAAAATAAACCACAGTGCCCCTTGTTTTCAGTTACTTGCAATCACTAAGGTGTTCCAAGCATTTTAATTTAATATATTTCATACACAGGTGAAAAATGCTCACATAACAGGAACCTTGGAGAAGTTACATGTTTAATTTCTTTGCAAGCAGAGGATTTAGAACCCAAATCCTATCGGAGAGTGTGTTTTCACAATCGGGTCAAAATACCACTCAACAGGATACTTACTCATGTATAGTGGTGATAACCACTATTTATTTTGAATTTTTTATTTTTATTTTGAGCAAGGGATTCATGTAGTGATGATAACTTTGTTTTTGGGTTTTTGCTTTGAATTTTGAATTTTTAATTTTGCTTTGCTTGGGATTTTTTCTTGTTTTTATTAAAGTAAGGGATTTCTTTAGGTAGGGGTGAACTTGTCCTTTTGCCAATTCTCAGCATTTCCAAACCGGTTGCACAAGGGGATGAGTGAGATGAACCTTTTCACTTTAGGATTTCTTATACCACTTCATAGTGTTCATATTTCCTTGTTCCAACTAGGATTTTAATGTTTTGATTAGTGATAGGATTTTGACATACACTAGGTGCTATCAAACTAAACCTCATCTATCGAAATCCAATATAACTTTCTACCACACTTGATAAAATCACCAGGTATTGTGGAGTGACTGGAAAACCTTAGTATATTTTTCATAGCAATAGGAAAGGGTTGTGTTGAAAAACACAGTTACACTCATGGGTTATGGATGATAATGGATTTTGAAGATACATGATTAAGGTACAACTGTGGTGTCATTTGTAATATTGCAAACATAAATGTTTCTAATGCAAATGTAATGGATGCAACGCCTATATGTAATGTGACTATATGGATGCAAGTGTGAATCCATAATACAAATATTTTTTTTATTTTTGATGCTTTCAATTGTTTTTGAGTTTTTGATTATTATAAATGTTTTTGGACTTTTATGTTTTTGTTTTTGACGAAAGGGCTTTAAAATGCCTTTGGGGCTTTTTGTGATTTGACCAAAGGGCCTTAATATGCCTTTGAAGTATTTTTGTAATTTGACCAAGGGTGGTAGGGTACCTAGGAATAGATATTTAGATATAAACCTTAAGCTTCTAGCTCCCTTTTTTGATGAGGAAATTAAGGAAGCCTTGTTTAGAATGGAGCCAGACAAAGCCCTAGGACTCGATGGATTTCCCCCTCGTTTCTATCAAGATTTTTTGGACATCATAAGTGAGGATGTAATTTCTATTGTCAGAGAATTCCAAGCAAGAAATCACATCCCAAAAGGTCTCAACTCTACTTTTATTTCTCTAATTCCTAAGAAGCAAACCCCTGAATCTATGGCTAACTTCAGGCCAATCAGTATGTGTAATGTTTCTTACAAGATCCTAACTAAAGCCATTGCAAATAGAATGAGAGATGTTATGCCCCACATCATAGATCCGTGCCAGGGAAACTCTGCCTAGGGCAAGTCAATCTTGGATGGAGTTATCATAGTTCATGAAGCTCTGCACTCTGCTCATAAGACTAAAAGGTCTATTTTTGCCCTCAAGATTGATATGAACAAAGCATTTGGTAGGCTAAATTGGGACTTTCTAATTTTTGTTCTCATTAATTTTGGTTTTCACCACCAATGGGTTAATTTGATCAAAGAATACATTTCTAAAGCATGGTTCTTGATTCTGGTTAATGGAACAACTGTTGGTTACTTTCAAAGTCATAGAGGAATTCAGTAGGGAGACCCTATCAGCCCCATGTTATTCATCATTATGGCAAAATATTTAGGCAGAACCATAAAAAATGCTTGTAGTTCAAGGCTAATATCAAGAATCAAGGCAACATCTCTCACTAGGGTTGTTTCTCACCAAAAATTCATCGATGATACCCTTCTATTGACTAAGGGTGGTTGAGGCCAAAATAATTAAATACATCCTACAACTCTACGAGGACGTTGCTGGTCAGAAAGTTAATTTCAACAAAATCAAGTAATATTTCTTGAACACCCCCATTCAAAGGCAAGGAAGGATTGCAAAAATTTTAGGGTGTGATATAGCAAACATCCCCACTTCGTATCTTGGTCTCCCTCTTTTCATTGGTTCTCCGAGAGAGTCAATGTGGGACAGGTTTATTGAAAGAATTTAAAAAAAACTTGTTGGATGGAAAGGTCATCTTCTATCTCAAGCAGGAAAGCTGACCCTCACTAAGGCCTCTCTTCAGAGCATTCCAGTCTATTTCCTCTCCATTTTCAAAGTCCCTATGAAGTTTCTCCAAAAAATTGAGAAACTCCAAAAAGAATTTTTATGGACTGGATCAGAGGAGAAAAAAAAGATACACCTTGTAGGATGGACCAAAGTGTGTAGACCTAGGGAAAATGAGGGCTTAGGTTTGAGGAGAATTGCTCATACGAATTTAGCTTTACTAGCTAAGCAGGTGTGGTGCCTCATTTTTGGTGAATAAAATGAATGGACAACTATCATCAAATAAAAGTATATTCAAAATATGGAATTTCTAAGTGACTCAGTTTCAATCAGAGGTTCTTGTTTTTGGAAAGCAATTCTCAATTGTAAGGAAACCATCAAAAAAGGTTTAAGATGGGTTGTAGGCAATGGTGAGAGGATAAATTTCTAGAATGATAGGTGGGCTAAGGATGAACCACTGACACAATATCCTAACTTAACCCCAATCAGAGTTATCATGGAAGAACTCATTGGTAGAAAATTCTTTTATTATATGGTTGACGATAGAGGCAGAATGAAGTGGAAACAAATAAGGATTCAGGAATTTCAAGCAGAATAAAATGATCTTTGTAACATTCTCAGGCAACATTTTATCCCCATGAGACCCAAGGAAGATCAAATGACCTGGGTTCCTATAGAAAATGGGTAGTTCATTGTTAAATCAGCTAACAAGCTTCTGCTTTATGACGAGGATTTTGTCCTCCAAAAGGACTTAGTTTGGATAAAAAATTTAATTCCAAAAATTGCAATATTTTCATGGCTGGTTATCCAAGGAAGAATTCTAACCATTGATAATATGATTGAATAACATAGACTTATACTAATATGGGGGGTGAATAGTATAATATGCAACCATTTGAAATACTTTACTTTAGATAGCAGTGGCATCACCATAACATTAACCATCATAGAAAGAAACACACAAAGAAGAGCCATTTTAATGCGGTTCACCCAAGATGGGCTATATCCACAAAAATATTTTCACTAAAAGCTTTCTCAATCAAGTTCTTTGGTAAATCCTTTCCCTATTACAAATTTTATGAACTTCCTATCCAAAGGATAATCCTTCCCCTCAACAAGTATTTATGAGCCTCTTGCCCAAAGGAGAATCCTTCCCCTCAACAATTATTTATGAGCATCCTTCCCAAAGAAGATGTCCTATCCCCTTAACAAGTATTTATGAGCCTCCTACCCAAAGGATATGTCATATCTCCCAAAGATCTGGAAATGATACTTCAGAAGATCACTACCTCTTATGTCGCTAGCAAGTGGAACTCCTTTCCATAGAAAACATCTTGTCCTCCTTGCTCTGTCTCTAGAGACTTATGTCCTCATTTATCACCTCCACAGCTGCTCATCAAAACCTGTACTAAACATAGTTAGTCAATCCAGCACAAGTCCTCTCAAACTCTATCACAAATATGCATCAAACTCAGTCCTCTGGTCCAGCATAAATCTGCTCTCAAATCTCTGTCATATCTGTCCCAAGATTAAGCCAAAATCTTGAACAAATCAATCACAACTACTCACAAGTCTTCACCAAGACTTCATAAAATATATCCATAAGTTCTTCAACAAGAACCTATCCAAATCAATATGTTGGCATTTGTGCCACATTGTTTTGATTGTTGTTGATTCATGCATAAATTGTTGAGTATTCACTCTATGCTTTTTCATGAGTTTTGGTGTCAAAATAGCTAAGTTTGAGAACTGTAGTGTTATCGCGACCAAAATCAGCATGGAGAGCATGGCTTCAAAACTATCGTGATATCGCGACATGTCACGCTATCATGGGTTTTTAGAGGAGAGAGAAGCCAAAGTCGTAGAATGTCGCGATATCGCGACGTGTTCCAAAATCGCGATCAAAGCGGTCAACAAAAGCAAAGCAGTAAAACTATCGCCATATCGCGACATGTCGCATTTTCGTGACTTGCGATGGTCATGGAGCAGAGTGATAGAAAATTTCATGATGTCGCCACATAATTGAGCAAAGGGCAATGTCAGTGAACCTCGTCATGATTTCACGATAAAAAAGTGAACAAGGAGCAAAATGTAGAAATGTCGTGATATCGTGACATGTCGCATTATCATGGTAAGGTTGAAAGAAAAGCATAAGGCATGAAAGACATCACGATTTCACAACATATTGTGGAGAAAAGGCTAAATAGAGAAAGATGTCACAATTTCGTGACATGTTTCGTTTTCGCGAGGTAAAGGCGTCAATGAAGGAGAACACAAGAAATGTCACGATTTTGCGACATGTCTTGTTTTCGCGATGTGATAGCACGGAAAGAACAAAATGGTACGGAATGTCATGATTTCATGACATGTTCCATTTTTGCTACTTGCAAGAGGATGAAGGCCAAGAAAGAGAAAATTGTCACGATTTCATGACGTGTTGCAGTTTTGCAGGTATACAGAAGAAAAGGACACAAAAGGAAGAAAATGTCGTGATTTCGCGGCATGGTGAAGTTTTCACAGAAGGACATGAAGAAGAAGGCAAAGAGCAAGAAATTGTCGTGATTTCGTGATGCGTCATGTTTTCGTGACCTAAGGTGACGAAGGAGAACAAAGAGCCAAAT
Source organism: Wollemia nobilis (assembly GCA_028583015.1). Classification (NCBI taxonomy): domain Eukaryota; kingdom Viridiplantae; phylum Streptophyta; class Pinopsida; order Araucariales; family Araucariaceae; genus Wollemia; species Wollemia nobilis. The sequence continues at coordinate 1,180,583 of JAQPPZ010000505.1, forward strand.
ACGTTGCGATTTTGTGACATGTTTGGTTTTCGTGACCGAAAGTGGCAAAGCGTACGGAGAGGTAAAATGTCATGATTTCATGACATGTCACGTTTTTGTGACCCGTCACAATTTCACGCCAGGAAGCAGTTCAACGGCCCGATGAAGTATTGTGATTTCCAAGGATTAAAAGCTCTCCAAAATTTAATGTTTTGCTGCTTTCCAATGTGTGCAAGATAGAAGAACGTGCTCAGGCCTGTAGCTTTCGAAGCCACCAGAATTGAAGACACCTCCATTATTCAAAGCTTATGTTCATGATTTTCTAACGGTCCAAGCATGCTCCGAGAATGACCATTTAATGAAGATGACCGGTTCCTTGTTTCCATTCAATTTTTTATTTCTTCGAGGCTGGTTTAAGGGGATCATTTCCTTATTTTTGTTGTATATTTTGTGGATCTCGAGGAAGTCTGTTTCATGTTTTAAATGCTACAAAGAGGCAATACCTCTATAAATATCAATGTATATCTCAGAAATAGGAATCGAGAGAGACTTTTACTGAAAAAATTTTCAAGTTCTTTGCATGAATAAAAGATATTCGGCCTCTAGTTTTGCAAGCAACTTTTTGTGTGTTTTTTCCTTCTATCTTATGCATTCCTCCTTTACACTCATATTGCTTATATGCTGCTAAATTTGAATTCTGCATCTGAGTTTAAATATTGCTGGTGAGGAATTGAGTTCTAGAATGCAATTCTGGAGGTTATCTGTGCAAGGTTGTAAGTAAATTATGTCACTATATTTTGTTATATGTTGTTTGTGTGCTTGAGGTTATCTACTGCTAATATTTCCCGATCTGACAAATTTGGTCTATGGCTATATTTCCCTTTTCTTTCTGCATATTTTATATTTCTTTCCTGCAACTCTATTCTTCAAGAACATAAAATTTAGTAAGGGAACCAGCCTTCTCTAGAGATTGGTCTGGGATATATTTCTTTCTCTCAGCATTTCAATGTTGGCCGAGTCTAGGGCGTATTTATTTTAAAATCCTTTCCTGTGGCAGATTCGTGACCAACACAGTCCTAACAAGCTCACCAAGAACTTGCCCAATGTGAACACACAAAGAGAATTGTTAGAGACCCAATGTGTTTCATCCAATCATATCAAATTAGTATCATAGAAGCATAAAGAGAATTTTTAAAGACTCAATATGTTCTATCATTCAACTCTTAATATCAACTCAAATCAATATCATAGAAGCATAAAGAGAATTATTAGAGACTCAATATGTTATATCCTTTAACTTTCAATATCAACTCAAATCAATCTCATAAAAGCATAAAGAGAATTGTTAGAGACTCAATATATTCTATCCTTCAACTCTCAACAACCAAACAACTCAATTAGGGTTTCAACAACTTATAGCAATGGCATAAGCTTCTCACTCAAAAACCCTAAAGCATTCAAATGCTTCCACTCTCATAAACTAAAATTATGCAATAACTCATAAAATCATCATGATATCATAATGCATAATAGATACTTCCACTTTCATAAAATAAGATCCACTCCAAATAAGGAAACTTAATTTAATCCTTGTCACTCCAAACTTATTTTAAGAAAACCATCAATCAATAATAACCATGGAAGAATGTGCCCATACCTTTACTTTGATGAAGAAGAACTCAAAATCTGTCACAACACTAAATCTCAATTTACCACAAATTAGAGTTAGCAACAATGGAATAATGCACAATGATAAGAGTCCTAATAACACCTTATCACTCCAACTCATCAATAATCAAAACTCACAAATATACATATCAACAATATTCTTTTACACCTTATAACTCCTACTTAATATATCACAAAATAACTTCAACCTCAAAATAATTACAAGAGAATATTCACTCAATAACTCCAAAGGCTTTCTAACCCCAATATGACATTAAGAACAATTATTCCTTAAACCCTTATAACTCCTAAAATACATTTACTTCTAAATGCATTTACCACATAAACATTAAGCATCAATAATAACAATGTCAAAGCAATATTTCTATTTAACCTTATACCTCCATCCAATTATCAACAATAATTTGCCAAGTCAAATCAAATATTCCACATTATCAACAAAATATCTACCTTGGCCAAAAATCAATTCTCCAACCTTAGGAGAAGTGTGGAGACACCAACATAAGTGCCAAAGCACTTCCTCCTCCAAACTCGTGGCCCAAGGCAACTGATGTACCACGTGCACAATAATTCATGACCAAAAATAAAACACACCTGACATGAATTGATCTCAACACCTCTGCCTAGCGAGCGCCTTCACTCCAATGCCTCCGTCATTGGAGCACAAGTTCCCAACAAAACTCTCAAGTGCCACTCATTGTTTTAACTTCCCTTTGCTCACTGAAATTAAAGACAAACATATTTGTCTTCCTCACAGGCGTATAAAATTGAAACTTAAACATAGAGCAATCCGAAATCAAAGGTCATAGAGCAATACAAAATTGAAGGTCACAGAGCAATATGAAATCGAAGGTCATAGAGAAATACGAATTCGAAGGTAATTGCACAAATCGGAGGTGTATTGAACCTTAGGAATTAATGTCCTTTAATAGTATTTTGCATCCCATGCAAGTTGACGTCGGCACTCCTTCCAAACAAACGATTTCGATGAGGTAAGTCTTCTACATTAGCATCACTAAGGGTTTAGAAACCCTTTCAATAATAATTATTAAATTAATAATTATTATTTTATTAATAATAAACTTAACTTAAATTTTTTTCAAAGGTTTGAGTTAATTTATTTATTAATAATTAAAATGGACTTTTAAGGTTTTTCAAGGAGCAAAAACCTTTTCATTAAACCAATATGGTTTTAATAAAAACCCTTAATGAGTCCAGATGGTTTTAAGAAAAACCTTTAACCTTGTCACCATGGTTTTAATTAACAACCCTTAAACAAACATCATGGAACTTTCAAGATATTTTTGGCATCAAACTCTTTTTGACATCAGCATAAATTCCTTTTGATATCAACACAAACTCCTTTTGACATCAATGACAACTCACAACCATGAAGCTAGACAACATACCCAAAATTACCAATAATATCCCCCTTTGTCATTGATGGCAAACCACTACTGAAACCACTACCAACTATCAAAATTGAAACCAACTAAAAACCATCCTCTAAAGCTTTGCTACCCATGACTCAAGGCTCCCCACCTTACTCAAATATCTCCCCCTTTGTCATCAATGGCAAAGGGTCACATTTGGGGCTCGGGGCTAAGAATGAGCCTCTTAGCTTAGCCCCTCCCCCACATCCTGTTGAGGTGATTTATTTTTGGGTGGGAGTAAAAATACTCCTAACTTCTTCCTTAAATACTCAAAAGTCTCTCTTGGAAGAGGTTTGGTGAAAAGGTCAACAATTTATTCCTTAGTACACATATTCCAGCTTAACCTGCTTGTCCTGAACCTGCTCTTTCAAAAAGTGATATTTGATGGGAATATGCTTTGTTCTTGAGTGCATTACTGGATTCTTGGAGATACTTATGGCACTTGTATTATCACACAATATGGAAATGGGTTGATCATGCTTTATTTTGAAATCCTCCAATGTAGTCTTCATCCATAAAACTTGTGTACAATAAGCTACTCGCTGCTATGTATTCTGGCCTCTCGTAGACAAGGAAATCGAAGGTTATTTCTTGCTTAACCAAGCAACTAAACAATTCCCCAAAAATAAAGCTCCACCACTGGTGCTTTTTTTATCATCAATATTGTCAGCCCAATCTGCATCTATAAAAGCTGTGAGAGTGAACTTATCACTCTTGGGATACCAAAGCCCAAGATACATAGTGTCTTCAAATATCTAAGAATCCTTTTTACTACCATAACATGAGTTTATTTTGGTGTATCCTGAAACCTTGCAACTAGTCCCACTGCCTGCATGATGTCTGGTCTGGTAGCTATAACATAAAGAAAACTTCCAATCATGGATCTGTACAACCTTTGATCTACCTCTGGAGATTCATCATCCTTGCTCAACTTACACCCTATAATCATTGGAGTACTAACAGGTTTGCTATCCTTAATACCAAACTTTTTCAACATCTCTCTTATGTACTTGCCTTGTGAGAGAAATATTACTTCTTTTGATTGGGCAATCTGAATTCCTAAGAAGAAGGACAATTCCCCAATCATGGACATATCAAATTCACTCTGCATATTGTTAGCAAAATCTTTACACATTTTGGTGTTATTACCTCCAAAAATTATATCAACATAAACAACCATAATTAAGATATTTTTTCCATCATTTGTTATATATAAATTGCTATCTACCATACATTTTCTGAAACCTTATTTCTAAAGATACCTGTCAAGCCTTGAAAACCAAGCCCTAGGATCTTGTTTCAAACCATACAATGCCTTTTTCAATCGACACACAAAATCTGAATTTTCTGAAAGTAAGAACCCTTTTGGTTGTTCAATGTAGACTTCTTCTAAAAAACCATTTAGAAAAGCTTATTTGACATCCATCTGATAGACCTTGAAGTTTTTAAAACTTGAAAAAACCAAAAACTTTCTGATAGCCTCAAGATGAGCAACTGGAACAAAAGTTTCTTCAAAATCAATTCCTTCTACTTGAGCATAACCTTTGCAAACTAACCTTGTTTTATTTCTAACTACCTAACCATCTTCATTTAGCTTGTCTCTGATGACCCACTTAGTGTCAATGACATTTTTATCTTTAGGTATTGGAACAAGTTCCCAAGTATCACTTTTATCTATCTGTTCCAATTCTTCATTCATAGAATTTATCCAAAAAAAAATTGCATAGGCTTCACTGAGATATTTTGGCTCAATTTGAGATAACAACGAAACATCTGTATGGGAATTTGAAGATATTATTCTTCTCCTTGTCTGTCTAAATTTTGGATTACCAATGATTTTATCCTTTGGATGGTATTTTTGAACATATCTAGATGGAGTTTTAGGAAGGAGTTGTTGTCTTTCCTCTTCTTTATCTGAATCCTCCCTAAATTCTTCTTGGGAATCTTCATCATCAATTTCCTGAACTGGTTCTCTTATCCCTATTTTCTCATCCACTGTAACATTTATGCTTTCCACAATAGTACAAGTTCTTTTGTTGTAGAATCTATAGGCTTTTCTCTTGTTGGAGTACCCAATAAAAATTCCCTCATCACATCTAAGATCAAACTTTCCTAAATTTTGATCTTCCCTTCTGATGTAACATTTACTACCAAAAAATTTGAAATGTTTTACTATGGTTGGTCTTCCTTTCCATAGCTCATAGGGATTTTTGTGATGATTTACTCTTAACTGAGCTCTGGTGATAATATACATTGTTTTACTAACTGCCTCTTTCCAAAAACCATCCGGAAGCTTTGACTCATTCAACATAGCTCTAGCCATATTTTCAATAGTTTTGTTTTTTCTTTCAACTACTCCATTTTTTTGAGGAGTTATTGCTGCTGAAAATTCCCTCTTAATCCATTGTTGCTCACAATAACCCACAAATTCATTTGAAGTGAATTCTCCTCCTCTATCTGATCTTAAGCATTTTATTCTTTTATCTGTTTTATTCTCAATCATTTCTTTGAAGGATTTAAACTTGTCAATGGCTTCAGATTTTTCTTTCAGAAAGGTAAACCAAGTCATTCTAGAGAAATCATCTATGAAAAACATGAAGTAACTCTCTCCCTATATACTCCGAGTTCTGGTGGGACCACACAAATCAGTATGAATAATATCTAAAGGTTTGGATGACATGTACCCTTTAGCCTTAAAGTTGGTTCTAGTTTGCTTTCCATGTTGACAAGGACAACAAATAGTATTTTGGGGTCTTTTCAATTTAGGTAAGTCTCTGACCGCTTTCTTATGGCTAATGTTGATAATATTATCAAAGCTCAAATGTCCCATTCTTTTATTCCATAGCCAAATTTCATCCTATTGAGACAAAAAAACACTTTTCCATGTTTATCTCACTTAGCATGTAGAGGTTATTAGGAGTTCGACTTGCATTAGCAATTATTTTTCATTCTCTACTTTCCTTATCTCACATCTATCAGAATAGAAAGTCACCATATGACCCTGATCACAAAGTTGGCTAACACTCAAAATATTACATCTCAATATTTCTACATAAAGCACATTTTCAGTTATGGTTTTTCCATCTAAACTTAGAGAACCCTTTCCACAAATTTTAGTTGATCTGTTATCTCCAAAGCTAAGTGGCCCTCTACTAGTTTCTTTGAGAACTATAAACTTTTCTTTTTCTCCAGTCATGTGTCTATAACATCCACTATAAAGGTATCATTTTTCTTCCTTATCTTGAGCATGAAGAGCAGTTTGAACTATCATAGATCTAGTTTTATTTCCATTTTTTTTCCTAGCATTCACTTCACTAGATATTTCCAATTTACACATTCTAGCTATATGCCCAAAATTAATGCATTTGTAACATATAATACTATCATCCATGAGTGGTGCAAAATAACTAACATTCATAATCCATTTTTCTTAACATTGTCATTCATAATCCTAGTACAATGGATAGCTCTATGACCATATTTATTGCAAGAAAAACAATAGCCATGGAAAGTATTATGTAACCTGTTTGGAAGCCTTTGATGAGTGTTCCTTCTTTTGTGATCAACTCTTGTCCATTGCTCTCATTTTTTTTCTTCTTTTCTGGTATCCTTTGGTTTTTGAAAGTTGACTTTATTTTTTCTATATGTTCCTGCTTCTTGGATATGGAGATCTTCTCCACTTTGCTTTCCAAGAAAAATATTTTGTTTAAGACTCATCTATTCAAGTCTAACTCTTAGAGAAACCACCTCTTCTTCAAGTCTCTCACATTCAGCTTCCTTCCCTTTCAAAACCCCTGTCAAAACCTGCTTAACTTTATTTCCTTCTTCAGCTAGGATCTTGAAGTCTGTGAGATTTTGAGATAGTTCTATTTTGGCCATCTCTTCTTCTTGATGTTGTTTTAAAACAAAATTCTCTTCCCTAACTTTTTCCAGATTTCTTAGGGCCAAAAATAATTCCCCTTTCAAATCAAATTTAATATCTTCATCACTTTTTTTTCTCATATGATCTTCCAAGGGATCCTTCTCCAAGCTGTTAGGCTCTTCCTAGAGAGACCCACTCTGATACCAATTGAAGAAAATAGACTTATACTGAGAGGGAGGGGTGAACAGTATAATATGCAACCATTTTACAAAATTTACTTTAGATAGCAGTGGCATCACCATAACATTAACCATCACAGAAAGCAACACATAAAGAAGAGCCATTTTAACGTGGTTCACCCAATATGGGCTACATCCACAAAAATATTTTTACTAAAAGCATTCTCAATCAAGTTCTTTGGGAAATGCTTTCCCTATTACAAATTTTATGAACTTCCTATCCAAAGGAGAATCCTTCCCCTCAACAAGTATTTATGAGCCTCCTTCCCAAAGGAGAACCCTTCCCCTCAACAAGTATTTATGAGCCTCCAACCCAAATGAGATGCCATGTCCCCTCAACAAGTATTTATGAGCCTCCTGCCCAAAGGAGATGTCTTATCCCCCAAAGCTATGGAAATGATACTTAAGAAAATCACTACCTCTTCTACCGCTAGCAGGTGGAACTCCTTTCCACATAAGACATCCTATCCTCCTTGCTCTGTATCTAGAGACTTCTGTTCTCACTGATCATCTCCACAACTGCTCATAAAAACTTGTACTAAACACAGTCAGTCGGTCCAGCACAAGTCCTCTCAAAATCTGTCACAAATATGCACCAAACTCAGTCCTCTGGTCCAGCACAAATCTGATCTCAAATCTCTGTTAGATCTGTCCCAAGCTTAAGCCAAAAGCTTGAACAAATTAATCACAACTGCTCACAAGTCTTCACCAAGAATTCATCAAATTTATCCACAAGTTCTTCAACAAGAACCTATCCAAATCAGTCCTAGCAATCTCACCAAGAACTTTCCCAATGTGAACACACAAAGATAATTGTTAGAGACCCAATGTGTTTCATCCAATCATATCAAATCAATCTCATAGAATCATAAAGAGAATTTTTAGAGACTCAATATGTTCTATCCTTCAACTCTCAATCTCATAGAAGCATAAATAGAATTTTTAGAGACAATATGTTCTATACTTCAACTTTCAATCTCAACCCAAATCAATCTCATAGAAGCATAAAGAGAATTGTTAGAGACTCAATATGTTTTATCCTTCAACTCTCAACAACCAAACAACTCAATTAGGGTTTCAACAACTTATAGCAATGGCATAATCTTCTCACTCAAAAACCCTAAAGCAAACTTCAAATGCTTCCACTCTCATAAACCAAAATTATGCAATAACTCATAAACTCATCATGATCTCATAATGCATAATCAATACTTCCACTTTCAGAAAATAAGATCCACTCCAAATAAAGAAACTTAATTTAATATTTTTCACTCCAAACTTAGTTTTAGAAAACCATCAATCAATAATAACCATGGAAGAATGTGCCCATACCTTTACTTTGATGAAGAAGGAGAACTCAAAATCTGTCACAACACTAACTCTCAATTTGCCACAAATTAGAGTTAGCAACAATGGAATAATGCACAATGATAAGAGTCATAATAACACCTTATCACTCCAACTCATCAATAATCAAAACTCACAAATATACATATCAACAATATTCCTTTACACCTTATAACTCCTACTTAATATATCACAAAATAACTTCAACCTCAAAAATAATTACAAGAGAATATCCACTCAATAATTCCAAAGGCTTTCTAACCCCAATATGACATTAAGCACAATTATTCCTTAAACCCTTATAACTCCTAAAATATATTTACTTCTAAATGAATTTACCACATAAACATTAAGCATCAATAATAACAATGTCAAAGCAATATTTCTATTTAAACTTATACCTCCATCCAATTACCAACAATAATTTGCCAAGTCAAATCAAATATTCCACATTATCAACAAAAGATTTACCTTGGCCAAAAATCAATTCTCCAACATTAGAAGAAGTGTGGAGGCACCAACATAAGTGCCAAAGTGCTTCCTCCTCCAAACTCATGGCCCAAGACAACTATTGTACCACGTGCACAATAATCTGCAACCAAAAATGAAACACACCCGACGCGAATCGATCTCGACACCTCTGCCTAGCAAGCGCCTTCGCTCCACTACCTCTACCGTTGGAGCACAAGTGCCCAACGAAACTCTCAAGTGCCACTCATTTTTTTACCTTCCCTTTGCTCATAGAAATTAAAGACAAACAAATTTGTCTTCCTCACAGGCATATGAAATTGAAACTTAAACACAAAGCAATAAGAAACTCGAAAATCACAGAGCAATACAAAATCAAAGGTCACAAATCAATATGAAATCGAAGGTCACAGAGCAATACAAATTTGAAGGTAATCACGCAAATCGGAGGTGTATTGAACCTTAGGAATTAATGCCCTTTAATAGTCTTTTGCATCCCATGCAAGTTGACGTCGGTGCTCCTAAAAAAATGACATCGGTGAGGTAAGTATTCTACATTGGTGTCGCTAAGGGTTTTGAAACCCTTTCAATAATAATTATTAAATTAATAATTATTATTTTATTAATAATAAACTTAACTTAAAACCTTTTCAAAGGTTTGAGTTAATTTATTTATTAATAATCAAAATGGACTTTTAAGGTTTTTTCAAGGAGCAAAAACCTTTTCATTAAGCCAATATGGTTTTAATAAAAACCCTTAATGAGTCCAGATGGTTTTAAGAAAAATCTTTAACCTTGTCACCATGGTTTTAATTAAAAACCCTTAAATAAACATCATGGAACTTTCAATATCTTTTTGGCACCAAACTCTTTTTGACATCAACACAAATTCCTTTTGATATCAACACAAACTCCTTTTGACATCAATGACAACTCACAACCATGAAGCTAGGCAACATACCCAAATTTGCCAACAATGATGCGTAAAGGTATTTTTATCACTAATTGCTGTTATTTGTGCAGGGCTAATTAGGAGACCATTTATCACATTTTCCTTGAGTGCCCTTTTTCCTTGACTATCCTAAGTGGGGTTTTTTAGGCCTTCAATATTTCATGGGTTAAACCAACCATCGTACTTGATTTGTTCATCCAGTGGCCTTGCCCCTTTTCAATCCAAAGACTTAGATACATGTGGAAAATTTGTCTCAATCACTATCTTTGGCAGGTGTGGTTAGAAAGGAACCATAGATTCTTTAATGAGTCTATCCATGATCATCAAACTATCATTGCCATGATACTATCCTTTTCCAATGAGAATGTGAACCTTATCCCTTTTGATAGTCGTAAACCTCATCTATAGGAGACCAAGATTGCTCAATATTTAAGCTTAACCTTGTTAGATGAGTCTGTGCCTAGGGTAGTTAACCCTAGAGCCAATGTTAAGTGGTCCCCACCTCCTACAGGTTGGTTTAAGCTTAATTTTGATGAAGTGGCTAAGGATAATCCTGGCATAGCAGGCACTGGCAGAATTGTGCAAGATAATAATGGGAATGTGATGCTTGCATTTTCTAAATATTTGGGAACAAGGACGAACAACAAAGCTGAAGCTAGAGCTATGTGGAGAGGCCTTCAAATGACTCAATACTTAGAAGGCAATTTGATCGTAGAAGGAGACTCTATGCATGTTATAAATCTCCTCAATAATTTTAAAACACCTCCTTGGAGGATTAAAACAATTTTTGAAGAGGCTAGGATCCTTTTCCAGGGAAGACAGGATAGAAAAGCCCAACATGTCTTTCGAGAAGCTAACAAAATTGCTAATAAGATGGCCAATTTGGGTGTCGATGGTGACGAACTTTTCAAATGGAAACACGGTGTCCCGAGCAAAGTAGAGGAGATTATTCAACAAGAATGCCTAGAATGATAGTCAAATTGACAAACAAGGAAGACATTGTAAGTTCGAAGGCTATGAGTATTCCCATCTATTTTTTGAAATGGACTCACAATAAAAAATATTCGAGCTGTCAATCTTGGTGGATGCTGCTTGGAAATACCACAAAGACTAATGGAGATAGTCACATGTCAGATAACATGGCTCCTAGTCATCTTAGTATTTTTAGGTTGGTTGATAATCACAGGGAAAGAAAGAAATGGCAATATAAGACTTCGAAACAGAGCCACATGGACCACCAGATAGCCACTACCATAGATATAGCCAGCAGGTTCACTTCTCCAAGGTTGATTGGCCAAGAGGGGATGTGGTCCCAAAGCATGTCATATACGAAAGAAAGCAATTACCAAATAATTAGAGTAACTATCAATACAAAGCTTGTGGGAGTTTTTTTCAATACTCTGCTATGTGTGTCTACAACTTTCTGTTTCTCCACTATTTCAAGGAAGGGATCTATGTCTATTTTTTTTTGTAATTATGATGCAGGTGTGTTTTCTTGGGGTATACCCAAAATATTGTATGGGAAGTTTCTTTTTGATAACAGGCTATGTTCCTTACCAGATGTAATGGCTTTGGTGGCATGTAGATTTTACATATATAGTATCCTTAGTAAGGATAGGTTCATTAATAGCCCTGGGCTGATTTTTGTAAAAGGTTTTGGGTCAACCTGTAAAACCCGGTATTAATGCTATTGTATATTATCTACCAAAAAAAAATGAATAGATATTTAGGGATATATTATTTGAAAGCATGCAAAAAAATGGCGTACCGATATGATGCAAACAAAAATAGATATAGATGCTAAGTCCTACGAATGCGATGAGCAATGCATGAAGGAAATGACGTAGAAACGAGATGTGAGCAAACAAAGCGGGGCCTCCTTTATTGATATTGCTTTTAATCTGATTACAATACATCCCCCCTCTAGGGCTCAGAACATTTGATACAATTTGTTACATTAATGGATGCCCGAAAGAAGTCGCGCTTCCAAGATCGGACGGTACGCTTCCAGCGTCTTCCGCGTGCCCACATTCGAAGTGGGCGGGCTAAAAGTTGCCACCACTTGTGTCCATGTGTTCGTCATTCCTTGCTGCCCCTCTAGTATTCCTGGCGATGAGATCCTACGCACAGAAAGACAACAAATCATTAATAGCATATGCGTATCTAGAAAAACATGCAATCCCCAAGGCCTCCAGCGGGCGCTTGTGGGATATCAGTGATAATATTGATAAATCGATTATAGAATGATATATAAATGTAAAGGACAACTTCTAGAATTGGTATCACCTAATTTTGCATCGAAGCGGCGTCGAACGGCCCCGTTATGCTCGTTTGCCCATCGGGGGCCTCTCCAAAGTGAGCACTCCAATGTCCCACCTATGCTTATCCAAATCACCTAAAACTCATGGGTTAGGCATTATATGTAATTCTAAGACTACCCAGATGCTCGAAATTTGCATATCCTACCCAGATTCTCCTGTATGTGACAGGGGCACCCTACGAGCTAGTTAATACATAAAATAATAAAACGATCATCAAATCATGTCAGAATGAGTTCAAACTTTAACAGAGGCATTAGGATATCATCTGGGACATATTGCAAAAATAAAAGTAAGGAAATCATGCACATATTTCTAATCACTCTGGGGTGGGACGTTGGGGACTGTCGCAAAACCTGCAAAAAGTGACCTTGCAAATGTCCTACCCAGAGGCCTCCAAAACTCCTGCAAACTTGTGGTTAGACTAAAAACAGCATTTTGAGATGACCCAGAAGGTCAGATTTGGCAGATTCTACCCAGGTTATCTTGTATCCGAAGGCGCTCCCTGTAGGTTAGTAGACGCATAAAATGACAGAAACCAGGTCAAATCATGTCAGAAAGCAATGAAATTTGGACAACAGCATAAGTACATTAGATATAAAAGAATGCAAAAATAATAGTAGCAAAACCATGCATAGATTTCTAATCGCTCCGGGGTGGGGCGATTAGGACTGTAGCAGTTTGGGGGGCGCCCAGGGGTGGGACGCCCACCGTTTAGGGCCTAGTTTTGACACCAATCCAAGTGGGATGGGTCCAAAACTTCCTAGGGGGTTGTGTCGATGAGTTTGGGGTGGGATTGTGGCTGATTGCTTGGGTTTTTGGATCTGGATTGCATTCCTAGTGTTCACCCGATAACCTCTCTTCCAAAAGAGAGATTAGGGATGTAGGAAGCACAAAGAGGAATGGGGGTATAGTTTGGCAGCACTTCATTGCTCCAAATGCTCCAGCTCTCTCTTTTTTGGGGGTTGAGGAGGCTCACATTTTTATAGACCTAAGGGTCTCCTTTGAATGCGCATGCGAGGGCGCCACTTGGCTCATTATGCCTTTTTTGGGGAGAGAAGATTCCTCCTTGATTAGGGCCTCCTTGATTGAGGCCTCCATGATTTGAAACCTTCCCTCGCAATCCCATGCATGCCTTGAAGGCGGAGTTAGGTGGTGGATTTGGGCTGCCATTTGTCAAGGTTTGAATTTTTGCCAGTCAAACTTGCTAATCGTCCCACCCTGGAGCGATTGTTGCTAATCATCCCGGGGTGGGACGAATAGGATTCTAATCGTCCCAGGGTGGGACGAATAGGGAGCAAAGTGCTTAAAAGGTGCAAAACTGACCTCTGACCTTCCAAAACTGATTTGGGAGTGGTTAGGACCACTTTTTAACCTCTGGAGGCTGCCCTAGGGGGTATGTATGCCAATTCGGTCAGTGCTTGTAGTCACATAATCGGATTGGTGTTGTTTTGGTGTCTATAGATGCCCCTTTTTGGGATGCGTTGTGTGTGGCGTAGTGCTGAGCAAAAATAGATGACCAAAGCACTTAATGATTAGGGTTTCTCAGTAACCTAACCAAATTTTGATGCCCCAAGTATGGAAAGGGCACGCATTCTTGAATCCTTGCTTCTGACGAGCTAAGGAGCTTAACTCAAGTGTAACCTTTTTCAGTGAGGTGTACTTGATCTTGGACATTGTTCAGACATGAATAGGCAAAGGGCACAACCTTTTGTCCGAGGAACCTTTTCTTCATGCTTCCAGAATGCCAAGTGTTTGTTTAGCCTGTGATTATTGCTTGTTTGCTGCCCCAAGCAGGAGCGTGATTGTCTTTGTCAATGATTCTTTGAATGCATGCCATTTCCTTGATTGGGTGTGTATTTGTTGATTGGTGACTAAGTGTGACTACCCCCTCAAGCGACGAATCGATGAGGGAATGACCAAAAATGAGAAAAGCGATGAGTCGCTTGACCCAAGATGACGTTTGTAAGGGTGCCTTCAGTTGTTTTCGTTGAACGCTTATTGCAGTTTTCCAACCATCGGACCTATTTTTGGTGGGTTTTGACCCTTCTTTTGATGCCTATTGGGGTAGAAATTATCAAAAATCCTCCTTCCCGTGGAGCGGTCCAGCTATGCTAGCCTTCTTAGGGAGTAGGATAGTGAGTATTTGTGACCCCGATGATGGTTTTTCATGCCATGAATGTCAGGTGCAAAGGCACCTTTGTTCAGCAGATTTATTGCTATTTTTGGTGCATTTTTTGGATGCAGTTTTTGTTGCTTTATTTCTTGCTCTGTAATCGTCCCAGGGTGGGACGAATACCAATTTTGTAATTGGTTTTTGTGAGGTCATAGGACCTTCTTATTTTAGCTTGAGGGCATTTTGACTTGATATATATACATGACTCTTTTGGTTTGATTATATACTTGTCATGGTTTATTGTTCTTTATGCACATTTATTTATGTTGATGTATGCATATGCTATTATGAATGCGGATGATTTTAACTATATGATATAGATGTATGCATATGGAATGGATGGAATGATTTTTTGGTATACAGGCGGTGGCACCATAGACTATACAAGATTTACTGGCTTTTTGTACTATGTGATTGCTTTATGGAATAACTTTTGCATTTGTAATAATTGTTTTGTATTTTTTGATGGTGATGTAAGTAATGAAATGTACAACAATTGTTTTAGAATGTAGTTAAGGTTTTTCTGAGACTCAGATGCTTTAACTAACTAGTCAAGACTATACATTATCTTACAAGACTTTCGAACAAGGTACGAATCAGACTTGAGTTTGACCAAGTTATTTCACATCCCCTGTGTGTGCGATTGAGTTCGTTTATGTGGTATTCGTAAGGATACCGTCAGTGCCAGGTAGGCTGTCCACCAAACCTATACCGAGGATCACCTAATTAGCTCCACTAACTCCTTTGTTGCATTTAGTAGGATTAATCTATGGCGCAATCTAGGATACCATAAGCTAGCTCATCCACATGCAAACATTGGTCTACACATATGCCCAATAGCTAATGTGATAGATATATCGTCATGCGTTTAGGATACCACAATTACAAGGTAGGCTATCCACCAAACCCAGAATGAGGATCACCTAAATGGCCTTTCAAATGCTGAGAATTCTAGGGATTCAAGCTCAGACGTCTTTCGGTTGTTCAATTTATTGGGATACTTGCTCTCACATATAGTGATGAAAATCACTATTTATTTTTTTTTTTTTTTTTTCTTTTTCTTGAGCAAGGGGTTTGAGTAGTGGTGATAACCACTGTTATTTTTTATTACCACTTTTATTTTTTTATTGTTGCTTTTTTGAGGATTTAGATTTTTAATTTTGATTTCAAAGTTGAGCTTGTGGGATTTTTGGCTTGTGAATGGCATTGATCCTTTAGGCCTTGGGGATGACTACCCATCCTTCTCAGGGCATGTAGTATGAATCCTTATGACTTTGGGGATCAAATGTGTTTGGGAATTTTGATGGTGAACTTTTGAGATTTTTCTTTGGAATGGTATTGATCCTTTAGGCCTTGGGGATGACTACCCATCCTTCTCAAGGACGTGTAGTATGAATCCTTATA
This sequence comes from Wollemia nobilis, assembly GCA_028583015.1. NCBI lineage: Eukaryota > Viridiplantae > Streptophyta > Pinopsida > Araucariales > Araucariaceae > Wollemia > Wollemia nobilis. The sequence continues at coordinate 1,196,450 of JAQPPZ010000505.1, forward strand.
AATTTAGGGATCAAGGGTGTTTGGGATTTTTGATAGTGGTGAAAACCACTATTTATTTTGGGGAATTGGATGGGGAAGATCTTGTCCTTTTGTCAATTCTCAGCATTCTTGGAGTCATTCGCATAGGGGGATGAGCGAGATAACATTTTTTACTTATGGTACCCTAGACCACTTTGTAGGTTTCGTCTTTCATTCACACAACTTGGGAATTTTTATGTGTTTTAAGCTTGTGTTGGGATGCTATGTAACAAGGCATGATCCAAGTAAAACTCTACCTTGTAAAAATTGGTCTGACTTTGTACAACATTTGACTAGAAATCTAAAGACAGTTGAATGACGAAAACCCTAAAGACATTAGAAGACAACTGACTATGATATGGCAAAAATGTGAATGGCGTTATTCTTGTTGGATCATTTACAAAATGGACAAATGTGGAAAATGATGGAATTGCTGAGTAATTACAGTCTATGGTGCGTTTGACATGTATGACCAACAAATATGCAATGTATGTATGCGATGCCTAATGCAACTTTTTTTGTGTTTTGATTTTTAAGATTATGCATGAAAGTGAGATGCAATTTTTTTGTTATTTTTGATTATCTGTTGTTTTTGAATATTCGTTATGGATGGTTTAACCCGAATGGGTGTGGACCAAGTGATTCTTACGGATCCTTGGAGGTTTTGACCAAAGGGATTATAGATACCTTTGGGGCATTTTGGGTGACCAAGCGGTTGTGGGAACCCTTGGAGCTTTTGGTTTGACCAAAGGGATTATAGATACCTTTGGGGCATTTTTGGTTGACCAAGCGATTGTGGGAACCCTTGGAGCTTTTGGTTTGACCAAAGGGATTATAGATACCTTTGGGAATTTTGGTAACCAAGATTGTGGGAACCCTTGGAGCTTTTGGTTTGACCAAAGGGATTATAGATACCTTTGGGGATTTTGGTTGACCAAGCGATTCAGAATCCCTTGGAGCTTTTGGTTTGACCAAAGGATTATTAGATACCTTTGGGGTTTTTGACCAATGAACCCTTGGATTTTTGGTTTGACCAAAGGGATTATAGATACCTTTGGGGCATTTTGGTTGACCAAGTGGTGCAAGAACCCTTGGGGAGCTTTTGGTTTGACCAAAGGGATTATAGATACCTTTGGGGCATTTTTGGTTGACCAAGCGATTGTGAGAACCCTTGGAGCTTTTGGTTTGACCAAAGGGATTATAGATACCTTTGGGGAGTTTGGTTGACCAAGCGATTGTGGGAACCCTTGGAGCTTTTGGTTTGACCAAAGGGATTATAGATACCTTTGGGGCATTTTGGTTGACCAAGCGATTGTGAGAACCCTTGGAGCTTTTGGTTTGACCAAAGAGATTATAGATACCTTTGGGGCTTTTGGGTGACCAATGCGAGAACCCTTGGATTTTGGAGTGGGCCATGGCTCTCTAAATGTTGAATGGCCTCAAATGACTGATGTTCAAGGGTTCTAGTTCCTTGATTCCTTCAAGAGAGGCGAGCCGGTATGTTCCAGGTCCTATTTTACTATCGATTACATAAGGACCTAACCAATTTGCCATGAACTTGTCCCTTAAATGGGGCGGCAAGTTAGAATTTTGTTGGTTCTCTTTTAAGACCAGGTCACCGACCTGAAAGTCCCTCGGGTGAACTTTCATGTTGTATGCTTTCTTAAGTCGCTCTTGATAGATACGTAAATGCTCGAGAGCATTGACGCGTCGTTCATCGAGTAACGTAAGCTGGTCTAACCGGGCCTATATGTAGTGTCATCATCGATGAACTCTTGCATTGATATGCATAGGGAGGGTATTTCCAACTCGAGAGGCATGATCGCCCTCGGAGCCATACACTAGCAAAAATGGAGTTGCCCTAGTGGGCGTCCGAATGCTAGTGCGATAAGCCCATAGGGCAAGTGGTATTTGGATGTGCCAATCCTTATGACTATCTATGACCATATTTTTAAGGATGGCAACTAGCATTTTGTTTGACGCCTCCGCTTGCCCATTTGCCTATGGATAATAAGGTGTCAAAAAACTATGCTGAATTTTGTACTTTGTTGTCAAAGCACGCACATCTTTGTTCTTAAATGACGTCCCATTATCCGAGATGATCTTGGATGGAATACCAAAATGACATATGATGTTATGTAAAATGAACTCCGCAATGCGGGGCCCAGTCGTAGAGGTAAGCGAAATTGCTTCCACCCACTTAGTGAAGTACTCTGTGGCCATTATGATAAACGTGTGATGACCTGACGACGTAGGGGAGATATTTTCGATGAGATCTAAGCCCCACTATGAAAATGGCCAAGCCGATTGGATCGGCTGCAAGGCCTGAGAAGGTACGTGTGTCAAGTTAGCATGGTGTTGACACTTCATGCACTTCCACACATATGCGCAACAATCTCGCTCTAAAGATGGCCAATAATAGCCCATGCAAAGAATGCGCTTTGCGATGGCCATACCGCTGAAGTGGCCACCGCATGTACCATCGTGCGCTTGGGTGATCACCCAAGTGGACTCCTATTGGTCCAAGCAATGGAGGAGGATTCCTTCGTAGCTTCGATGGTATAAAATGTCTCCTAGCAAGACATGTTTTGCCACTTTCTGTTTGAATGATATTTTCACGGTGTGCGACAATCCAAGTGGGAGGCTACCTAACTTGAGATAGTCTCTTATGGGTGTGTACCAATCCTGCTGATCAGAAACCTCGATGGTATGAATGGTCGATCCCTCTTGAAGTTCGTCCCTAGCAAAAGCTGAGCGGGAAAGAACTTGTAAAAATAGCGTTGTGTTGCTATTAAGAGGGGTTGGAGAGAACAAAGACCCCTAGTTGGCATGATTCAGACTATCATGGATTCGAGAGAACCTATCCCGAGATGGTTCAATCTGGATCAGGTGGATTCCTGGCGTTATGTCAGAGCTTGCATGCTCCATCATGGATTGCGATAACGTTTTGACTTGAATGGTTGTCATCTCACCAGAAATGTCTTGCGGGATTAGTGACCCCAAGGAGGCCATAGTGTCCGCAAAATGATTCGATGATCGAGGGAGTGCCTCGATGTCGTACCATTCAAGCTTTGCCAGGAATTTATCCACAAGGGCTTTGTAGGCCTGCAGAACTAGGCATTTGCATTGGAATACCCCTTTCACTTGGTTGACAATTAACAATGAATCACCAAAGATATTCAAGCATTTGATGTTCATGGTGATGGTTGTCTGAAGACCTATGAGCAAGGCTTCATATTCAGCATTGTTATTGGTGCACAGGAAATCAAGTTTAAATGATAAAGGCATTGGAGCCCCTTGCGGTGTGAAAAACATGATTCTCGTGCCACCCCCTTGCTCACATTTAGAACCATCAAAAAATAAGGTTATGTCGGCCTGTGACTCAGGCTCATCAGAATCTGGCGATTCTGAGACATGGAAGACCCCATCATCGGGCAGCTCTATGGTTAGAGGCTGATCATCTTCGAGAGGAGCCTCTGCTAGTTGATCGGTGATGACTTGACCTTTGATGGACTTTTGTCCAATGAATTCGATGTCAAACTCCATCAACAACATGATCCATTTCATCGTGCGACTACTATGATAAGTATGACTCATCATGTACCGCAATGGATTCTCCTTAGACACAACATACGTCGTATTGCTCAGCATGTAATGGCATAGATTTTTGGTGGCAAATACCACCGCCAAGCATAGCTTCTCAACGTATGCATAGTTAAGTTCATAACTGACCAGGGTGCGGCTAAGATAATAATTAGCCTGTTCTTTATGTAATTCATTTTTCTGGGCTAGCATGGTGCCCAATGCCACCTCAGTAGCTGAGATGTATAAATAGAATGACACTCCTGGTCTAGGTGGTGCCAATACTGGCGATGAAGCCAAGTATTGTTTGATGTCGTCGAAGGCTGACTGGCACTCGTCATCCCAATGAAATGCTACCCCCTTGTGTAATAATTTATTCATGGGTTGGCACTTGTCAGATAACTATGCTATGAAGCGCTTGATCGACGTGACCTTACCCTGCAAGCTTCTGAGCTACTTGATGGTGGTTGGGGGAAGCATTTCAAGGATTGCCTTGACTTTATTTGGATCTACCTCGATGCCTCATTTTGAGACTATGAAACCCAAGAGTTTTCCAGATGTGACACCAAATACGCACTTCTTGGGGTTTAGCCTAACCTTGTGTTCGATGAGGCGATCAAGGATCTTGCGTAAGTCATCGAGATGATTTTGGCGCAAAAGAGATTTGGCCAACAAATCATCCATATAATCTTCCAAAGTTTTATGCATGTGATCATGGAAGATGTATGTCATAGCACGTTGGTAGGTGGCACTAGCATTTTTAAGGCCAAAGGGCATGACCTTATAACAAAATGTCCCCCAAGGCATCGTGAACGCCATTTTTAGTTGATCATCGGGATTGATACGAATCTGGTTGTATCCCGAGAAACCATCCATGAGGGAAAGCATTTCGTGGCCTGCTGTAGCATCTACCAATGCATCGATGCTAGGCAAGGGGAAATCATCCTTGGGACTCGCTTTGTTTAAATCTCAAAAATTGGTGCATATGCGAATCCTCCCATCAGGATTTTTGATGGGTACCATGTTGGACAACCATGGTGGGTAATCTATGCAGATGACAAACTATGCATCCAATAGCTTTTGTAGCTCATATTTGACCATTAAGGCCACTGTTGGGTGCATCTTACGTAGCTTTTGCTTGACTGGCTTGACTGTCGGATCAAGTGTTAGATTATGCGTGACTAGCTACGGGTCTAGCCCCGACATGTCTTTGTAGGACCATGCAAAAACCTCCTTCTTCTCTTTGAGAAGGGCAATGTAATCGGCTTGCTCTTCGGGGGATAAAATTACCCCTAGCTTGATGATTTGCGGATTCATTGGATCAGAACCGATGTCTACGTCAATCGTCTCTTCGACTGACATGTGGGATCCATCCTCCAACTGGTGTGGAGTTGGGATCAGGTGGATATCATTTGCTAAATTTAGATCTGCGTTGGGAATGTCGGGTTCCTCTTCAGCATGGAAGATATCCTGAGTCTGTCCTGGGGTGAAATGAAACATCTCACCGCAAGGCCAGTACTCTGATGGGGATGGTGGTGAGTCAGCGTGATCCCAGTCTATGGCATCTAGGTCTAGATACAATGGTCATGTTGGATCGGCTGGATTGCGGATGGGGGTGGTTAAATCAATGGAGATCATGTTGATGGAATGAATTTGGTCTCCATTGCCACGTGGGTGTTGATTCAGACATCCTTGGTGATCCTTGTACCCCGGATCTGGCTCTGTGGGTACTGGCACAAAAGGATCGGCCCTATGTGCGGATAGAAGGATAGGGTCTGCCCTTGGCACTGATGGCCCTATAGGGTCTCTAGGTGGGAGGTGCTCCTTGTATGCCCGAAGTGGTGGATGAAGCACTTGGTTTAACTGTACTTGGTTTAAATGCCACCTATGCCTTGGTCCCATATTTAGATGTTCAAACATATCATCGATGTCTATGGGGTATTCATGTTGCCTCATATGGTTGAGATATGCCATCTCAGTCTCATCCTCATAGTCGCTATCGGAGATCCATAGGCCTTCATTGGCTTCGACAACTATGTGCCCCTCTGGTTGGTATAGCCTCCCACTAGGCGTTTCTTGATCACTATCCTCACTCTCTATGAAAACTGGAAATTTGGCACGCAGGTAGTCGATGTTGAAGAAGATATTTGGATCTTCTTCCTCCGGTGGATCACTTGGCCTTATGGCCGGCATGGGAGGCTCATTTTGTTTGAGCAAGTTGATTTGGTCCCTTCTGGGTTGTTCCACTCTCTGCGGGAGGGCTGGATTCTCTGGAGGTAGCAATTGCCCGATCGGAACATTAAAGGGGAACATTGCCATGAAGTTCTCCTGATAGTCGTCAATGGGTGTCACCTGCGAGTGATTGCTATCGGACTCAAAAGGGTCCCAAGGTGCTACCTCATAATCTGACTCATCTTCAGAAGACCCCCCTTGATCTTGTTCATATCCCTCTTGGAGGTTACTTCTTGAACTTTCCCCTTCCTCGATCAAAGGGGAGGGGTTGTTGAGGTCAACAAGGTTTGTTGTTAACAATGGGAGATAATCCCCCAATGTGTATGTTGTGTTGGGATTGGCATATGGATCTTGTGCCAACCCATCCCTATTGCCTAGACCTAGGCCTTGCATGGTTTCTACCAAGATGTCAAGGGGCAAAGGGTGGTTGAACCCTACTCCTGATTTATCATATTGCATCTGGTATCTCGGTTGACAAAGAATGTGCATTCCTTGTTCGTATCTGCCCAATCCATATCCATGCCAATTACATTGGTCTAGGTATTTCAAGGCGAAGTCCGGGTTGGACAGATAGTCAACATTCTCAAAAAATGGCTCTTCGTCCTCTTCCTCTTGTAGGTAGGGTTCAATGCCGTTCTCGAGGCCCCCATATACAAAATTGGTCTGATTTGGTGGGTAGCCTAAAGGGACGATAGTGTCGATGGGGAGGCGAGGTCTCCCCATGTCTTGCATGGATTCGAGCATGGGTGTTGCCACAATATTCTACACTAGGTACTCCCCCAGGCCCGTATTGGCCATCTCAATGGTAATCATCGATGGTTGAGGGGGAGGGAATGGGAGTTCTCCCTGAGTCCACTCCATGTTGGGTGAACCAGGTGTCTCGACTTCCATTCGGCTGGGCACCTCTTCGATAGATATGGTTGAGACTAATGGTGGTACCTCCTCTAGGGGCTTCTTCCCATTGTCCTTCGATGTGGCCACCATAGGTGGCATCGTTGGTGAAGGAACAGACGATGAAGATGGGCCAGGTTGGTGAGTTGAGGGACTCAACAGTGAGGATGTAGGCAAAATCGGACCCTATGTGGATGGATTCAATTGAAAGTCCAAATGTGTCGATGGGAGGGTCGATTGTGGCATCAGCTGCACCGCATTGCAAAACTTAAAGGGCTCTAAGTCCGCTGGGACTACATGTACTTGCCCTTCGTATGTGTATTTGAGGCATTGATGGGCTATCGAAGGGACACACTTCATGTCCCTGATCCAAGGCCGGCCTAGCAAGATATTGTAGGCCATCTCACCCTCAAGGATGTGACACAACGTAGGAATGGTCTTTTGTCCTACTTGGATGGGCAGGACAATTGTGCCAACCATCGAGCATAACGCGTCGTTGAATGCTCGAAGAGTGTAAGTGGATGCCACAATGTGGGATGCTGGCAGCTTAAGGTGTTTTAATGTCGCTGTCGTGATTATGTTGTTGGACGAGCCAGTGTCCAACAACACCCTCTTGAATGGAATCCCATTGACCCATGCAATGACGTGCAGGGGTGGATCCACCATATCACTAGTCACCAGTTTTAGTTCATCTTCCCTGAAGGTTATGACTGGTTCTGTGCATTGTCTCACATGTCCCACGAAATTGTTGAAAGAATTGGCTTCGTGGGGTTGTAGCTCAATGGCTTTGAGTATCTCCATCAGAGCCTCCCGATGGGGCGATGATTGTTGGATGAGCTCATAAATGGAGAGCCTAGCCGACGTGGTCCTTAAAATTTGAGTAAGTTTAGTCCAAATCGTGGCCACTGGTCTAGGTGGGGGAGGTTGCGTAGGGTGTTGTGGAGGTTGTGACGTTGATGGAACATCTCCTGTAGCTGCAGTGGGTGCAGCCGTGTTTGGGTATCTTTTGTTCCGTGTCACGATGCTTATCATCCCTACGTATCCTTGCATGGGGTAGTTTTGTGTTACCTCATTCACTTGTAAAGTCTTTGCCTGCGCATCATGGGCAGGCAGGGGGTCTTTGAAGACCTCCATCTGTTGGTTGCTCAGCACTACGGGACTATCTACCATGAGCATTTTGTTGTCTATCAAGTCCTGCACTAAGTGTTTGAATTTCCAACAAGTGGAGATTTTGTGTCCTTTCTGTCGGTGAAATCTACAATATAAGTCTTCCCTATAGCCCTTGGGTTTTGGCATGTTGGGGTCTATGGGTCGACTTTCCAGCAAGTTTATCAGGTTTACCATGAACAAGCGGTCAAACAAGGAGTCTCTAGACTCCATGAATTGTGTGAATTGTCGCCTAGGGCGACGCTGCTGATTTTGCTCTTGTTTATGATTTTCCTTTTCATAGTTATCAAGAGGAACTGCCTGATAATTAGCCTTTGGGGGTTGTGTCATTTGTGCAGGCTTTGGTATAGTTATGGCAACCTGATTGACCATGGCGGGTTTCGGTTGCATGGGCCCAATTTTAGCATTTTTGGGCCACTCTTTCTTGCGCGGCTTGGCAATCTCACCGTCTTGTATTTTGATCTCCTCAATTATCCTGGCTTGCACCAGGGCTTCTTCGAGGGTGGCATATTGCTGCAGCTACAATAGCACGGAGATCGACCTTAAGCAACTCTTTGAAAACATTTGAGTCATGTCGGCCATGGGAGGGAGGTAAGGTAGCTTTGAAAGCAATGTCCTCCATCGATTCCCATAAGCAGCCATGGTCTCATCATCATACTACTTAAGGCCAGCTAGGTCACTTAAGGATGCCTTCTTCTTGGTGTTGAAGGCAAAACATTCAAGGAACGCATCCACTAGCTGGTCTAGATTATTGATGCTATGCTTCGGCAACTGGGTAAACCAATCCGAGGCAGGGCCTACGAACGTGGTTATAAACGTTCTCAGAAGCAATGCATCATTGTCCTGAATGCCAAAGCATTGACTCAGGAACCTTGTTACGTGCTCTTGGGCATCCTCATCCCCTCTAAAAATTGCCAATTGAGGCACTTTGAAGTGGTCGGGGTATGGGGGTGCCGAAACTGAAGGATGCACAGGGTGACTACGGAGTTGGCGTAAGGTGGGCTTTTGGGGCCCCGAAGTCTTAGTCTCCATAGACTCTAAGCGCTCTAGCAGTGCTTTGTATGCATCAGAGGATTTGATTTCCTCTTCTTTGGTTTGTTCCCATTGTGAATTGCGAGGAACTTGAGGCCTATGGAGGGGTAGCCGGATAGCGCCCCCTGCCTTGGTAGGGCATTTCAGCCCACTCTTCTTCTCGCTCAAATTCCTCATAGGCCTCTTGAGGAGTTTCTGGGCGTGACCTATAAACATGGACGGGTGCCCGAGGAAGGTGCCCATCATTGGTTCTAGGAGTGGCCTCCCGCTCAGGTCTAGGAGGTCTTGGAGGCAACGCTTGATAAGGTCGTGGAGACCTGTCTCATACTAAGGGGTTGTGCCTCTCATAAATTTCTGTCCTATGCATGCGAGGGGTTGGAATCCTCTCATGCATAGTGTTCTGGAACAACTCATCTGTCTGGAGCTGAATGCAATCTTTGTTAAGATGATACAGTTGTTCTAACTACTACTGATCTTGCCTAAGCTGCGTGATTTGCGCTTGGCGGGTGGCATGTTTGGCAAATGCCAAGTCGATTTGTTCCACCGTCCTAGGTCTAGGAGGCCTAGATGCCTCCCCTACATATCTATCTCGGTCATGGTGATCCGAGATCTCTATGGGTCACTTTCCTCTATCGAGGTTAGCAGCATTCACCCGAGGCTCTGGCCTCAATAGGTGATCTTGATAATCAGTAGGTGCGGAGGCGCATTGCTCCCACATGGTGTATTGCTCTTGAGGAATATACTGGTTTTCCTCGTGCTCCCTTTCGTACATGTGAAAGGGACGGGTGGAGTTGGCTCACCCTATCTGAAGAGCCTTGCACTCTAGATTTGGCCTATTAGTTCTAACAGTAATGAGGGGTGGAGGAGGAATGATATAATCATGTGGGCCCTCCTTATGAACCCTATGCTACTCTAGCACTTCATCGCATAGTGGCCACTCATAATGAGTGTCTAAGGGGGCCTTCCCATGTGTGTACTCCTCCTGAGAGGGTCTGTGTTGAACGGGAGTGCCCCTCAAAGGGGTGCCTCTATAGTCCTATTCTGTAGTGGTATAGTGTGGACTATGTTGTGGGTCAAGCTGCCAAGGTGGTATAACCAAGTCCTTGGGGCTATAACGGAGGTGACTTGTGCCTCCTTGCATACTTTCCATAGCTTCTGCCCGTGATTGGGCTTGGCTATGGGTATACACCATGGTGGTGGTTTTTCTAAAAAGATATGTATATTTTTATCTCCTTTACAATTTTTATGCTATACCAAACAAAAGGGGACCACACAAACAAAGAAATGATTATCTTGTTTACAGATTAAATGTGTGTCCTAGATCTGGTTCAGTGTGTTTGATTTTTGTTATGTAAATCTTGTAAAGAAAACTTTGTTATACATGCATAATGAGGGCTCTTGTATCTCCAAAATGGTCGCCCCTTCAATATACCATTGCCAGGCCATTATACCGAACCTCTCAATATACCCGCCCTTACGTGAGGGAAACTATTGGTACGCGAGAGCAGAACAATAAGTGGAACATAGGCGGTACGGAAGGGGGATCGCTCTATTTTTGACACCTACCTTAGAAGACTTATCCTCATGCACGGGGAATCACCCCCGCTACACTTGGTCAACTTTCGTCAGGATTTACATCTAGCAACAGTCACGATCAGGGTATATGTATGCAAAATCCAAGCCAAGGTGGTGATGAAACCCACCGTTGGTCTTGATCAAGTGTTGGGGTATTAAGACCAACTCCTTGATGTTAATTTTATTAGGTGGTGTGTGTGGTTCCTTTTAATTGTGTAAAGAAAGAAAACATACAGCAAAAGATGATTTTCACTAATGCAATGCTTTAAAGTATGTTTTATCTTTCAGAGACAATTAGTAGCAAAAAGGAAATCACAAAACCTAACTAGAACTGAAACCTATAATGAGGACTTGCCATTTGTGCAAGTATCATGCAAGCAAACCAGAGAAAAATGCATTCCTAATCAAGTTCCTTCCATTTAATTTACTCTATGTTTTTATTTTTATTTTTCTTTATTGCAAGAAAGGAAAACAAACTACTTAACCTTTCTATGCAAGTGTCTGAAAATAAAGCAAAGAAAACAGAAAATTGCAAAAATAGAAAGTAGAAAAACACAGAGGATGTTCAGAAGGCCTACCTCTTCTCTGTCTAAACCAGATGCCTCTGAGTTTCTACTCAGAAAATGCATAGAGCTCTAATCATCCCGGGGTGGGATGAATAGCAGGTCTGCATTCGTCATAGGGTGGGATGAATACGTATTCATCCCGGGGTGGCACGAGTAGCAGTCCAGTGCCCGAATGAGTAACACCTGCAAAGAAAAACCACAAAATTTGGATCAAAAACTTGATCCTAACAGCAGGGGATAGGGTCCCACCATGATCACCACTGAAAGCATGCAGAAAAATGGCGTACCGATATGATGCAAACAAAAATAGATATAGATGCTAAGTCCTACGAATGCGATGAGCAATGCATGAAGGAAATGACGCAGAAACGAGATGTGAGCAAACAAAGCGGGGCCTCCTTTATTGATATTGCTTTTAATATGATTACAATACATCCCCCCTCTAGGGATCAGAACATTTGATACAATTTTTTACATTAATGGATGCCCAAAAGAAGTCGCGCTTCCAAGATCGGACGGTACGCTTCCAGCGTCTTCCGCGTGCCCACATTCGAAGTGGGTGGGCTAAAAGTTGTCACCGCTTGTGTCCATGTGTTCATCATTCCTTTATGCCCCTCTAGTATTCCTGGTGGTGAGATCCTATGCATAGAAAGACAACAAATCGTTAATAGCATATGCGTATCTAGAAAAACATGCAATCCCCAAGGCCTCCAGCGGGCGCTTGTGGGATATCAGTGATAAGATTGATAAATCGATTACAGAATGATATATAAATGTAAAGGACAACTTCTAGAATTGGTATCACCTGATTTTGCATCGAAGCAACGTCAGACGGCCCCGTTATGCTCGTTTGCCCGTCGGGGGCCTCTCCAAAGTGAGCGCTCCAATGTCCCACCTATGCTTATCCAAATCACCTGAAACTCATGGGTTAGGCATTATATGTAATTCTAAGACTACCCAGATGCTCATAATTTGCATATCCTACCCATATTCTCCTGTATGTGACAGGGGCACCCTACGAGCTAGTTAATACATAAAATAATAAAACGATCATCAAATCATGTCAGAATGAGTTCAAACTTTAACAGAGGCATTAGGATATCATCTGGGACATATTGCAAAAAGAATAGTAAGGAAATCATGCACATATTTCTAATCACTCTGGGGTGGGACGCTGGGGACTATCGCAAAACCTGCAAAAAGTGACCTTGCAAATGTCCTACCCAGAGGCCTCCAAAACTCCTACAAACTTGTGGTTAGACTAAAAACAACATTTTGAGATGACCCAGAAGGTCATATTTGGCAGATTCTACCCAGGTTATCTTGTATCTGAAGGCACTCCTTGTAGGTTAGTAGACGCATAAAATGACAGAAACCAGGTCAAATCATGTCAGAAAGCAATGAAATTTGGACAACATAAGTACATTAGATATAAAAGAATGCAAAAAGAATAGTAGCAAAACCATGCATAGATTTCTAATCACTCTAGGGTGGGGCGATTAGGACTGCAGTAGTTTGGGGGGCACCCGGGGTGGGACGCCCACCATTTAGGGCCTAGTTTTGACACCAATCCAAGTGGGATGGGTCCAAAACTTCCTAGGGGGTTGTGTCGATGAGTTTGGGGTGGGATTGTGGCCGATTGCTTGGGTTTTTGGATCTGGATTGCGTTCCTAGTGTTCACCCGATAACCTCTCTTCCAGAAAGGAGAGATTAGGGATGTAGGAAGCACAAAGAGGAATGGGGGTATAGTTTGGCAACACTTCATTGCTCCAAATGCTCCAGCTCTATCTTTTTTTGGGGTGAGGAGGCTCACCTTTTTATAGACCTAAGGGTCTCCTTTGAATGCGCATGCGAGGGTGCCACTTGGCTCATTATGCCTTTTTGGGGGAGAGAAGATTCCTCCCTGATTAGGGCCTCCTTGATTGAGGCCTCCATGATTTGAAACCTTCCCTCACAATCCCATGCATGCCTTGAAGGTAGAGTTAGGTGGCGGATTTGGGCTGCCATTTGTCAAGGTTTGACTTTTTGCCAGTCAAACCTGCTAATCATCCCACCCTGGAGCGATTGCTGCTAATCATCCCGGGGTGGGACGAATAGGATTCTAATCATCCCAGGGTGGGACGAATAGGGAGCAAAGTGCTTAAAAGGTGCAAAACTGACCTTTGACCTTCCAAAACTGATTTGGGAGTGGTTAGGACCATTGTTTAACCTCTGGAGGCTGCCCTAGGGGGTATGTATGCCAATTCGGTCAGTGCTTGTAGTCACATAATCGGATTGGTGTTGTTTTGGTGTCTACATTATTATATTTTATAAGGGTTGGTATGGGCCACACATAACCCAAGGTTGATTGTATTATAATATTATATTATATTAATAGTAGGCTCCCCAAAGTAGAATAAAAATATGGATATATAAAGAAAAGATATTTGTTATTGTAAGGATTCATATATATTATTGAAGAAGAATATTATGTAATCATTGTACCCATGAAGTGGCCTCTCACCTTGGGAGATCTTGTGGAGTTATTCCTTCCTTAAGGTTTATTATTGGTGTTTCCCTACCTTAAGGGTATTATCTATCTCTCTATCATTTGTGGATTGGTATTGTGGATAATGTATTGTGGATGAATGATTTGATATTTTTGTATATTAGTGGATGGTTTATGTTAATAATAATAAATTTATGCAACAAGTGGTATCAGAGCAAAGATTTTGGCAAAGTGGGAATTTTTGTGAAATTGCAAAATTAGGGCAATTTTTTTTTATAAAAATGTCTCATTTTTCAGAAGCCATATCTCTGCGCTATTTTATCTGATTCAGACAGTTATTAGGTAAGTTTGTGCATAATTTAAAGAGCTTTAAAATAAGTGGTCATATTAAGGAATATGAATAGTATTGATGGAGATAGGACCTTTTGAAGTTAGTCATCCGAAACAAGGATATTGATGAATTTCACAATTTTTTTTGTAAAAATGTTTCATCTTTCAAAAGCCATATCTCTATGAAATTTTATCTGATTCAAGTGATTCTTGGACCAGTTTGTGCAGAATTTGAAGATATTTAAAATGAGTGGTCATATAAAGGAATACAAATAGTATTGAGAGAGATATGGCCTTCTTAAGTCAGCCGTCTGGAACAAGGAAAGTGACGAATTTTTAAATCGTGAAATTCTTGAAAGACAAAATTTGTGTTTAGTTCGGGTAAGAAAATCAGTTGCACTTTAGTTTGTTTGGAAGAAAAATTGTAGATCTAGTTGTCTATGTGGATTTTTAGCTTCAACTCAGTGGGAAGATATTTATTTCCATAGAACCCTAGTTTGCATTGGGGTATGATATATATTTTCATGAAACCCTAGATTTGCATTATCTGGAGGTGAACTTATGGAGCTAGAAATATTTTATAGAGAAGACGATATTGATGTTAGGGAATGGTGGAAAAAATTAGGTCTCCATATCATAATATTTCTTTTGAGAAATCCTTCCTTGATATATGTTTTAAAGGGAAAGCTTTGTCTTGGTGGATAAAATTTTGTAAAGAAAGGAATAATGAATACACTTTGGATGAAATAGAACATGAATTATTGAGTATATGGGACCCATATTATATAGATTACCTAATGGATATCATAAAAGAAAAAGAAACTATAGGAAACTCAAAATGAGTGAAATGCAATAAAAGGAGAATGGGAAGTTTTCAAGAAATAGAATGAATATTATGAAAAAGAAATAAAATTACTCAAGAAGAAAGATGAAAAGGTCAGGGAAGATAAAAAATATGTTAGTATGCAGACAAAGGAAGCCATACCTTTGGCAAAAGATAAATTAGAAAATGGATAAAGGAATTTGTTTGAATATAAAAAGTCTATTTTGTAGGTTCATGGAAGCATTCAAAAGGACCAGGTTATTATTTCCATTGACCCTGGTAGCAGATATAATTTTATTAATATTGATTTGGCTAAGAAGTTGCAAGTTCAAGCAACAAAAATTAAGGACACACATCTAGAGGGTTACAATGTTCAAATTTTTGAATATTTGAAGATCACCATGGATAAATATGTTTTACATTCAAATTTTCATGCTATTCATATGGATGATGAGGATATTGTTCTTGGTTATCCTTGGTTAGATTCTTTGGGTACTATTAACATTAATGTGCAAAAGAAGTTTATGAAGTTATGGTACAAGAAAAAGAAGATAACATTGCAGGATATTTCTCAGCTTAAGGAGCAAGGATGCAAGGAAAATCAAGAAGTGGTTGTAGAGAAACAAATTGAAGAACCTAAAATAGAATCCACGAAGGCAGTAGCAGCAACAAAGTCCATGGAAGAAGTAGTAGCAATGGATTCCATGGAAATAACAATAATAGAGTCCAAGGAAACTTTGATAGAAGAGCACAAGGACACACCAAACAAAGAGAACAGGAAAGAACAATGTGTAGAAGAATTTCAAACAATGGAGCCAAATGTTGAGAAGTCAAAGAAGGTAGAACATAAAGTTAAGGTTACACCATATCGCCATCCGCACCACCATGAGCATCAACAATATTGGAGGTATAGTTCAAGGTAACAATATTATGATTCTAAATTGAATTAGAAGGGCACCAACTATGGCAGTTTTTGGCAGAGAAAGCATATGGCTCTTGATTTTTAGAGTGGATCATTAGATTCAAGGAAAAAGTGGACCCATCATTCAAGTTATCAAAATACAGCAGCAAAAGCATAGAGCCAATGAAGCATATTTGGATACTCAAGTAAAAAAATGGTGCACCAACATCAACATGTTTCACTTGGATGGATGGATGATCGAGATTGATATCAGTTGCTAACATTTCTTAGCAAATCATATTATCATGTTTCTTCATATGTTTCGAGGATGAAATATTTGTAAGGAGGGTGGCATGGTAGGGTACTTAGGAATAGATATTTGGGGATATACTATTATATTGTATAAGGGTTGGCATGGGCCACACATAACCTAAGGTTGATTGTATTATAATATTATATTAATTATAATATAATATTATATTAGTAGTAGGCTCCCCAAAGTAGAATAAGAATATGGATATATAAAGAAGAGATATTTGTTATTGTAAGGATTCATATATATCATTGAAGAAGAATCTTATCTAATCGTCGTGCCTACGAAGTGGCCTCTCACCTTGTGAGATATTTTGGAGTTATTCCTTACTTAAGATTTATTATTGGTGTTTCCCTACCTTAAGGGTATTATCTATCTATCTCTCATTTGTGGATTGTTATTGTGGATAATGTATTGTGGATGAATGATTTGATATTTTTGAATATTTGTGAATGGTTTATGTTAATAATAATAAAGTTATGTAACAAAGGGCTTTAAGATGCCTTTGGAGCCTTTTTGTGATTTGACCAAGGGGCTTTAAGATGCCTTTGGAGCCTTTTTGGTAATTGTTTTTTATTTTAATGTTTTCTGATTTGTTTGGATTTTCATGATTTTTATTGTTTTTGAAACTTTTGCAGTTATTTGAATGTTTTTGATAATTTTCTATTTTATGTGTGGAATACCTTTAAATGAATGATGTTGAGAGGCTCTGGCTCCTCAACACCTTCCAACATTGTTAGGCGATATGCCCCAGGCCCAATATTCTCAGATATGATGTAGGGCCCTATCCAATTAGCCATAAATTTGTCTCGTAGATGCAGTGGCAGGTTTGAGTTCTGTTGGTTCTCTTTGAGCACAAGATCACCAACCTTAAAGTCTCTTAGGTGGACTCTAGTATTGTAAGCTCATGTTAGACGACCCTGGTAGACGTGAAGATGCTCTAGAGCATTGATGCATCGTTCATCCAGAAGGGTCAGCTGATCTAGGTGAGCTTGCCATGCAGTGTCATCATTGATGAACTCTTTCAATGCGACGCGCAATGTTGGAATCTCCAACTCTAAGGGCATGATGGCCTCAGTGCCATATACAAGCGAGAATGGTGTTGCCCTAGTGGGCGTCCGTACGCTAGTCCTGTAAGCCCATAATGCTAAGGGTAATTGTAGATGCCAGTCCTTGTGATTCTCTTTCACCATATTTTTCAAGATTGCTACTATTGTCTTGTTTGAGGCTTCTGCTTGCCCATTTTCCTATGGATAGTATGGTGTCACAAAACTATGTTGAATGTTGTACTTAGCCATTAAAGCTCACACATTTTTATTTTTGAATGATGGTCCATTATCCAAGATTATTTTGAAGGGTACCCCAAAATGGCAAATGATATTGTGGAGTATGAACTCCGTGATCCGAGGACCAATTATCGATGTCAGGGGGACCGCTTCCACCCACTTGGTGAAGTACTCAGTAGCCATTAAAATAAATGTGTGTCGGCCTGATGATGGGGGAGAGATTTTTTTGATTAGATCAAAACCCCACTAAGAAAAGGGCCAAGCCGCTTGGATAGGTTGTAAGGCCTGGGATGGCAAGTGTGTCAGATTCGCATGATGTTGACATTTAACACATTTCTTGACATACTCACAGCAATATTTCTCCATGGTGGGCCAGTAATAGCCCATTCAGAGAATCCATTTGACAATGGCCATGCCGCTGAAGTGGCCACCGCATGTACCATCATGAGCTTGAGATATTGCCCAAGCTGATTCTTGAGGCTCTAAGCAATGGAGGAGGACTCCATCATAACCTCGATGATACAATATGTCTCCTAGAAAGACATATCTAGTCACTTTTTTCTTGAATGCTCACTTCTCGACATGCGATAGTCCCTATGGGATACTTCCAAGTCTTAAGAATTCTTGTAATTGGGACAACCAGTATTGATATGCTATGGCCTCGATCGATAGGATGGCTTGTGCCTCCTACGGTTTGGTTTGCACAAACGCAGACTGAGGGACAACCTTGTGGTGAATAGTGGTACCATTCCCCATGGGACCTTGAGAGATTAATGACCCCCAAGGTGCCTTCTTTAAGAAGTCTCTAGCCTTACAGAACCAGTCCTGGTCTAGCTCTATATGAATCATGTTGATAGATTCCTTGTTATCCAAAGCCTCACATTGGATCGCTGAATGCGAGAGCATTTTGACGTGGATGGTCATGAAATCGGTAGATAGATTTTGAGGGATCAAGGATCCCAAATATGCCATGGTGTCTGCAAACCTATTTGATGAATGAGGAATTGCCTCGATGTCATACCATTCTAGTTTGGCTAGATATGTGTCAACAAGCTCCTTGTAAGATTTCAGGATAGGATCTCAACATTGAAATAGTCCCTTGACCTGGTTGACTATGAGGAGGGAGTCACCAAAGATATTTAGCCTTTTGATTTTCATGGAGATGGCTATTTGGAGACCCAAAATTAGGGCCTCATATTTGGTGTTGTTATTGGTGCAAGGGAAGTCTAGCTTGAATGACAAGGGCATTGGAGCACCTTGTGGCATGAAAAAGATAATTCCTACACCACCTCCTTGCTCACACTTCGAACCATCGAAGAACAAAGTCATGTCAGCTTTATTTTTTGGTTCTTTGGGCTTGGGTGCTTCTGATAGTGCAAAGACTGCATCATCAGGAAGCTCTATGGTGAGGGGCCTACTATTCTATAGTGGTGCCTCAACCAGCTGATCAACTATGACTTATCCCTTGATGGACTTCTAGCTTATGAACTCTAGATCAAATTCTATCAATAGCATGATCCACTTTGTAGTACATGTGTTATGATATGTCTTGTTCATCATATACTACAAAGGATTTTGTTTGGATATTACATATGTGGTATGGCTCAACATATAGTGGTGCAACTTCTTGGTTGCAAAGACTACTACCAAACACAACTTTTCTATGTATGCATATCCAATTTCGTAGCTCACCAGGGTGCGACTAATGTAATATATCACTTGCTCTTTATCTTGCGCATTCTTTTGAGCTAACATGGTGCCCAAAGAAAAATCTGTAGCTGATATGTATAACAAGAATGGCACATCTGGCCTTGGTGGAGCTAGGACTGGTGGTGTTGCTAGGTACTCTTTGATCTCGAAAAAGGCTTGCTGACACTCTTCATCCCATTGGAAAGGGACCCCCTTGTGTAGCAGTCGGTTCATGGGTCGACACTTGTCCGAGAGTTGTGCGATAAATCATTTTATGGATGCTACTTTGCCCTGTAGGCTTCTTAGCTCTTTGACATTCATGGGTGGGGTCATTTCTAGGATAGCCTTTACCTTTGTTGGGTCTACCTCGATGCCTTGTTTGGACATGATGAATCCTAAGAGTTTTCTAGAAGTTATGCCAAAGATGCATTTCTTGGGATTCAACCTGACATTATGCTCAATCAGGTGATCGAAGACCTTTGTGAGGGTCTCAACATGCTCTTTATGCAACAATGACTTGGCTAGCAAATCATCAATGTAGTCTTCCAAAATTATGTGCATGTAGTCATGGAAAATGTATGTCATAGCCCGTTGATATGTTGCACCAGTATTTTTAAGGCCAAACGACATCACTTTGTAGCAGAATGTCCCCCATGGAGTAGTGAACATGGTTTTATGCTGGTCTTCGGGTTTAATCTGAATCTGATTGTAACCAAAAAAATCATCCATTAGGGAGAGCATCTCATGACCCGTAGTTGCATCTACAAGAGCATCTATGTTGGGCAATGGGAATGAATATTTTGGGGTTGCCTTGTTGAGATCCCTGAAGTCCATGCAAATGCAAACTCTTCCATCAGGTTTTCCTATGGGTACCATGTTTGATACCCATTTTGGATAGTCGATTGGAACAATAAAGACTACATCCAACAGTTTTTGCAACTCATTTTTAACCATCAAAGTGATGGTTGGATGCATCTTTCTAAGATTTTTCTTGACCGACTTCTTCGTGGGGTCTATCGATAGGTTGTGGACAACCAACTTTGGATCTAGCCCTGGCATGTCTTTGTAAGTCCAAGCGAAGAGATTCGGTCTCTCTCTCAGTAGAGGAATTATGATGGCCTATTCTTCTAGAGATAAGCTTTCTCTGAACTTGACTTTCTTTGGTTGAGATGGATCATCACTGATGTCTACCTCAAAATTTTCCTCTATTGCCATGTGTGACCCCTCCTCAAGCTGATGAGGAGTGGGGATTAGATGGATGTCATCTACTGGGTTCATGGTTCCTAATGCCTCGGGGTCAAAACCAGCATGATAGACATCATGCACACAACCTGATGTAAAATGGAATGGTTGTAGCATCTCTTCATTGGGGAAGATATCTTCAGGATCTAGGGGTGAATCAGCATGACCCCAATCAATGGCATCTAGATTAAGACACAATGGTTTTGATGGGTCTACTGGGTTATGGAGTGGAGTGGTCAAATCAATGGAGATCATGTTGATGGATGGGATGGAATCTCTAGGGCCACATGGGTAAAACTCTATCTTGAGGGGATGCCCTCTATGCTCATGATGGGGCTCTAGTGGCATAGGGATCTCAGGATCTAGCCTATGGATAGATGAGATGACTAGGTCATTGGGCAATAGCTACTCTCTAAACATTGGTGGTTCTCGAGTTGACCATGTGATGGATGGCATCTAGGTTTACTGGTCTCCCTAGGAATCAAATATTGGGATCGATGGCATGGAATACCACTTCCCTTTCCATAAGCAAATCGACTAGCCTCAAGTGTCGAGGTCCAAGATAAGCCATCTCGATCTCATCCTCAAAGTCATCATCGCTTATCCAGAAGCCATTGGCATTGGTTTCTAGTCCTAGGATGGGTTGGTGTCTAGCTTGTTGATGCCCCAGATAGGCCATCTCAGTCTCATATTCATAGTCATCATCACTTATGAAGAGTCCATTAGCATTTGTCTTTAGCCCAATGCTATAGCCTACATGTCTTGGTTGCAAGTAGGCCATTGAGTCCTCTGACTCATAGTCAATTTCATCTGACCTATATCCTCCATTACTTGGGAGAGACTCACTTTCATCTGAGATGTAGCCACTTCCTATCTGGCCTATCCAATCATAGTTCTACACATATCATAGCCCATGGTAGGCCAATCCAACTTCATTTTCATCCTTTCTTGGGACATAGTTGTACTCTTCTTGCTCGTATCCATGTAGTGGCTCTTCTTCCCATAGGATGGCTCCTAAGGAGGGTGCTTCAAGGGAGGATTCAGTGTGATATGTCTCAAGGGGTGTGATATTGATTTTTGACACCCATTCATCACCCCAAAGGTTTCTGATAGGGGGTCGATATGGGTTCCAATCAATGTCTTCTTTGAACCCAATGTTTAACCTATCCAATGTTGCTTCTAAGGAGTCATCATGGCCCTACATTTGATAGCCTAGACCACACCTATCCATAGGTAGCTGATACTATGGTCGAAATGGTAGCCTACGCCCTTATTCATATAGGCCTAAACCATATCCATGCCAATGGCATTGTTCAAAGTATCTTAGCATGAACTCAGGGTTTGACAAGTAATGGACACTCATGGTGAATGGCTCATCCTCATCCTTCTCTAAGTCTAGAGCAATGTGGGTGCAATCTAGACCAGTGTATATGAAGTTAGTCTAGTTAGGTAGGATCCCTAAGGGCACCACCATTCCTATTGGTAGATTTGGGACTCTTGGTCATCCCATGTCTTGTGCAGACTCAATGATTGGTGTGAATGTCATGTTTTGCACAAGATATTCTCCTAGCACTATGTTGGCTAGGTGCACTATCACCTAGGGTGCAGATGATGTTGTTGATGATGTAGGTGAGGTAGGTTGAGGTACCTCCTCGACTCTTCCTTGGGAATGTTCCTCCTCCATGGGAGTAGGAATTTCTACTACTGCTTTGATCGGCCACCCTTGGCACTCTTTCTCTACTAGGGGTGCCTTCAAATTCTGCTTACCCCTAGCCTTATCTATCAAAGGTATTTCAGAAGTGCCAATGGCTTTGAATGTAGGAGGTGGTGCCGATGTGGATGGGTCACCTCTCACTGATCTACTTTGGCTTCTAGGCTGCATGGTTGGAGATGAAGGTCTGATGTATAAGTGTGTTGATGGTAGGTCGAAACCTCTTGGTAAGTCAACTTGGTGCACATACTTGAATGGCTCTTCATCAGATGGGACCACATGTACTTGTCCCTCATGCACATACTTGATGCATTGGTGCAGGATCGAGGGTACGCACTTCATGTCCCTAATCCAAGGATGCCCTAGGAGGATGTTATATTGCATTGCCCCTTCCAACACATGACACATCATAGGGATGGTCTTATGCCCTACTTTTATAGGTAAAATGATTGTGCCCACTGTGGTGCATAGCGCATCATTGAAATCCCTAAGGGTGTATGAAGTTGGGATAATGTTGGACTTGGGTATCTTCAAGTGCCCTATAGCCTTGGTAGTAATGATGTTGATTGATGAGCCTGTATCAATCAGAACCCGCTTGAATGGTATGTCGTTGATAGATGCAATGATGTGCAAAGGTGGGTCCATTGTAGTAGTTGGCACTTCTTTGATTTTATGATCATAAAAATGTATCACTGGCTCTTGGCACTATTGAACTTGCCCCATGAAATGTGTGAACGCATCTGGGTTCTAGGGTTGGAGCTCGATTGATCTCAAAATCTCCATTAACATCTCCCTATGCCTAGGAGATTGTTGTATGAGCTCATAGATGGATAATTTGGCTAGAGTCATTTGTAGATTTTGTTCTAATCTACTTTGAATAGTCACCACAAGTCTCATTGGTGGACCTGGAGGATTTTCATGCACCAGCCTCTATCGAGGTGCAATTGGGATATTGATGGGAGCCATTGGAGGTTGTGGTTGCCCATATCTTTGACTCCTGGTTGCCACATTAACCAATTTGACCATTTTGATGCACCCCTGAATAGGTGGCTCGACCCAGACTTGGTTAACTTGGGGACCCTGATCTCTAGGGGCCTCATGATTTGGCAATGGGTTCTGGTATATACCCATATCTCTATTATCGAGAGCTAGTGGGTTGTCAACTTTTAGCTCTCCTTTCTCGATCATGTTTTGCACCACATTCTTGAATCTGATGCAATTCTCGATGTCATGCCCTTGTCTCCTATGGTATGGGCAATGGTGATCTTCCCTGTATCCTCTTGGCTTGGGATGGTTAGGGTCAAGCAGTTGTATGTCAGGAAATCTTATCCTCTACACCTCATTTAATTGGTTGAATATCGACTGCATCGATTCATTTAGGGGCATGAAATAACGAGGTGGCCGACATTCCTTATTTTAGCCCTAGTTGTCCTTGGGATCATAGTTGGCCGATGGGGGTTGTACTTGATAGTTCTGGGGTTGTTATCCATTCCCCCCTTATGGCGTGGCTAACATGACTTGATTAACTTGAGCAGGCTTGGCCTGCTTCTATTTGTTCTTGTTGTTCTAATTGTTCTTGCTCCATTATTTTTTGTTGTGGAGCTTAAGGTCTCCCTCATCGACCTTAATGTCTTCAATAAGCTTGGCTTGGGCCAAGGCTTCTTCGAATGATTCATATTGCTACAGCTGCAAGAGTAGGGAAATGTGTTTTGCGCAACTCTTTGTGAACATTCGAATGAGTTCTTCTGAGGGGATAGAGAATGATAGCTTCACCATGATTTTTCTCCACCTGTCTCCATAGTCCATCACTGGCTCATCATCATATTGCTTCAAGTTGGCTAGGTCAGGCAAGTTCACCTTCTTCTTGGCACCGAAGGAGAAATATTCTAGGAACGCATTTGCCAGCTGCTCAAATCCGATGATGCTATGTTTGGGCAACTGGTTGAACCATTGCATTGTTGCACCCGAGAATGTCATGATGAATGTTCTCAGCATCAGGGCATCATATTTGTTAAGGTGGAAGCACGCATTCATGAAGTTGATCACGTGTTCCTGTGCATCTCCCTCTCCCTTAAACTTATCCAGTCTAGGCATCTCAAAGTGCCTAGGATATGCGGGACTTGGGACTGATGGGCATAGAGGTTGGTTGTGTATCTTGTCTAATGTTGGATTTTGTCCATTTGTGTCCTTTTCTAGAGACTTGACTCACTCGATGAGCATTTGGTATACCTTTGAGGAGATAATTTCATGTTCCTAAAGGTTTTCCCATGGTGGTAATGGAGGTATTCCAGTGTTGGCCCTAATCGGGCCTCTGTATTCATCCCCCATGACCATATTTGGAAGTTCTGGTTGGGTTTGTTCCTGATCTCCTATCCTTGCCTGGTCCCCATTGAATTGTGTTTGCCTAGGGTCCGGGTGTTGTTGATGTTGTGGGGCATGGTGAATATGCTCATATCTAGCACCATTCCCTCATGGAGAATTGGTATACCCTTCATGTTGATATCTCTCACCGGCTATGTGTGCATCTATTCGAGCTAGCCTCTCTACTAGCTCCTCATGCTCTACCCTTTCTTCTCTCGAGAGTTGTTCTTGTAAGTGCAGGCACCTTTTTCTATGCTCTTCTTGCTCAAGATCTTCCATGCATTCCCATTCAATGTGTAGCTCTTCTTCCAACCTACGTAGGTGGTCAGAGTGACTTGCTATTGAGGGTTCATGTATTTTGATTTCTATTTGAGGGGTTCTAATGTTGAGGCCTCTCGAGGAGATTCTTGTTGTGCACCTACCCCTATCTACTAGGGTGACTTGCTCTATGTATTGTGTTAAGGGTTGAGTACGCTCATGATCTAAAGTAGTGTATGTGCTACGAGGTCACTTTGAAGCTTCCCTTGGTTCATTGGTGCATCTAGTGGCCACACTACATGAACTCCCTAAAGTTGAACATGCAGTAGTGATGCTTCTTAGAGCTGGCCTCGAGGGGAACCGATCCAGCTCATCGAGCTATCTAGTTCTCCATGGCTGATCCCATGGAGTCCCATTTGCACCAATGAGTTCATGGTCTAGGGGCACTCTCCCATCCATAGGGAGGCTGCAAGATGTTTTGAGTCTATGACTAGGTGTAGCCCTATGGTTTTACCCCTCAGTGGGTGGGTTTGTTCTATGCGTGTCATATGATGTTTGGGATCTTACCTCCCTTTCCTACCTGTGTGATGATGGAGGCCTTGATGCCTCCTCATGCCAGCATGAGGATGGAGGTCTTGAAGCCTCCACATGTCTATGTGATGAGGGAGGTCATGATGCCTCCATAGGTCGATGTGAGGAGGGAGGTCATGATGCCTCCACTCATTTATGTGATGATGGAGGTCATGATGCCTCCATGTGTCTATATGATGAGTGGCACCATGAGGACTCCTCATTCCTATGTGATGAGGGAGGCCTTGAGGCCTCCTCATGTCTATGTGATGGGGACCCAGGAAGTGGATCTCTTATTGGGGTTTCTCATGGAGTCCCCCCAAGGGTTGAGTTGTCACCCCTAAGACTTGTCAAACTCCATCCGATGACACTATGTGTGGGTGGCTCAATGCTAGTGTGTTTGTGAGTGTGAGGAGTACTAGTTTCCCCTTTGGTAATGGATCGAGGGTGGTTGCTCCATGTGTTCACCATTCTGATTTGGGTTGTCTTCTTGATTAATTTCTGAGTTACACAAACAAAGTAAACATGTGTTTATCTTGTTTAAGGATTTTAATGTGTTCCCTAAACTATCCTGTGTGTTTTAGATTTGTTGATGATCTTGATCTCTTGTCTATGCTTTGGAATTGGAATGAGGGAACTCAATCAAAGTGGAGTAAGGACACTAGTGTCGAACATGATTTCTCAAAAGAGTCTAGGGTACACCACTTAAATCCTAGTGGGGGGTTCACCTAGCTCTTCCACTATGCCATAGTGGGAGATAGTTTGAACACAAGTGACTCATACCAACTCAGAAAGAATTCTCTATTCCATCTAAGGACATCTAGGGGGCAAGCTAATGGAAGGAGATGAATTCCAACATCACCGGTCTGAATTGGGGGTTGGTGATGAAATCCAACCTTACCAATGTTATGATAGGATGTGCAAGTGTGTGGTGTTATTTTTATGTATTCTAAAATATAAAACGATGCATCAACCAACATTCATGCTTTACATCCCTACATGCCTAAAAAGAGTATTTTTATTTTAGAAAGATGCATATTTAATGTAATATAGATGATCTTTGTGTAATGCACTTCCTACTTTGTGAATAGAGGCCACTGGTTGGGCCACATGCAAACAAACTTACACACAGAAGCCTAGCACATGCTAGAGACTAGGGCAGACCTTACAAGTAGAGGCCCGTTGTTCCTAGCAGTACCTAGAGGAAACTTAAAGAAAATTAAGAAACTTATAATGTAATTTTCATTTCATTTTCCTCATTTTTCCCTACTTAGCTATGTTTTTGCTTGTTATTTCTAGAAAATAAATGCAGACAGAAAGTCATAGAGAGTCAAAAATGTGTACCAACCTCAATTCCTCACCTGATGATGACTTGGATGACCTCTATTTCAACTCTCCTACTGGCCACTATTGACCAGAGTGACTGATTCTGGCTACTGATAGCTATAGCGGCTAAGCTCTGCTAGCCACTGTTGACCAGAGTGGCTAGACCTGCATAGAAAAAGGCATCCAAAATATTAGTAACTCGATCAAAAAACAAAACCCTGGTGGGGGTCCCACCATGATCGCCATCTGTGCGACCCTAGGAGGTGCGCACCACTTACTCTACTTGCAATATTATACCAAAATGAAATGAAAGACCATGAAATGCATATAACATGGAAATAACAAAGAAAGATCCTTTTATTTATATTGAAACCCGGTTACATGTCGGTCCCTCTGAGGGATACCCATTTCGATACAATGAATTACAAGTGAATAAAATATCCCCTTGCAAAGGGGTGGTGCACTTTCGTAGGCTTCCCGATCTCGCACATGAACTTGTTTGAGGGCTCACAGATGCCTCCTTCTCCTTCTCTCATCTAGGAGGGATCACATGCTTCGGATGTCTTGATATGGTCCTGTAAACCTGTAGATCTACGTACATGAAAACAACAAAGCATGGTAAGTAGTACGGGCCACCTCTCCGGAAGAGGCTCTTATTAGAAAATATGATAATCCAGATAAATAAGCATGATGTGCATTAAAATATAGTAGATATAAGTAATATGCATATGAAAATTAGAAATATTAATCTAAATACAATAGAAGATTCAGATCTATGCTAAAGACATGTAAATGAAATAATAATAAATGCATATCTATTACTAAGAACAAAGGAATCAACCATTTTAAAACCTGGCTATGACTATGGGCCACTGTCAAAGACAACGGCCTCTAACTAAAAGGTTACCTCAGGTCTTATGGGCTACGAACGTCGATCCCTTGCTCGAATTGATGTTCAAGGGTCACCGGGTGTGTCTCCTACACTGATTGGTGGTTTGGAATGATGGATCTGAATACTGATGCGTGGGCGTAGCTCAACCGAACGGTGCTCTAGTACTCCTCAAAGGGGTGTAGCTTGGTTCTCCATTTTATCAGGGCTTCGCTGCTTAACCTTGAAACTTCGTGGATCCTTTTGCTCTTGTGGGAGAGTCTATATGTAGACTTCCCTCCCAGATCTAGAGCTTGGTTTCCTAGAGAAGCGTCTCTCCAAATTGCATGTGACTGACCATTTTGGATGGGAAGCATTAGTCACAATTTTGCATTGAAGGGGTAGTTAGGAGGGACTCAGGGAGTTCCTCACCGAAATCCACCCAAAATCCATGCATAGGTGTAGTCGGACTACGTGATTTGGGCCCGTATTCATGGCCATATTATTTGTGATGTTGGTCGCTATCAGGTCTAGCGGCCAGGTCTAGCCATTGTAGTCTCTAGTGGCCAGGTGTTATGGCCACTCTTCTTGAGAGCGACCAAGCCTAGAGGGGCCAGAACTACCCTACCTGAGTGGTTAGGACCATTGCTTGCTCTTGGAGAGATCCAAGAGGGTTCATATGGTTTGTGAATGTGCCCATATGGGTAGTCTCCTAAACATGACGTATTTTAGGTGTCTAAAATATCACCTTCAAATATGCACACAATGACATAGAAAATATATTAGTAATACCTATAAGGGCTCCACAATGTGAGGCCCTCTATAAAAAATAGTAAAACCCTAACTATCTACTAAAAAATGGAGTGAACAGGGATAAATGTATGTAAATGAAATAACAAACAATAAATTTACCTTACGTTCTTGTTGTCTTCTAATCTGTGAGATTTTGTTGTAGTTGATCGGTGTGGTGATGCCCTAGCATCACCCAAAGGCTAGGAGGTCCTCAAAACACTTACATAAAATACCTTTCGACACTCGGTGACTATAGAAAATACCCGTGGGTGCTTGGGATTGGTAGGGATATACCTAGAGGTATTTTGTGGTAGAAGGGAAGTGCCCAGAGATGCTAGATAGTGATAAAAAGTGCTTGAAGGCATTCGATGGCTGAGGAAGGATTCTATAGAAGTAGATCTGGCAAGGGAAATGGATGGTGATGGCTATGGGGGTTACGATGAGTGAAGATGGAGGTGGAAGTACTCAAATACTCTAAGGAAACTCAGGGAATTTGAGAACTTGGAATCAACACTCAGGTAACTAACACTTAGGGGTTGAGCCATAAAAATGGCTTCTATTTGTAATCCAACCTAGGGCATGCTAGGGTTTCAATGACACAAATCATGTGGCTGAGATAAAAGCACATATAAGGGTGGATATTAAATTTAGGATGTGGCATAGATTAATATGGATGGATGGATATATTTAATGAAATTGGATGGTTGGGATTAAGTCACTTATATAAAGGTATATTTATTAAATATATAGAATATTATTATTTAAATATATATAATAAATATATATAAATATATCAATAATGGATGGAAATGGCAAGAAATTTAGGATGGATGACTAATGGCTAGGTTTTGGTTTCTATAGATACCCCTTTTTAACTATGTTGTGTGAAAACATAATGCAATGCAAAAACATGAGACACTTGTTTGGGTGAGGTGCAAAAGCAACTTTATATTAGGACACAACACACGATCTTGAAGATAAAAGAATAAAAGAATTTAAGTTTTGCATTGCTTACCCCCTCAATTGGTTAATGAGTTTGTGAATGAACCTCACGAGCCAATTTAAAAATCTGTGTAAATGAATGATGCAAATGTGATACCATTTTTTCCCCAATGGTGGCAAGGGAAGTGATGAAAAATGTGATATGATGCATATGTTTTTTCCCTAACAGATGAAGGGATTTTCAAAATATTTTGCATCTATTTTTGCCCCAAAATATGAAGGGATTTATGAAACATGTGATGAGACATGCGTCTATTTTTGCCGCAATAGAGGAATGGATTTTGCCAAGTGTGGATGCTATGATCATGTAAGATGTATCCCATTGTGGGAAACTTAAAATCAAATGTGGTTGCCCCAAACTTGGGGTGGTTTGATGTTGTCGAATAATATACCTTCCGGTGTCATTGATATGCAATGATGAATGTGCAAAGAAAAATAAAAGTAGTCAACATAAGAGGGCCAACTAGTGATGGTCAGATAATTCCTCTAATCATAACCAATCACCCTAGTTAAATCTAGCTTCCATGATGACTATCAAGAAAATGTGAAATGATGAAATTTGATTTTGTCCATGTTTTAAGCCTCACGAACTAGGCCATCAATGATAACTTTTGTGCAACTTGTTCTTGGAAAGGTTTCACGTAAAATGTGAAGTACCAAAGATGATTATGCTTTAGAACAAGGATATATGTGATGATGAAAATGACCAAGTGTTCTTATGGTAGATCTTTCATCTTATCGAATTGCATGGAATCAAGTTGCTGCAATCACCAAGTATATAGAAAAAACCCACTATATACAATATTCACTCGAATGTTGTTTGAACTTGGAAGATATACAAATGATGATGTGATGATGTATGAATTATGAAAATGATGATGTTCATCATTTTTGTGAAGATTTGGACCCATTTGGGTTGCTTTTGTAACTTTTTTGGTGAATTTGCAATATGTGGTCGCAAACAAATATTATGCATCCAAATCAGTTGGAATCTTCATAAAACCTGATAAAATTATAAAATGAATGCATGGATGCAATTTGGAATGCTTTGGTGGAGGTAATCCACTATTTTTGTGATATTTTATCTTTTTATCAAAATTGATGCCAAACGCCCGTTGGTGCTTTTGGTACTCAAAAATTCCTACCGATGTTTGAGAATTCTATAAATGCCCATGGGAATCTCAAGGCACCTGAAGCAGCTATAAGTAGCTACTAGGATGAGAAACCAAACTCATTTGTGTATTTGAGAGTTGGAGAAGCTACATCTGGGAGAGTGGAGTGAAGTGAGGTGAACTGTTTGGAGTGCAGAAGCTATGGCAATGGAGGGAGCGGGTGTAGATGCCAAGGCTATGGCTAGAGTATGGTTTGCTAATTTAATTCCTTGTTATTGTTTGTGCATTGTGCAAATGTTCTTGTGATGTTTTTTTTGTAAAATTATTGACAAATGTTTTGTGTTGTGCTGCATCTTAGGATTTTGGAGGCTTGGCACCAATTCTTACCTCTTATTCCTAGAATATGGAAGGCGATGTTGGATGAGGAGTGGGAGTTGCTAGAGGATGTAAGGCTAGCAGAGGTAGCCCATGTGTATGTGGTGAGGGCTGATGATGGGTACCTCTCTGCCTTGATGGAGAGGTGGGATGCAGATAGGGGGAATTTTTAGCTCCCCATGGGTGAGGTGACTTTTACATTGGAGGATGTATATCTCATCCTCAAGGTTCCAATGGAGGGGATCCGATTTGAGGTCAGTCTCAACTAAAAAAATTAATATGATGAGGATGTTTAGAGATGCATGGCAGGGTGTGAGGGTGGAGAGTGGAAGTATATCGTACTTGTC
Source organism: Wollemia nobilis (assembly GCA_028583015.1). Taxonomy (NCBI): domain Eukaryota; kingdom Viridiplantae; phylum Streptophyta; class Pinopsida; order Araucariales; family Araucariaceae; genus Wollemia; species Wollemia nobilis. Next base: position 1,227,307 of record JAQPPZ010000505.1, read on the forward strand.
CATATATGTGGACAAGGATTTGGATGACCTCTATGCCTTGGTAATGTTCATGTTGGCTAATATTTGGTCCTGAACAACACTGGGTGTAGGTTCCCTTAGAAACTGATAGGGGTAGTGAGCAATATGCTCACTAGGTGAAAGGTGTATGCATGGGCTCCTACCTTGTTGGCACAGGTGTACCAGGAGTCGTATAATGTGATGAGACAAGGGAGGAAGTAATTGGGGTGTAGCTTGCTACTACAATGTTGGGGATGGGATCACTTCAGTGTTGCTCATCAAGAGGGTTTACTTATAGTAGTATTGGGTAGGGATAAGCCCTATTCTAGGATATTTATGGTGGTTGAGTAGGTACAACTAAGTCATCCAATGAGGAAGAACCAGTGGTACCACAAGCTGTGGGTGGTGAGCAGAAATTCATGTCCCGAAAAACATTCATTTCTCTTCCATAAATTATCAATCCGGTAAGTTCGTAAACTTATGAGTGTCACGCACAATATATGCCTGCAGTGTTGGGGAACAAATCTGGTTGTACCTTATTTAGTTTGGTGGGGAGGTTTGTGTAATTGGATTCCAGCCAAACCAAATAAACTAAGTGCGGGAAATGAAATAAATAAATTATTAAACAAAAAGTAAAGTGCTGGAAATAAAATGCTGAAAATAAAAGCACACACCTAAATTAAATAAAGCAAGAACTAAAGCAATAAACTAATCTAAAGAAAGCAAATGCACAAATTAAATAGGGGAGGACTACTACAGGGAGTGGGCCCAAGCTCCCACAGATAGTCCGCCCGGCTAGCTACGTAGAGCTTGCTCGAATAAGAGGAGTTGCACTCTTAATTAATTAAACAATAAAATAAAATAAGTTCTGTGTAAAATTAATCATTGATCTCCGATCCTCCTCTTGTTCATCTGGCCTGCGTCTTTATATAAAGCGCAGCCAGATCTCATTACAATAACAAATCAGTCTATTTTAATCACGTGATGTGATTTAGTTACAATTGATTCTACACATATTTTATTCTTCTATTTTAAAGTATGTTCGTTCACCGAAGGATAAATATAAACATCCTTAGGTGTACGTAACAACAAATCCTAAACTAATGCATCCTAAAAATAATAATATGCTTTAAGAGCTTTACAAGGTCAACCGGCCAATCGGTTGATAATAATAACAAACACTTTATTCTATTTAATAAATGCATGATTAAAATAGATCTCCTTTGTCTTCACGTGCAACCTCCTCCATAGTCCTTGGTCAACCAATCAAAGTTGACTTGGTAAATCTTGCAAAGTATGAAGGCATGGAGGCGCCTTCCGGTTGTAGGGAGGCGCTCTTCTTCCGTTGGCGCCTTTCGGTTGTAGGGAGGCGCTCTTCTTCCATTGGCGCCTTTCGATTGTAGGGAGGCGCTCGTCTTCTGTGGGTGCCTTCCAATTGTAGGGAGGCACTCATTTTCTATTAGTGCCTTCCGGTTGTAGGGAGGCGCTCTTCTTTCATTGGTGCCTTTCGGTTGTAGGGAGGCGCTCGTCTTTCATTGGCGCCTTTCGGTTGTAGGGAGGCGCTCGTCTTCTGTGGGTGCCTTTCGGTTGTAGGAAGGTGCCTACTTCTGTTGGGCGCCTTCCTTGAAGAGGAAGGTGCCTACTCTCTTGCCTTAGTCTCTGTAAGCAGAAGTATGCCGGGTCCAAGTGGATGTAGACTGGAAAACACCATATTAGTACCAATACCTACATTTATACACATTTCCCACTAAAAACACCAATCAAGCATAATACCGGATTTTCTATCAATTATATGCATAAGTTATATAAAATACATTTCATATGCTAATTGAACCAGAGATAATTCTCCTTAACCGTGTATATAAAATGAGCATTTTTGGTGCTCATCATCCCCCCATGCCTAACATGTGCCACGCCCTCGTGGCACCAAAATGTGAAGTTATCCCTCTCGCAGGTTGACCATGCCAAAAAGTTTGTCATGTCTTCGTGACAACAACCCCTGGGATATATATTTTTTCCTCCTCTTTTTTTTTATTTTAATGGCCTTCAGCATCTCTGTTTCTCTACCACTGAGTGCTGCTATTTTTTTCCATTCAGCACTACTATTTTTTTTTTCTCAGTACTATTTTTTTTTATTCAGCACTGTGTTTTTTTTTCATTGAGTGTTGCTATTCTTCATCCATAGAGTGATGCGGCACCAGCAGAAGTCAGAAACACATCCTGACTAATCATTGCGAACAAATAGTTAAATTGTGACCACAATGTTCAAGGCCAATGACCACTGCATTTTTTTATTTTTTATTTTTATAAATGCTGGCATTCTCCAATGTTGCTCATTGGTCATATTTGGTGAGACCAAATTGATTTAAAATAAGTGCAGTCACCAACTGCTACTTTTACCCACATTTGAAACATATTTCACATCTCTAGAACCTCCTTTGTGGTATAGAGTAGCATCATTTATATGTGTTCGCTCAAGCCAGTTGCCATTGTCATGAGGCGGCAATGAAAATGATGCCAAATTTATTCACGTAGATGCCATAGCCTCTCTCTTTTTTTTTTTTTCAAGGCACATCATGTGTTTGAATTCTAATGGGAGATTTTGAAAAACTATGGAGGCATCGATTGGTATTAGCATAGAAATAATTTTAAAATAACTATACACATAATTAACAAGAAAATCAGTACATACCCGGGTGAATTTTGTAGAATCTGATATATATGATGCTGGTGGTGTGAGATGTCTTCACGTTGGTGCTCCTGGAGATTTTATTTATTTATTTATAAGTATCTTTATCTGTTCTGCCATGAACAGAACAGATCTTGACTCTCTCCCTTTTTTTTTTTTTTCTTTTTTTCTTCATCCTCTACATCAAAGAACAGAGTCAATCCGCAACAACTGAGCTGGTGACTCTAAACTTTGAAATACCCAGCTTTTTCTCAACAGCACAAAAAATATTTTAATCCTGCATTGACGTATCTCTCTCCGAATGCATTTACAGGATGAATATTAAAATTTATACCTGACACGTGTGCGTCCAAAATGATCTCCCCTCTGAATTATTTCTTTTGCATGCATAATTGGAACAACACTGCATTCCTTTGTTTTTTGGAGTGAGGAAAAACAATATTTCTTTCATCATTCATGGCATCTGTCAAGTGCATTGCTGAGATGTATGTGCTGTATGTGCTGGCATTGGTAGGATGTTCTCATCCATTGATGCGATCCCCAAATTAACCTACATGCCGTAGAGTTGGAACTGCACCAATATTTGTTGCCCACATCGTGCTTGTCTAGTCAATGGGCAAAGAACAAGGGCGCCTTCCCTATGAGGAAGGCGCTTGCCTTCTAGTGGCACCTTCTCTATCGGTGCCTTCTCTAGGCGCTTGCCTTCTAGTGGCACCTTCCTGTTGGTGCCTTCTTGTGGCACCTTCCTGTCGATGCCTTCCGTGAGAGGAAGGCGCTTGCATTCTTTTGGTGCCTTCTTGGAAGAGGAAGGCGCTGGCCTTCTATTGGTGCCTTCCTGGAAGAGGAAGGCGCTTATATTTTCTTGGTGCCTTCCTGGAAGAGGAAGGCGCCTACCTTCTTCAGGCACCTTCCTTGAAGAGGAAGGTGCCTACTTACCATGCATTGATTCCGAAGGAAACATATATTTGACATCTATTTTTTTTTCAAACTCCTCCCCCATTTTATTTAGCTACCAGTTGGAGGTTTCTCATTTCCCTTCGGGACAGGTTGGTCCTCGGGAAAGAGGATACTCTCTTCCAACGGGCAGCAAAAATAAAACTTTGCTTTTGATTTGCATTTCATCGTGGAGCTATTTCAACACAAGGTTTTTTTTTTTCATAGGAGTAAGTTAGGCGCCGACAATAAGGCGTCTTTCCCCCCATGTCTAAAATTTGTCACGTCCTCGTGACAACCTTCCAAACTTTTTTTTTTTTCATAGGAGTAAGTTAGGCGCCAACAATAAGGCGTCTTTCCCCCATGTCTAAAATTTGTCACGTCCTCGTGACAACAGCCTTCCGAACTCCCTTTTTTTTTTTTTTTTTTTACGGGAGGTCCTGATTCACCCGCATCTTCCCCCACTTAAATTGGTGATGCCCTTATCGCCAACAATAGGTCCCTCTATGCAACAGGTCTGCAGCCCTCCAAACGTCAGGTCCCACACTGAACAATAGGTACCCCCATCCAAGGGAGAAGAAAATTGCTTATTGGTGCCTTCCTCCAGGTGGAAAAAGGCACTGTTGTATTGGGCTGATTGTAGGCACTCTCTTCCTAGTGGGAAGTAAGTGCCTTTTTCGCTTTGCCGCACTCCTAATTGCAGGGCACAAAATGTCACATCTGTTAGGCCTAGTTTAAGCCGGCTCCGCCTACAGATCATGCTCATGGTTGTGTACTGCGAAACTACACCTACAAAAACTGCACACACGAAAGCAGTAAAACAGGAGTCATGACTCCGTGCCTGTTAGGCCCTGGCTCTCAGGATGCCTGCAGCTTGCATTCGGTTCATGATTTCCTGCAAAGCAATAAGAAAGCAATTTTTATGCTAAGCAGGACATGTTCTATGCATTTTTTTTTTCATTGGGAAGATTTGCTTTTTTTTTTGTGTGGAAGGCGCCTTCAATGTATGGTGCCTTCTTGATGCGGAAGGCGCCTCTAATGTATGGCGCCTTCTTCCTGTGGAAGGCGCCTCCAATGTATGGCACCTTCTTGATGCAAGGCGCCTCTAATGTATGGCGCATTCTTCCTGTGGAAGGTGCCTCCAATGTATGGTGCCTTCTTGATGCGGAAGGCGCCTTCTTGATGAACAAGGCGTCTTTCACTATTTTTATTTTTTTTATTTTTTTATTTTTCTCTTTTTTTATTTTTTTTTCACGCATCCTCCCATTTTTCTTCCTCTTTTTTTTTCTTTTCTTTTTCTCTCTTTTTTTTTTTGATAAACGAATGATTGAGCATTCATCCCAGCTACTGGTATGGTATGGGGTTTCCCCCATGCCGATGTCTGATCCACTCTTGCAAATGTGAGGCAGTGGTTAATGGAGCTCGTTGACCGTTACTCGAACGTTGTCTCGACACTCTTCTCTTGCAATTGGTGTAGCATCTCTGACTTTGTTTATCATCCAGGCTATAACAGTCATGCACTTTCCAGCAAAATTTTCCCCCAAATTCCACAAGCACCTTGGGCTGGAAGCCTTTCGCTTGATCAGGGTTACTTAGCCTGCCTTCAGGCGCTAATGTTGCCAAGGTAAAACTCTGCTAGCTTTCACCTGTTGGATTGGATGCTACACGATCTGGTACATGAGACAGTTCGTATAGTGCTATTACGAACTCCACGTATGAATCTCAACTCACGAGATCTTCACAGACACCTCCTTATTTGTCTACTTCGCACTTCATGTTGTCCTGCAAAACATAAAAGAAAAATCTAAACTAAAGGCATTAAAATAAAATTCTAACTAATTTTTTTTTCTCTATTTTTTTTTTGGTCTATTCTGCCTTGACCAGAACAGATCTTGGATTATCATATTTTTTTTTCATCATCTGCATCAAAGAACAGAATGTCTACTTCAACCATTTGAGCTGGTGATTTTCACATCTGGAGGTTTGTCAATGATCCATCCTAAGAATTTGGCAAAATGTACCATGTACTGAAACATCTTTGCCCTCACACTTTTTGTGAAAAGCAGATTTCTCCATGGTTTCAGATCCTCTCAAAGTTGATGTTATCTTCCACCATAGTGAGACTCTGCCTCTCTTTTGTATATATATTTTTTTCATATGACAACCAACAACTCACATTTTTGAAACACCAAGCTCCTCCTTAATTAGCACATAAAAAAAATGTTAATCCTGCTCTAATGCATATCCAAAGTATTGGACTCTCTGTATGTATTGCAGGGATTAATCTTCGTGCACTATTTTCTCATCGTGTGCCCCTGAATGCATCACTTTTTCAATTAAGTAATCTTTACATAATCCTGACACATGTGCATCTGAATAATCTCCCACTTTGAATTATTTACATCGCAGGTGGAGTTAGAGTGGCCCTACGATCCTCTATTTCTCAAAGTGAGAATAAAAAAACAAATATTTTCCATAATCTACAACATGTGTCGGGTGTTCAAGTGTGACGCCTTCATAAAATGCCTCGATGAGATTTATGTGCTATTATTTTTCTAGCCACCTTGAGCTCCATTCACACATTTTTTTTTTTTTGTGCTCAAGCACCATGTGGCCTTTGTGCAGACATTTGAAATCTGATCTCCTCCAAGCTCTTTCCCTGTTTTATTTAGCTACCGGTTGGAGATTTCTCATTTCCCTTCTGGACCAAGCTGGTCCTCGGGAAAGAGGATACTCTCTTTCAACAAGCAGCAAAATAAAACTTTGTTTTTGATTTGCTTCATTAACTTGGAGCCTTTTCAGCAGATGATTTATTTTTTCTCTTTTTTTTTTTCATGAACACTATAAATAGCGTTCATTGTGTTGTTGGCGGCATTGATGAAGGTGGGGTCTCCCCCATGCCTACATCTGAACTAGTCTTCTCGATTTTTTTTTTTTCAACTAGTCTGATATGTTGTAGCATGAGAAGAGTATTTTCCTTCATGGCCTCGCAACCCAACTTCTTTCAACGTAATGGCAAAGTGTGCAGGCCAGCAAATGACTATCCGTGAGCTAGCAACCTCGAAGAAAACATGGCATAGCATTCTGTTAAAAACACATGCTAGTTTCTGATTCACCAGGTCGCCTTAAGCGCAAGTGAAGAGCATACTCCATAACAAGATGTTCTTTTTAAATTATGCTCTGTCATTTTCCCTGCATTATTAATTTCATCATAAAAAAAACATTTACCAATACGTTGCAAAAATTTCAAGCTTGTAAAATTTTTTAATTTAAAACCAAGCTTCTAGAGGCACAATTTTTCAATGGTTTCCGTATAAAAACACGTCCCTAAAAATTTTCAATCAGACTTGGGTTGTGCTTTTTCTTTTGATTTCTTGAAACCATTTAGAACATGATGGAAATCCTTCAATGCCAGATTTTTTTCTAATTTTTTTCAACAACACATTTTATTTCTACTTCTACACTTAATTATGGTACATCAGGTTCATTCCCGCGTTTACCTGAGAAGCTAAAAAAATATAAATAATTGCCTATGGGATTTGGCTCTGACTGTGCCGACAACTATTTTTGGCCTTTATAAAAAGCTCCTTGGTGGACTCATGCTTCTCAGATAAAATATTTACAGGTAATTTCAAATAAGCTTTTTATCTGACCTGTAAATCAGAACACTACAGTTTAGACACTCCCCGACAACGGCGCCAAAATGGTGAGCAGAAATTCATGTCCCGAAAAACATTCATTTCTCTTCCATAAATTATCAATCCGGTAAGTTCGTAAACTTATGAGTGTCACGCATAGTATATGCCTGCAGTGTTGGGGAACAAATCTGGTTGTACCTTATTTAGTTTGGTGGGGAGGTTTGTGTAATTGGATTCCAGCCAAACCAAATAAACTAAGTGCGAGAAATGAAATAAATAAATTATTAAACAAAAAGTAAAGTGCTGGAAATAAAATGCGAGGAAATAAACACACACAACTAAATTAAATAAAGCAAGAACTAAAGCAATAAAATAATCTACAGAAAGCAAATGCACAAATTAAATAGGGGAGGACTACTGCAGGGAGTGGGCCCAAGCTCCCGCAGATAGTCCGCCCGGCTAGCTACGTAGAGCTTGCTCGAATAAGAGGAGTTGCACTCTTAATTAATTAAACAATAAAATAAAATAAGTTCTGTGTAAAATTAATCATTGATCTCTGATCCCCTTTGTTCATCTGGCCTGCGTCTTTATATAAAGCGTAGCAAGATCTCATTACAATAACAAATCGGTCTATTTTAATCACGTGATGTGATTTAGTTACAATTGATTCTACACATATTTTATTCTTCTATTTTAAAGTATGTTCGTTCACCGAAGGATAAATATAAACATCCTTAGGTGTACGTAACAACAAATCCTAAACTAATGCATCCTAAAAATAATAATATGCTTTAAGAGCTTTACAAGGTCAACCGGCCAATCGGTTGATAATAATAACAAACACTTTATTCTATTTAATAAATGCATGATTAAAATAGATCTCCTTTGTCTTCACGTGCAACCTCCTCCATAGTCCTTGGTCAACCAGTCAAAGTTGACTTGGTAAATCTTGCAAAGTATGAAGGCATGGAGGCGCCTTCCGGTTGTAGGGAGGCGCTCTTCTTTCGTTGGTGCCTTTCGGTTGCAGGGAGGCGCTCGTCTTCCATTGGTGCCTTTCGGTTGTAGGGAGGCGCTCGTCTTCTATGGGCGCCTTTCGGTTGTAGGGAGGCGCTCATTTTCTATTACGCCTTTCGGTTGTAGGGAGGCGCTCTTCTTTCATTGGCGCCTTTCGGTTGTAGGGAGGCGCTCATCTTTCATTGGTGCCTTCCGGTTGTAGGGAGGCGCTCATCTTCTATGGGTGCCTTTCGGTTGTAGGAAGGCGCCTACTTCTATTGGGTGCCTTCCTTGAAGAGGAAGGTGCCTACTCTCTTGCCTTAGTCTCTGTAAGCAGAAGTATGTCGGGTCCAAGTGGATGTAGACTGGAAAACACCATATTAGTACCAATACCTGCATTTATACACATTTCCCACTAAAAACACCAATCAAGCATAATACCGGATTTTCTATCAATTATATGCATAAGTTATATAAAATACATTTCATATGCTAATTGAACCAATGATAATTCTCCTTAACCGTGTATATAAAATGAGCATTTTTGGTGCTCATCAGTGGGTTGGACTGACATCCACCCAAGTGATATGGAGGTTGCAGTGGGCTTGTAGGTGGATCAAGGATGGAGAGCAATTGCAATGAGTACAATAGGCTTGGTGAGTGGTTGGTCAACATCGAAGTGATACTGATTACTTTTAGTTCTCTCAAGTACTATGATAATTTAGGCTAAGGCAAGATGTCTCGGATGAGCTAGTGCACTATAGGAGATATTGAGAGGAGATAGGGATACCATGCATAAATCCATGGAGAGTGGTCTACAAGGATGATGACGATATGTATCTCCTATATGTCGAGGATGCAAGATGACCACGAAGTACGATGCATGGTTTTTAGCTTAGCCACCATAGGCATCACCTCAAGGAGCATCCAATGGGAATGGTTATGGCAAGGCTAGGTATGAGGGGATACAGGAGGCCCCCAAGTGGTAGCAGTGACTTCAATTAGATAGTCAAAGAAGGAGGGCTAAGGGTGTAGCAATATAGGCTCTCAATATTAGGGGAGATAGTGGAGATGGGCCTCCAAATTGGATTGAGGAGGATTTGGTATGGTTGTATGAGTAGGTGGTGGAGTGAGATGCAAGGATTACGAGGCTCCAAGCAGAGCTAGCAGAGAGGGAGCATCATCATACTATCAATATCACACATCTTCGATCTTAAGATAGATATATTGAGGCATTGGAGGATAGGTTTATGGAACATCATATTTCACTTTTAGATCTTCCAACCTCATCTATATTTGGGGATGCTAGATGTAGCAAGTCTAGGCATAGGTCTAGGTCTAGGGTTCCTCCTAAGTCACAGGGGTTCTCTTGGAGGACATAGCTTAGTGCTTAGATGCATTTTTTGTATATAAGCCTTCATGATCCATTCTATGTAGCCTTTTGGCACTCATTGTACATGTGATATTTATACATATTTATATATATATACATGGCTTTTACATTTTGTGTTATATGTGTTTGTGTGAATACTTTTTGTGGAATGCTTTTATGAATGCATATGTATGGATGATTAATGCAAGGTGGAATGCAAGTGTTCTAATAATAATTTCTAGTTTAAATCTTGCTTGTCCATTTTTATAGCATTGTTGTTTAATCAGGGGTACCAAAATTGGTGGCATGTGGGATGAAAGGCTCATGAAATGACATGTATGTTGACATGGAAGAAGATATGGATGTTGATATGGAAGAAGATATGGATGTTTATATGGAAGAAGATATAGATTTTGATATGGAAAACTGACTATTTTGTAGAGACTCAAACATACTAGTGGTATTAAACAAACTCACTAAAACTACCTAATCCCTCTAGGACCAAATGTGTGTGTAGTGGATTCATTTATTGAATCAAGAGCATGGTAATAACTTGAGGTAATCAAGAACCAGTGTGTGTACAAGTGAGTTTATTAACTCATCTTGAGTAAATTGGGTAAACCTATTATAGATGAAACCAAGAAGCTAGCTTGTCTGTATGAGTGGTCAGAGGTCTCTTTGAAATAGATGTGTCATCACACATGAGCATACTCCACTTCTAGTCAAGCGTCTATATCTCTAGTGGAGGCTGACTCCATAGTCCATGATTTTATTTTTTATATCTTAATTTTTGAGGATGACTACCTAACTGTCTGAGTAGAAATGCAATATGATCCTTACAACCCAATGATCAGTGGTGTGTGATGGAAAAGTTTTAGATTTTTTTGTTAAGTATTTTTCCCCACTCTTTCTTTTATTTTTGGGATTGTGGTAGTGATGATAACCACTATTTTTGTGGACTATGTTGCATGATGGGACTAGAAAGGATGACCCTTTTTACTTTGAGGTTTATACCAAGTATGGTGTTAACCCTCTTTGACACAAGATGTTTTTAAGATGTGAAATTATGTTTGGTTCAAGAATCATTTGGATTCAATTCCCAAAACTCAAGATTTTCTTAGTGTATATGTGAAATGGTCCTAAAAAGAATTCAACATGTATTTTGGAGGTTGCTTAAAACACTAGGAGTGATTGAGTGACTGACCTAGGACATTTATGATAATGTGGTTTGTGCTAATAGAAATTTGACTTGGTTGAATTGTGTGAATGATATTGTGAAAGTGCCCCTGATTATGACAACATGACTTTTTTTGGACTAATTAAGATCTAAAACTTAACAAATGATCCCTATATGAAATGTGAAATGTGGATGTGAATGTAGTGTATTAATTCAATTTTGTAAAATGCAATTTTATGAAATGTAATATGAGATGTGGGTGAATGCATTGTTTTTGGAATGTAGATGCAAGTGAAATTCAATGTTATGAATGAAATGTATGCAAATGTTTTTGTGTATTATCCATGTGTATATATACATATATAAAAATTAAATTATGCATAGAATGCTCTCAAGTGTATAACATTAAGTGGTTTAGGTTCTTCCTCTTCATCTATACTGACAAGCCTATAATTACCATTACCCACTCTTTGTGTAACAATGTATGGACCTAACCAATTAGCCATGAATTTATCACGAAGATGCGGTAATGCATTAGTGTTTTGTTGGTTTTATTTAAGGAAAAGATATCCTACTTGTAATTCACGTAGATGAACTTTGGTGGTGTAATTATGTTTGAGGTGGTCTTGATAAACTCGTAAAAGCTCTAAAGTATTGACTTACCTCTCATCAAGAAGTGTGAGTTGGTCAAGACATTCTTGTCTAGCAGTGTCATCATCTATGAATTCTTGCAAAGAAATTTGCAAGGAAGGGATTTCAATCTCAAGAGGCATGATTGCTTTGGCTCCATAGACCAATGAAAATGGTTTTTCCCCTATAGGCATGCATATGCTTGTCATAATGCCAAGGTAATTTATGTATGCCAATATCTATGATTTTCTTTGACAAGTTTCTTGAGAATAACAATTAAGGTCTTGTTGGAAGCTTCAGCTTGTCCATTTACTTGTGGGTAATAAGGAGTCAAGAAAATATATTGAATGTTGTATTTCATGCAAATTCCTTGAACATCCTTGTTCTTGAAATACTTTCCATTATTTGAAATAATTTTTGAGGGAATACCAAAATAAAAAATGATATGATGAAGTATAAAATCCATAATTCTAGGTCCTGTCATGCTGGTTAGAGGAATTGCCTCAAACCACTTTGTGAAGTATTTAGTGGTTGTGATGATGAATGTATGTTATCCCAAGGAAGGAGGTGAAATTTTTCTAATTATATTGAGACCCCATTATGAAAAGGGATAAATTATTTGAATAGGTTGTAAAGCTTGTGATGGTACATGAGTTAAATTAGCATACTCTTGACACTTTTTGCAATATTTGACATAAATGCAACAATCATGTTCCATTGTGGGCAAATAATAACCCATGTGTAAAATATGCTTTACAATGGCCATTCCAATAAAATGACCACCACAAGTACCATCATGGGCTTCAGCTATGGCTCTTTGTACCTCACTAGAATTGAGACAATGAAGGATGACTCCATCATAACCATGTTTATACAACATGTCCCCCAAGAGAATGAAACAAGCTATTTGTTTCTTGAATGTGCATTTGGTAGTTCAAGACATGTCATATGGGAGTGTTCCAAACTTGATAAAGGCTATTATTTGGCTTGACCAAGGCTCATATGGATCCGACTAGATAAAGCAAACATCCTTTTCATATTTATATTCAACACATACAATTACAGATTTCGAGACCATTGAAATGATAAGGAGTTGCACCTCTCCAAATGAGTCTTTTGGAATCAATGATACAAGAGAGGCCATGGCATCTACAAATATATTAGTCAAACATGGTAAGCTATTGTTTTTTTACCAATCAAACTTAGAAAGAAATTTCATTACTACTTCATGATAAATCTTAATGGTAGGCTCTTTGCATTGGTATTATCCGTTGATTTGCTTGATGATAAGTTGAGAATCACAAAATATCTAAATACGCTTTATGCTCATATCTATAGCTGATTGAAGACCTAGAATTAATACTTCATACTCTGTAGTGTTGTTTGTGCATTGAAAGTCAAGTTTGAATGATAAGGGGATAGGTACCCCCTATGGTGTATGAAACACGACTCCAACACCTTGACCTTTCATGAACTTAGATCCATAAAAGAATAGTATGATATCAATATCTTCCTATGGAATGAAATCTTCTTCTTGCTCAGTGATAGGAAATATCGAATCATATGGAAGCTCAATAATCAAAGTATGATCACTAGGCAGTGGATCTGTCGTAATTTGATCGACTATTACCTGACCTTTAATGGATTTTTGGCTAATGAATTCTAAGTCAAATTTAGTAAGGATTATTACCCATTTAGTGGTGTGGGTGTTATTGTAAGTGAAATACATCATATGACACAGAGTATTTTCTCTAGCTATGACATAAGTTGTATGGATAAGCATGTAATGTCAAAGTTTTTTAGTGGCAAAAACCACTGCTAAGCACAATTTTTCTACATAAGTGTATCTGGCTTCAAAGCTTACCAATGTTCAACTAATGTAGTAGACAACCTAATAGTGGATTTCCTCATTCTTTTGTGCAAGCATTGTCCCTAATGCAAAATTATTTATTGAGATATAAATATAAAAAGGGACCCCCAAATGAGGAGGAGCTAAGACTGGTGAAGAAGCTAGGTATTGATTAATGTCATCGAAGGCTTTTTGACATTCATATGTCTAAGAGAATGGCACCCCCTTTTGTAGTAGGTGATTGAATGACCTACATTTATCAAAAAGTTGCACAGTAAAATGATGGATTGATTGGATATTTTCTTGTAAACTATGTAATTCCTTTAAGTTATTTGAAAAAGGTATCTCCATGATGGCCTTGACCTTGTTAGGATACACCTCAATGCCTCTTTTGGAGATAATTAATCCTAGAAGTTTTCTCTAGGTAACACCAAAGACACATTTCTTGGGGTTCAACCTTACATTATGCTCTAGGATTTGGTCAAAAAATTTCTCCAATACACCAATATGTTCTTGTTGAGTTTTGGATTTAGCCAAGAGATCATCCACATAGTCTTCAATAATGTTATGAATGTAGTTGTGTAAGATGTATCTCATGGCATGTTGATAGGTGGCACCTGCATTTTTGAGGCCAAAGAGCATCACCTTGTAAAAAAAAAATTCCCCAAGGTGTTGTGAATGTTGTTTTGTGTTGGTCATCAGGATTTATTCAAATTTGGTTGTATCTTGAAAATAATCCATGAGTGAAAGCATTTCATGGCCAACACAAGAGTCGACAAGAGTATCAATGTTTGGGAGAGAAAAGTCATCCTTAGGACATGCTTTGTTAATATCTCAAAATTTAGTGCAAACATGTATCACCCTATTAGACTTGTGAATGGCTACCATGTTTGAAATCCACTCAAGATAGTCTATAAGAACTATGAAGTTCACATCTATGAGTTTTTGAAGCTATATTTTTACCAAGATCGCCATGGTAGGATGCATTATCCTAAGTTTTTGTTTGATTGACTTAGCATCGGGATGTAAGGTGAGATTATGGATAACCAAACTAGGATCAAGACCAGTCATGTCCTTATAAGACCATGTAAAAATTCCCTTCTTCCTCTTGAGGAGATCAATGAATTGCTCTTGCTCATCGGGTGATAAATTTGACAATTTGGGGATTATCTTTGTCTGAACTAAGGTCCACATAGATAGTATCTTCAGTAGACATGTGGTAACCTCGCTCAAGCTAATGGGGTGTAGGAATCAAATGAATGTCATCTAAGATGCCATCAAACTCTTCTAGCTTATCCTCATCTATTTCTACCTAGAAAACCTTGGGATCCAAAAGTGAAGGTGAAGGTGAAGGTGGAGGGGATGGAGGAATATAGTTGGTGGAAGCCCTTAACAATTCTTTGGACAAGAAAAATTTGGAAAAGGATGGAGACAAGGAAATCCATTCCATATCAATAAGGCTTATGTCAATTGGAATTGGTTTATCTAGATCGTATGGATTACGGAGCGGGATGAATAAATCAACAGGATTCATTTTGACTTATGGGCAAGGTGGATAGGGTCTAATGGAATGAATGGGATTTAATAACTAGTGCTAGGAGCTTGATTAACCTGAAAAAAAATAAGCAACCCAAATAAATGCATCTATATAAATGTTATATACATGCAATGTAAAGAAAGACAAATGTTTTTGTTAATTCTTTTGATTGATTTTTTATTTTTTATATTTTATTTTTCATTTTTTATTTTTTATTTTTTTTAGTAGTGGTGAAAACCTCTATTTTTGGTAGTGGTGATAACCACTATTTTTTTTTTATGTACATATGTTACAATTTGGCTTATGAAATGGATTAATGTAATGGAGGTGGTGGTTCACCATTAGGGGCAGCTCGCTCTTGTGGAAGAAGCAAGTGAAATATGGACTCGTGGATGGGGAAAATTTTGAGATAAAACTCATCTTGTTGAGCTCTCTATCACCAATCACCATGAAGCTTCCATACCCCCATAATATTCATCATTGAATACATGCACATATGGTTACAGTAAGTCCACATCATCAACATCATTGTCATCCACATCATCATCATCCATTTAGTAGCCTTCCAAACCAATCCATCGCCAACACCTAATGTTTCACAAGTTGAGTTAATATATTGTGAAACATATTCATATTCACCACTTCCTGATCCATCACCTAATAATAGTCATCCCATGTCCTCCCAAGTTGAGATCCACCTCACTAATCCTGGTATTGATGAATACATGGTCCAAGACATCACCATAACACCCCTCATCATCCCTAATGCTAAGAATTTTTGTCACCCTCGTGATCCACCTTTGGCCATATGAGTAGTATATAACATGGGTTCATCTCAAAATAGCATAAATTTTGTATATGGGGGAATTTATTCTTCATCAACTCCAGCACCCCTAGAGGAACCCAAAGAACCAGCTCTTGCCAAAATTCCAAACATGTCAATATTTCCATCTCACTATTTTTACATAGTTAATTGGAAAGTTCATGGCCTAGGATTGCATGAATAGGGAGTGCATCAACCTATCTATGTTCCATAGTAAGAGGTGCAAGACCATTCAGGTCTAGTTTTACACCCACTTTCCACCACCTCTTCTATTGAACAAGCCTTCCAAAGGCTTAATCTCAATTCAGGATAAGAAACACTCCATCCCGATAATTTTGATGATGAAGCTCCTCGAGAATGGGATCCTTTGATGAAGAAATTGGTGAATTGGCATATGGATTGGATGATGGTGAAAGAAAAATGTGAGTGGAAAGAAGCATGGACTCATAAGAATTTGAAATAAAATTTCAATACTTAATCGGCTCGACGTCCATTGGTATGCAATGTACTTGTCCCTCATGAACATATTTCAACCATTGATGTAAAATAGAAGGGACACATCTTATTTCTCTCATCCAAGGTCTTACAAGGAGTAAATTATACACCATGGATACTTCTAAGATGTGAAACATGGCATGCAACATTTTGGCCCTTACTTCAATGGGCAAAACAATAGTGCCAACTATGGAACACAAAGCATCATTAAATGCTTTGAGGGTGAATTATGACTTGGTGACATGAGATGGAGGAAGGTTCACATTATGAAGGGAGGATGTGGTGATGATGTTGATAGAGGAACTGATGTCAATTAAAACTATTTTAAAAGGCTTCTTGTCAGTAAGAGCCATGATATGCAATGGAGGATCTATGAATTCTGATGAAATTGGCTTAATCTCAAAGTCATAGAATGTTATGGAAGGATCCATGCATGTATGGATTCTCCCTACAAAGTTGTTGAAGGCATTAGGATCTTGCAATTATAATTCAATGGATTTTAGAATATCCATTAATGCCTCACGATGTATGGGAGACTGTTGAATTAACTCATAAATCAATAATTTAGTGGAATTTATTTTCAAACGTATAGTTAATCGATTACTCAATGAAATGATTGGTAGAAGTGGATGATTGATAGGTGGATTTGGAGGATTTTATTGGCTAGGGATATGGATGGGTGATTAAGTATTTGGGGAAACTTGGATGGGAGGTGATGTGGAATGTTGTGACACACTTGCTTGAGGTGGTTGCCTTTGTTGGTTGTTCCTTTGACCTCTAGTGACCACATGAATAGCCCCTACAAACCCTTGGTATTGTTGGATGTGATTGAATTGATTAGGAGGAGTTTTGGTGGTAGCCCCTCCTACATTTGGTTGTACCTCCTCATGATGAGGAAGTGGTGTTTGAAATATACCAAGGTTTAATTTTGTTGAGTGAGGGTGTTGTCAAGCTTGATTGTCCCCAAGTCAATAAGGTCTTACACTATATATTTAAATTAATGACAATTGTTAATGTCATGCCCGTTTTGCCTATGATAAGGACAAAATAGATGTTCTTGATAGTGTTTACTATATTTGGTAGGATCATCAGGTTTGATTTTGGGTAAATAAAGTTTATTTGTATCATACAACCTTAAAAAAATGGAATCATATGACTCACCTAAGGGGTTGTATTGGTAATTTTATCGGACAGACTATCATCGGGGATGGTTTTCTATAGTTGGCACTGTGTTCCACATGGCTTGAGTTGTTGATGGTATCGTATGATAAGCAATTTGTTATGGTGTTTGTTGCATGGATTTTTGTTGAGACATTACTGGCTGGCTAATGACCACTTTATTAACTTGACTGGGATGATTGGTTGGGATATCTTGTGTTGATTTTGGTTGTCCTGAATAGTTGCTTTTGTATTGGTCCTTATTTTGCCATTATTTCTTTTTAGACTTAAGTATGACTTCTTGGATTTTGATTTCCCCAATGACACTAGCATAAGCTAAAGATTTTTCAAATGATTGATAAGTTCGTAGTTGAAGCGTCCAATATATAGGTTTTAAAAAACTCTTGATGAATAGATTAATTAGCTCATCCATTGGTAGGGTGAATGGAAATTTAGTGATAACAACCCTCCAATGATTTCCAAAATTGTAGATAGATTCATCATCATGTTGTCTCAAAGCATAGACATCAGACAATAAGATCTTATTTTTAAAATTTAATATGAAACACTCAGATAATTGGTCAATCAATTTCTCAAAAGTATAAATACTATGTCTAGGTAATTGATTATACCATTCTATGGCATCTCCTCCTAATGTTTAAGGAAAATTTTGAAGCATGAGAGCATTATCATTTTGAATTCTAAAACAAGCATGTACAAAATTGTTCACATGCTCTTTGGGATCCTTAGTTCCCTTAAATTTTTCAAACTTGGGTATCGTAAAATCTATTAAATATGGCGATGATGGTACTGAAGGATGAATGGGTCGATTGATCAATTGGCATAAGGTTGGTTTTTGATTTGTCAAACCAATAGTATGTTGTATCAATTGATCTATCTATTTTTGCATGGCCTTAATTTGAGGGTCTTCCTCAAGAATATGGAAGCCCTTAATTACCTAATTACTTTGTGGAGTGGAGAAATGTTGTGGAGTGACTAAGTGATGATGATATCAGTAATGTTTTCTTGGTGAATTTGATGGAAATTGATGAATGAGAGACTGATGATGGAAATATGGAGAATTATGGAATGAGGTTGATGTATGAGGGTTATGGTAAGGTTGGCCAATGGGAATAGGATGGGTAGTGGTATGGATTTATGGAGGGATAGGGATAGAAAACATAGAATACTATGGTGTCCATGATGGACCCTGGTTAACAAGGATAATCTGAGTAGAGTTTGGTAAAGTTTTAGAGTTCACATGTACTTGTTGTTGAGCATTTTGACATTATATAACAATTTTTTTAAGTGTTACTATGCCTCATTAATATCTCTATCATAATTTGAGGGTATGGAAGTAGATGATATGGAAGATATGTCTTGGGGATAAGTTACACTAGGTATGGTAACTTGTGAGGCTAAAACATGTGAAGAAACATTTACATGTGCTTCATACAAGGGGTTGGCATAAGTGGAAGTGTATTAAGTACTAGGAGCACATGAGGGTTGGGGCATGGACATATGGGATGAAGGTGCATCTAATGCCTCAAAAATAGGGTTGGTGTACACTTGGATGAAGTTGTATGGTGGCTAGGAATAAATAGGCTCCTGTTATAAAGTAGAATACTATATAGGTGAATTGAGGACTGACTCTAAGACATAGCTAGAAGACTTCATAAGAGATTCTACTCTTTCTATGTCTATATGGGTAATGTTATGGTCGATGGTAGGGGAAGTTGACTCCCTTGGGGCATAGTTGTATGAAATACTAAGGATGGTAAGGAATGTGAGGGACCTGCAGATAAATCTGCCTATGTCACATTCAAGTAATCTACCATAGAAGTGGTTGGGAAGGTGGCTGAAGGTTCCATTTGATTATCTTGATTTAATGCTTGATTTTATTTTTGTGTTAATACCATATTGCAAATAAATCAAAATACATATTATACAGTAAACTAAAACACCCAAGTTAAATTTCACAATAAAAAACAAATAACTAATGCTAAGTATGTTTAACATGTGTGTATTACCTTGTTCATTAGTTATATCCTTTTAATGTGAGTTCATTTTTTAAGTTTCAATATTGTGTGTTTCAAATGTGCTAATCTAAATTAATAAAATAAAGGTAAAAACTATGGCTAAGCTGAGGCAACAATATTCTTGCTGGTGATGAAATCCAGCAAGTTTTCTTGAGGGTGACCTAGGGTTTCTATGGGCAAATATTTGTGGATGGAGATGAATGTCATCATCACCATATCTCAATCAATGGCTGGTGATGAAATCTAGCCACTACTGTTGAATGTGAATCACGTAGTGTGTGGTTCTTTTTTTAATTTATGATTTTCTATTATGGTCAAACAATGTTAAAAAGATAACCACTTTCACTATTCTAAATTAGAAGCCACTATTCACAATATCAATTTTCCAAAGGATATAGAGTACACCATTTAAAACCTACTCTAAATAGCTGGGGGGTTCATCTATTCCTCCGTATGGAATCACCCAAGTATGGGATACTCTTGGTATATGAATAATGTTCCTAATTAGACCTAAAACAATAGGAATCCCTAACCCTATAATGCAAACTAATTATGCAATTTCAATTTACATGAAATCATAATGTAGTATATTTTTTTTCACACAACAAAAAATCAAAAACTTCAAATAGAAGATGTGGATGGATGAAAATAATTAATATAAAACCTAATATTCAATCTAATATTAATGTTCTTTTCCAAATTAATTAATTAAGTTCTTTTTATCTCAGAAACCTGAAAAATATATGAAACTACGAGAATACGTAAACAAAAAAGCTAGGGTTTGGATAGTAGACTTACAAATGGCCTACATATCTATTCTAAATCTTTGTAAAATACCTTTGGGTATTTTTAAAATGTACCTGGGCATTTCTAGATAACCCTCAAGTGTTGTCAGGTGTTTCACACACCTCCTACAACTTCTTGCAACTTTTAGAAACCCTAGATCCAACGAAGTCCACAAAATATATGCTTCTAAAAATCCTATAAGATGACAAAAAATAGCAAGTAAATTAGTAAGGCAAATCATAAATAGAAACTCTTAGGGGTCCCACCGTGATTGCCATTTCAGGATACAAAAATGCAACACCAAACAATGATAAATAGATTGAACACAAAGAACCTACAATTGCACAATAGATGATCTTATATTAATGGGGGGAGCCTAAAAACTCCATTGTTACAATGTCAATCCTTGAATCCTTTTGACACATATTTACAAATAAATAAGGTTCTTTGAAACCCTAGTAAATAAGGATGGTTGTGTCTTTAGGTGCATCCTTGCTTCCAACATAATTGAGTGGGATTCTTGATATCCGATGTCGGGCCACTCTAACTTAAACATTTGTCCAATGTTGATGTAGCACCTTTAGATCTACACATAATGACACAACAAAAAAATTAGTAATACATGTGAGGGCTCCATAATGTGAGGCCCTCTATAAGCAATAGTAAAACCCTAACTATCTACTACAAATGAAGTGAATAGAAATAAAAGTGCATAAATGAAATAACAAACAATAAATTTACCTTACATTCTTGTTATCTTTTGATTTGTGATTTTTCATAGTTGATCGATGTGGCGATGTCCTAGCATCACCAAAAGGCTAGGAGGTCCTCAAAACACTTACATAAAATGCATTTGGGTTCTCAGTGACTATAGAAAATACTTGTGGGCACTCGATACTAGTATGGAGATGCCCAGAGGTGCTTGGCAATAGAATGGAAGTGCCCAGAAGTGCTCGGTGGTGACAAAAAGCACCGTAAGGCATTCAGCGACTGAGTAAGGATTCTGCAGAAGCAAATTTGGTGAGGTAAATGGATGGCAATGGTTATGGTGGTTACGAGGAGCGAATATGAAGGTAGAAGTACTCAAATAATCTAAGGAAACTTAGGGAATTTGAGAACTTAGAATCAACACTTAGGCAACTAATACTTAGGGGTTGAGCCATCAAAATGACTTCTATTTGTAATCCAACCTAGGGCATGCTAGGGTTTCAATGACACTAATTATGTGGCTGAGATAAAAGCACATCAAAGGATGGATATTAAATTTAGGTTGTGGCATGGATTGATGTGGATGGACGAATAGATTTAAATGAAATCGGATGGCTGAGATTAATTCACTTATATAAATATATTTATTAAATATATATATAATATAATATATAAAATATTATTATTTAAATATATAAAATAAATATATAAAAATATATATGAATAATGGGTAGAAATGGCGGGAAAGTTAGGATGGATGACAAATGGCTAGGTTTTGGTGTCTACACTAGGTTCTGGTTGTTTTTGTGGTTGGATTTTCTTATTGGAATTGTTGTCATTTTTCCTTTGAAAGTTTCTTTTGAACCTTCCTTGTTTCCCATCACTTCCCATTTTGGTTTTAAAATTTCTTACCCTTTTTTTTTTGCTCCCCCTCCCACTTTATAAAACCCTCACTATTCCTTTTTTTGAGTGCTTGCTGATATCTTTTAGATAGAGTGGCATAGTTGAATTGAAAGTGATATTCTACCTTTTTTGCTAGATCATAAGCCTTTTGCAGTGACTTGGAATCATGCATATTCACATCATGTCTTAACCTAGACTCTAATCCAAGGATAAATTAATGGATTCTCATATTTTCATCATATGCAGGTACATATTTGAGCAACTTACACTTCCACAATTTTTTTCCCTTGTCGAAGGTTGGAAATTTCTTCAAACTTTAATGCATAAAAATGCTCAGTGAGGAACCTTTTCTTGACAACAAAGTCCTTCCACTTTAAAATGATAGCTTTGATCTTCTATCTTGTTGCATAGGTTTCCCACCAATATAAAGTAGTACCCTCTAGGTATACCATTGTCCAAACTATCTGGGTTTTAGAGGAGTAGTTCTTCATTGTAAAATAGATCTCTAACTCTCTTAGCCAAGCTTCGACTGCATCTCCCTGTCCTCCTCCATCAAATTTGGAGGAACAGATATTCTTTAGATCTTTAGTCAGTTCTTTTTCCAACATTTTTCTGGCCTCTTATTATTTTGTGGTTAGTCCATTAGCTTGGCCCACCTCTAGGATATTAACCTATGAATTTTTATTTGTAAAGATTTCTAGTAATTGTTTTATTTGATCTTGCATGGTGGTGACCATTATAGTGAGGTTCTCTACCTCCTTATTAGAATTGCTCAAATTTTAATCTTGGATTCCTTCCTTGACATTACTTTGTTGGGTTCGAAGAACACAAGCTTATACTGAGAGGGGGGGGTGAACAATATAAGACCTCTTTTTACTTTTTCCTTTATACTTCAAAATAGTAAAGCAATATACCCAAAGCAATATCAAAGCAATGCACAATATCATCCACAAAGTGACACCAATTTTAACGTGGTTCACCCAGAATGGTTGGGCTACATCCACAAAACTTTTCTCTAAAAGTTATCTCAAAGTTCTTTGGGAATCCTTCCCAATTACAATGTTTATGAGCCTCGGCCCAAAGGAGATACCTTCCCCCAATAAGAATTTATGAGCCTCTTCTCAAAGGAGATACCTTCCCCCAATCAGAATTTATGAGCCTCTGCTCAAAGGAGATACCTTCCCCTCTGCTCTGGAAATGATCCCTCAGAAGATCAACTGCCTCTACCTCTTGCCGACACGTGGAACTCCTTTCCACCGAAGACCTCCTATCCTCAATGCTTAGCCTAAGAGACCTCTGCCTTCTATGATCACGTCCATAGTAGCTCTGCAACTCTGTACCAAACACGGTCAGTCGGTCTAGTACAAGTCTTCCTTTGTCTGTTAGATCTGTCCAACTCTTGAACAAATCAATCCTCTACATACAAGCCTTCTCAAAGACTTGCCAAATCTGTCCTCAGGTTCTTCTCATAGAACCAATGCACCTCTGTCCTCAAGTTCTCTGATAGAACTATCAAACTCAGCTCACAAGTCCTCTGCTAGGACCTGTCCAAATCTGCTCACAAGTCCCCATCGAAACCTGTCCAAAACTGCTCACAAGTCCCCACCGGAACCTGTCCAAAAACTGCTCACAAGTCCCCACCGAAACCTGTCCAAAAACTGCTCACAAGTCCCCACTAGAACCTGTCCAAAACTGCTCACAAGTCCCCACTGGAACCTGTCCAAAAACTCAGCAAGCTCACCAAGAAAAACTTTCTTAGTAGGAAATCACAAAGTGAATTGTTAGAGACCCAATGTGATTTGTCAAACTCATAGAAGCATAAAGAGAATTGTTAGAGACTCAATATGTTCTATACTCAAATCCCAATCTCAAAACTCAACTCAAATCAACTCAGCTCAATCTCAATCTCAAATCTGAAAACTCAACTCAATATCTAAAATGGATAGGATAGAATGTTTTCTTTCAAGAACATGAAACCCCAACAATTGCCAACTATGCAAAGAATCACATAACAATGATACTCATGTTCTTTTCACCATCAATTAGGGTTTCAACAACAATGCTCATCAAACAAGGTTTAGTCAACCAACACCATTCAACTCAACATCAACCTTGAAGCATTCAACCAATCATCACAAGAAAAGGAAACAAGTAGAAATCCTTTTCCCTCCAAAGATATTTGAACAAAACAGCCACCAACACAATATCACCAAATGCAAAGAATAACTTGCTCAAATCAACTCAATGGAGTAAGCCCAATATCATGAATCAAGTAAAGCAATAACTTGATCAAACAACCTCTATGGAAGCAACTCAACCATCAAACTCAAAACAGCCAACCAAGGGTTCCACCAACTCAATGCAAGTAGCTAGACTCACAAATATAAACCCTAGTGCACAAAGCTTCCACTATCTCAAACCAAAAATTATGCATTCACCAAAAACTCTCCTTAAGGATAACAATGCATAAGTAGTCTTCAACAAACCAGAAAATAGGATTTACACCTAGCCAAAGGATACCTAGTAGAATACCTTTTCACTCCAACCTTATTTCAGAAAACATACACCAATCATACTCATAAGAAGAATGTGCCCATACCTTATTGGAGTAGAAGATAATTGAACCTTCAATCTGTCACCACACACAACTCTCAAACTTCCAACCAAGTTAGGGTTAGAATAAAAAGAAATGAGCAATAATATAAACTTCCTTTATTACACCTTTTAGCTCCACTTCTTTAAACACAACCACCATAACATGCCAATAAATCAACAATCACGGACTCACACCTTATACCTCCATTTTTAATTTTAGCATAGCAAAGAATAATCTTAAAAATACATCCAAAGAAATATGCCCTTATTTCTCCTAAGCTTTTATTCAATGCTAATCACAAAAGCCAAAACTCATAAAATTTAATCACACCTTATAAATCGTTGTCCAAGAAACTCCGAATTTCGCGGCATAAAGACGTTTTAATAAAAACATGTGTTACTCTAGCAAAGCACCCCCACGAGACTCGAAACGGTGACCTCCGCCAATGCAGCGCCCAATAGCAGCCTTCGCTGCCACTAGCCCACGTGGGCTACGAAGTTCACAAGTGAACTTCCCTCCACTTCACCCTCAAAAAAACTCCCGAAGACTTTTCAACCGCACGTGCTTCTAAGTCTTCCTTCGATCGCAGCGAATACAGAGCACAAACACCGCAAATTGCATTCGGGGAATTTTGAATTAATTAGCCTTCCAACCTTAGGAGTTGGAGAATAAATAGTCTCTTCGAAGACACCTTGACGTCGGCGGAAATAAAGACCATTTCGAAATTAATCAAAAGTCTTTTCAAAAAGGGTTTAAAAACCCTTAAATAATTTTAATAAATTAAGAATAAAAAAAGGTTTTAAAACCTTTAAGTATTTTTAATAAATTAAAAATAATTTCTCCCTTAATTAATTAAATAATTAATTAATTAAAACCTTGAAGGGTTTTAAATAATAATTAAATAAATAATAAAGAGAACCTCCATTGGTTTTAATAAAAACCATTTAACTTGGTTTTAATAAAAACCCTATCCAACTTGGTTTTAATAAAAACCGGTTTGGTTTTAATGAAAAACCCTTGCCAATGGAATCTCTTCGGATTCTCTTAAAAATATTCTCTTGGAATCTTCCACCTTTGAAGCCAACACATCCTCTTAACATTAATGCCATTTCCTTTTGACATCAATGACAACTCATAGACAAGAAGCTAGGATCTCAAACCCAAAATTGCCAACAATCTCCCCCTTTGTCATTGATGGCAAACCATGCTTCTCAACAACACGAAAACTCAACATAAATAGCTCCCCCTGTCTTGAGGCTCTCCCCCTTACTCAAATCTCTCCCCCTTTGTCATCAATGGCAAAGGGTCACCTTTGGGGCTCGGGACTAAGAATGAGCCTCTTAGCTTAGTCCCTCCCCCACCTCCTGATGAGGTGATTAATTCTTGGGTGGGAGTAAAACTCCCATTAGGCACTGATCATCATCAGTGTCTATAGCTGCCTTACCATGTCTTCTCTTGTTCTCCTTGTCCATATTCCTATTCCTGTTCCTATCACTATTCCTGTTCTTAACCATGCCTTGATCCTTGGACCTGTTCATACCACTGTTTCTGTTCCTGTACCTTGGAAGTTCAGCTCTACACTGTCTAGCTATGTGACCTTCATTGTTGCACTTATAACAAGTAACAATGTTATTTCTTTGAGGCATACCTGTTCTTTGAATCCACCTATTCTGACTAACCCTGTTCCTGTTATTAGCCTTGCAGTAAATTGCCTTATGCCCAAACTGTTTACAAGAGTAGCAATACCCTTGAAAGAAATTACCACCTCTGAAACTGTCATTTACCTTCCTAACTTGAGTCATGCAATGTGAAGCCATGTGACCAAACCTGTGACAAGCAAAACATCTGCCATTAAACTTTCCTGGATTTGACTTCCTAGGTCCTGTAAACTTTCTCCCCTTTTTCTGTTTCCTATTTTTTGATTCTGTGCATCTATCACTCAAGGACTCTTTTTCTGAAATACTTTCCTCATCAGAACTCTCTTCTTTTTGGAATCTCTTACTAGATTCCCCAACCTGTTCCTTGTGTTTCTTACCAAAACCAAGACCTGTTTTATCTATTGTCTTTCTTTGACCTTTGATGAGAGACTTAACCTTTTTGGAGCTATCTTGAAACCTATAAAGCTTATCCTTGTACTCTTTAGTTTCCTCTTTCAAAGAAGCCATTTTCTGTTCTAACTCACTATACTCAAGAACCTTAGACTCTAACTCATCCTTGAGTTCCTGTGTCTTAGCTATAGAGAAGTCAAGACTTTCTATAAGATCATCTCTCTCCATACAACATTCATCTAACTTATCCTTGAGTCTAGCATTCTTCTTTCTTTCCTTTTTCAAAGCACTAAGAGCACTAATAAGTTCACTTTCAAGATCTACTTCACCTTCCTCTATATCTTCCTTTATTTGTTTGTCTTTTGAATCATCAAAGCCTTTTTCAGATTTCTTATCACTAGAGGTGCTACCCTTTTCAAAAACCATACATGCATCTTCCTTATAGTTTTCTGAAGCATCCTCATACATACTAGAAACCAAATCATTATTTGTGCAATCATCCTCAAGGTGACCAAAATTTCCACATCTAAGACATTTCATGATAATGAATCTATGTTTCGGTTCTTCCTCTTTTTCTGATATGAACAACATCTCATTTTCATTATCACTTGAAGAACTTTCACTATCACTACTAGAACACTTACTTGCTTTGTCTAGGTAGAAACTCTTCTTGTGCTTGTGAGAATACCTCTTTCCTTGATTGTTGTGCTCATCTTTGTTTTTCCTGTGATGCTTGTGCTTTTCAGAATCCTTGCTCTTAGAATCCTGTTTATCTTCATCACTTTCATTCTTGGGAACAGTACAATCAGTAGCATAATGACCAAACTTTCCACAATTGAAACATCTTACATTTTTCATACTTTTGTGCTTTCTAGAGAACTTGCCTTTCTTGTTGTAATATGCCTCTTCATCACTAGAAGACTCATCACTATCTTGAAGTTGTTTACCCTTGGATTTCTTGGTAGCCTTGAAAGTTGCCTCTTTCTTGACATCAACCTTCACTTGAGTTCTCAACTCAAATGCTGCAAGTATACTATGGAGCTCATCCTTTTTCAACTTATCCAAATCTTTAGCTTCCTCAATAGCAAAAATCTTTTCACTAAATCTATTAGGAAGAGATCTTAAAATCTTATCACAAACATCATTTTCAGCAAGCTCAAGACCTAAGTCTTTCATGGAGTTAACAACCTCATCCATACGAAGCATGTAGTCACTAATATTTTCATCATCATTCATCTTGAGTTGTTCAAACATACCTTTGAAGTGTCTCAACTTGGCCTTTCCGACATTTGTATCACCTGTATGAACCACCTTCAATTGATTCCACATTTCACTAGTTGTCTTGCAGTGAATCACTTTGGTGAGATATGCTTTCCGTAAGCCTTTCAAGATTGCATTCATTGCTTTTGAATTGCTGTGATGTAGGAGCCTTTCTTCTTTAGTATTAGGACCATGTTCAAGAATAGTGTACTCATCTTCAATCACTTCCCAAACCTCATTCCCAAGTGCCATTAGATGAACCTTCATCCTTGCACTCCAAAGACCAAAATTTGACCCATCAAGAATAGGTGCTGCATTGCCACTTGAATGATCCATTGTGTTCTTTACTAGCTTTTCCTTCAAGTTGTTAAACTTTTCGAAGGCACCTGCTTTGATACCAATTGAAGAACACAAGCTTATACTCGAGAGGGGGGGTGAACAGTATAAGACCTCTTTTTACTTTTTCCTTTATACTTCAAAATAGTAAAGCAATATACCCAAAGCAATATCAAAGCAATGCACAATATCATCCACAAAGTGACACCAATTTTAATGTGGTTCACCCGAATGGTTGGGCTACATCCACAAAACTTTTCTCTAAAAGTTATCTCAAAGTTCTTTGGGAATCCTTCCCAATTACAATGTTTATGAGCCTCGGCCCAAAGGAGATACCTTCCCCCAATCAAAATTTATGAGCCTCTGCTCAAAGGAGATACCTTCCCCCAATCAAAATTTATGAGCCTCTGCTCAAAGGAGATACCTTCCCCTCTCGCTCTGGAAATGATCCCTCAGAAGATCAACTGCCTCTACCTCTTGCTAGCACGTGGAACTCCTTTCCATCGAAGACCTCCTATCCTCAATGCTTAGCCTAAGAGACCTCTGCCTTCTATGATCACGTCCACAGTAGCTCAACAACCTATACCAAACATAGTCAGTCGGTCTAGTACAAGTCTTCCTCTATCTATCAGATCTGTCCAACTCTTGAACAAATCAATCCTCTGCATACAAGCCTTCTCAAAGACTTGCCAAATCTGTCCTCAGGTTCTTCTCATAGAACCAATGCACCTCTGTCCTCAAGTTCTCTGATAGAACTATCAAACTCAGCTCACAAGTCCTCTGCTAGGACCTGTCCAAATCTGCTCACAAGTCC
This sequence comes from Wollemia nobilis, assembly GCA_028583015.1. NCBI lineage: Eukaryota > Viridiplantae > Streptophyta > Pinopsida > Araucariales > Araucariaceae > Wollemia > Wollemia nobilis. The sequence goes on from JAQPPZ010000505.1 coordinate 1,256,088, forward strand.
CCACCGAAACCTGTCCAAAAACTGCTCACAAGTCCCCACCGAAACCTGTCCAAAAACTACTCACAAGTCCCCATCGAAACTTGTCCAAAAATTGCTCACAAGTCCCCACTAACCAGATCCCAATCTCAAAACTCAACTCAAATCAACTCAGCTCAATCTCAATCTCAAATCTAAAAACTCAACTCAATATCCGAAATGGATAGGATAGAATGTTTTCTTTCAAGAACATGAAACCCCAACAATTGCCAACTATGCAAAGAATCACATAACAATGATACTCATGTTCTTTTCACCATCAATTAGGGTTTCAACAACAATGCTCATCAAACAAGGTTTAGTCAACCAACACCATTCAACTCAACATCAACCTTGAAGCATTCAACCAATCATCACAAGAAAAGGAAACAAGTAGAAATCCTTTTCCCTCCAAAGATATTTGAACAAAACAGCCACCAACACAATATCACCAAATGCAAAGAATAACTTGCTCAAATCAACTCAATGGAGTAAGCCCAATATCATGAATCAAGTAAAGCAATAACTTGATCAAACAACCTCTATGGAAGCAACTCAACCATCAAACTCAAAACAGCCAACCAAGGGTTCCACCAACTCAATGCAAGTAGCTAGACTCACAAATATAAACCCTAGTGCACAAAGCTTCCACTATCTCAAACCAAAAATTATGCATTCACCAAAAACTCTCCTTAAGGATAACAATGCATAAGTAGTCTTCAACAAACCAGAAAATAGGATTTACACCTAGCCAAAGGATACCTAGTAGAATACCTTTTCACTCCAACCTTATTTCAGAAAACATACACCAATCATACTCATAAGAAGAATGTGCCCATACCTTATTGGAGTAGAAGATAATTGAACCTTCAAGCTGTCACCACACACAACTCTCAAACTTCCAACCAAGTTAGGGTTAGAATAAAAAGAAATGAGCAATAATATAAACTTCCTTTATTACACCTTTTAGCTCCACTTCTTTAAACACAACCACCATAACATGCCAATAAATCAACAATCACAGACTCACACCTTATACCTCCATTTTTAATTTTAGCATAGCAAAGAATAATCTTAAAAATACATCCAAAGAAATATGCCCTTATTTCTCCTAAGCTTTTATTCAATGCTAATCACAAAAGCCAAAACTCATAAAATTTAATCACACCTTATAAATCGTTGTCCAAGAAACTCCGAATTTCGCGGCATAAAGACGTTTTAATAAAAACATGTGTTACTCTAGCAAAGCACCCCCACGAGACTCGAAACGGCGACCTCCGCCAATGCAGCGCCCAACAGCAGCCTTCGCTGCCACTAGCCCACGCGGGCTACGAAGTTCACAAGTGAACTTCCCTCCACTTCACCCTCAAAAAAACTCCCGAAGACTTTTCAACCGCACGTGCTTCTAAGTCTTCCTTCGATCGCAGCGAATACAGAGCACAAACACCGCAAATTGCATTTGGGGAATTTCAAATTAATTAGCCTTCCAACCTTAGGAGTTGGAGAATAAATAGTCTCTTCGAAGACACCTTGACGTCGACGGAAATAAAGACCATTTCAAAATTAATCAAAAGTCTTTTCAAAAAGGGTTTAAAAACCCTTAAATAATTTTAATAAATTAAGAATAAAAAAAGGTTTTAAAACCTTTAAGTATTTTTAATAAATTAAAAATAATTTCTCCCTTAATTAATTAATTAATTAATTAAAACCTTGAAGGGTTTTAAATAATAATTAAATAAATAATAAAGAGAACCTCCATTGGTTTTAATAAAAACCATTTAACTTGGTTTTAATAAAAACCCTATCCAACTTGGTTTTAATAAAAACCGGTTTGGTTTTAATGAAAAACCCTTGCCAATGGAATCTCTCCGGATTCTCTTAAAAATATTCTCTTGGAATCTTCCACCTTTGAAGCCAACACATCCTCTTAACATTAATGCCATTTCCTTTTGACATCAATGACAACTCATAGACAAGAAGCTAGGATCTCAAACCCAAAATTGCCAATAGGGTTCACCTATTTGAAGGAGTAGGCCTCTCTTTCCTTGGTACCATTTATCCTGAGCACATCCAATAATAGTATATTAGGCTACACCTTCACCTTGAACTGCACTACTAAATCTAGCTTAAAACATCGTTCTCTTGCTAAAACTGCCTTCACTCTGCGTGAGGTGGTACTCTAAAATTACTATGTAATTCTAATGCCAATGGCCAAAATTACTATATGTAAAGTGTTACAACATACTAACTACCTTTGGGTTTAATCCCCTTTATATTCTAACAAGTAGGGATTCTATGTCTTCCCGACTTTGGCTTAATAATTAAGCAAGGACTAAATAGGAATACACCTAAATTCCTAGCACATTTTATGAAGCTCTAGTCCTTCGTACCTAGAGCTCTGATACCAAATGTAGCAACCTAAAAATCTAAGGGGTTGTGTTTTTTTAAAGCATTAACAACTAAAACATACTCGAAAGAGATATCTTTACCCCAATCGGTATGTGCATAACTATGAATATATCTAGGGTAACCTAATATTTAAAGTTGTTTGTTCTCTCTTCCAACAAACCATCATTATTTTTAAAATATATTTAGGATATGCCTATCTCCATACCATACACAAGTCTATATGTGTAGGTATGTTATGTGTATTACAATAAGCTACTAGCCATGTTTTTTGTGAGGGTTAGCATATCTCCTTTTGTCAATCGAAGGGTACGCACATATCTATACCATACACAAGTCTATCTATGTAGGTATACTACACATACTGCAAATAAGCTACTCGTCCCATATTTTTAACAAAGCAACTTAATCCTTTCATAGATAATCTATTTAGCTGTTTCTTGGAAGATGCTCTCTAAATGAATTTTAACCATCAACAATCCTAAGAGATCCCATAATATCTTAGGTTATTTTACTCTAATTCTAGCATCACTTATCTATACTTTAATCTATCTAGCTTATTTAACTATTTTAACCTTTCAAGAAAATTAATAAACCCATCTACTTGACATAAGCATGGAGAAATACAACTTAAAATAAATATTAAAAGAGATGCTTAAAGAGATGACAAGATCTAGCTAAAGCATCATTAACTAAAACATCAAGATATCTTATTAAATAACAAGTAAGAGATGTATATCCATTCATAAACAACTCATTACATAGTTCAAGTATGGTAGAAGTAATTCATACTTTTAAGGAATAATTCATGACATCATCATATTAATAAAAGATTTCTACAAAGGTCTTTACTTCATCATAAATCAAAGGTACTATCTAGTTCTCAGGTGTCCTCCTTGGTCCTTCTTGCTTGTTCATCTCTCAATTGATGATAGTAAGGGATAAGCACATATGATGGATATATGAAGCATGCATCTACTATATGAATTTCTAATCTAATGCATTTATAGTTTCATATGCCAAATTGCAACTATACAATCACCAATACATATTTATGAATAATTCACTTGTTATCAAGAAAATTCATCTACTGAACATGAGGAATTCAAAGTACCACCCCTTTATCAATCAAATGTTCATGTCCTAACATAAAATCCATCCTTTAAATCAATAAAATGCTTAAAATAAAGCATTCCTTTCTTCAACCAATTAAGGCCCCATAAACCTTAATTAATTAAATACTTACAAACATCCATTTCTTTAACTAATTAAGGCCCCATAAATCCTAATTAATTAAATACTTAAAAACATTCATTTCTTTAACTAATTAAGGCCCCATAAACCCTAATTAATTAAATACTTTAAAATTCTCTAACTAATTAATTCATTCATTTACCCACAAAAATTAAGTCATTTATTTCAATAATTAAATAATTTCAAAACCTTAATTTTAATAAACTCAATACTTCATTTAGCTAAAGAATATCCTAAATCCTATTTCTTTTTTAAACTTATTTTAAAAATCCATTAAGCCATAATTTCATAAAATAAAATGAAAAAAGGGAGTTTTAAATACACGCACAGGCGATGGAGGTACGCAAGTTCACAACAATATGCGGACCAACAACGCGTGGGTAAACAACAAATATGTGGACCAAAAAAAAACATGCAGACCAACGAAAAGACACCACATGCCAATATTTAAAGTTCTCACATCTCAACGGCCATCAAGTGGCCCATCCTTGACCACTATTCATGGTCGAATGGTTATGGGGGCTTGCCTCCCCATAAACCTTCCCCAAACTTGAGCAGATCTTATGTGGGATAGTGCTTGTAGAAGGCCATAAAGATCTTATGCATGATCATGCCAAGTGCAACCAACACCTCATGGCAGATTAGGGATGATCATGGGAGGTCCCAAACCTCCCTCATAACACTTTAAAAAACCTAAACAAACATAGATGTGTTGAGTGGTATTTTCACCCAATTGTGAAAGTACACTCTCCCTTAGGATTTGGATTCCAAATCCCCTCTTGCAAAGAAGTTAAACAAACAACTTCTCCAAGGTTCTTGTTATATTAGCATTTGCATATGTGTATTAGTAAATATATTCAATTTAAATGCTTGGAACACCTTGTTGATTGCAAGAGGGGATTTGGAATCCAAATCCTAAGGGAGAGTGTACTTTCACAATTGGGTGAAAATACCACTCAACATTTTGGCGCTAGAAGGAGGGCCTGAATTGGTTTATTTTAGTATGATTTAAATGCTATAGGAATTTAAATTTTGAATATTTCATGCCCTATTGATTATTATTTGTAGCCCTCTTTTAATATTACAACTTGGTACTGTTAAAAGGATGACATGAATTGCTATGCATTGTTCTAACACTTTGATTGTTCATACAGGAATAATGGGATTTGATTTGATGTTAAAAATAAAATAAAAAATAAAAAAAAATTGGGTATTAAAGTTATATTCTTTAAGATTCACTAATGGCTATGTTTTCACCATGGATGACAGGTAGCCCATTGAACATACCAGGAGTTCAACATTATTTTCCCGTCGGTTTTGAGAGATGTCTTCCTCGATTTTCGTCTAATGGGACAAATACTGCACAATAACATATTCAAGCATTCAAATTTGTTGTGAATCACTTAACAATTTGGTATGATGATGTTGTTTGTAAAATGTTCCCTTAAACCTTGTACAAAGTGGCATATGATTGGTTTACAAGTCTACCTTTAGGGTCTATCACTTCTTGGGCTCAATTAGAGACAACATTTCTTAATCAATTCAATAAAAAGCAAGTTGACCCAATCCGCATGTATGAGCAATTCTTCACCATCAAAAAAGGACCAAGTGAAAATGTGAAGTCATTTTCTGAAAGGTTTATGCTCAATTAGTGACATGTTATGTTTTGCAAGAAGAAGTGGCTCTCCAAATGCTCTTGACCCACTCATTTCCACATATTTGCGAGGGATGCCCCTAATCACATCTTTGTCTCAAGCCTATGCTCAAGCAATGGCAATTGAGCAACAATTGAGTTGTCAAAATTATGGTGTGGGTTTTGGATCATGTAATATTCAATCATTTAATACTTCCTTTACCCACCCAATGATTTATCCACCTCAACCAAATTCAAGTGTGAATCAATTTCAGAATCAACAATCATTCCCAAGCTTTAATCAATTTCAAAATCCTCAATTTACTATGCAAGATCAACCATCTTTCCTAAGTATGAATCAACTTCAAAGTACTCATCTTGATTCAAAAGATGGTTCTAAAATCAATTTTAATGATTTTCATAAGAATACGATTTTAGGCAAGGGAGGAGTACTAGATACAACTAGTATTGAAACATGTGACAAATTGGAAACCCTTGACTCACCAAAAGATGAATTCTATGAGGATGAATCTATTTCGGATGACATTGTTGAAAGTAATGACCAAGAAGATCCACACCTTCCAAATTGTGATAAAATTGAATCATGGGTTAAAAATTTGGATTATGATAGCATTATCAATTTGAATACAAGCAATAACCCAATTTTGGAAGTAATTGAACCATCTAAGGAAGGTAAAGATAAATTTGATGAGAAACATGTTGATGAATTAAAAGATGAAGAAGAAATAGTTGAGCATCACAATTTAATTTTGAAAGATGATCATTATGATTCTTGGGAAGAGTATGCTCACTCCAAGCCTTCTAATGAAATTTGTGTGCCTATTGATATGCAGGATGATACAATTGCCCTTTCACATGAGGATATTACAAATCCTGTACAATCTAAGAATGTTTTGGAAGAAGGATTGGAATCTCATCAAAGGTTGGAGAAGGATAATGATTTTACTACCATGGATCAAGAAGGAGAATCAATTGTTTTTGTTCCCCTTGAGGGGCAAGAAATAGAAGATCTTGATCCACCTATGGTTTCTACAATGTCCATGCCATCTCAAAATGATGAAATCACAAATCCTAAGTGGTGTGGGTTTGATACTATTGATGATCCTAATGAAAATATGGATCTGGAGGCAACTCAAGCCATTGATCATGGCAAGGTGTCACGTGACACATATCTTGAAAAATTAGGCTCTTGTTTTGAAAAATATGGATGCATGTTTGATTGGGTGCCTAAATTTGGTGTTTTTGAACAGGTGTTGGATGATAAAGAAGACAACGAGGAAAAATCTACTAACACTCATCAAGTTGTGGTAAATTCTAACCATGATGGGTTGAGTATGGATGACAAGGTGAAATCTTTACCTTTGGTAGTAGCTACCAAAATTTCAAGTGATGGATTACATGATGTCCCTTTGGATGCTAATGTCATTAATGATGAAATGTCAAATCTTGGTGATGTTTTGATGGATTTTGATGGCTTTAAATTCTTGAAGAATTTGAATGCAAGACTTTTAGAAATAGGCTCTTGTTTGCAATATCTCACTTTTGAAAAGGAAAGCCTACTTCTAAATCACGAATGGAATAATAAAACTTGCACTTTAAAGAATAGACAAAATAAAATTGAATACCAACCATTGTCTAATCAATTTGATTTGAATCTCAACTATGATGTTGCTAATAGAACTAAATCAAATTGGTATGGTGAACATGGCAAGTTGAAATTTGTTGCATTGCTTGGTTTGATCTTATTGTTGTTGGATTCCTACAACATTTGGCATGTGTATTGTGACATATGTCTTTTGAAATGCTCTAATCATGTTTGGGATCCAGGAAAGTAATAGTCCAAGCTTGGCATCATCTTGTACTATATTGTATATAAACTTTGGTTTTGGGTTTTGGTTTGTGCTTTCAAGTTCGTTTTTGAAGTTACTTTTGGGTTTGGTTTCAAGTGTTGTTTGGACATGTTGGTTTGTTTATAAAAAAAAAAGAAAAAAAGAAAAAAGAAAAATTGAGATGTTAACTTATGCCTAAAATCAGGAGAATATGAAACATTGGAATTGTGTTGTAGAAAGCTCCACAAGTAACACAAACATTTAAATAATATCGTTTGAATCTTGTGATGCATGATGTTGTCATTTTTACACATTAGGGTATAATAGATGATACATTCCAAAAGAAGCAATGCATTCATATATCATGTCATATTCCACATTGCATATACATGTCATCACAGTTTCATTTTCATTCCATGGGCAATTATTGAGAAGGTGTTGAATCCTCTTAGGATTATTACATAACATATATTAAAAGGATCCTAAGGTTGGGAACTGCTGCCTAAACTATTTTGAACCAAGCACATTCCATGCACATTAAAAGAATCTTGAGCAAAATGGTCAAAACCATACTTGGATGAAAATGTGAGGTGAAAAGAATATTTCATGTTTGTCCTATCATGCAACATAATCCTTGAAATAGTGGTTTTTACCACTCTCATAAAAGCTTAAAGCCTAAAACCAGAGTAGTAAGGATAGGGTTAAATCCTCATCGAACTTAGGTTGAGGATCCAACTCCCCAAAGCTATGGTTTGACCTACATGGAGTAGTAAGGATAGGACTTAATTCTCATCTTGCTTAGGTTGAGAATCCGATTCCCCAAAGCTTCCATTTTCCCCGTTTCATCGTAAAGCTTGGATTGGAAGGATCGTACTACATGTCCTCTGCAAAGGATGGGTAGTCATCCCAAAGGTCCAAGTAATAAAATTGATCAATATTTCCCATTTTGTCATAATATTGGATTGGAAGGATCGTACCACTTGTCCTCTGCAAATGATGGGTAGTCATCCCCAAGGTCCAAAGAAATGAAGTTAAGTCATGGATTATTGGGTTAAGTATGCTCATGCGTGGCAACATGTCTTGCCTAAAAGCAAGACCACTGATTGCTCATATGGATAGACTAGCCAGACCATTTCATCCATAACAAGTTAAATTATTTTGTTCAAGATGAGGTAATGAACTCCAAATCGAGTAGTAAGGATAGGGTTAAATTCCCATCTCGCTTAGGTTGGGAATCTTATTCCCCAAAGCTCTGATTTCACTTACACTTGCACATGGGTTCAAGATGGTAGTGACACATAACCAACTTTGGGATCTAGTAAATTAATTCAGTACACATTTATTTGGTCCTAAGAGGGTTTGACATCTTTAATATGTTTGTTCATGATATCAGAAGGTTTGAGCATTTATAAAGCAGGTTGTTACATCTCTAGCATCTTCATCATGTATCAAATCCTACACAAATCATTCATAGCCTTGCATACAAATCATAAGTAAAATTGACAATGGAATGTTGATCGAGTTTCAAACGGTAGGGAATGAAGCACACTGCACACACCGAGCTTATGCTTAGCGATTCTGATGTTTCATGTATTTCTGATCTATTGGCATTCTTTGGATATTTTTTGATGCTTGTGTTAAAGTTTTGAAGTGTGTTTTTAGGTTTTCTTTTTGGGTTCTCATCGAAATGCTCAGGAGCATTTCCCAACGAAGTCGCCATTTGTTGTGACTATTTCACAACTAGCCCCAAAGCTTGGGGACCCACATTTTTTTGATAAATTTTGGTGTGGTTTTTGTCTTTTTCTTTTTTTTATAGGTTTATTAAAGTGTTTATAATTCAAACATTAACTTTTGGGTTAATTTATGTTTAAAAAAATAAATAAACTAAAAAAAAAGAATTAAAAAAAATAAAAAAAATAAAAAAAAAAAAGATAAATAAATAAAAATAATATATATATATATATATATATATATATAAACAAATGAACAAAAAATAAAAACCAAAAAAATAATAAAAATAAAAAAGGGATAAGATATTTTATATATATATATATATATATATATATATATAATATCTTATATTTTTCATGGTGGCCACGTATAACTCTTAAAGCTTTTAAAGCACTTTTATTTAGCTTTAAGTAGTATGTAGTGGTAGGGTTGTTTTTTTTTTTTAGCTTTTTTGTTTTTTTTTTTAGGTTTTAATTTTTAATTTTTTCATGTTAGTTTAGATAAAGTTTAGTTTTTTGTTTTTTTTTAACGTGTTTTTTTCTTTTTGCAGGGTGTTGCGTACGGAGGAAAGGAAGAGAAGCGAAACGCCATGGAGAAAGGGAAACGAAAAGATAAAGGAAAAAGAAACGAAAGGCCATGCAAAGGAGGGAAACGAAATGCAAAGAGCCAGATTGGAAAATTTTAAATACGCTATTTGAGAGATTGAAAAACAGGACGGAAATTTTTGGCATGGCCAAATGAGAGGATTTTGGGCATGGCCGGATATGTAAAACTTGGATTTTAATTTTAATGCCAAAGCTTCTATTCAGAAATTTCAGGCCTTGTTAGCAAGAAAGAATGAGAAATTTTCTGCATGCTCTATTTTAATTGTTTTATCTTTCTCCTTCCAAATTTCAGATTTGTATGTGGAATTTACGCCATTGTTTTTGGGTTATTTCATGTGAATGTCCGCAATCTGGAAATTATTTAAAACCCTAGGAGCCAGCACTTAGTTTACTTTGATCGTGTTTGTTTGCAGGTCAAATAGGCTAGGTTGCATGTATGAAACTCTCACGTATTCGGTTTTGCAGGATGGGGTGCTATCAAACTGAAGGAGCTTTTTGCATTGCTGCATTTCAACAATTATTTTGATGCAAACTTCTAATTTTCTGTTTTCAAAAATTTTAATTTCAGAGTTTTTTCCTATTTTCAGGCATTAAAATAAACATTAAAAAAATTTCAAAATCTAAAAATGATTTCACCATTGCGTAGATTATAATTCATACTTCCAATACGCACTTTGAAATTTCATATTCGGAGTTGTTTAGTATTTTTTAAAATTCATCAAAGTTGTTGTTTTGTCATAGATTTTAAAAATCCGAAAATAGAAATTTTCCATTTTAATGTCAAATTTCATTTTTCCAGTTTTGTTTTGCACTCATGAGCCTATGATGACATTCCCTTCATGGAAATTCCAATTTCATTGAAGGAGTTATGTTTTATGGCATTTTCACAAATTTCCATTTTGGGCCTAAAATTACCCTTTCTTCATAAAAATTCTAATTTTACGAAAGAGGGGTAATTTGAGTATTATATTGAATATCTTTGCCTTAAAGCACTTAATTGTTCATCTTGATGAAAATTTGATTTCATTTAAGAGGGATAAGTTAAAGTGACATTTTGAAGCTACATGTGAAGACCCTATTCATCATTGAGGATTTAATGCAAGATAAAAAAACTATTTTAAAACCATCAAGATAAAAGGAATTAAAGCACTACATCTTGGTCATATGAGGGCCAACTCACATTTGATTTATTTTGGTTCAATGAACAATCACTAAAGTTTCATGGTAAAATAAACCAACATTGCCCCTTGTTTACAGTTACTTGCAATCACTAAGGTGTTCCAAGCATTTAAATTGAATATTTTTATTTGAGATTACTAATGCACATATGCAAATGCTAATATAATGGAGACCTTGGAGAAGTTGTTTGTTTAACTTCTTTGCAAGAGGGGATTTGGAATCCAAATCCTAAGGGGGAGTGTACTTTCACAATTGGGTGAAAATACCACTCAACAAGATGTAGATATAGCTTTCTTTTGTGGTGCATTTATAGGTGAACATGCCATTTAAGGGCCCACATATGGTCACAAAAATAGAGATCGATTATAGTGGCAAAAACATTTTCAACATAGTTGGTTTACAAAGAAAATATCTATGAGAAATGTAATTCTATGACACAGAGTTATCCGGCATGAATATATATCTTTTTGTAGGTTTAAAATAATGAATCAAGAAACTTATCTATAACACCTTCCAAAATAGACACTCTCTAAACCACAAATGATATATATATATATTTTAAACACTTGGGGGTCCAGGGTCCAACCTAGTGTAGCCAAGATTAAAATAGTAGCACCCTTATTCACTATAAATCCATTATCTTCCTTTTCTTCTTCACCTCCAGCCTTTATGTTTTTTCCAAAAAAGTCCCTATCTTGCTCTCCTCTTTGGCCTTTCATACTATGGTGATTCAAATCAACTTTTTCATAAAAATAAAATACTCTTTTATGCACATAGTTTTAAACCTTATTGGTCTTATTTTATATCTTACCTCTTTGCCTTTCTTGCTGCTTAAACTTGCTATTCTAGACCTTCAAATTTGCAGCCTTAGCTTGCTGCCCAAAAATCTAATTTTTACAGATTTAATTCCTTTTACTTTGCTGCTCCAAAATCTTTGAAACTTGTAGCTCTTAACTCTTCTTCAAATGTTGTCTCAAGCTTTGAAACTTGCAGCACCAAATGTTGTCTAGTATGCAGCCTTTTCATTGTTCAAAAGCTGTCTCTAACTCCTTTTAAAATGTTGCCCAATAACTCTGAAATTTACAGCTATACTCCTCTTCAAAAAACTTCCCAAATCATTATCTTCTTGCCGTCCAAAATTTCTGCAATTTGTAGCTTCAAATGCTGACAAATATTCCTTCACTTTTCTGTCCAAATATATCTCAAATCTGCTTCAAAATTCTTCAAATTGCAGCTCTACTATCTCCCTTTAATGTTGCTTAAAATTTCTTCAATTTACTGCCTTAGTTTATTGTCAAGCCTTCCTTCAATTGGTTGTTCAAGGGCACTTCAAAATCTGCCCAGATCTTCTCCAATTTTCATCTCTATGTCACTTTCAAATTTCTATCTTGTGACTCTTCAACTTATGTCACAAAAATCAGCAATCTTCTTCTCAAATTGGTGGTCTATTCTATATTTCTTCTCCTCCTTTGCTCTTGCTGAATTCTGTCTTTAAATATGACCTCTTTGCTGGCCTCTTCTTCAAGAATATGAAAGTCTTAAATTCTTCAAAAATACTTTCTCAAATTTGGAAAACTTCTTGTCAAAAATCGTCTCCTTGAATTAGTCTCACAAATCCTTTTGGGCTTGTTTTCGGATGGCGACAATTATCCCAAATTTTTCTTTTTAGGAACTTTTCATGCTTGTAATATTCTATCTCAAGCTTTATTCAGAACTTCTCCAATGGAAACTTTTTCAACTTATTCAATAGGGATTCTCTAGCCTTCTTATTTCTTCATGCAAATTTGCTTGATACCTCTTCTCTTGGGTCTTTAAAGTCTACAGCTTCTTAAATATGCAATAGGACCTTTTCTCTTAGGACTCCAAAATATTCAATCTTCAACTTCTTGCTAGAAGTACTAGATCAATTCCAAATATGAAATTCTTCTCTATATATTGTAGTAAGCTTCTCAAATTTCTTCTTTGCAACAAAGTATTAGAAGATGATAATCCAAATCTTAAAATTTAAAAACAATAATCTTCGCTAGTTAATATTTTAAACCAGTGGAATCTATGTTGAGTCCTAGTTTTCACAAGTTTTTCTGCAACTTTGTGGAAATACCCTAGCCAAATAGCAATCTTCAAAAATCTTATAATGGAGATCTTTCTATCTCCTATCAAATTCCCTTGTGGCTCTAATACCATTGTTAGCTTTTGATGTTATAAACTTAAAGCAAAATAAGTAGAAGATCTAAAATAAATTTGTAGGATGAAATATAAGATAATGGAAATATTCTAAACATATACAACTCATAAATAAATTTTGCAACGACTCATAAAATAGCCACTTAAAAATGCTCATAAAAATAGTATTCTCATATAGAATAAATATCTCCAATGTTGTAATTCATAATATTTTCTAGAAATCCTCCAAAGCATGCATTCACCACAAATCCATGCAAAATAATACATGATAAAACTAAAAATAGAATAATACATAATATAATATATAGAAAAATAAAGATATGGATAGCCAAAATAGAAATAATGGATGGGTCTCCATAGACACCCCCAAAACTAATGTAATGGGAAAGTCATTGGGGGTATTTATAGTGATACCTAATCCCTAATTAAATGCAAACCTCAAGCTAACATAACCTAACTCTAAGGTTAAATTATAATTTAATAAATGTACTAAACCCTTTAACTATGTTTAAACACATATATGGTTTAACAAATATTGTTGAGAATAAATAAACTAGGAATAAAGTATTATGTTTGTCATGTTGTTATTTTTATTTCTTGGTTGTTTAATTTATTAATTGGTTTATTATATATATTTTTAATTGGTTTGTTATACCTATGCAAACCATGGTCTTCTTCTATATTAGTTTTTTAATCCTTAAATTTGAATATGTAAGCTTTTTAAGGCCTTCTTAGTTAACGGGAACTTAGCTAGAATAATTCTATATCATTGGTATCAAAATTGATTCTGATTTACCACTGAATATGGGTATAGATATATTTGTTTGACCCCTCTTATATTGGGGTTTGGGTTTCTTCCTTTATTTAATAGTTTGTTCTCTTGTTTCACAATAGAGTTTCCCCTATAGACTTCCATAACCATTCCACATTTTGATTGTTGTGAAATACCAATGTATAATTAATCTAATTCATAATATTGTAAGGCTTTTATTCCAAGGGTGTAATACTTTATACTTAAATAAAAAATTTCTAGTTAGGAATAAAAGTCACTTTGTGAAGTATTAGGGCATTTTTTTTCTAAAAATATCTCATATTTTAGGAGTCATATCTTCATGAATATCTTCATGAAGGGTTATCTAATTCATTTTATTATTGGACCAACTTGTGTGGAATTTGAATAGCTTTAAATGAGTGGTCATATGAAGGAATTTGATTAATATTGAGGGAGATATGACCCTATGAAGTCAACCATCTAGAACAAGGGTAGTGAGGATTTTTCAAGTCACGAAAAATAAAATTGCAAATATTTGTCAGCTAGGGTTTGGATAATGGGAAGAGAAATGAAGGGCTAGGACTTAAGTGAGGCAAGACATTCTATCTAGACATATAATTATTTTAGCTAAGTTTTTTCCCTTCTTTATATTAGAAATTTTGCATGCAAATTATTATAATTTGTTTATCAAATATTATATTTGCTATAGGAAATCCTGATAAATCTCAATAGATTTTGAGTTTTAGTTTCCTTTTCATGGATTTATTTATATTTAAATACTTAGAATAATCTCTAGTGGTATATGTTAGTGAGTGCACCTTAGAGATATCCTTGTTGCTCCAAGATAAGGTAGGTTTTGGTAAATTTAATGGGTATTGGCCAAGGGCTTCAACCTTGAAAAAATGGATTGATATTAGTTGGAAGTCTCCAGGAGTGATTCTATCATTTATTCCTAAAGGTTTCTTCCTAACTATTTTTACTAGGGAATAAAGAGAATAAATCTTAAAAGGGGGTCCTTGGTTTATGGGAAGAGGAGAACTCTACTGGTATGAAGGCGTTTTAACTGAAAATGTAAATATATCCCTAGTACCAGTCTGGATTGGGATGTTTGGATTGCCCATTGAAATTTAGGAAATAGATACATTTAATGCAATAGGAAACACTTTAGGAGAATTCCTTGAGATTTTAGATACTACAAAAGATGGATTCTTGTCTATTTATGCTCAAATATTGGTCATGATTGATATAAGTAAAGCTTTACCAAAATCAATCATTATTAAGTATCGAGATAATATGTGGATCCAAACCATGCATTATGAAAACATATATTCTATATGTATAATATATCATGTGGTGGGGCATACTAAGAGATCATGCCCTAAGAAAATCCCATCAGAATCATATGTAGAAAACTGTAAGAGAAACTTACAAATTGTTATGGATGAAGATGGTTTTCAATTTCCAAAAAATAGTTCTAGAAAAATGAAAGAGAATAAATAATGGACACCGGTAAGGAAGGATATTGTAAGAAATACCAACACTTTTGAGTATTTAGCCTATGAAGAAAAAGTATATTAAAACTTAGATATGATACAACAAGTTCAACATATTAATAAGGAACTATCTATTCAAAATTACCCTAATTTAAGGATGAACATTCTTGATGAATCTAAGGAATGTGTCTCATCATATTTTGAAGACTCTCTTGAAGTACCATGCACCATTTAGGAGAAAAATATTGGTAAATAAAATGTAATTTTAGAAGTTAATACCTTTGTAATTAATAAGGAAAAACAAGAAAATGAACAGGACAAATCAAAAGCTTTTGCACTAGAGCCAAGAGAGGATAAATATGATAAAAAACAAAATTGTGAAATAATATTGAAGAATAAAAAATAATATCTACTCTTGATATAGGTAAGCCAAAAAGAGGAAAATACTCAAATTATCAACCAAGATCCAGGGACGCAAGAGCAAACATAGAGAAAGGAACACAAACTAAGTTGGTTGAACTTATCTTTACCAAACAACAAAATTGAAGAGCACAAGCTTATATTGAGAGGGGGGTGAACAGTATAAGACCATTTTTTACTTTTCTTTCTCAAACAATAATATCCAATATATCAATAATAATATCAATAGTAGTAATCAAAGCAATGCACAAATCACCACATACAATAGAGACACCAATTTAACATGGTTCACCCAATGTGGGCTACGTCTACGAAGAAAATATTTCACTAAAATTTTCTCAACAAATCTCTTGGGAATCCTTCCCTATTACAATGTTTATGGACCACTGTCCAAAGGAGACACCAATATCCTAATCAATTTCATGGATACCTATCCATAGGAGACACCAATCTCATTTTTTGGTTCATGGATCTCTATCCACAGGAGAACTCCTTCTCCTCTACTTAGGCTAGTGATCCTCTAGAAAACTATTGCCTCCACTATAGTATCTTGTGGATCTCTCTCCACTTGAAGACTCTTGTTCTCACTCAGAAGACCTTTGTCCTCACTACCCTATCTAATGGATATCTATCCACTGGAGACTATTATCCTCTACTCTTTCAACTCCAAATATTACTCTTAGCTCTGCTTAATCTCTATCTCAAATTTGCACTAAACACAGTCCTTAGATATAGCACAAATCTGCTCAATATCTATCTCAAATCTATA
Organism: Wollemia nobilis; assembly: GCA_028583015.1. Classification (NCBI taxonomy): domain Eukaryota; kingdom Viridiplantae; phylum Streptophyta; class Pinopsida; order Araucariales; family Araucariaceae; genus Wollemia; species Wollemia nobilis. The sequence continues at coordinate 1,272,399 of JAQPPZ010000505.1, forward strand.
CCAAACATATTCCTTTGGTATAGCACAAATTTGGTCAATATCTATCTCAATTTTGAACTAAACACAATCCTTCGATCTAGCACAAATCTGCTTAATATCTATCTCAAATCTACACTAAATATAGTCCTTCAGTCTAGCATGAGTCTTCTCGATCTCTATCTCTGGTCTGGTACAAATCTACCCTTAAATCTACACCAAACTTTGTACTCAAGCCTTAACACAAATATTCATCCAATCACAAATCAACTCTGCTAGATCTTTCCCAAACCTTAACTCAAGGTTTGAACAAATTAATCAATCAACTCTGCTCTCAAGTATTCTCAAAGACTTACCTCAAATCTATTCAATAAGTCCTCACTAGAACTTGTCCAATTTGATTGTAAACTTCCACAAAAGCTCACACAAATTTGTCCTTAAGATTTCACAAAATCTTACTCAACTTTGTCCTTAAGTCCTCTCTAGGACTTACTCAAATCTACTCACAAGATTTCACCAAAGCTTATTCAATTCAATTACAAAACTTGCATATGAAACCCAACTCAATTTTTCACAAAAAATCTCTTCAATCCCACAAACAAGTTTCACTCAAAATGTTGTTTAACCACAGAAACATATATAGAATTGTAAGAGACTCAATATGTTTCACACTCACAAAACACTATATCACTTTCAAAATCACTCCAATGCTCTCAATTTTAAACTTAACTCAACCATCCATTCAATGAAACACAACTTGCTTACAAACCCTAAACAAGTGTTTTCAAAATGCTTTCAACAAATCACACTATGGAACTCAACCCTTGACTCAATATGATTCTAAATTAACATAAAAATTATACTCATGATCTTTCACAAACCCTAGTTCAAGATAGTTCTCAATCTCACACTCAATTTTTCTCACAACCATTCACCAATCATGCATGTGAAAACCCACTCAAACATTTCCAACAATGCTTATCAAATAAAAACCTTTTTTCTCCAAATTTGTATTTCACAACATTCAATCCAACAATATTCCACTCATAATAAAGATATACCCATACCTTTTATTTGATGGAGAAATGACCTCAAAACCTATATCAATCACAATCAACCCCTTTGTCAATTTCAATGGTTAGATAGAAAAAATCTTTGCTCAAATATTTCCCTCAATATTAATTCACCATTACAAAAATTAACAAGACTCAAATACACCTTATTATCTCCAAACTTATCAAACAAATATTTCAATCACTTAGTTTCACTATAACCCCTTTCAAAAATTTAATGCATAAAATAATCTAGAATCCTACTTATGTCTCCCTACTCAAAAATTGCATTTCCAAAATAATTGACTTTATAAAACAAGATAATGCAATTTACTTTTAACCTTCAATAATACTATTTACCACCTTTTTTCTAAGGTAAAAAATATTTTACCTTACCCTCCTTTTAACTCCCTAAGTGCTCATTAAATCCAATACACCACGTTCTTAACTCACACCCACAATGAAAATAAAACTATGCTTCGAATAGTGATAACCAAGCAAAAATTAAAGCATGTGCTTCAATGTAGCGCCACCAAGCAACCATAGAGCATAGACCATAGATAATGCACTTTAATCAAAAATTAAATACCTTACGCTCCTTGGTAGGACTCAATCCCTGGTCGAACCACTGCCTAAGCCCTAGCTGCGGCCAAGCTCTGCATGAGCTAGGTGCTCAGGTGAGAGGTAAAAGTGCTTTGAGCACTTTGTCTCTTCCACCAGTGTCAAAGCCAAAAATGCTTTTTCCCTTCATCGTCGTTGAAACTCGAACGTAGCACCACTGCATTCCCAATTCCTTACACACCAAGGGCTTGCCACTAGCCCAACCGAATGGTTGGTGACAAGGCTTTATGCCTTGGTCACTTTGTCCTCCACAATTTTGGCTGCCAATAAAAATTAAAATCCTCTTTGTCCTTTGCTCATGAAATTTTTTGCATTCCACTTCCAATTCTTGCATGTGCATTAATATTCAGAGACTTACCTTTGTGAGGTAAGTGTTATGGTATTTATACCATATGCTTCTATCCTTTGAACATCGACGAGGGAATATGAATTTAAATTAAATTTGCGCCCAACCCAACTTTGGGTTTTAATAATTTTATTTTTATGAATTAATTTATAATATAAATACTATAAATTATTTATAAATTACCTTAGGATTTAGTTTAACCTTTAATATTATAATAAAAATATTATAATATTATTTCCATTGGGCCTAGGTATTTTTCTCTTTCGCCCTTAGACCTTTTTTGACCGCATTTAATATTATAATAATAAATATTATAATATTATTTCCTTTAGGCCTTTTCTTTAGGGTATTTAACCGTCATTTTGACCAATCATGTGAAGCTCTTAAACCAAATCTCTTGGGATTAAAATATAAATATTTTAACCATTCTTTTGCCAAGTCTTACACTGATTCCTAACACTGACTCTTGACATCAATGACAACACAACTAACTCAAAAATTCCAATAAAAATGATATTGGTAATACTCAGGAAGGGCCAATAGCCCCTAATGATACATTATTATCATCTCATGGAATATAAGGGGTGTTAATGCTCCCTCAAAGAAGAGGTATATCAGGGACCTATGTTTAAGTAATAAGATTGATATTTTTTGTATCCACGAAACTAAAATAAAAAAAAAAGAAGTTTCAAAAACTATTAAAGTAGTATGGGAAAGATGTGAATGGGATGTTATGGATTCTGAAGAAGTGGTTTGAGGAATTCTAATTTGTTTAAATACTTCTATAAACTCTTGTGTAACCATTTATAAAACTAAGCATTGGATAGCCTCTTTAGTCACTTGCTACTTTGCAGATATTTGTTCCATCCTTATCAATATCTATGGACCTACAACTCGGTTAGGTAGATTATAATCTTGGAGTGGGATTGAAGCCTTTATGAGAAGTAAAAACCAAGAAACCCGATTCATGATCATAGGATATTTTAATGCCATAATCAAGTTGGATGAAAATTTTGGGAGAAATAGGAAATTAACCCAAAGTATGAGAGATTTCTCAATTTTTATTCAAAACAATCATCTCTAGGAGTTTGAGTTTGAAGAAGATAACTATACATGGACCAAAAATAGGAGAGGCCAAAACCTAATAGCAAAAATATTAGATATATGCATACTCTCAAATCATTGGCTAGATGAAGGAACTTGTGCTAAAATTAATACCCTAAAAAGTATTGGTTCAAATCACTGTCCAATAAGAGTTAAAATGGTGGTAAGTGAATGCAAAAAAATATCATATTCTAAATATGAGTAGATGTGGGAAGATCATCCTCAATTTGTTGATATGATAGCACAAACATGGAATTATTTAGGAAATGATGGGTTGTATGCTCTTCTAAAACAAATTAAATGTAGGGCATTTATATTAAAAGAATGGAACAAGAACACTTTTGGAAAAAAAATTAAGAAGAACTAAAAGATAAACTTTCAAAATTCCAAAAAGGTGGTCATAATAATCCAAGCTTAGAGGAAAGGGATTTGCTTAGTGAATATCACAATATTTTAAGGAAGAGAAATTTTGGAGATCAAAATCAAGACAAACCTGGTTAAAATGAGATAAAAATACAAAGTTTTTTCATAGGATGGTTATAGTATAGAGATCAACATCCAAAATTAGTAGAATTAAATCAATAGAAGGGATTTGGATTGAAGACCATAGTGAAATTAGAAATGAGGTAAAGCATTTTTATCAATATATTCTAGGATCAGAGGAGATTGAATTTCTCACTGATAAACTTCTTCATGATGTACCTTTATTTATAACCAATGAAGACAATAGGAAATTTATGGAGCCTATTACTCTAGAAGAAGTTAATTTAGATCTTTTCTCTTTTAATAAGGATAAATTCCTAGGTCCAAATGGAATCTCTATATATTTTTACCAACATAATTGGGATATAGTGAAAGACTCTTTTTCAGTGATAGTGAAATAGTCTAGGGTAAAACAATACATACCTTATAAAATAAATGCAACATATCTTACCCTAATTATAAAAAATAAGGATGTTGAATTGTTTGATTATTTTAGACCCATAAGCCTATGTAATATGAAATACAAGATTATCTCCAAAGTGATGGTGAATCAATTAAGGCCATTGTTAGACACAATTATTTCAAAAGAGCAAGGAGGATTTGTGAAAGGGAGATAAATTTTGGACAAGATCATAGTAGCTCATGAAGTTATACATTCAATAGATTTAATAAAAGAGAAAACAATGATCTTAAAACTCTGTATGAGTAAATTCTATGATAGGGTTAAATGGGATTTTCTTTTTGTAGTTTTAGAGAAGTTTGGGTTCAAGAAGAAATGGGTTACATGGATTAAAGCTTTTGTCTATATAGTTTCTTATTCAGTGTTGGTCAATGGGTTAGTAACATAATATTTTAAATCTAAGAGAGGCCTTAGACAAGGAGATCATCTATCTCCTTATTTATTCATTATTATGGTAGAGGTTTTGAGTAGGAACTTAAAGAAGGCTTACAAATATGGGCTTATAAGTGGACTTAAGGTTAGTAATAACATTAAAAACATCACCCCATAAATAGTTTGTAGATGATAAAACCCTTTTTATAAGGGCAAGGATAAATGAGCCCAGGGCTTTGAATAACTTTTTAAAGGAATACAAAAGAGAATAAAGGCAAAAAGTTAATAGGAAAAAATACAAAATTTACTTCCTTAACACTCCAACTAATATCAAAGTAAGAATTTGTAGGTTACTTCAAATGGAGGAGGCAAATTTTCCAGCAACTTATCTAGGGATGCCTTTATTTGAGGGGATAATGAGGATAGAATTATGGAATATAGTTATTAGTAAAGTTTAGAATAAAATTCCAAATTGGAAAGTTATATGGTTATCATTAATAGGAAGAGTGCAGTTAATTAAGTCAATCTTACAGGCCATTCCAACAAAATATGTCTTTGTATACTATACCAAAATCAATTAAAAAAAAATTAATCTACATTATGCGATCCTTTTTATGGTTAGGTTTACATGATAAAAGGAAATTTCCTTTGGTGAAATGGAGCAAGGTGTGTGATGATAAAACTAGGGGAGGTCTTGGTTTAAGAGTTCTTACAAATGCAAACTTAGCTCTTAGAGGAAAAGTAATATGGAGATTGTACAAAGAGATTCAAAGATAATGGACAAGAATTCTTCTAAGTATGTTGATCCCAATAACCCAAGTTTAATATTTACTACATTCTATCTACCAAATGGATCTGCTCTTTGTAAAAAAATCTAGTGATCTAATGATTAAAGATTCAAGATGGGTGGTGGGAACTGGAGAAAAAAAATCTATTTGAATGGATACTTGGTGTGATAAAAAATCACTCAATTTAGATCCAATTTTGAAACCTTGGATGAGATTACTTCAAGAAAAATATGGTGATAGGGTTTCAAATATTTTATACAAGGATCAAGAAGGAAGATACAAATGGAAAGAATATTTTTTTACAAGTATACAATACATTGATGCTAGGAGGCAATTGAGTAGAAAGATAACAATTATGATTGTTATAAGGCAAGCCAAGGATAAATTTATTTGGGATTTGAATAGCTCAAGATAATACATAACAAGAAGTTCTTTGTAAAAATGAGGAGGAGAGTATATCTCTTGGGACATTGCTCAATAGTCTAAAAACTATGGCAATGGATTCTTAATATTTTTGGTAAATGCATGGTGATGAATAGTAGAATTGAATATTAGTTAAAGCAATGGTAGAGAACTTATAAAAGTGAGGGTTTACAGAGAATATATGACATCAAAAGATACAATACTTTGGATTATATGGCTAGAAAGGAATAGAAGAATATTTAAAGGAAAGAAAATCAATTTAGAGGTAATGAAAAGGAAGTTTTTTTTAGTCATAGAGTAGTCTAAACCAAACCTATCAACTCACCCAGTCCCTAATATGGAAGCAGAGAGCCTTGATATATGGATTCATATCATTAAATGGAATTATGATTTTGGGTACAAAAGAAGAAAAAAGAAGGCAAAGAATATAAAGTAGAATCCACAAAATGTGGAGTTGGTTAAATTGAATTTTGATGGAGCATCTAAAGGAAATCCAATACCAATAGGAGGAGGAGGAATAATTAGAAATAATAGAGGAGATATTTTATCTCATTACACTTTCAATAGTGTATTTAAGAAAAATAATGAAGTTGAAGCTTGGGCAACTTTATAAGGGTTAAAAATATGCAAACAAATGAAATGGAACAAAGTATGGATGGAAGGTGATTCTCTCATAGTAATAAATACAATTTTAAGGAAATCAAAGACTCCATGGAAAATACAAGAGATAATTATAGAAATTCAAGATATTTCTAAAGAGTTTAAAGAAATTAGGTTTACACATACATTAAGGGAAGGAAATGAATATGCAGATAGGCTAGACAATAGAGGGGTTTTGATTGAGGATCATGAAGTTAAATTCTCCTTTCCATGGTTAAATAAAGTAGTAAGTTTAATTGAAGCTAACAAGAAAATGTTTACTTCCTGAATCAAATAATGATTACGATTTACTTTAATGTTTTCCATTGGTAATATTTGATTTATTTTATAACAATAATGTGTTTTCATATAAACTATTTATTGTAAATTTTGTGGTTGTACTTGTATTTCATGAATGAAACTAGCAATATAGATTTGGTAAAACAAACTATGATAGTGTGATGTTTTGGATATATTACTCTACTAAGATGCAATGCATAAATAGTAGAGATGAATTTTTGGTATTGTGAAGGTTGCTATAGAAAAATGACAAGAAGGATGTTGAATTATGGAATATTTGTATTTATACAAAAAATTGAAAAGATTCAAAAATTAAAAATCAAGAATTCAAAAATTTTATGTAAAATGATGTAGGTTTCTAGCTATAGCATCTTAGTTGAAATGATAACAAAAATATAAATAAGAGAGCTATAATTTATCAGGGTGGGGGACCCAGTACAACCCCTTATTATCTAGCCAAAAATAATGTTCTAGTTAGTACATACCATTGGATAAAAAAAGGGGGGTGGAAGAAATTATTAGATAGATATAAATGTGACGTGCATTTATAAATCGAGTGCAATTTTAAGAATTTTGGAGTTTTTCTTGGACTTTTGTGTGGGTGAACTCAACTTGTCTTTGTAGATTACAAATTTATAATTGTAGAGGTGAGAAATTGCCCTATCATGTGATCTATTGGGATCCAAGGTGACTGTAGGGGTATGTTATATTCTCTACACTTGGGGTCTTGGGGATCAAAGGGTTTACTAGGAAAAATTTAAGGAATCGATCCAAGTTTGAGGTAGAAGTGTTTGATGTGCACATTAAGAAAACACCTATATTTGGCCTTTTTAAAATCTAAGCTAAGAAAATGAAATAACAATGCAAGAAAACAAAAATACAGGAAAAAAAATACTAACCCTAAGAATATTCCTAATTTTTTATGATAACTAAACCCTAACTTGCAATAAAATATATCTTTTTATTTTAGCAAGGGCTTGAGAGAATGCACAAACAAATTTAACCTAGAGTGCAAACTATATGCTTTTATTCTTTCAAATGCCTAGAATGAGAACAAAATATTTCTCTATATTTATGATCTAGATTTTTAAAATATAAATGATTAGAAAGAAAATGGTAAATTGTATAGGATATTAACTTATAGCACTTATATTATCTTGTGTTTGGCCTTAACTTTTAACTTATGTCCAGATGCATCCAATAGCTTCACAACCTACAAAATAGTTTCACAAACCCTAAAAAATTTTAGCATTTAGGGGCTTTCTTAGACCACTGTAATACTGATCTTGGAGGTGTAGCATTCAAGCCCTCTTGGTCCTTTTAGCTAACCATTTGAAAATAAAATTGATTGTTAAGTTCTTTGGAAACAAACAAGATAAGATGAAATGAAATAAAACAATGCAAAAAATAGAATGTAAACAACATTATTACGATCTAAAAAACCATGGAAGTGTAAATTTAGGGTTTGGGAGTGAACCTTTGCCCCCAAACCTAATGAAGCCAAAATCGCACCTCGTAAGAGGTGATCATAATTTTGGATTATATCAAAATAATGCCATGTATGGAAGGGGTAAGATTTCATAATATAAATGTAAAACCTATAGATGGATGCTAAATTAAATACAAAATGCAAGAATAAACTGGTGGAAGTGAAAGAACAGACAAAGGGATGAAGACCTCCAAAAAATGGTAGAATCTTCCTTAAGGCTCCCACACTTATCCACAAAAAGTAGCAAATCAACAATAGAGCCATAGTATAACACCAGAGAAGACTTGATATTGTTAGAATATAATCACCCTTCTCAAAAATTAGGATCACTTTGAAAACATCTAGCACTTCTAACATCACTAAGGGGAAAAAGAGGATCCAAACCCTCTATTTATAAGAGGTTTAGAGGGAAAAATGGTAGGAATATAAAAATACAACCTAGGGGAGGGACAACATCCTAATATTTGACCCAAAAATAGGGTTTTCTTAGAGAAAAACCTAAATTGTTGAAATCATGCCTTGTAAGGAGTGACCATGATTTCAGCAAAGCCAAGAAAAAAGGGAGAAAAAAGGAGGAAAGAAGGCCCAAACTTGTGCTTAGACAAGTTTAAGGGCCTTCTCAAGTTCTAGGAAAAATGACTCACTTGGGTGGGTCAATTTTCCATGTCTACATTTTACCCCCTCTTTGATGCATTTATGGCCTAATAAATGCATCAAAGAAATATATACACACCTATGGCGAAGAACGATGAACAAAAAATGGGTGGTTGGTTTAGAAGAAAGGAGAGGTGCAAAAATAGTGTTATTTTGGACACTTAAATATTTTTGCATGCAAAATGAGGCATTAAAAAGATTAATTCCTCTTAGGCCAGGGTACCCCTCGAGTTTTGGAAGTAATGTTACATTCTAGAGGAAACTTGAAATGGCTGACAAAGAAGGAAGGAGATAAAAAAATAGAGAAAAGAGCACCAAATAGGAGATAAAAAGTAAAAAGGAGAATGAAAATGAAAGGAGGGTGAAAACCCTAATTTATTTTCACTATGCAAATGATAAAAGAATATATAGAGAGAAAAAAAAAAGGTAAATGGCGCTACCCACACACCATTCAGCCATTGTAAGGGACAAGGCTGACACAACAATGAAGTGAGCATGGGTAAGGACTAAAATCCTTACTTTAGACTAGGCTAGATTAAATTTTTTAGTTCTTTTTACAATTTTTTTATCTTTTGGAAGAATTCACTGCATGAGACCCCAACGGGGCCCGTAGCGATCAAAGTCGCACCCCATAAATGTAGGGTGTAATTTCATTAATTCGTGCCTCACAAGTATGGGGTTTAATTTTGGAAGAAGAGGAAAAAGGGTGAAATCATGCCCTAGGAGGATAGGGAACAATTTTGACAAAGAAAAAACAAGAAACAAAGGAAATAAATAGAGAAGAAAGAGAATAAATAAAAGGGAAAGAAAGGCCAAGACAAGCAGACTTAGGTGTTGAGATGTTGCTCTTTATTGTTTTGTGATTATTTTATGTAATTATATTTTTTTATGTGAAACTAATTAAAAAAATTGTTATGTTTTTGGTTGCAGCATGACATACTTGAGAGTCAAGAGTGGTGATCGAGTTCCTTGGAGGTGGAATTATAGGGTCTCTCATAGGAATAGAGGGAAATTCTAGAGGTAGTGGGGCTATATCACCTGATAGATATGGCTTGGATTGACGTAGACAAAGTGCTATTGATAATTTTTGCAAAGAGGTAGTATTTGGAATCATCAACCTTTTAGTTAACAACAAGGGAGATGATGATCATACTAGAGGATGTGTGGAAAATATTGCACATCGCCATAAGGTAAGGGTAGTTTATAGAGCCCAAGAGCAATAGGTGATACTATAGAGACTATCAGGGGGTTGGGACCACTAGGTCCAAGAGATTCAGATCTCGATCGATGAGTTACCTACCATGGGATTCTTTGTATGCCACATGAGTAGGTGATACCTACCATGGGTGCTGGTAGGAGTAGTGAAAAACATGTAAGACTAGTGGTTGTGATTCCAATGGGATCCATATGTGTTGGTCCAATTGTATATGATATTATAAAATATCATGTACAAAGGGTATACATGGCTGGTATGTATAACTTTAGTCTAGGTGTGGTTCTAGGAGCACATGGTAGTTAGGTCATTACCCAATCCAAAGCGGTTAACAACATATATATGGTCTAGAATATTTGAATGAGTTTAGATAACATATGCTGGGAACCTTCTGGAAACACGAGATTCCAGAAACAAAAAGGATAAACTAAAAATGCAATGTAAACGAAACTAAAATAACGCTTAAACCCTATGTTATTGAAAAATGCGTAAAAAGGAAGAACATGAACACAAGATATCAAAGCAATATAAAAAGAACGACCCTTTTATTGATATGCTTTACAAATTCATGTTACAATGCGTCTCCTTCCTTTTTAGGGGATAGGAGCGTTAAATTTTGGTCTTTTACAACTTGTTTCAGAATTCCTTCTTCCGCGTGCCCACATGTAAGATGGGCGAACCAAAATGTTGTCGCCACTTGCGTTGGTAAAGGTAGATTCCTCGCTGCTCCTCCAATGCTGCAAATCTGCGTTCAAAGAAACAAACAAAGAATCAGTAGCACCTATGTATGAAAAATAAAAGATAAATCGAACGATGGTTAAAATGAATCTAAATAAACTGAAAACTTGACAAAAGCATAAACATGAAACTAGCTAAATACTACAAAAGAAATAGTCACCAAAAGCAATAAAGCGAGGGGTGCCCGAAGGCAAACCACCCACGGGTGAAACTTTGCTTCGACACCAATCCGCTTAGGATGGGTCCGAAACCTGATGTGATGTGTTGTCGGCAAATTGGTAGAATATTGTGGTCAAAAAAATTGGTGTTGGTTCTTGATTCATGCCTTCAGAAGTCACCCAATAACCTCTCTTTCGATTAAGAGATTATGGATGTTGAAAACACAAATCGCAAGTAAGTGAATTAGCAGCACTTCGTTGCTCAAAATGCTCCTTCTCTGTCTCTCTTTTGGGTGAGGAAGCTCACCATTTTATAGACCCAAGGGGTCTCTTTGAATTAACATGCAAAAGTGTTTCTTTGCATGAATGCTTTTTGTGTGAAGAGAAGACTTCTTCTTGATCAAGGGCTTCTTAACTGCCTCTGTGCATGTCTTTGTATGTTTTAGAAAATCTCACTCTCATTCCCATGCAGTGAAGGGAAAGTCAATTGGCAGATATGAGTTGTCAAAAGAACTCACTCGCACTCCTATGCCATGCAAGAAAAGCTAAGTGGCAGTTCTGAGTTGTCATGCGTCGAGATCTGACTTTTTTTTGGTCAAACCTGGCGTTTGTCCCGCCCCAAAGTGAGTGCTGATAATCATCTCTGGGTGAAACAAGTATTAATCCACACTCGTCCTTGGGTAAGACGAGTACAAATCCACACTCATCCCTGGGTGGGACAAATAAGTATCTGAGTGTCTAAAAGATGCCAAATTGATCCATGACTTGTAAAACTACTGTGTGAGTGGTTAGAACCATTGTTTAACCTCTGGGGGCTGCCCTGGGGGCTGTGTGTGTTAGTTGATCAGTGCTTGTTGTCACATAATCGGATTGGTGTTGTTTTGGTGTCTATAGATGCCCCTTTTTGGAAAGCGTTGCACATGGTGTAGTGCTAAGCAAAAATAGATAACCAAAGCACTAATGATTAGGGTTTCTCAATAACCTAACCAACTCTTGATGCCCCAAGTATGGAAAGGGCACGCATTCTTGAATCCTTGCTTCTGACGAGCTAAGGAACCTAAATCAAGTATTAACCTGGTTTGGTGAGGTATTACTTGAACTTAGACATTGATCAGTCATGAATAGGCAAAGGGTGCAACCTTTTGTCTATGGGAACCTTGAATTCATGATTCACGAATGCCAAGTATATGATCAGTTTGTGATAATTGCTTGTTTGCTACCCCAAGCAGGGGCATGATTGTCTTTTGCAATGATCCTTTGAATGCGTGTCAGTTCCAAGATTGGGTATATTGTTGTTGATTGGCAACTAAGTGTGACTACCCCCTCAAGCGATGAATCGATGAGGGAATGACCGACATGAGAAAAGCGACTAGTCGCTTGACCCAAGATGACTTAAGTGAGGGTGCCTTCAGATGTTATCCGGTGTATGCTCGAGCAGGTTATCGATTGTTTTGACCTATTTTTGGGTGGGTGTGAACCCATTTTGGAATGCCATTTGGGGTTAACATTGGCGAAAATCCATCTTCCCGTGGAGCGGTCCGGCTATGGTAGCCTTCTTAGGGAGTAGGATAACGATAAGGTAGACCCCGACATCAGTTTTCTTATGCCAAGAGATTAAGTGCAAGAGCACTTTTGTCCGGCAATTTTTAGTGGTTTTGTTATTTTTATGTTTTGGTTGTTTTTGTTTTTTTTTTTTTTTTTTATTCGTCCCGGGGGGGACGAACGCTAGGATGGTACTCGTCCTGGGGTGAGACGAGCGCGCCATGATGGTACTCATCCTGGGGTGGGATGAGTGCGCCGTTGAGGAAAAGCGCTCGTCCTGGACAAGGACGATTACTAGCAAGCAAAAAGTATAAATATGCGAAAATGACGGATTGGGCTCATTTGCACTGTTCATCGATTGCGATTTGCAGCTCTGGGGAGGAGGAGGTAGATTTTCTGACACGAAGCGCTACCGGATTTTCCAACCACCATGAGTGCATAGACCGGGTCGTCAAGCGGTGGAGCCGAGGCGAGACCAGTAAGTGCACTATCTAGGAATTTGAAAAATGCAAATGTATTTTTATTGTGTTTTTCTTGTGTTTAAGACATGGAACCCTAATTAATTAAATTAAAAGGTGAATGAATTAAATTCCATGAAACCAAATAAAACGTGGATGCAAACCGATGGAAACTTAGATGAAAACCGTAGGATAAACCCAAAATGAAACTTAGAGTAACACCTTAGGGTAACCATGGTTATAAAAATGTTTTTTGATGTGAATGGTAAAACTTAGGTCGAAACCGTAGGTAAACCATGCCCTTTTTTTTTTTTTTTTTTTTTTGTTATTTTTATGGAATTAAAAAATGAAAAATGGATTAATTTTTTTTGTGGAAATGGTAAATTTAGGTCGAAACCGTAGGTAAACCATGTCAAAAAAAAATTTGTTATTTTTATGGAATTAAAAAAATGAAAAATGGATGAATTTTTTTGTTTAAATGGTAAACTTAGGTCGAAACCATAGGTAAACCATGTCAAATTTTTTTTGTTATTTTTATGGAATTTAAAAAAATGAAAAATGGATGAAAATTTTGGTTGAAATGGTAAACTTAGGTCGAAACCGTAGGTAAACCATGTCAAAAAAATTTTGTTATTTTTATGGAATTTAAAAAAATGAAAAATGGATGAATTTTTTTTTTTTTTTTTTGTTGAAATGATAAACTTAGGTAAAACCGTAGGTAAACCATGTCAATTTTTTGTTGTTTGTAATTAAATGTAAGATGAAAACTAAATGAATTTTTTTTGTTTTGAAATGATAAACTTAGGTAAAACCGTAGGTAAACCATGTCAAATTTTTGTTGTTTTTGATGAAATGTAAGATGAAAACTGAAAAAAAAAAAAAAAAAAATTGTTTTGAAATGGTAAACTTAGGGAAAACCGTAGGTAAACCATGTCAAATTTTTTGTTGTTGGTTTGTTTTTTTGTTTTTTTTTTTTAATGGATGTACATGTGAATGAAAAATGTTACTGTATAGTTATGCATTTTTGTACATGTGATGGTAATTTGATGCATGTTTTTGATGTGTGTTATTTTCTGTGATGTGCAGGTGGTGGAGTCGACATCGGGTATCGACTATTTTTTCTAATGCCCATGAGGCATTGAGTGTTGAGGACTGGGAGTGGCTTAATGCCCTAGGGCTCAAGCATGTGGCTCGGTTGGATGTAGTTGTGGCAGATCGGGCGTACTTGATAGCTTTGGTCAGTCTATGGGATGTTCGGACGAACACCTTCCATCTTTTGACAGGGGAGATGACAGTCACCTTAGAGGACGTGTATCGGATTCTTCAGATTTTGATAGACGGGGTTCCCATCCGGACGACGCCACGAGGCCAAAGGACGATTGTATTGACTCGGTATTTTGGACATGGGGGGGATGGGGATGGGATGAGCTCGTTGGAGAGGGTGGAGCTGGATTGTCAAATTGGGGGGATTTTGGTACGATGGTGGTACGCAAGGGGAGTGTTGGGAGTGAGGCATGCACTACTCATGAGCCTCATTTGCAACATGCTCCTGCCAGACTCGTCAAGAGCAAGGTTCCCATGGAACCTATTAGAGGTGGTGTGGCAGTTAGTGGATTGTCCGATGACAGAGCCGGTGATTATGAGATGGGGCCAGACGCTTTTGGCTCAATTATATGATGAGTTGTATGAGGTCCACTGTCGGAGGTAGAAGGGGATTGGCTGCAGTTACTTGTTACAGTGCTGGACATGGTAGCATATAGCTATAGAGTGACCACGAGGGCTACCCTGGACTACATAGGCAGACATGGTGGACAGAGATATTGGTTATGGTGCTCTATGGTATCGGTTTGAGGAGCAGGGGCAGAGTCGATGGTTTGTGGGAGACGTGGACCATTACAGAGATGCATTGGCATGACTGACTCTCGAAGATGTTGTGTGGAGGCCATATCGGGATTGTCCCACATGGCCAGAGGCTGATGAGTGGCTTCGATGGGTTCAAAGGGGGAGATGGGTGATTGGACGACATGGGACGGAGCAAGAGTACTTTCATTATCTTCGAGTGACACGACAGTTTGGGGTACACCAGGGGTTGCCTAGGGAACCCGTAGTCTATCAATGTTAGAGCGATGAGAGGACCCTAGCTACATCGATCCTCGAGCCATTGGGGGAGGAGTCTGATACAGTACTAGACATTCTAGATGTGGATGACGTCAGAGTGACTGTCGAGTACCAGGAGTGGTGGACACTCTGGAAGTGGCGAGGTGAGGGGCCATTGGGAGGAGATGAGGCAGCGGGAGGCAGAGAGGGTGCAGAGGCACCAGGAGAGGGTTGGGGAGCTCCTACGGATGTGGACATGGTGGAGGTGGCAGATACAGGAGAGGACATTGAGGAGGAGGAGCATCCAGAGATGCAGGATGCTCCGGAGCAGGCCGATGCTCCAGAGAGACCGATGGAACTGACCGTGTCGGGGGATACAGAGGTGGGGTTGCACGCTGAGGTGGCATGATTGACAGAGTTATTGCGAAGGCGAGATCAGGAGCTGAGGGAGATGGTATAGGAGAGGGATCTCCTACGAACACAGTTGGGGTAGCACGAGGATAACCTTACGACATATCGACAACGAGCGAGGGACTTGGAGCAACAGCGGGACGAGCTGGAGGATGAGGTTATCCGCCTTGGTGGGTGAGTACCTGCATTCTCTAGAGGTGGATCATCACGACGCTCGAGAGGGAGTGACATGGAGCAGACATCATCCTCACAGCGAAGGCGGTAGGATGAGGGAGAGGCCAGCGAGCATGGTGCAGGATCGAGTAGTAGCCATCCTGAGAGGTCTTAGAGGTCCCGCACCACGAGGGGTAGTTCCTGTCGCACCGATCTTGCGTGATCATGGTGGACGATGCCCTAGACTTGGGAATTTTGGTGTATGATTGTAGGGTGAGAGGACCATTTTTGTAGCCTACGGGCAATTTTTTTATGATATATATATACAGATGACTCTTTTTGGTGTTTATATAGTTTTCATGATTTATTTTTATGTACATGTTTTTACATTGATGTATGCATATGCGATTATGAATGCGATGGTTCTAATTTGTATGATATATGCATATGGAATGAATGAAATGAATTATTGATGATTTGTCGATGCACCATAGACTGTACAAGATTGGATGGACTTGCTATAGTAATGGGATAACTTTGTGGAATGCTTGTGCATGTGAAAACTCTTGTTTTTTTTTTTTTTTTTTGTCTATTTTCTGATGGTGATGTACGGAATGAAATGTACCGGTTGTTCGAAAATGTAGTTAAGCTTTTCTGAGATGCAGATATTTTAACTAACTAGCCAAGACTGTACATTTATCTCACAAGACTTTTGAACAAGGTCTAAATCCGACTTGAATTTAACCAAGGTATTTCACATCCCTGTGTGTGCAATTGAGTTCGTTTATGTGTTATTCATCAGGATACCGCCAGTGCCAGATGGGCTTTCAACCGAACCTGTACTGAGGATCACCTAATTAGCTCCACTAACTTCGTTATTGTATTTAGTCAGATTTGTCTACGATGTTATCTAGGATACCATAAGCTAGCTCATCCACATGCAAATATTGATCTGCACACAAGTTAATGTGACAGATATATCATCATGCGGGAGGGTTACCGCCAGTGACCGATAGGCTATCAACCAAATCGGTACTGAAGCTTGCCTCATGACCTGTCGAAATATTGAGAGTTCCAAGGATTCAATTTCAACTCCCTTATTTTCTTCAATTGTATTGGGATACTTGCTCTTTATAGTGATAAAATCACTATTTATTTTTATTTTATTTGTTGTTTTTTTTTTTTTTTTTTTTTTTGAGCAAGGGATTTGAATATGGAGTGACGAGAATCACTATTGTTTGTGCCTTTTGATGTGTGCACTGTAGGATGTCAAATTTTAGTGTTTTGATGTTGTGCAAATTTTTGATGTTTTGCAACTTTTGAGAACTTGGGATTCATGGGGAATTGGGTAGGGAGGATGCTTGTCCTTTTGCCAACTCTCAGCATTCCTAGGGTCATTCGCACAGGGGGATAAGCAAGATAGTCGTTTCACTTATGGTGACCTGGATTACTGTGCAGGTTTCATCTATCGTTCACAAAACTTAGGAATTTTTATATGTGTGTTAATTTGTTTTGAGATGCTACGTAACAAGGCGTGATCCAAGTAAAACTTTCCCATGTAAAATCTGCTTAACTGTGTACAGTTTTTGGCTAGAAATTTAAAGACATCTGAATGACAAAAACCCTATATACATTAGGAGACAACTGACTATGCTAAAATTTAAGGGTGATATGTTGGATGTATGCATTTATGAAAATGTATCTGATGTGAAAAAGGATGGAATTTCCAAGTAATGACTGTCTATGGTGCTTTTGACTTGTATGACCTAGCAAAGTATGCAATGTATGGATGCAATGCTTAATGCAACCTATATTTTTGTATTTTGATTTTTATGACAATGCATGGAATTGGAATGCAATTATTTTTGTAATTTTGATGTTTTTGAGAATGCATGGAATTGAAATGCAAATGTTTTTGTGATTTTGATTTTTGTGTTGTTTTTGTGGATTTTTGAATATTTATGTTGACCAAGCAATTATGGTAATGCTTGGAGCTTTTGGTGTTGACCAAAGGGTTTATAGATACCTTTGGGGCATTTAGGGATGACCAAGCATTATGAAAATCCTTGGAGCTTTTATCTTGACCAAATGGTTTATAGATACCTTTGGGGCATTTAGGGTTGACCAAGCAATTATGATAATCCTTGGAGCTTTTGGGTTGACCAAGCGATTGTGGTAATCCTTGGAGCTTGTGGGTCTACCAAGCGATTGTGGTAATCCTTGGAGCTTTTAAGTTGACCAAGCGATTGTGGTAATCCTTGGAGCTTTTTGTGGGTTGACCAAGCGATTGTGGTAATCCTTGGAGCTTTTGAGTTGATCAAGCGATTGTGGTAATCCTTGGAGCTTTTTGTGTTGAACTATGGCTCTCTAGATGTGGAATGGCCTCAAATGAATGATATTCAAGGGTTTTGTTTCCTTGATTCCTTCAAGAGAGGCAAGCCGATATGTTCCAGGTCCTATTTTACTGTCAATGATGTAAGGACCTAACCAGTTTTCCATGAACTTGTCCCGTAGATGGGACGACAAATTAGAATTCTGTTGGTTCTCTTTTAAGACCAAGTCACCAACCTGAAATTCCCTAAGGTGGACTTTCATGTTGTATGCTTTCTTAAGTCGCTCTTGATATATACGCAAATGCTCGAGAGCATTAACATGTCGTTCGTCGAGCAACGTCAGTTGATCTAATCGGGCCTACCATGCAGTGTCATCATCGATGAACTCTTGCATTGAAATATGCAGGGAAGGAATTTCCAACTCAAAAGGCATGACTGCCTCGGAGCCATACACCAGCAAAAATGGAGTTGCCCCAGTGGGCGTTCGAATGCTGGTGCGATAAGCCCATAGGGCAAGCGAGATCTGAATGTGCTAGTCTTTATGATTGTCTGTAACTATCTTTTTGAGAATGGCGACTAGTGTTTTGTTTGATGCCTCTGCTTGCCCATTTGCCTGTGGATAATAGGGTGTTGAAAAGTTGTGCTAAATTTTGTACTTTGTGGTCAAAGCACGCACATATTTATTCTTGAATGGTGTCCCATTATCTGACAGGATCTTGGATGGAATACCAAAATGACATATGATGTTATGCAAAATAAACTTCGCAATGCGGGCTCCAGTCGTAGTGGTCAGCGAAATTGCTTCCACCCATTTGGTAAAGTACTCTGTGGCCGTTAAAATAAATGTGTGATGACCAGACGACGCAGGGGAGATCTTTCCAATTAGATCAAAGCCCCACTATGAAAAAGGCCAAACCAATTGGATCAGTTGCAAGTCCTGAGAAGGTACATGTGTCAAATTAGCATGGTGTTGACACTTCATGCACTTCTTCACATATGCGCAACAATCTCGCTCTAAAGATGGCCAATAATAACCCATGCAAAGAATGCGCTTTGCGATGGCCATACCGTTGAAGTGGCCACCACATGTACCATCATGAGCTTGGGTGATCGCCCAAGTGGAATCTTGCTGGTCCAAACAACGAAGGAGGATTCCTTCATAATTTTGACGATACAAAATGTCTCCTAACAAGACATGCTTTGTCGCTTTCTGTTTGAATGATATTTTTGTGGCTTGTGTCAATCCAAGTGGGAGAGTACCTAGCTTGAGGTAATCCCGAATGGGTGTGTACCAATATTTTTTATTAGAAACCTCGATAGTATGAATGGCCAATCCCTCTTGAAGTCCATCCTGAACAAAAGCTGAGCAGGAGAGAACTTGTAAAAACAATGTGGTGTTGCTAGTAAGAGGGGTCGGGGAGAACAAGGACCCCCAGTTGGCTTGAGTCAAACAATCTTGAATTCAAGAGAACTTATCCGAAGATGGTTCAATCTGGATCATGTGGATTCTTGGCATCAGATCAGAGCTTGCATGCTCCATCATAGATTGCGATAATGTTGTAACCTAAATGGTTGTCATTTCACCAGAAGGGTATTGCGGGATGAGTGACCCCAAGGAGGCCATAGTATCCGCAAAATGATTTGATGATCGAGGGAGTGCCTCGATGTCATACCATTCAAGTTGTGCCAAGAATTTGTCCACAAGGGCTTTATAGGCCTACAAAATTGGACATTTACATTGGAATATTCCCTTTACTTGATTGACAATTAATAGTGAATCACCAAAGATGTTCAATCGTTTAATGTTCATGGTGATTGTTGTCTAAAGACCTATGAGCAAGGCTTCATATTTTGCATTGTTTTTGGTGCATGAGAAGTCTAATTTAAATGACAAGGGCATTGGAGCGCCTTGCGGAGTGAAGAATACAATTCCCGCACCACCCCCTTGCTCACATTTAGAACCATCGAAGAATAGGGTTATGTCAGCCTGTGACTCAGGCTCATCAGAATCTGGCGACTTTGAAACATGGAAGACCCCATCATCAGGTAGTTCAAAAGTCAGAGGCTGATCGTCTTCAAGAGGAGCCTCAACTAGTTGATCGACGATGACTTGACCTTTTATGGATTTTTGTCCAATGAACTCTATGTCAAACTACATCAACAACATGATCCATTTCACCGTGCGGCTACTATGATAAGTATGACTCATCATGTAGCACAATGGATTCTCCTTAGACACAACATACATCTTATTACTAAGCATGTAGTGGCATAGCTTTTTGGTAGCAAACACCACTGCCAAGCGAGCTTTTCAACGTATGCATAGTTAAGTTCATAACTGACCAGGGTGCGGCTAAGATAGTATGTAGCTTGTTCTTTGTGAAGTTCATTTTTCTAGGAAAGCATGGCGCCCAGTGCCACCTCAGTGGCTGAGATGTATAAATAGAACGGCACTCCTGGTCTAGGTGGTTCCAATTCTGGCGACGAAGCCAAGTACTATTTAATGTCGTCAAAGGCTAATTGGCACTCGTCATCTCAATGAAATGTCACCCCCTTATGCAATAATTTATTCATGGGTCGACATTTGTCAGATAATTACACTATGAAGCGCTTGATCGATGCAACCTTTCCTTGCAGACTCCTGAGTTGCTTGATGGTGGTTAGGGGACGCATTTCAAGGATTGCCTTGACTTTGTTTGGGTCGACCGCAATTCCTCGTTTGAAGACTATGAAACCCAAGAGCTTTCCAGAGGTGACACCAAAGACGCACTTCTTGGGGTTTAGTCTGACTTTATTCTCAATGAGGCGATCAAGGACCTTACTCAAGTCATCGATGTGATCTGGGTGCAAAAGAGATTTGGCCAACAAATCATCCATGTAATATTCCAAAGTTTTGTGCATGTAATCGTGAAAGATGTACGTCATGGCACGTTGGTAGGTGGCTTCAGCATTTTTAAGGCCAAAAGGCATGACCTTATAGCAAAATGTCCCCCAAGGCGTTGTGAATGCCATTTTGAGTTGGTCCTCAGGATTGATACAAATATGATTGTATCCTGAGAAACCATCCATAAGGGAAAACATTTTGTGGCCCGTTGTAGCGTCTACCAACGCGTCAATGCTTGGCAAGGAAAAATCATCCTTAGGACTCACTTTGTTAAGATCTCAAAAATTGGTGCATATGTGAATCCTCCCGTCGGGATTTTTGACGGGAACCATGTTAGACAACCATGGCGGATAATCCACACAGATGACAAACTGGGCATCCAACAACTTTTGTAACTCATCTTTTACCATTAAGGCCACTGTATTTTACTAGGGAGATGGGTGGTAGATGATCTACAAGAGCAAAGGATAATTTGGCAATTGTAGCATCTACACCTAGGATGGACAGAGGATGAGAAGGACCTAGCTTGGGT
Source organism: Wollemia nobilis (assembly GCA_028583015.1). Taxonomy (NCBI): domain Eukaryota; kingdom Viridiplantae; phylum Streptophyta; class Pinopsida; order Araucariales; family Araucariaceae; genus Wollemia; species Wollemia nobilis. The sequence goes on from JAQPPZ010000505.1 coordinate 1,293,625, forward strand.
GAGGAGGGTTGGATGTATCTCTATGAAGAGAGGAGAGTTAGAGCTTTTCATATTTGAATGATTCCATTGGTAGTTTGATATCTTAAAAGAGACACCAAACTTAGGTGACTACTAGTACATGTAGGTGTGGAGGGACCCATTAGGAGTTGAAGGAGAGCCTAATGTGAGAATATGGATAGATGTGGACTTGTATGACCTACTGTAAATGTATATAAGGGTGGATGACATCAAGGTGGCTCTCAGGTATCAAATATGGTACAGGGTCATTATACCCCCGAGAATATCCCCATCGATGCTAGTGCAGTTGCACAAGGTTATAGGTTTATGGGAACATTTGGTACTATGAGAGGTGACCCAATGCACCATAAAGAAGTGGTGATAGGACCATGAGACCTCATGATAGATACAAGCATAGGTCTAGGTAGAGATGGTGGAAATTTCCACCACTACCACTAGGACCAGGGAGGAGGAGCGAGTGGATGTGCCCCCATGGTGACTAGGGTTGGGTCGAGTATAGTGATCAGAGAGGCATCTATGTCAATGACATTTAGGTTGAGCAAGACCATGGATCAAGAGGATCTAGCAAGGGAGATAGAGGTATTGTAGACCCAAATAGTAGTCATTTAGAGAGATATGAACCTACTATAATAGGATACTTCCAAGAGGACCGAGGTGCTATAAAGTACCTTGAGCATGACACTCATAAAGAAATATGCAGTGCGGGATAAGGAATATTATCTTAGGGGTGAGGTGAGCTAATTGGACAAAGAGCAAAAACAATCTTGTGGATACCATCATGCGTAGCTAACAAATTGAGGTAATTTATCTTCTACAAGAATGAATGTAGAGGGTAGAGGAGAGGTGGGAGGTGTTGGTACATAGGGAGACCTTCTACTAGACTCTATACTTTTAAGTGGTGCTGATAAATCAAAGGTTACATCCACCATACACCCTTCAAACATAGAGTTCATCATGATATAGATCACAGACTACCACATGATCCATGAACATGCCTCCACCAAGACCACCTATTATAGGTAAATAATATGAGATAGGCTCATGAATCTAGGAACCATATCGAGATGACATACCGATTTTGAGTATGGCATGCATCCCTAGGAAGGGTCAAGTGTGTCAGGCTTGTATTGTGGAACACTAAACAAATAGACCTATGTACCCTTTCTATATTGAGTAATATCATGTTGCTTTAATTAAAATGTGTGCATTTATGTGTGTATTGTGATTTTTATATATTTTTACATTTTACTATGCATGAATGATGATATAACTATGGAAATGCATGAATGGACTAAGCTAATGTAATGCATGATGAGGCTAACTAAATAAATTAAAATGCATGGATGGATGAAGGAATGAAATAAATAGATGATGGAAGAAAGAGGGGAAGAAAAGAAGGAGAAAAAATACCTCTAGACAAAATTGCACCCCATAAAGACAAACTATGATTTTTGGTATAGAGCAAAGTCATGCCCCATAGATACAGGGAATTATTTCAAAAAAGAGAAAATAACAAAAGAAGAAAAGGAGAAGGAGAAGAAGAAAAATAATAAGGTGAAGGATAAGTATAAGAAAGAGAAGATCAAAAAAATAAATAGGTGTTTGAAATATGATGTTTGAATTAGCGTAGACCATGAAATAATAGGGTGATCAAAAAACATAGACCAAGCAAAAAGAAAGAAAATAATGGAGTGGAACTAATAGGGATTAGGTGTGATTTAATTAATGTAATAAGCCATTAACCATTGATGATCATTTATTTTTAATTGTTAGTTGTTATTTGGGATAAGGTGCACCTTAATCATTTAATGTAACCTTATTCATTACATGTGTTTATAATACCTATTTATAGGCTTCTGTTGTTAATGGACACTAAGTTTGGATTGTCATTCATTTTCTTTGTCTATTATTGTTGATCCACATCATTTGGTATATAATTAAATTGCATTAATTTTTAAAATAATTTAATTTTTTCTCCATATTTGTACCACTCCAGTAACACCCATATTCAATTTTCAACTATAAATTAAATTATATTATTTTTAATATAATTTAATTTTTCTCCACCCATTAAATGCATATCACCCCACCTTCATTCAATGCATGCCCATTTTTCATTAATGTGTGCATCCACTTTCATTATGCATGCTCAACCAATTAAAACCAAAAATTAAATGCATCCGTAGTTTCCAACTGGCATCTTTGGCACATGGTTCAAGGAATATTCCATTGCATCTCCTTCTGACATCAGTTGCTATTTCATTCTACCAATTCGATGGGCCAATTTCAACTATACATAGGTATAGCAGTGTTTACAATCATTGGAGAGAATTTTTCAATCCTGAATTAGATCCAATACTAGATTTTGGTTTTCTGAAGACCTGTAAAAATTTATCATTTTGGTCTTCTTATTTTGTAATAGGAGTACATTTTTTGTTGTACCCGATACTCCTGGCTATTTCCATCTTTCTCTTCCACCTTTGTATGCATTGGGGACCAATGCTTCTTTAGTGGGGAGGAATGATAGGGATTAGGTGTGATTTAATTAATGTAATAAGCCATTAACCATTGATGGTCATTTATTTTTAATTGTTAGTTGTTAGTTGGAATAAGGTGCACCATAATAATTTAGTATAACCTTATCCATTACATGTGTTTATGATACCTCTTTATAGGCTTCTATTGTTAATGGAAACTAATTTTGGATTTTAATTCATTTCATTTTTTTGTTGTATCTGATTCCACACCAATAACCTTATAGGGATGTGTGCTTATAAATGACCAAATGGAGGCTACCCCTTTCTTGTGGTCATAAAGCTATCCTATAAGGATGGTATGATCATAAAATTCAGCAAGTGTGAAGTTACACCCACTATGGGTGTAGTGTTCTTTAATAGCTAGAGATGAAGAGGTACCTGCTAGGATGCATTCTTGCAAATGGCCAAGATGAAGGCTTCCCATCACATGTTAACATGAATCTTATTATATATGGGATGAAATATAAGATTGATTTACCAAGATGATGTTGAGCAAGATGTTGCAAGAAGTTTGTCATTGTTGTCAACACAGGCAGTTAGATCCAATGATGCAGTGGATAGACAGTTCAGAAGCCATTCAGATGCAGAGAACAAAAATTCAAAGGATAGTCAGATTATGGAAAGTGCAATTCCAGGAAAACAAGAGTGACCCAGTCTCAAAAATTCGAAGAAAAAGACAAGTTAGAAAACTGTCGCGATATCGCGACAGGTCGGAGGAGAGAGAAAGCGTAGCCGAAAATGTCACGATTTCACGATGAAAGTGAGGAGAGAGAAAACACAGCTGGAAATGTCACGATTTCACGATGAAAGTAAGGAGAGAGAAGGCGCAAGGCAAACTGTCATGATTTCGTGACATGCTGGAGGCCAAGCAGCTAAGTCGAGAAACTGTAGCGATTTCGCTACATGTTGGATTTTCGCTGGTTGAAGCAAGGAAAAAGCATTAAGTGGAAAAGTTGTAGCGATTTCGCTACATGTTGAATTTTCGCTGGCCGAAGCAGGGAGAAAGTGTTAAGTGAAAAAGTTGTAGCGATTTCGCTACAAGTCAAAAGTGCACAAAGCAAAGGTGTAGCGATTTCGCTACGTGTCAAATTGCACAAAACAAAGGTGTAGCGATTTCGCTACAAGTTGAAAAAGCACAACACGAAGGTGTAGCGATTTCACTGAGCGATTTCGCTACAAGTCCAAAAGTGCACAACGCGAAGGTGTAGCGATTTCGCTACCACCAAAAGCGTAGAACTCAAAGATGAAGCAAGTCGAAAGCACAAGGCACAAAGTTGTAGCGATTTCGCTACCGCATGAAGCAAGAAATGTATGGATGCCGAAAGTGTCACGATTTCGTGACAAAGATGAGGATGACGTCAGCAAAATTGAAAGTGTCACGATTTCGCGACAGGTTGCAAGAAAAGCCTCTGGAAGTCGAAAGCGTCGCGATTTCGCGACAAGAATGAGGATGACATCAGCAAAAGCTGAAAGTGTCACGATTTCATGACAGGGTGCAAGAAAGGCCGCTGGAAGCCGAAAGCGTCATGATTTCGCGACAAGGATGAGGATGACGTCAGCAAAAGTTTGAAGTGTCACGATTTCACGACAAGAACGGTGGCAAAGCTTTCAAAGGCCAAAATGGTCACGATTTCACGACAGCAAGGACATGAAGGCGTACGGCTACAAAAGGCGTCGCGATATCGCGACATGTTTTTGTTTCACGGTAACAGTTACAGAAAGGTGACAGAGGTGGCAGTAGCGGTTGAGGCCGACAAAGTTGAATCGAGGCCGACGATTTTTAGGGTTTTGAAGTCGACATTTTCTAGGGTTTTACAATGGACTTTTTTAGGGTTTGCAGCCGACAATCTCCAGGTTTTAGCAGCCAAAAATTCTAGGGTTTTGCAGCCGACAATCTTAGGGTTTGCAGTCGACGTCCTAGGGTTACAGTCGACTATGATTTAAGAATTGTTATTGAATTTTCTTCTATAAAAGGAGGGTTGTTTCAAAGTTGAAATTGAGTTGAGGAGTGCGAAAGAAGTTCGTGTCAGGCAGAGAGCGAGTCGTTTCGATTCAAAGTGTGTGCGAAGTGATAGTTCTTTGGAGTCGAAGTAAAGAGGGCGTATCGAATCCTTGCGAAGTGTTAGCACGCAGAGAGCTGTAGAAGGTGTGATTTATGACTGTTGTGCACAGAAAGCGAATCATGTAGCAGACTGGTTGTGCGAAGCTTTGGCGCAGCAGAAGCAGAGTGCTTGTAAACTGCAGACTGGGTAATGAGGTGAAAGTATTGTTGCTGTAAGTTTTTATTATTTCATGTAATGTCCAAGTTGCATCTTGGCATAAGAAGTTGGTGCTTCTTCCAAGTAGTAGCTCGGTGTCTTGGGGGTTGGTGCTCCCTTCTGTTGGTGCAGAAAAATTGAAGGGTTGATGCTCTTTCCAGTTGGTGCTGGTAAAAAGTTGTAAAGTTGTTGCTTTGCATAGGCTGGATTTGGATGGTAGTCCAAGCAACCATTTTTGAGGAGTAGCCACTTTGGTGAACCTCGTTAAAATTGTTGTGTTATGTGTGATGCTTTCTTGATGCATTTAATATTTCTTTTATCTGTTTTAAACTGCTACTGGATTTAAAACCATATGCTTTAGAAATTTTAAAGATCACACTGATTCACCCCCCCTCTCAGTGTCATTGTGATTACAACAATTGGTATCATAGCTAGGTACCTTAACAGGCTCAATCAGCTAGGGTGATCCCAGTAAGTGACATTATGGCAGGTGGTGAAGGTTTCTCCTCAAACAAGGCACCACTGTTTGACGGAACAAATTATGCTTTCTGGAAGATCAGAATGCAAACATATCTCCAAGCTTTGGGATTTGACATCTGGAATGCAGTAGTCAATGGTTACACAGCTCCTGCTATTGCTCCAACCGACAGCACCGATAAAAAGGAGTTTGAAAATGATTCTAAAGCTAGAAATGCCATCATGTGTGGATTAATGGACAAGTGAGTTGGTCAAAATCATAAACTGTGTTTCAACAAAAGATGTGTGGGACAAACTGGAGAATATTCATGAGGGAGATGACAAGATCAAGGAAGCTAAGCCGCAAACTCATCGAGCTCAATTCGAATCACTAAAAATGACCAACGATGAGAACATAGAAGCCTTCATGCAAAGGGTAAATGGAATCACTAATTCAATGAGAGGTCTCGGCGAAAAGTTGGATGATGCTACTATTGTGAAAAAGGTTTTGAGGTCGCTTCCTCATAGGTTTGATTCTAAAGTCTCTGCCATAGAAGAGGCTAAAGACTTAAATCATTTCAGCATGGATGAGATGCATGGTTCCTTGATGGCCTACGAAATGAGAATAGGAAAGTCTAATCCTACAGACAGAGAAGCAGCATTTAAAGCCCAAAAGGGTAAAGACTCAAAGCAAGAATCTGAAGAAGAAGAAATTTCAGACGAAATGGAAGCAAATTTTGTCAAAAAGTTGAGAAAGGGCAAAGGAAAGTACAAAGGAAAACTACCTTTTAAATGTTTCAACTGTGGGGGGATTGGACACTTTGCAACCAAATGTCCTCTCAATGAGAAGGACAAAGGTGAGGAAACTTCACATCAAGAAAAAGGTGAATGGAGAAAGAAATCTAACTTCAGAAAAGGCAATTTCAAAAAGAAAAGCTTTATATCCAGGAATGCATATTCCTCAGAAGACAGCTCTAGTGAGGATTCTGATGAAGGAACAGGCGAAGCTCTATTCATGGCATTTGAAGTCAAAAATTTTGAAAAGGCAGAAATCTCAGAGAAGGAAGAAGGTATGAACTCTATACTGACTGTTGAAAAAACTGAGGCTGAAGTAGATTTAGAAGGTGAACTAGTTTTTGCTCTTATAGAATGGAAATCTGAGAAGAGAAAAAATAAAAAACTGTCAAGGAAACTTGAGGATGCAAACGACATTATAACAAGTTTGAAATTACAGTCAGAAGAGTACAAGAAAATGTCCGAAGATCTTGAAGTGCAGGTGACCATGAAGATAGATTGCTGCTGTAAACTGGAAGAAGAAAATGTTGGTCTTCGAATACAAATACAAGAGCTGGATCAAAAAATTAGCTGCTATTACAAACGTGAAGAAAGTTCGATGAAGCTGGACAAAATTTTAAGCGATCAAAGACCCGCAGGTGTCAAATTTGGTCTGGGCTTTGTTGAAGGAGAATCATCAGCCAAAAATGTTGAAAGAAGTGAAGACAAGAAACAGGTTGTGGAAAGAACAACCAATCAGGCAAAAGAAAGAAATGATGCTAGGCCTGAAAAGAGGACTGACAATGATGATTTTACCAAGGTCACACATCAAAAGAAAAGAAAATCTATGACTCCTGCAACAAACTGGCAAAGACCATCTTTCAGGTTCAATCATTACTTTTATGGTTTCTATTTTAAGTGTAATGCTTATGGACATAAAATTGCTGATCGCAAGTATAATGTAGGACCAAGAAGTTTCACTAGTAGAAATGCTTTTGCTCCTTTAATAAGTTATGCAAGTAGAATGCTTCAATTGTCACAACTTTGGGCATATTGCTAGAAACTCGTCATAGTACCTCTGTTTCAAATAAAATTCAGAAAAGAAGAGTTCAACCATATAGGGCAAAACAAAGTAGAAATCATTCTGAAAGATATGTGCAAGAGTCTGAAAAGGGGAAATCCAAGCCAGAATCCAATACCACGGTCAAAACAGAATGGAAACAGAAAGAACAACTCAGAGAAGAAAAAGAATCTCTAATAGTACAGCTTTCAAGGCTCAAAATAAATGTGTTCCATGGATTCTTGACAATGGTTGCTCAATTCATATGACAGGTGATAAATAGAAGTTTGAAAAACTACATAAATATGAGGGTGGCTCTATAAAGTTCGGAAACAATGATGGAGCCAAGATAATCGGAAAGGGGTCTATCAAAATTAGTGATGGGAAAATTAAGTCAGAAGAAGTTCTATTTGTGGATGGTCTGAAACACAATCTGTTAAGTGTGAGTCAAATCTGTGATAAAGGACATGAAGTAGTTTTCAAAAAGCAGGGTTGTGAAGTCAGAAAAATAAATAGCGGGAAATTAATAGCAACCGGCTCAAGGACGTCTGGCAACCTGTACACACTCTCAGAATCTTCAGAAGGTATGTGCTTCATTGGACAAGAAGAAGAGAACTGGCTGTGGCACAAGAGGCTTGGACACATAAGTTTCGACAACTTAGTGAAAATCAGCTCAAAACAAGCAGTGAGAGATATTCCAACCATTAGAAAACCTTCAAATATTGTCTCTGCCTCATGTCAGAAGGGAAAGCAAACCAGAGTTTCATTCAAAACAAAAGAGTACCACACTAGCAAGCCTCTGGAACTTATACATACAGACTTATGTGGACCCATGAGAACACAAAGCATAAATGGAGACAAATATTTTATGTTATGTATTGATGATTATTCCAGAATGACCTGGATATTTTTCTTAAAAGACAAAACAGAAGCTTTTCAAATGTTCAAATCCTTCAAACATCTAGTTGAGAATGAAACAGGAAAAAGGATTAAATGTTTACGATCAGATAGAGGAGGAGAATTCATTTCAAATGAATTTTTAGAATACTATGAAAATCATGGCATCAGGAGACAATATTCAGCAACTAGAACTCCCCAGCAGAATGGTGTAGTAGAAAGAAAGAACATAACTGTTCAGGAAATGGCACGCACTATGCTGGCAAAAAATAAAATAGCAGATAGATTCTGGAAAGAAGCAGTTCACACAGCAGTATACCTCCAAAACAGATATATGTTAAGGACTCATGAAAGCAAAACTCCTTATGAGTTGTGGTTTGGTAGAAAAGCAACAACAAAACATCTCAAAGTATTTGGTCGTAAGTGTTATATCGTAAATACTGATGACAATCTCGAGAAATTTGAAGATAGAGCAGATGAAGGTGTCTTTGTTGGATATTCTCCAAAAAGTAAAGCTTACAAATGCTACAACAAGAGACTCAAGAAAATTGTGGATAGTGCAGATGTTAAATTTGATGAAGGGAGAACACGGTTAACTGACTTTGAGGAAAACTACCCAATCTATGAAGATGTTTTTGAAGGAGATGAGGTAAATGAAGAAGGAAACAAACCTACAATTGATTCAGTTGACTTATTCGATGATTCAGAAGCACAAGAAAACAAGAAATTTAAAACTGGCAGCTGGCAGAAAAATCATCCAACAGATCAAATAATTGGAGATCCCACAGCCGGTGTTCAAACAAGAAGGAAAGTAATAAGTAATTACTCTCTTTTATCAAGCATTGAGCCCAAAAACATAGATGAAGCCAGCAAAGATGATAGCTGGATGAAAGCAATAAATGAAGAGTTAGATCAGATTGAAAAGAACAGAACTTGGGAACTGGTACCTAGACCTACAAATAAGAATGTAATCGGCACCAAATGGATATTTCGAAACAAATTAAATGAAGACGGTCAGGTCATTAGAAACAAAGCAAGACTGGTCTGCAAGGGCTATGCACAGGTCGAAGGCATTGATTTTGAAGAGACTTTCGCACCAGAGGGCCAGACTAGAAGCTATTAGAATGTTTTTGGCACTAGCAGTTCACAAGAACTTCAGAGTTTATCAGATGGATGTAAAATCTGCCTTCCTAAATGGGAAACTTGAAGAAGAGGTCTATATTGAACAACCAGATGGCTTTCAAATCAGTGAAGATCCAAACCTTGTCTGCAAATTAAAGAAAGCACTGTATGGATTAAAACAAGCACCACGGGCATGGTATGCAAGGCTAGATAATTATCTCTCTCAACAGGGATTCAAGAAAGGTTTAGTGGACAGTAATCTGTATGTAAAAATAGAAGGTGGGCATCTCATTGTTCTAGTTGTCTATGTAGATGATATCATATTTGGTAGCAACAAAGATGAATCTTGTAAAGACTTAGCAAATAAGATGCAGAATGAATTTGAAATGTCTATGATTGGTGAACCTGTCTTACTTTCTTGGGCTGCAAGTTAATCAAAATGAGAAAGGCATATTCATTTCCCAAATCAAATATGTGAAAGAAATGCTCAAAAGGTTCACTATGGAGGACTGCAAGCCAGTCAGCACTCCCATGACAACAGGCTGCAAATTGAGCAAAGAAGACAAATCTCCACCTGTAGACCAAACCATGTACAGATCTATGATTGGAAGTCTACTATATTTAACAGCCACTAGACCTGATATTCTACAGGCAATTTGCATGGTAGCTAGATTTCAGGCCAGCCCCAAAGAGACTCATGTGACAAGAAGTTAAAAGGATTTTTCGGTATCTCAAGGGCACCATGGAGTATGGGTTGTGGTACCCAAAAGGCAAAGACTTCACTCTTATATCATATTCAGATGCAGATTGGGCTGGATGTGTTGATGACAGAAAGAGTACTAGTGGAGGAGCATTCTATTTGGGGGACAGATTGGTTGCATGGCACAATAAGAAGCAAGAGTCAGTTTCTTTATCTACAGCTGAGGCAGAATATATTGCAGCAAAGTAACATGTTGCACACAAGTCTTGTGGATGAAACAAACTTTGAAAGATCTAGGTATCAATTTCAGTGAACCAATATCAGTAAAGTGTGATAACACCAGTGCAATTAACATCTCTAAGAATCCAATGAATGCACTCACGGACAAAGCACATTGCTATAAGGTATCATTTCCTGAAGGAGAAAGTTGCAGAAGGAGAAGTTAAATTGGACTATGTCCCAACTACAGAACAAGTAGCAGATATTTTTACAAAACCTTTGCCAAAGGAAGTATTTGAGTACCTCCGAAGCAAATTAGGAGTAGTCACACTTCCTAAGAAGTGACTAGCTACAGGGATCACTTTCTCAGGGGGAGCATTTGAGTATTTGACTATTCTTTTGCTCATGATCATAATTTGTGCCAGATGCAACAAATTGTGCCTGAGAAGTGTGAGGATGGACTCAGGGGGAGTCTGCAGCAGCCCTTTGGTATTATTGACAAAGGGGGAGAAGAGTTACAGGAATGTATACAGGTGTTGCCAACAATTCCAAAGGGGGAGATTGTTGAGCAAGATGTTGCAAGAAGTTTGTCATTGTTGTCAACATAGGCAGTTAGATCCAATGATGCAGTGGATAGACAGTTCAGAAGCCATTCAGATGCAGAGAACAGAAATTCAAAGGATAGTCAGATTATGGAAAGTGCAATTCCAAGAAAACAAGAGTGACCCAGTCTCAAAAATTCGAAGAAAAAGACAAGTTAGAAAACTGTCGCGATATCGCGACATGTTTTCTGTCGCGATTTCGCGACAGGTCGGAGGAGAGAGAAAGCGCAACCAAAATGTCGTGATTTCGTGACGAAAGTGAGGAGAGAGAAAACATAGCTGGAAATGTCACGATTTCACGACGAAAGTAAGGAGAGAGAAGGCGCAAGGCAAACTGTCACGATTTCGCGACATGCTGGAGGCCAAGCAGCTAAGTCGAGAAACTGTAGCGATTTCGCTACATGTTGGATTTTCGCTGGTTGAAGCAAGGAAAAAGCATTAAGTGGAAAAGTTGTAGCGATTTCGCTACATGTTGAATTTTCGCTGGTCGAAGGCAGGAGAAAGTGTTAAGTGAAAAAGTTGTAGCAATTTCGCTACAAGTCGAAAGTGCACAAAGCAAAGGTGTAGCGATTTTGCTACGTGTCAAATTGCATAAAACAAAGGTGTAGCAATTTCGCTACATGTCAAATTGCACAAAACAAAGGTGTAGCGATTTCGCTACAAGTTGAAAAAGCACAACACGAAGGTGTAGCGATTTTGCTACAAGTCCAAAAGTGCACAACGCGAAGGTGTAGCGATTTCGCTACCAGTCAAAAGCACAGAACTCAAAGATGAAGCAAGTCGAAAGCACAAGGCACAAAGTTGTAGCGATTTCGCTACCGCATGAAGCAAGAAATGTATGGATGCCGAAAGTGTCACGATTTCGCGACAAAGATGAGGATGACGTCAGCAAAATTGAAAGTGTCACGATTTCGCGACAGGTTGCAAGAAAAGCCTCTGGAAGCCGAAAGCGTCATGATTTCATGACAAGAATGAGGATGACGTCAGCGAAAGCTGAAAGTGTCACGATTTCATGACAGGGTGCAAGAAAGGCCGCTGGAAGCCGAAAGCGTCATGATTTCGCGACAAGGATGAGGATGACGTTAGTAAAAGTTTGAAGTGTCACGATTTCATGACAAGAATGGTGGCAAAGCTTTCAAAGGCCAAAATGGTCACGATTTCGTGACAGCAAGGACATGAAGGCGTACGGCTACAAAAGGCGTCGCGATATCGTGACATGTTTTTGTTTCGCGGTAACAGTTACAGAAAGGTGACAGAGGTGGCAGTAGCGGTTGAGGCCGACAAAGTTGAATCGAGGCCGATGATTTTTAGGGTTTTGAAGCCGACATTTTCTAGGGTTTTACAGCAGACATTTTTAGGGTTTGCAGTCGACAATCTCCAGGTTTTAGCAGCCAAAAAATTCTAGGGTTTTGCAGCCGACAATCTTAGGGTTTGCAGCCGACGTCCTAGGGTTACAGTCGACTATGATTTAAGAATTGTTCTTGAATTTTCTTCTATAAAAGGAGGGCTGTTTCGAAGTTGAAATTGTGTTGAGGAGTGCGAAAGAAGTTCGTGTCGGGCAGAGAGCGAGTCGTTTCGATTCAAAGTGTGTGCGAAGTGATAGTTCTTTGGAGTCGAAGTAAAGAGGGCGTATCGAATCCTTGCGAAGTGTTAGCGTGTAGAGAGCTGCAGAAGGTGTGATTTACGACTGTTGTGCGTAGAAAGCGAATCATGTAGCAGACTGGTTGTGCGAAGCTTTGGCGCAGCAGAAGCAGAGTGCTTGTAAACTGCAGACTGGGTAATGAGGTGAAAGTATTGTTGCTGTAAGTTTTTATTATTTCATGTAATGTCCAAGTTGCAGCTTGGCATAAGAAGTTGGTGCTTCTTCCAATAGTAGCTGGTGTCTTGGGGGTTGGTGCTCCCTTCTGTTGGTGCAAAAAAATTGAAGGGTTGATGCTCTTTCCAGTTGGTGCTGGTAAAAAGTTGTAAAGTTGTTGCTTTGCATAGGCTGGATTTGGATGGTAGTCCAAGCAGCCATTTTTGAGGAGTAGCCACTTTGGTGAACCTCGTTAAAATTGTTGTGTTATGTGTGATGCTTTCTTGATGCATTTAATATTTCTTTTATCTGTTTTAAACTGCTGCTGGATTTAAAACCATATGCTTTAGAAATTTTAAAGATCACACTGATTCACCCCCCTCTCAGTGTCATTGTGATTACAACAAATGAGTAATACCTGATAGGGATGTGGTGTGTACAAAAAGATGAATTATCAAAACAAAATACAATAGAACAAATTGATTGTGTGTTTGTGAGAAGAAGATAGAAGAAAGAGACAAGAAAAAAGCATGTGTGTATCCTTATTGAAATATCAAGACTTAAGAGGTGTGTGTGTAAAATAGTCAATGGTTGTATAAATACCATAAATGATACCCATGCAGTATCTATCCTATCCCACAAGGATCACTTAAAAACTAAAATATCAAGAAGGAAAGGTGTGAGCAAAAGCAAAGGCAAAAGCAAAGAGAAGAAGGAATGTACATCCTTTATCTTTGGGAGGAAAATAAATAATTAAAACTTTAAAGGACAAAGTACATACAAGATATGAAGAACTATATCCCTTGACTTGGATAAATTACAAATGATAAAACTTTTAAGGTGAAAGAATATAAGAGAATAAGAAGATATGGTCAAATGTAAAAATAAAAATTGTGGAGATGGGCCCTAAGTTGGGGATTTGATAAACATAAAATCCCTAGTATGAGTGCAATGCATGTGAGCTAAGACCTAACTAGGTTTCATCACTTACCATCCTCATGAAATCCTTAGAATCTATATGATCAATTAATCATGCAAATATGGTCAACCAACAATGCAATTATATGACAAGTAAAAAAAATGTGGAACAAAATGTCAGGCAAACCATGTAAAATATGGTAGGCAATCATGTAGTATGAACAAGTAAACCAAATGTAATATGAAAACTAATCTAAATGTAGAGTCATGCATAGTATCTTGAAGAACATAGGCTTATACTGAGAGGAGGGTGAACAATATAAGATCAAATTTTACTTTTATTTCCAAAAAACAATTATCCAATATTATCAATGGAAATATCAATAACAGTAATCAAAGCAATGCACAAAAAATCACACACAAGAGAGACACAAATTTAACATGGTTCACCCAATGCGGGATACTCCACGGAGAAAATATTTCCTCTAAATTTTCTCAAAAAATCTCTTGGGAATCAATTCCCTATTACAATATTTATGGACCTCTATCCAAAGGAGACACCAATACCCTATGCTTTTATTTGTGGATATCTCTCCATAGGAGAACTCTTTCTCATTTTCTCTAGTTTGTGGAACTTGATCCAGGAGAACTCTATCTCCTCAACTGGTTCATGGATCTCTCTCCATAGAAGAACTCTATCTCCAAAGTTTTTTCATGGATATCACTCCACAGGAGAACTCTTTCCCCTTTCTCTAGTTCATGGATCTCTCTCCACAAGAGAAATATTTCCCCTTTCTCTGGTTCATGGATCTCTCTCTACAGGAGAACTCTATCTCCTTTGCTATGGATGATGATCTTATAGAAGACTTCTACCCCAACTTCTATAGCTTATGGATATCTCTCCACAAGAGACCTTTGCCCCCACTACACTGGCTGATGGATCTCTATCCACTGGAGACTGCTATCCTCTCTTATCTATCACCTCCAAAGCCTAATCTCAACTTTATCTCAAATTAGCACCAAAATATATCCCAATTTTAACACAAATTTGCTCTAACTCTTCTCAAAAATTTACACTAAAATTTATCTCAAATCTACCACAAAACTCTGTTCCAAGTCTAGCATAAATCTTCTCTAACTTTACTCACAAATTTGCACCAAACTCTATATCAAATCTACCCCAAGCCTTAACACAAAGCTTGAATAAATCAATAATCAAATCTGATCTCAATGCTATTTAAAGTCTTTACAAGACTTGCTTAAATTTATCCTCAAGCCTTATCAAATACTTTTTCAAATCTACCTTCAAGTCTTCTCAAAATACTTGCTCAAATCTGCCTTCAAGTCTTCTCAAAAGACTTGTTCAAATTTGCCCTCAATGCTACTCATAAAACCTGCTTTAAATATTTCCAAACCTTGTAGATAAACAAAGCTTATACCTTTTTTATAAATGCTTTCTTCAAACAGATATATTCTACTCAGAATTCATTTCACCTTTGGAACATATAGAGAATGATATGCACTTGCAAATAGCTCAATATGTTCTACTCAATCATTAAGTCTGTCACTTTCACATGTCTCACAATTATTACTCTTTTAAAGGTAGATCTATTCTAGAACATGCCACCTATCTTCCTGATGCACACACATGCTTTCACAAATATGATTTCTAATGTTTACACATTCACTTTCAATATCACTCAAAACCAATACCCAAAAGCTTCACACAATAATTCAAACAATGAAGCACAATTTTCTCACAAACCCTAACATAGGCATTTTCACTTTCTTTCAACAAAGATTCACAATGTAGGTCTCAAAACCTAACTCGAATATTTCCAAAAATGCTTATCAAACAATCCTTTTCACTCCAGCTTATGTTCCAAAATATTCACTTCAAAAAAACACTTTAAACAAGGAGTAATGTGCCCATACCTCTTAATTTCTCTTGTGGAGATATGTCTTCAAAATATATCTCACAAATAACTAATTTTTCTAATGTCACTTCAAGGGTTAGATTGCAAGATACTTCCTCAAAACATCCACATGAATTTTCACCTCAAAAGATATTTCACCATACAAAAATTACAATAAAATATCAAACCACTATAGCACCTTATTGCTCCTAATCTTGCAAATTAATTTTCAACCCAAAAAATATCACAAATTACACAAGCAAATTTTTCATTTACACCTTATACCTCCTACTTGATGTTAATGCACTTCCAAAGAGATAATTAAATCATCACTTTATTTTATACCCCAAGTTACTAGCAAAAACACCACATAATATTTTATCCAAAAGCCAAACCACATTCATAACCCTTTTATTTAAAAATAAAAGCAAAAAAAATATCCCTTATATCTCCCTAGACAAGCGCTCATACCTTAGAATCTTAGAATTTGCATAAATTAATTTTCAAAAAATTAATCCCTTTGTTGTTTCCTGCCATCGCAATTTGAACCCATGCTACCTGTTGGCCCACACCCTAGCCACGGCTAGGCCATCACGTGGGCTATCCACCCACACGAGCACTAAAAGCATACATTATATGTTATCCTTAACCTCTGGTATGCAAAATAAAAAACTTCAAACCAAAACCTTATCACCTACCTCTACTACGTCTCAAACATGAGACCTGACTGCTGGCATGCCCTAGCACCATGGTCACTGTCATCTGGGCTACCTTCCCATATGGGATAGAAATTTGGAGCCCCTACTCCTTGTCCTTTACTCTACCTCAATTTTGAAAAAATAACTTCTTCCTCTCTATCGCAAAACGAATGACAATCTTTTGGTCGCACGAATTTCTCAATTCTGAACCAAACATTAATCACCTTAACATGTAATATTTATATGCCATAGTTGGCATTGAATTTGACATCGGTGCTCAAATTGCAAACCTTTGGTACTAATAAAATATTATATTTTAATTATAATAATTTAAATCCAAAGGATTTAAATATTATGATTTCTCTTAGGACCTTTTTTAGGTTAAAACTTGTGTCACCATAGTTAATCAATTTATCCTTTTTCTTTCGTAAAATTACCACCAAGGTAAATCAACTTGACCCTTTTATTTTTTTAATACCATCATGGAGAAGGCTTTTATTTCTTCTTGTTGCCTCATGCCTCATGTGCCCTTTGAAGAATATTCTCACAAACATTGCCATCAACTTAGGACATAAAACATTTTGATATCAATGACAACACAACATACTCAAATTTCCAACAATATCCCCCTTTGTCATTGATGGTAACCCTTTTCTAAAAATTCCATTTTTCCAAAACACTTGATTCCAAACCTGCTCCCCTAGATAAACTGATCCCCCTAACTTAATGCTCTTCCCCTTACTCAAATATCTCCCTATTTGACATCAATGGCAAAGGTACTCCTTTTGGGCTAAATATAAGACTCTTAGCTCAGATCCCTCCCCACCTCCTCTCCTTGATATGATTAATTTTTGGGTGGGCATATTTCTACTCCTAGCATACAATGCTCTTTTTCTTTGTCAACCTTCTTTATCAACATACCCTTTTGATCCTTTTGAGTGTCCCTGTTCTTGCTTATCTCTGGAAACTTTGGAAACTCTATTTTGCACCACTTGGCCTTATGCCCTATATTATTGCACTTGTAACACTTAATGTTGTATTTCTTAGAAGGTGCAAATGTCTTGAAGTTCCTCCTGGTGAAGCCATAATCATTTCTATTATGAACCCTACATTGGATTGCTTTATGACCAAAGTGATTACAAGAGTAGCAATATCCTTGAAATAAATATCCACCTTTGAAAGAGTTGTCATTTTTTTTAGTGAGACCATACTCCTTATTTCCATGAACCCTATAATGGATAGCCTTGTGACCAAACCTGTTACATGAAAAACAATGTCCTTTGAAGAAATCTTGCCTTGAACCCTATGATCTCTTAGTCCTTTCTTCTATGTGATGATCCCTGTATTTTATGGTGTATTGTTTGCTTCCTCTTTGATACTATCACCTCTCAACACATTGGCGTAAGTCTTAGGTTCTTCTTCAATCACTTCTTTTGATGCTTCCTTTGAGACTTCCTTTTCTTTTGAGCTTGACTTCCCTTTTTGTACCTCTTGACCTTCTTCATAGCCTAGTCCTATTTTGATAAATGAATATATTTGTGCTTTGGTAATGTTATCCAAAGCTTTTGAACTTTTCCTAAACTTGTGTAGCTTATCATTGACATCTTTCACTTCCATCCTTAGAGAAACTACTTCATGTTCTAATATTTTACACTCTCTTTTACCTTTAATTTTTCAGCCATACCTTCCTCAATTTTCTTTACCTCTTCAACCTTAACCTTAATGTTAGTGAGATCTTGTAGAAACTTTACCTTTGTTTCCTTATCCTCTTGTACTTGGGCTTTCAATCTTGAGTTCTCTCTTTTAAATCAACAAGTTTCTCAACTGTGTCTCCCTTATTTTATATTTTTGAATCTTTCTTTAGTTCTTCAAGAGCGTATTCATACTCTTCAATATCTGAGAGACTTTCATCACTCTCACTATTACTACTTCAACATGAGAGTCTTCTTTTTCTTCTATTGTCAAAAGTAGAATTTCCTTTGTATACCTGATTTGACTATCCCTGTTTTCTTTTTTATATTCACTGTTACTAAAACCATTACAATAAGTTGCATTGTGGCAAAGGTTACCACAAACAAAAAAATTTCTTCACTACTACTATACCCAGTTTTTGAACAATGATCTTCAATATGACCAAAGTTACCACAAATAAAACATTTGAGTATTATTAGTTCCTTCTTATTCCTTTTTACATAGTTAGCTTCTTTTCTGCTACTTGATCCTATTTCCACTTCTCTTAGAGAAAAAAAAAATTCTTCTTCCTTTTCTTTCATGGCCATGTGTGTTCCTTCCTTCTTAGGTCTCATGGTTCTTCTTTTGCCTTTCCTTGCCATGTGTGTTCTTGTAGATCCTCCTTCAAGCTATTAGGATTCCCTGAAGGAACTTGCTCTAATATGAATTGAATAACATAGGCTTATACTGAGAGGGGGGTGAACATTATAAGATCAACTTTTACTTTTCTTTCCCAAATAATATTATCCAATATTATCAATGGCAATATAAATAGCAGTAATCAAAGAAATGTATAAAACATCACACACAAGAGACACAAATTTAACATGGTTCACCCAATGCGGGATACTCCACGAATAAAATATTTTCTCTAAATTTTCTCAACAAATATCTTGGGAATCAATACCCTATTACAATATTTATGGACCTATATCCAAAGGAGACACCAATCCCCTATGCTTTTATTTTTTGATATCTCTCCACAGGAGAACTCTTTCCCATTTTCTCTGGTTCATGGAACTTGATCTAGGATAACTCTATCTCCTTAACTGGTTCATGGATCTCTCTCCATTTATTAACTCTATCTCCTTATCTGGTTGATCTCACTACACATGAGAACTATTTCCCCTTACTCTGGTTCATGGATATCTCTCCATATGAGAACTCTTTCCCCTCGCTCTAGTTCATGGATCTCTCCCCCCATGAGAACTCTATCTCCTTTGATCTTATTGGTGATCTTCTAGAAGACTTTTGCCTACATCGATTTGGATTGTGGATCTCTCTCCATAGGAGACCTTTGTCCCCACTACATTGGTTGATGGATCTCTATCCACTAGAGACTGTTATCCTCTCTACTCTATCACCTCCAAATCCTACTCTCAACTCTATCTCAAATCTACACAAAACTCTATCCCAAGTCTAGCATAAATCTACTCTAACTCTGCTCACAAATTTGCACCACAATATATCTCAAATCTACAGCATAAATCTACTCTAACTCTGCTCACAAATTTGCACCACAATATATCTCAAATCTACCACAAAAAATATATCCCAAGTCTAGCATAAATCTGCTCTAAATATGCTCACAAATCTATACCAAACTTTGTCTCAAATCTACCCCAATCCTTAACACAAAGCTTGAATAAATTCATAATCAAACTTGCTCTCAATGTTGTTTCAAGTCTTCACAAGACTTGCTCAAATTTATCCTCAAGCCTTCTCAAAGACTTGTTCAAATCTGCCTTCAAGTCTTCTCAAAAGACTTGCTCAAATCTGCCTTCAAGTATTCTCAAAAGACTTGCTCAAATCTACCCTTAATGTTGCTCACAAAACCTGCTTTAAATATTTCCAAACCTTGCACACAAACAAAGCTTATATATTTTTTAGAAATGCTTTCTTCAAATAGATATATTCTACTCATAATTCATTTAACCTCTGGAACATATAGATAATAGTATGCACTTTCAAATAGCTCAATTTGTTCTACTCAATAATTAAGTTTGTCACTTTCACATGTCTCACATTTATTACTTTTTTAAAGGTATATCTAGTCTAGCACATGCCACCTATCTTCCTGATGCACACACTTGCTTTCACAAATATGATTTCTAATATTTACACATTCACTTTTAATATCACTCAAAACCAATGCCCAAAAGCTTCACACAATCATTCAAATAATGAAGCACAATTTTCTCACAAACCCTAACACAGGTGTTTTCACTTTCTTTCAACAAATATGCACAATGTAGGTCTCAAAACCTAACTCAAATATTTCCAACAATGCTTATCAAACAATCCTTTTCACTCCATATTATGTTCCAAAATAGTCACTTCAACAAAACACTTTAAACAAGGAATAATGTGCCCATACCTCTTAATTTCTCTTGTGGAGATATGTATTCAAAATCTATCTCACAAATAAATAATTTTTTTAATGTCACTTCAAGGGTTAGATTGCAAGATACTTCCTCAAATTATCCACATGAATTTTCACCTCAAAAGATATTTCACTATATTGCTCATAATCTTGCAAATTAATTTTCAACTCAAAAAAGATCACAAATTACTCAAGAAATTTTTTCACTCACACCTTATACCTCCTACTTGACGTTAATGCACTTCCAAAGTTATAATTAAATCATCACTTTATTTTATACCCCAAGGCACTAGTAAAAACACCACATAATATTTTATCCAAAAGTCAAACCACATTCATAACCCTTTTATTTAAAAATAAAAGAAAAAACAATACCCCTTATATCTCCCTAGACTTTGCATAAATTAATTTTCAAAAAATTAATCCCTTTGTTGTCGCCTACCATCGTGATTCAAACCTGTGCTGCCTATTGGCCCACATTGTAGTCGTAGCTAGGCCACTGCATGGGCTAGCCACCCACATGAGCACTAAACTCATGCACTATACCTTATCCTTAACCTCTACTGTGTAAAACAAAAAACTTCAAATCAAAACCTTATCACCTGCCTCCACTGCATCTTTAACACGAGACCTGTCTTCTACCACACCTTGGCATTGTGATCACTACCATCTAGACTACCTACCCATATGGGGTAGAAATTCAGAGCCCCTGCTCATTTTCCTTTACTCTACCTCGATTTTAAAAAATTGATATCTTCTTCCTCTTCGCTACAAAATGAATGATGATATTTTGGGTGCATGAATTTCTCAATTCTGAACAAAACATTAACCACCTTAACATGCAATATTTATATGCCATAGTTGGCATTGACTTTGATGTCAACGCTCAAATTTCAAGTCTTTGGCACCAATAAAATATTACATTTTAATTATAATAATTTAAATCCAAGGGATTTAAATATTATAATTTCTCTTAGGACCTTTTCTTAGGTTAAAAATTTTGCCACCATAGTTAACCAATTTATCCCTTTTATTTCACAAAATTACCATCAAGGTAAATCAACGTGACCCTTTTTTTTTTCAATACCATCATGGCGAAGGCTTTTCTTTCTTCTTGATGCCTCAAGCCTCATGTGCCCTGTGAAAAATATTCTCACAAATATTGCCATCAACTTAGGACATCAAACCTTTTGACATCAATGACAACACAACATACTCAAAATTTCCAATATATATTTTGAGGTGCATTATGTTCACTAGTGCTTTAAGTTATTTACCATATAAAGAAGATAAATTATAGGTACCTGAGCCAAACTTGGCCATTATGATAAAGGGGCCTCACAAATTGGGTTGAAACTTACCTTTAAGATTGGATCAAGCATTGGTGTTATTTTGGTTTTCCTTGAGGACAAGATCCTTAAACTCAAAAGAATGATTGCAAACTCTCTTGGAATAATAATTCTTGAGCCTATTCTGATAGGCTCTCAAATTCTCTAAGGCATGAATGCACTTTTCATCCAACAACTACAATTAGTGTAAACAATCGAAGAAATACGCATTTCTAACCGAGGTATCTTGCAATAAGATGTGCAACGAAGGGATATCTACCTCAAATGAAACAAATACCTTAGTCCCCTAGACCAAGACATATGTAGAATAACATGTAGGATTTCATACACTGGTATGATAGACCCACAAGCTAAGATAAATTTGGATATGCCAATCATGATCGGTCTTACTAACCAACTTCTTGAGGATATTAATCAAAGACTTATTGGATGCTTTGGCTTGTTTGTTACCCTAGGGGTAATATAAAGTTGACAACCTATGCTAAATATTGTACTTAGCACAAGTTTTATGGATTTCCTTATTTTTGAAATGATTGTCATTATCAAAATAATCATTGAAGGAATATTGACCCTACAAAGGATCTGGTTGAAGATGAACTTGGATATGTGAGCTCTAGTCACCATGGCTAGGGGTATGGCTTTGATCCATTTAGTAAAGTACTCCATCATTTTTATGATAAAATTATGACCATCCAAAAAAATTAGTTAATCTTAAGTATGATGTCCAATCTCCACTTGGAAAATAGCCAAGTAGAATAAATAACCTAAAGGTTTTGAGAAGGAGCATGAACAAGTTTGTCATGGTGTTGACACTTGTCATAGAATCGAACATGGTCACATGCATATTTCTCCATGGAAGGCTAATAATATCCCATATGAAGGAGCTTTTTGGCAAATGAATTATCACTTAAATGGCCTCCACATGATCCTTCATGAACCTTACTAAGCACTAGTTGGGCTTCATCGTAGTTAAGGCATCGCAAGAGGTGTTGAGCGAGGTGCAGCGACAGTATTGTCATTGTTGTCAACACACTCAGATAGACAGGTTGATGTAGTGGACAATTTTTCGAAGGTTTTTCATAGTATATATAGTGATGTTCAATTCTTATGAGTATGTTTTTGATGTTCGGGTGAAGTTGTTACAGGTTGTTCATGCAAATTTGCAAAAGTTAAAAAAATCATCAGGAAGTTGTCAAAAAATTTCAAAAGTCATCATGGGCATAGTTGGACAGGATGGATCATTTTGGAACATGCTAGCATGTCAAGAAATAGTCTAGAATAGTGTTGGAGGTGTCAGCATAGTGTTTGTATTCATCGATGACGTTTTTGGTATCTTGGCGGATGATTTGGTAGATGGTTGTACAGGCTGAAAAGGGTAGTTTTGTCAGAAGCACTGCGAGCCAACCGAGAAGAATTTGATACCAAAATTTTAACTGCAGGTTTTTGTTATCTTCAAGAACATGCGTTCCAAATTTCCACCAAAATGGAGAAACAAGGTGAATATTACAAGTGTTGCAAGACTGTAACAAAAATGCTCTTTTTGGAAAAAGTATGTTAGCACCAATTTTCATGGAGGTGGTACAGGCGAACCATAAGGAGTTATGTAGTGATATTCAGACTGGATGTAGTTAGCATTGCAAATATTTTACTTTTCAAATTTAATAGAAAACAAAGTTACGATCTGAGAGTTATGATTGTTGCAAAAACGGTGCAGGTCACTTTTATGTCAATTTGTTCCACTTGTGCAAAATCCTTCAGTTGGCCGTTTCGACCTTACAAACTTGCCAGAGTTTTAGTTTCAATGTTGTTACATCTTCAAGGCATCCAATATATCATATTTAATTTTTTTTTGAGGTGTCACGTGGCTTCGAAGTAATAGAACGAGTAAGGTGTCAATTCTTTGCATGTAACGTGTTTGACGAAATGCCTTCTCAAAATAAAAATAAAAAGGAAGTTATATTGTTTTAAGAAGCTTCATTAAAGAAAATATTTTTAAAATTGAAAAGGGAAAAATAATGCAAGTGTGTGCTTTTTAAGTGACAAGGGATTTTATTGAAAAGTGGGGACTTTATTTTGTGAAGAGAGAATTGTGTGTGGAGAAAAATAAAGAGTGAAAATTCGTGATTTTTAAAGAGTGGTGAAAAACGTCACTTCCATATTTTGGAAATAACTTTCTCATATGATATCCATTTTGGATGAAAATTTGAGAGGAGTTCATAGACAAAGTGTTGCACAATACCCAGAATGCGTTTATAAATTAGGAGAACGAGCTAAAAGAACAATCAATTGTTTTTGTGAGAATAGAAGATTCAAATTCTGAGTAATGCAGAGAGAGGGATGTTATACTGGGTGAAATAGAAAGTTTTTTTTTGAGCTTACATACCATAGAGGGTTTTGGTTTTAGTGAAGACATTCATATATGTAATTTTATTATCAATATCAAAATCAAGTGGGTGCTTAGTAGAGAGGTTGGTGCTCCTTTATTTTGGTGCAGATAAATCAGGGGTTGGTGCTCCATCCAGTGGGTGCTGGCAAATTGAGTGTAAAGTTGGTGCTTTGCAAAGGCTAGATTTGTATGGGAGTCCAAACAGTTATTTTTGGGGATGTAGCCAAATCGGTGAACCTCGGTACATCTTATGTTGTGTGATGTTCTCTTGTTATACTTGTTTTATTTGGTTTTATGTTTTCATTGTTTTGGCTTTGAGTATTGAAGATTTAAGTTTTAAAGAGCTACATTGATTCACCCCCCCTCTCAGTGTCATTGTGAGACTAACAATTGGTATCAAAGCTAGGTTCCTGAATAGGCTCAATCGGCTAGGGTGATCTTGGAAGTGACACAATGGCAGGTGGTGAAGGCTTCTCATCAAACAAAGCACCATTGTTTGATGGAACTAATTACGCATTTTGGAGACTCAGGATGCAGACATATCTTTGTGCTTTGGTATACTACATTTGATATTCAATAGATAGTGGATACATAATACGCACCACTTCTCCAACTGATGTTGTCAGTAATAAAATGTTTGAGAATGACTCAAAAGCAAATAATGCTATCATGTGTGGATTAGTGGACAATGAACTGGTAAATATTATGGGTTGTAAAATGGTAAAGGAAATATGGGACAAACTGAAGAGCATTCATGAAGGAGACGTTAAGATCAAGGAGGCCAAGTTACAAACACATCGAGCTCAGTTTGAAGTATTAAATATGAATGACGATGATAATATAGAGGCATATATGCTGAGAGTTAATGAATTCATTAATGCGATTAGAGGACTCGATGAGGAAATCAAAGATTTTGTCATCGTGAAAAAGGTATTAAGATCCCTTCCCCAAATATTTGATTCTAAATTTTTAGCTATAGAAGAAGCTAAAGATCTAAATTCTTTTAGTATGGATGAGATGCATGGTTCTTTGAATGCATATGAGATGAGAATAGGAAAATTTAAACCCACATATAGAGAAGCTACTTTTAAATCCCATAAAAATATGAAAGTAAAACAAGAATCCGAGGAAGAAGAGACATCAGATGAAATGGAAGCAAACTTTGTTCGAAAACTAAAAAGACGAAAATGAAAATACAGAGGAAATTTACTGTTTAAATGTTTCAACTATGGAGGCATTGGGCATTTTGCAGCTAAATGTCCACTTAATGAGAAGAACATAAGTGATGAAGGATTATACGAAGAAAGAAGTGACTGGAAGAAAAAAATAAATTTCATAAAAGACAACTTCAAGAAGAAAAGTTTCATCTCCAAGAATATCAGTTCATCAGAAGATAGCTCCAGTGAGGATTCTAAAAAGGAAACAGGTGAAGCTCTTTTCATGGCACTCAAATAAGAAAAACTAGAAAAAGAACAGGAATGTGATGAAGAAGAAATTGACGTAGAAGTGAATTTGGAAGAGGAACTAATTGCAGCTCTAAATGAATTGAAGATAGAAAGAAAAAAGAATAAAAAAAAATCAAGAAAGTTTGAGGATGCAAATGAAATCATAACAAATTTGAAAGTACAGATAGAAGAATCCAAGAAAATCTCTGAAGATCTTGAAGTGCAAATAACCATGAAAATAGATTATTGCAGTAAGCTAGAAGAAGAGATTGTTGGTTTAAGAATGTAGCTAGAAGATATGAATCAGAAAATTAGTTGTTATCACAAACGTGAAGAAAGTTCTATGAAGTTGGATAAGATCATAAATAACCAAAAGACTACAAGCATCAAATTTGGTTTGGGTTTTGATGAAGGAGAATTGTCAAATGGATCAAATGCCATAAATGAATAATCTACAAAGAATGAAGAGAAGAAATAGGTTGATCAAGCAAAAATGAATCATGCAAAGGAAAGCAATAATGCAAGGCACGAGAGGAGAATTGACAATGATGGCTTCACCAATGTCACACATCAAAGAAGAAGAAGATTGATGGCTCCTACAAAAACATGGCAAATACCACCACCCAGGTTCAATCATCTCTTTTTTGGTTACTATTTTAAATGCAATGGTTATGGACATAAGATCTCAGATTGCAAGTATAATGTAGGACCAAGGAATTTTACCAATAGAAATGTTTTTTCACCTTTGATGGATTACGCAGTAGAATGTTATAACTGTCATAATTTTGGGTATATTGCAAGAAATTATCAAAGTACATTTGCATCAAATCAATTTCAGGGAAGAAAATTTCAGCCAAATGGAATAAGACAAAATAGAAAATTTCTCGAAAAACATGCACAAGCTACTGAAAAAGAAAAGCCAAAACAAGAGCCCAAAATTGTAATCAAACCTAAGTGGAAAGAAAAGAGTGACCTAAGGAATTAAAGTAATCCTTGATCGTACATATGGAATTTAAAGCATAGAATAAATCCACACCATGGATACTTGATAGTGGATGCTCCAGTCATATGACAGGTGACAAAAAAAAATTGAGAAGTTGCAGCAATATGAAGGTGGTTCAGTAAAGTTTGGAAACAATGATGGAGCTAAGATAGTTGGCAGAGGTTTAGTTAAGATTAGTGATGGAAAAATTAAGTCAAAATAAGTCTTGTTTGTGGTTGGTATGAAGCATAATTTGTTAAGTGTAAGTCAAATTTGTGATAGAGGTCATGAAGTGATCTTTAAGAAGCAAGGTTGTGAAGTCAGAAAGGCAAACAATGGGAATTTGATAGCAACTGGATCAAGGACATATGGAAACATGTACACTCTCTCAGAGACTTCAAAAGGAGCTTGCTTGATTGGACAGGAAGAAGAGAATTGGTTGTGGCACAAGAGGCTCGGTCATATTAGTTTTGACAATCTAATAAAAATCAACTCAAAGGAAGCAGTGAGAGATATTCCCACCATTGGCAAACCATCAAATAGCATTTGTGCTTCATTTCAAAATGGGAAGCAAACTAGAGTCTCATTTAAAACAAAATAGTACTACACAAGAAAACCTTTGGAACTAGTGCATACTGATTTATGTGGACCCATGAGAACGCAAAGCATAAACGATGACAAATATTTCATGTTGTGTATAGATGACTATTTCAGGATGACATGGGTACTATTTTTGAAGCATAAATCAGAAGCTTTTGAGATGTTCAAGGTTTTCAAAAACCAATTTGAGAATCAAACAGGAAAAAGGATTAAATGTTTAAGGTTAGATAGAGGAGGAGAGTTCATTTCAAAGGATTTCATAGAGTATTGTGAAAAATATGGCATTAGGAGACAATTTTCAGCAGCCAGGACACCTCATAGAATGGTGTGGTAGAAAGAAAGAACATGACAGTGCAGGAAATGGCACGGACTATGTTGACTGAGAGCAAAGTAGCAGACAAATTTTGGAAATAGGCATTCCATACTATGGTATACATCCATTATAGGTGCATGTTGAGAACGCGTGAAATAAAAACTCCTTATGAGTTGTGGTTTAGTAAAAAGGTAACAAAAAGATACTTTAAAGTTTTTGGCAGCAAGTGTTACATCAAAAGAACTGAAGAAAAACTTGGTAAGTTTGAAGATAGAGCAGATGAAGGTTTTTTCTTGGCTATTCGTCAAAAAGAAAAGCTTACAAATGCTACAACAAGAGGCTAAGGAAAATTGTGGATAGTGCTAATGTTAAAGTTGATGAAGGAAGGGAACAAGTAATTAGCTATGAATAGAACTATCAAATTTATGAAGAGGTCATTGAAGGAGATGAGGAAAAGGAAACAAAAAAGAAACCAAAAAATGACTCAGAGAATTCAAATAGTGATTTAGAAGTGGAAGAAAACAAGAAATTCAAAATAGGCAGTTGGCAAAAAGATCATCCTAGAGAGAAAATAATTGGAGACCCCACAGTTGGTGTTCATACAAGAAGAAGATTAGTAAGTAACTACTCTTTATTATCCAACATTGAGCCCAAAAATGTTGCTAATGCAAGCAAAGATGAAATTTGGGTAAAGGCAATAAATGAAGAATTAGATCATATCGAAAAAAAAAAAGACTTGGTAGTTAGTACCAAGACTCGCAAATAAAAATGTAATCGGTACTAAATGGGTCTTTTGGAATAAATTGAATGAAGACGGAAAAGTAGTCAGGAACAAAGCAAGTTGGTATGCAAAAGCTATGCACAAGTTGAAGGTATTGACTTTGAGGAAACCTTTGCACCTGTGGCTAGACTAGAGGCAATTAGAATGTTTCTAGCTTTAGTAGTTTACAAGAATTTCAAAGTTTATCAAATGGATGTGAAATCAACATTTTTGAATGGAAAACTTGAAGAAGAGGTTTATATTGAGCAACCAGATGGTTTCCAGCTTGGTGATGATCCCAACTTGGTTTGCAAGTTGAAGAAAACGTTATATGGCTTAACAAAGGCACCCCGAGCATGGTATGCAAGGCTAGACAATTATCTTACTCAGCAAGGGTTCAAGAAAGGTATGGTGAATAGTAATTTGTATGTCAAAATAGAAAATGGTCATCATATTGTTCTTGTTGTATACATAGATGATATCATATTTGGCAGCAACAAATATGAGTTGTGTAAATATTTAGCAAATAAGATGCAGAAAGAATTTGAAATGTCAATGATTGGTGAACTTTCGTATTTCCTTGGATTGCAAGTTAATCAAAAGGAGAAGGGTATATTTATTTCTCAAATTAAATATGTGAAAGAGATGCTAAAAAAGTTCACAATGGAGTATTGTAAGCCAGTTAGCACTCCCATGATGACAAGTTGCAAGTTGAGCAAGGATGACAAATCTCCACATGTTGATCAAACTATGTATAGATCTATGATTGGGAGCTTACTATACTTGATAGCTACCAAACCAGATATTTTGTAGGCAGTATGCATGGTAGCACAATTTTAGGCTAGTCCCAAGGAGACTCATGTGACAGTAGTGAAGAGGATTCTTCAGTACCTCAAGGGTACTATGGAGTATGGGTTATGGTATCCAAAAGTTAAGGACTTCATCCTTATTGTGTATTCAGATGTATATTAGGCAGGATGTGTAGATGACAGGAAGAGTACCAATGGAGGTGCATTCTATCTTGGATACAAGTTGGTCGCGTGGCACAGTAAGAAACATGAGTCAATCTCCTTATCCATAGTAGAGGCAGAATACATTGTAGCGACAACGTGTTGTATGCAGGTGTTATGGATGAAACAAACTCTGAAGGATCTTGGCATTAATTTTAGTGATCCAATTTTAGTTAAGTGTGATAACATCAGTGCCATTAACATATCAAAGAATTAGGTTATGCATTCTCGCACAAAACATATTGCTATCCAGTATCATTTTTTGAAGGAGAAAGTTGCGGAAGGTGAGGTTAAGTTGGATTTTTTTCCAACAACAAATCAAGTAGCGGATATCTTCACCAAACTATTGCCCAAGGAAGTCTTTGAGTGCCTTCGTAAGAAACTGAGAGTGGTCACACTTCCCAAGAATTGACTAGCTATTGGGGCCACATTCTCAGGGGGAGCATTTGTGTATTTGTTTATATTTTTGCTCATGTTTATGATTTTTCCTAAGTGTAATAATTTATGCCTAAGAATGTTGTGCATGGACTCAGGGGTAGTTTTCAGCAGCCCTTTGGTCTTGTTGTCAAAGGGGGAGAAGAGTTATAGTAAATTGTGCGTGTGTTGCCAACAATTCCAAAGGGGGAGATTGTTGAGCAAGGTGCAGTGACAGTATTGTCATTGTTGTCAACACAATCAGATGGACAGGTTGATGTAGTGGAAAGTTTTTCAGAGGTTTTTTAGAGTATGTACAGTGATTTTCAATTCTTATGAGGATGTTTTTGATGTTCGGGTGAAGTTGTTACAGGTTGTTCGTGCAAATTTGCAAAAGTTGAAAAAATTGTCAAGAAGTTGTCAAAAATTTACAAAAGTCATCACGGGTGCATTTGGATAGGATGGATCAGTTTGTAACATGCCATCATGTCAATAAATAGTCCATAATATCATTGTAGGTGTCAGCATAGTGTTTGGATTGATCGATGATGTTTTCGGTATCTTGGCGGATGATTTTGCAGGTGGTTGTATAGGCCGAAAAGGGTAGTTTTGTAAGAAGTACTGTGAGAAAACTAAGAATAATTTGATAGTGAAATTCAAATTGGAGGTGGTCATTATCTTCAAGAAAATGTGTTTCAAATTTCCACAAAAATGGATAAACGAGGCAAATGTTACAAGTGTTGCAATATTGTCACAAAAATGCTC
Source organism: Wollemia nobilis (assembly GCA_028583015.1). Taxonomy (NCBI): domain Eukaryota; kingdom Viridiplantae; phylum Streptophyta; class Pinopsida; order Araucariales; family Araucariaceae; genus Wollemia; species Wollemia nobilis. The sequence goes on from JAQPPZ010000505.1 coordinate 1,323,733, forward strand.
TTTTTGGAAAAAGTGTGTCAGCAATATTTTTCGTGGAGGTGGTATAGGCGAACCGTAAGTATTTATGTAGAGAGATTCATCCTGGATGTAGTTAGCATTGTATATATTCTACATTTCAAATTTTAGAGAAAAAAAAGTTACGAGGTGAGAGTTATGATTGTTGCAAAAATAGTACACGTCACTTTTATGTCAATTTGTTCCACTTGTGTAAAATCCTTCAGTTGGTCGTTTCGACCTTGAAGAGTCACCAGAGTTTCAGTTTTAGTGTTGTTACATATTCAAGGCATCAAATAGAGCATCCTTCATTTTTGGTTTGAGGTGTCACGTGGCTCCGAAGTAAGATAACGAGTAAGGTGTCAATTCTTTGCATGTGACGTGTTTGACAAAATGCCTTCTCAAAAAAAAAAAAAAAAAAGTTATATTGTTTTAAGAAGCTTCATTAAAGAAAATATTTTTAAAATTGAAAAGGGAAAAATAATTCAAGTGTGTTATTTTTAAGTGACAAAAGATTTTATTGAAAAGTGGGGACTTTATTTTGTGAAGAGAGAAGTGTGTGTGGAGAAAAATAAAGAGTGAAAATCCATGATTTTTGGAGAGTGGTGAAAAATATCACTTCAGTATTTTGGGCATAACTTTCTCATATGATATTCATTTTGGCTGAGTTTTAGAGGATTTCACAAAAAAAGTGCTACACAATACCTAGAAATCGTTTAGCAATTGGTAAAACGATCTAAGAGAACAATCAATTGTTTTTTTGTGATAAGAGAAGATTCAAATTTTGAGTAATGCAGAGAGAGGGATGTTATACTGGGTGAAATAGAAAGTTTTTTTTTTAGCTTACAAACCATAGAGGGTTCTGGTTTTAGTGAATAAATTCGTATATGTCATTTTATTATCAATATAAAAATCAAGTGGGTGCTTGGTAGAGGGGTTGGCGCCCCTTTCTATTGGTGCAGATAAATCAGGGGTTGGTGCTCCTTTCTATTGGTGCAGATAAATCAGGGGTTGGTGCTCCTTCCAGTGGGTGTTGGTAAATTGATTGTAAATTTGGTGCTTTGAAAATTCTAGATTTGGATGGGAGTCCAAATAGTCATTTTTGGGGATGTAGCCAAATCGGTGAATCTCAGTACATCTTGTGTTGTGTGATGTTCTCTTGTTATACTTGTTTTATTTGTTTTTATGTTTTCATTGTTTTTGCTTTGAGTATTGAAGATTTAAGTTTTAAAGAGCTACACTGATTCACCCCCCCTCTCAGTGTCATTATGAGACTAATAATAGGATGCCTTCAAAATATCATCAATACAAAGTATTTCCAAATTATAAAAAATTGGCATGTTTTTTTGTGCAAAAGCTTATGCTAATTATGATCTAAACCATTAGGAATCAAACCATATTTAATGAAATTAAATATGTTGGTATACCATGGCTTATATGGGGAAGCTCTGATGGTCAAAACATCTAATAAAATAAGAATAGAATTGAGCGATGCATGCTCCCAGAGTTGTCTAATGATAATCAATGTTTGATCATCTTCTAAATCCAAGGAAAACAAGGATTTAGTAGTGGCTATGGAATTTGCATAATGGTTGGAGGACCTAGGGGTAGACTCTATGGTCACTCAATCAAACATGGATAAAATATTGGTAACAATCTCTTTGTAAGGATCCGCTCATGTAGAGGAGTTGGAGAGCAAGTGGGTAGTTAAAACTCTCCAGTTATCGAGAGGCCCAGGTTCAAATCTCTCCCCTCACATGTTGCGGATATGTTGTATATAAAAGGTTCCTCATCAAAAAATAATCTCTTTGTAAGGTTTTAGCTTATCATCTTGAGTCTTATAAACATCATTAATTTGATTGACCACAAGTTGAGAGTCACCAAAAACTGAAAGGACGATAACCTTCAAGCTTAAGCCTACTCTAATACTAGGGATAAAAGCTTCATACTCTACAACATTTTTTGTGTAATATGAACAAAGCTTGAAGGATAAGGGGATGAGCTATTTTTATAGGGTAACTAGAACAATTATAGCACTAGCACCCTTCAAGCATTGGGGTCCATCAAAAAATAAAGTCCAAGACTCTATATCTTTGGTTTATACACTAAGACACTCATCAATAAAATCAATAAGCAATGGATGGATGACTTCTAGAAGAACGAAGGCTAACTAATCAGAAATCACCTAATCCTTGATAGCCTTCTGACCTATGAAGGTGAGATCAATCTCACTAAGGGTTAAAACCCACTTAGTATCTTGTTCTAAAAGGTGGGGCCTAGACATTAAGTAGTGCAAAGGATCAAACTTTGCAACCACCAATATCTTATGGTTGAGCATGTAGTGCCTTAGCTTTTGGGAAGTAAACACTATGGTGAGGCAAAGCTTCTCTAAGGAAGTATACTAGGTTTCATAGCTAACTAAGTTTTTGATGATATAGTAGATAGCTCACTCTTTGTTTTGATTATCATGTTGAGCCAACAAGGCTCCCAAAGCATGAGTTATGTCTGCTATGTAAAGCATCAAGTCCTTACCTGGTCTAGGAGTAACTAAGATAAGCAAGGAAGTGAGATACTATTTGAGTTCATCATAAGCTTATTGATACTCAGAATCCCATTGGAACATGACATATTTCTTAAGAAGCTCAAGAAAGAGCTGATACTTATTGAATAATTGAGTTATGAACTAACAAATATCATGAAGCCTACCTTGCAAGCTATGCAACTCAATTAGGGTGCGGGGACGAGGTATGTTAATGATAGCTACTTCAATGCCTCACCTAGAGATGATGAAACCTAAAAAATTGTTGGATGTGACTCCAAACACACACTTGGAGGGCTTAAGATGAAATTTGAACCATCAAAGTCTTTTCAAAATTTATCTTAAATTATGAACATGATCTTGTTGATGTATAGAAATATCCAAAATATCATCCACATAGTCCTCTAGAATATCATGCATCATGTCATGAAAAATATAATTCATAGTCCTCTAATAGGTGGCACCAGTGTTATCAAAGCAAAAATGTATAAGTTTATAATAGAAGGTATCCCATGGTGTGATGAAAGCTATCTTGGCCTAGTCCTCAGAGGTAACCATGATATGATTGTATCCCGAGAAATCATCTATGAGAGAAAGCATGCCATATTTGGTAGTGAAATCTATTATCATATCTATGTTGGGGAGAGAAAAATCATCCATGGGACATGCTAAAAAATATCCCTAAATTCAATACATATCCTGATTGTTCCTACCTTCTTAGCCACAAGGATGATGTTGGATATCCAATCATAATAGTTAATAGCTTTTATAAAATTGATGTCAAGGAGTTTTTAGAACTCCTCCTTGACCAACGGGTGACCTTAGGATGCATCTTACTAAGTTTCTACTTAACATGCTTAGCACTAGGCTTTACTACCAAATGATGCATAACAAGGAATGGATCAAGCCCTAACATGTCAGCATATGACCAAGCAAGAGTATAATGAAATTTCCTTCAATAAATTTATCAATTGCTCTTTACCTAATTTAAGTATTATAGGGCTCTCCTTAGAATCTATGTTACATATATGGTCTTCTCAATGAGAATATGAAACTCATCCTCATAAAGATACATGGTAGGGATCACTCCTAGTTTCTCAAGGTCCTTAGGAGACATAGAGCCAAAATCCTCTTGAGAACTAGAAGACTTGATATGCGTGATACAAGGGACTGACCCATCAAAGAAGAACTATTCCAAAGGATATCCTCATGATCCATGTCATAAAGAGTATACCCTTTAGCATACTCCCCTAGGGTTATAACTAACTCAGGATGCACCAAAGCTACCATAGTGCAAAATAGAATGTCAGTGGGATAAGATGGTCCCTCATCCTCATCACTCTACTCCAAGCCTTGATGATCTAAATATACAACATAAATAATAAAGTAATCATCATTATAAAAGGGTAAAGGTTGGTTTTTATTAGGTATGTCACCTATGCCACACCTCCTAGGACAAAGATCAACTTCCAAAGGCTCTTGAATACATTTCTATTATGGCCCTAAACCTTTACCTATATATCCTATGCTAGATAGGATTTTTTTGAGAAGTGGGTAATCATTGGATATGTAACAATGGGTAAAAGAATGCTCTACATGATGAGGGTTACTACCACAAAATATTTTCATCAAGGGATATACGCATGAATATTAAGGTACACATACCAATATGTACAACTTCACATTTCTTATAGGGTAAACCCATAGTCCTCAATGAAGGTGGTAGCTTGGTAAGATCCAAAGAGGTTCTTGAAGAAATAAATTGACCTAATCATGTGACGAAACATTGATTAAGAGTTCCTCACTCACCTTTGGATTTTCAAGTTGCTTGGTGATGTGAGATGAAGAAATTGATGGATATAAATTAAGATTATATTGATCTCGCTCAACCATTGAACAATATTGGAATATATGAGGTTCACCCAAAATGGTGACAAGTTGATCTTTGAATTTGAACATCAAACATTGATGAAAATTGCAAGGGATATCTCTCATCGCATGAATCCAAGGGCACCCAAGAAGAAGATTAAAATATGTGGGGAAATATACCACATAGAAAAAGGTATCTAATATATTAGGTCCAATCCTAAGGGGGGGGATATAACATAGTAGGCTTATTGGAACTCATTTTTGAAAGCTTTGATGATAACATCAAATTTAATTAAATCTTTCTCTTTTAATCCAAAATTTTGGAAAATTTTATAAGTGCATAGATTGATGGAGGAACCATTGTCTATCAAAATCTGTTTGAAAAATATTTCCCCAATAAATGTAGTGATGTAGAGGGAAGAATCCCCTTGTATATATGAGGAAGGAATATCATCATCTGAGAATGTGATATGATGTATATCAAGGGAATCTATAACATCAGCTATAGTTATAGAGGAAATATCTTGAGGAATAAATTGTTGTCTTAGAAGCTTCAACAAGGCTTGTCTATGAATAGGAGAAGTTTACAAAAATTTAAGGAGGGAGATTTTAGTTGGGGTACTAGCTAACTACTGTTTAATTCCAAAGAAGAATTTAGGTTGTGGCTTCAACACTAAAGGTGGTTTTTCTACTCTCTCCCTCCTTTTTTGGATACTCTTCAAAAATAAGGATGGTTTTGTTGGAGCAAAACTTACCTTTGGTTACGTTTGTGCCCAAGAATTTGGCAATATTGAAAGACCAAGTTAGAACAAATTCTACCTGGTTCAATCTCCAGAGGTGGCTGGTTCCTTTACTTATTTTAGGAAAAGGGGGAGAGAGGGAAATGCATAAAGAGAGGGAAATATAGCTAAGGCTAGAGAGTTAAAATGGTACAGATTAAGCAACAACAGAGCAACTTCCACAGCCTTTTGTAGAGAAGCATAACAGAACCAAAAAATAGAAATTAAAACTCCTAGTGAATATCTTTATTTAAACATAGCTTATCTGTGAAGTAAATTGCAAATATGACTGAATGTTAATACAGAAATCTAGATTAAGAATTAGTGTAGGTTACATTTAACTTAGATTTATATAGCAATAGACAACACATACATACTTTATTTGAAACACCAATGAGCCAAGAAGCATAATGGATTATCTTTATTAAGCTTTTAGAAGTTTGTATGCATAGCCTTGTAAATGCCTAAGAGCCGACCTGGTGTTTTGGTCGCTCATTCTATATATAAAAGTTTTCCATAACAAAAAAACTAAAAATTGTTACAACATTATGCCCGTAGGCTCATTCTGGTTTAGAAGCTATTGAGGTAGCATGGGATCCTCAACTAGAAGCAGTTGGATATATTATTTTTATGGCAATCTTCCTCAACCCCTTTAGACATTGTGGTCCACTTGGTCTTCAAAATATCATGGAATCGTTACTCTCCACCTTAGCTTCATCGTTGGCCTTCAAAATGTCATGACATCATGACTCTCCACCTTAGCTTCATATTTAGCTTTCAAAATATCATGGAATCATGACTCTCCATCTTAGCTTCATCTTTGGCCTTCAAAATGTTGTTGAATTATGAATCTCCACCTTAGCTTCGTCTTTGGCCTTCAATAAGTTGTGGAATCATGACTTTCCACCTTAGCTTCATCTTTGGCCTTCAAAAATTTGTGGAATCATGACTTTCCACCTTAGGTTCATCTTTGGCCTCCAAAACATTGTGGAATTATGACTCTCTGCCTTAGTTTTGTCTTTGGCCTTCAAAATGTTGCAAAATAGTGACTCTTCACCTTAGATTCATCTTTGGCCTTCAAAAAGTCATGAAATCATGACTTTTCACCTTAGCTTCATATTTGGCCTTCAAAACATTGTGGAATTGTGAATTTTCACTGAGGCTTCATCTTAGACCTTAAAAATATTGTGGAATCATGACTCTCTGCCTTAGCTTCATCTTTGGCCTTCAAAATATTGCGGAATCATGATTTTTCTTCATACTTAGAAAAATTTTGAGAAGATTACTCCTTATTTCCCTAGGTGTGGTCATTTTGACCAACATTCTTAGTGCCTCTTGGGGTAATTCTATTAGCAGAATGTTAGAACCTCAAGCCTTTATCCACTAGGGAATGAAGTCAATAAAAAACAACCTAAGAAAAAAAAATGGAAAGAAGGAGAATGATACCAAGTACAAAAAGCTTCTTGCTTTGGGGGTATTCATTCTTCTGGAGTATCTTCTTCAGTAGATTTTTTGGCTTCATCCTGGTCAGGAGCTGCTGCACCACTCGATGAAGTTTTCTTGGAATTTTCCTATTTGTATTTTTATTTTACTACTTCGTTATAGGTGATGCAAACCTTCCTCCAAGTTTTCTTATCGGTATATATTTTCTCTTTCAAAGTGTTGTACAATATTTTCAGTTATTCAACCTTGTCATATGATAAAGCTTTTGACTTCAAATTCATCTCATGCAGGTAAGCATTCATTTGGGTAATATCTTGAGCCATGCTAAAAATTTGGTCTTCTTGAACAGGATCTTCCCAACTATCAATTTTTTATTCATCTAAAAATTTCTTCCAGGCAGTTTTCAATTCATCTTCGGTTAGGAGCTTTGAATATTTATCCCAGAAGCATGACATGCCACAATTTTTAGCTATGCTTACACATTTAAGAATTGCTTTCACCTCTGCTTTGAGCTCCTGTATGAGCTTGGCACTTTTGGTCACTATCCTGTGTCTCTTGAATAAATTCTTAGCAAGTAATTTGGCTTGGGACCGATTGTTATCCTATGCTACGTATCCGATTATGGCTTGCATGCTATCTGCTAGGACTTAAATATTATTGGCTACTAACAACCTTGTTACTAGGAGATTAACAGATGCTTCTAATTCATCTTCTACTTGGCCCAACATTTCTCTAATTTTGAGAAGATATGATATTGTGGGCCTAGCTTTCGGAGTCATATTATTGATGCTTTCAAGCATGTTTCTTCTCACTATCTTTACCTTTTCCTTGGAAATCCCACTAGATTTATCGACACTGTTGGATAGCTATTATTTAAAGTCCTTGACCTATTGTTGTAACACTTGAATCTGATCTTTAGCTTTTGTTACCTTTTCTTTATAGGGGGGCACTTCATCGAACATTTGCTTCCATTTTTTGGCTTCATTTTTCAAAGCCTTTTCTATTGCCTTTTGCTAATATGGAGCTTTATCTAAATGCTTTCTTGCTTTCTCAGCATGAAGTTACTTTTCCTTGTAATAATCAGTATTTAGATAAATGGTTTCCATGTGGTTCTGGGACTTTCCCCACTCTTCATCCATTGGTAGCTGAGTGATGTCTTTCGTAGTTACCTCCACTGGATAGTCCTCTAATGTCATGTCTTTCTCTAGATTTTGTATGAGCAGGGTCATCTTCATGGTGGAATGCTTCATGTTGATAGGATCCAGT